>JAYJMM010000041.1:3600000-4200000 GCA_037349105.1 Limnomonas spitsbergensis
AACAATCCCTCATCATCATCCACGCAGCAGCAGCAGCAGCCCTCATCTCCGTTTGCGGGCACGGTCCCCCCCTACCCGCTGTCTGTAGCTGCCATGCAGCACCTTTTGAACAGCAGCAATAACAGCAACAGCCAGCAGCAGCAACAGTTGCAACAGCAACAGCAACAGCAGCTTGCGGCGGCTGCTGCTTTCCAGTTCCAGCCTACTGCAGGTATGGTCCCTGCTGCCTGGCCTACCAATCTGGCGCCGCAGCAGGTTGGGGTCGGGACGTCGTACACATCGGGTGCCGCAGCTGTGCCGGTGCCGAGCAGGCACCACGAAGGCTGCTGCTGCCGCACGTGCTGGCCGCAGTACTCGCCGCCCGGCGCCGCCCAGTGGGCGCAACAGCAGTTTGAACAGCGGCAGCTGCTACAGCAACAGCAGCAACAACAACAGCAGCACCATCAACAGCAGCAGCCGTTGCATCAGCAGCAGCAACATGCGCCGTTTTCGTCCCACCCGCAACATCACGATGGATTTGTCCCTTCCATGCAGCCGGGCATGCAGCCGCTGCCGAGCTTTGCGCACGGACACATGTACCTGCCACACGAGCAGCATAGCGAAGGGGGCGGACACCTGGAACCCGTACTCAGCCGCATGCCTTCCCTTCAGATTGGTCCAAACCAGGATTGGTGAGCTGGTGGGCAGGTGGCTTCAGATTAGAGATGTGGTTTTTAAGTCCCATGCCACATCCGCACCAGTGATCTGGTAGGCTGGTGGCTATTTGTCTAGAGAATAGAGATGTGGTCTTCAAACACTACGGTATGCCACATCCGCACCAGTGATCTGGTGGGCAGGTGGCAGTTGCATTGGATTTAGGGTATTGAATCCTAAGCTGCATCCGTACTGATGGGCAGGTGAGCAGGTAAGCAGGTGGCTGCAGGATAGGGGGGGTAGTATGGCTACCGGTACCCATACAAAAACTCGGTAATATTATATGTACTTACCAGTACTGGATGTCAGATGCTGGAACTCCTCCCAGTCTAAGTTCCCTACGGTATGTTACTTTTTGTTTCTTCACGTTTACTAATTTAGCGTTACAGCTTGCGGCCCTCCATGCCTCCATGGCATGTCCTCTCTACCGGGAGAACCTGCATCATTCCGTTGGCCATTATAAATATCAGTAATATTACTTTTTTCAAGTTGCATCTGCTCTGTTGCCTCAGCTGTCGATGTTGACGTGCAACCTGTACATCAACCCAACATTGCTTTATCTGAAAGGGACCAGCGGTACAAACCGAAAAACAGCTGGAAACTGCCCTTGGTGCCCTGGACCGGTCTTGACTGTGTTGGATACTTGGATGGCCGCTGGGTCAGTAAGCCAGCTTCCCAGGATATGGAAATGACCCTCTAATTCTGCCCAGCTGTGCTGCCCTTCAACCCTCTGTTTGGGGTGAAGGGAACAGGGTTTGGGGTGAAGAGGCTCCAGAGGGCAAAAGCCCGAGGAACATAAGCCCTGTATATGCCTGGATTGCGCTCGTTACCCTGGTTTCGCTTTGCTGGAGCTCAATATTCAAAAACTGGAAGGTTTCTTACCCGATCCCCTACCGCGTTTTTTTCCATGGTTTGGCCGTCCAGGGATTTTCTACTGAGTTTGAATACCGTAACTGGGAATTTGAAACCCTGAACCCTGACACAGCTTGATCATTTGATGTTCCTGTTCAGGCAAACCAGAGTTCGCCAATTTGTAGGTTTGAAACCCTGGACCCGAACCCCGATCCCTGACTGAGCTCGTTTCCCCTGGTTTTGCTATTCAGGGAGATCGACCCGAGGGATCTGGCGTTCGGTCCCCGCATTGGAGTTGGCTCCTATGGCGAGGTAGGCAATGCCTATCAGGCTCTGATAACCACAAGGCCCGGCTAGGTATGAAAATACTGAAGATTTGCCAGTAAAATTACCAAGGCTCGGTGATGCCCTATGACTCCAGGGGTGTGTACCCTTGTCCATGATTTTGAGAGTGTTTGCATGCCGTTTGTGAACACAGGCTCAATGTAGTTGCCCCCTTGAGCTCCCAAAGGACAAAATACTTTGCCGGTGCCGACTGAATGACTGAGACATGCAAAGCGCAGGTTTTTTATGGAATGTTCTAGAGCTTTGCCTTGTGGTTATTGGAGCAAGGTGTCCATTATTAGCTTTACTACATCGTCGCTCCCGTTAGCATTTCGTTTCTTCATTTTTACTTTTCTTCTTTTGCTTGTTTTACCTGTTTGTTTCTTCATTTTTACTTATTCTTGCGCCTTGCTGCCTGTTTGCCTCAGGTGTACAAGGGCACATGGCGGGGGACCGAGGTGGCAATCAAGCGCTTCCTGGAGCAGGTGAGGGCAGGGAGGGGCGATCAAGCTGATTGTGAGGTGGCAATTCAGTTGATTGAAGGTGTCTGTCAAACGCTTAGGTGAACGAGGGCAAAGTGTGGCTGCAATTACGCTTACTGAAGGCAGTCAGGTGGATATTTAATACTTAGTTTTATAGCCGTGGCTGTTTATGTGAGATTGGAGATGGAAATCAAATGTTTTTTTGATCAGGCGTGGGCGGAGGGTGGCGATTGACTGTCCATGGCCCCCTCTGGCAGACCCGGTTATTGAGCATGGTGGAGGATGCATTGCAACAGCCCTGTTTCCTCAGTTCCCAAGTCCCATGCAAGGCGTAGTCTTCTCTCTTTCTTCCTGTAGGACAGGCGCGGGGAGGGCGGAACAGAATGCTTGCAGCCTCCCAGTTGGACTAGGCACTAGGGAGTCCACATTAGGGTTTCCGTGGCCTGACTGTTAAAGATGAGCGATGAGGGACCATTAAGGGTGACGTAACGGAAATGGTTCCTATGATGTCTGTTCCGGACTCATGGACGCACAGCGCATGGGTGGCAGTCCTTTTGGACCAGCCACTTGCTGGCATTAGGGCCTATAGCCAGCGCATCCAACCAGGAGCCTTTATCAATCGAGTCAGGGAGTGTGGAAGGACATAGGTGAAGCTGGAGGTGGCTAGGCAGCTGCAATAAGACCGGCAGTGCGGACCGGAAGAACACGGGCGAAGCAGGAGGTAGCTAGGCAGCTGATAGCAATGATCCGACCTGAATGCTGGGGAGGCTTGTACTCTTGTTCATATGGGGAAAGTATGCTCAGATCTGCTGCCAGTCTTGTGACCAGCATGGACTGGATCCTTCCTGTTTCAAGGCAGGCAATTCTACACCTAATCCCTGGCCCGGGGCGTATTATGGATTGATTTAGAAGCCTCGAGAATGCTGCCTCCCCTGTCTGCCTCTCTCCCCCTTATCTCAAAACGACTCTCCCCTCTTTGCCTTATTTCTGAACCCCTTCCCCTTCCCTCCCTGGTTTCTTGCTGCCCCAAAGAAACTGTCTGCGGTCACGGTGCGCGAGTTCCGCGCTGAAGTTACCATCATGTCCCGGCTGCGACACCCCAACATCGTGCTGTTCCTGGTGCGCTGGCTTGAAGCTTTAGGGTGACTGGCATATAACTGAAAACTGCTCACCCTAGCATGCGACATCCCAACCTCATGCTTATCCTGGTACGCTGGCCTGAGGGTTGAGGTTGAACAACACTTACAGCTCCATGCTGCTTTTAATGTGCTGGGTTGAGGGTTGAGGGTGAACAGCACAACCTGGTACGCTGGCCTGAGGGTTGAGGCTGAACGACACTTACAGCTCCATGCTGCTTTTAATGTGCTGGGTTGAGGGTTGAGGGTGAACAGCACAACCTGGTACGCTGGCCTGAGGGTTGAGGCTGAACGACACTTATAGCTCCATGCTGCTTTTAATGTGCTGGGTTGAGGGTTGAGGGTGAACAGCACAACCTGGTACGCTGGCCTGAGGGTTGAGGCTGAACGACACTTACAGCTCCATGCTGCTTTTAATGTGTTGGGTTGAGGGTTGAGGGTGAACAGCACAACCTGGTACGCTGGCCTGAGGGTTGAGGCTGAACGACACTTACAGCTCCATGCTGCTTTTAATGTGCTGGGTTGAGGGTTGACGGTGAACAGCACAACCTGGTACGCTGGCCTGAGGGTTGAGGCTGAACGACACTTACAGCTCCATGCTGCTTTTTTTAGTGCTGGGTTGCGGGTTGAGAGTTGAGGGTGACTGGGATAGGATTGAAAATTGCTTACCCTAGCATGCGACACCCCCAAATCATGCTGGTCCTGGTACGCTGGCCTGAGGGTTTAGGCTGAACGACATTTACAGCACCTTGCTGCT
Organism: Limnomonas spitsbergensis; assembly: GCA_037349105.1. Lineage (NCBI taxonomy): Eukaryota > Viridiplantae > Chlorophyta > Chlorophyceae > Chlamydomonadales > Limnomonas > Limnomonas spitsbergensis. The sequence goes on from JAYJMM010000041.1 coordinate 3,604,245, forward strand.
GTTCTTGTGCTGGGTTGAGGTTTGAAGGTGAACAGCACAACCTGGTGCCGTTCCTGGTGCGCTGTGCCGTTTAACAGGGCTGCACCAGAGGGGCACACGAGGGTTGACGTGTCAGGGAAGGGCTCTTCTTGTGACAGGACTGCACCACAGGGCCATACGCAAGGAGGAGGATGGTCCAGGCATCTCAGGATGAAGGTTGTGGCCCAGAGGGAGTGACTTGGGTTCAAACTTAATGATGTATCCTCTGGTTCAACGGAGCTCCTGCAGAACTCTGTAGATGTGCATCGCCATTCCTCACGCCACTCCTGCATGCAGGGCGCAGTGGTCCACAGCCTAACCACCTGGCCATTCCTGAGCCCACTCCTGTGTGCACGTGCATGCAGGGCGCGGTGATCCAGCCCAACCACCTGGCCATCGTCACTCAGTTCATCCCGCGCGGATCGTTGTTCCGCATATTGCACCGCAGCCGCGTCGAGCTGGACCCGAAGCGACGCCTGGCCATCGCCTTGGACATTGCAAAGGGTGCGCGGGGTGGGCGCTCAGAAAAGTCATCAAGAGTTGAAACATACTGCCAAAATATTGCACAATCTGTTTTCACCAAACATCAAAAAACTACACGGATCACCACCACGGGTGAAACCAGGCTAAACAATATATTTAGCACAAGGGAGCCACCCTTGCTGGCTCTGTGTCTCGCAGTCCTCGCCGTCAGCAGCCCCTTCAGCCTGTCGGAGCCCACCTATAGTGTAGCTACTGGGTGATGGATCATACGGAAATTAAGATCCAAACCCATTTCGAATACCGGTATACCGATTTACATGGTGAATGAAAATATGGAGGCAGCTGCAGGTGGGCCTGAGGGTAGCCCAGGCCTGTCCTGAGGCTACATCAGGCCTGTCATCAGACGTAAAAGGGAGGAGATGTTGCTGGGGGGTAGATATCGCGGTATCAGTGCATCCCCAGGTAACATATGCTGGGAATGTACCAACCAACATGTCATTGTGGGCATGCCCCTGAGTATATATTGAGGCCTGCAACCTGGGTATGTATCTTGGCCTGCCCCCTGACCATGTCTTGTGCCAGCGCCTCCTCGTTCATACCCCCAAGTCAAGCTGGCAGGCTGAACCCTGTCTCCATACCTGTCCCTCTCCTCTGCCGCTTCACCAGTCCTGCTTTGCTCTGCATCATTGGTCACTAGGGTTTACACATCCTGCTAATAGCCGCCAGTAGGGTATACACATCTACCAAACACCTGTCTCACTCCCCTCTCCCTGTCCACCCCTTCCTACCGCGTACCAACCCTGACTACCGCGTAGGCCTGCTGTACCTACACTCCTGCAGTCCCCCTGTGGTGCACCGGGATCTCAAGTCACCCAACCTGCTGGTGGACAAGGACTGGTGAGAAGAGGGCGGTGCAGAAACTTGGTGGAAACTCTTGAGCCCTAGTACACGCTTTAGCTGATTGGGGACTAGGTCTGGTGACAGGAGAGGAGAGGAGCGTGTGAACTCCTCAACCCTAAACCCTGAGCCAGCCACAAAGCTGACTGGCTATTGGACAAAGGCTGGTGGGTAGCTGGTAGAATGGAAGCTCCTTGACCGTGGACCCTAGGCGTGGAATTCAAAACTTTCAGCCCTAAAGCTGACTGGCTAGTGGACAAGGGGGGACTGGTGGGTAGACAACAGAATGAAAGACCCCAGACCCTAGACGTGAACCCTGTATGCTAGTCCGTGGAATCCAGATCCTGAAACCCTAATGCTAACCGGCTCTTGGACCAGATCGGGTGAGTGAGCAGCGTGAAAACAGGGGAGCAGGCAAGGGGACTGAAGGAATACCTGCTGGTGGCAAGGTGGCCGCAGAATAAGGTTCTTACTTGAGCGTCAACAGACTGTAGTGGGCCGGGCCTGGTGAGGGAGCAGCGATGGGTAAGGGCGTGGACGTGGCCTTGGCCGACGCTGCACTGTGTGCTCCTTGATCACGATGTTCTTTTGGGCCATAGCTTTCATGGCTTGATTCCTTCGGTTGCAGAAGAATAGGACTGGTGAGTAGAAAACTAAGTGTACCACAATAAGAATCATACAATGTTTGTGCGGTACTTGTGGGAGCTGCATGAAAGTAAGGGCGTCTGCGCCTTGTTCGTACACGTGACCGCAGAACAGTATTGTGTGGATACCATACGGCTGAGCAGTGCGAACAGGAACAGCAGGGACCAGAGACTCTGGCAGTCTCTGGCAGGGACGGGTATTCCTTTGTACGGCATTTCAAATGTCGTTTTCCTTGAGGCACGCTCCGGCGTCTATTTTTTATTTTGTGTCCCTCGGCCCCCTGATGTCACCTGCTGATCTAGGTATGTGAAGTGAACTGAGCGGAGTCGAGAGCGCAGGCTCTTCCTCTTTTCTATGGAAGCCTTTCAGGTGGATGCTCAGAAAGTTCGAGGAAAGCGGTATGATTGCCCCTTGCCCCATGCTCCCTGCCCCAGCAGTCTATTTGCCCCCTTGCCCCATGCTCCCTGCCTCAGCAGTCTATTTGCCCCTTGCCCCCTGCCCCCTGCCTCAGCAGCCTGTTTCCCTCCTTTCCCCCTGCCTCAGCAGTCTGTTTGCCCCTTGCCCCTTGCCCCTTGCCCCTTGCCCCTCGCATCAGCAGTCCATTTCCCCCCTTGCCCCTGCTGTCCCGCAGGACGATCAAGGTGTGTGACTTTGGGCTCAGCCAAGTGAAGAGCGCCACCTTCCTCACCAGCAAGAGCCATGGAGGCACCCCTGAATGGTGAGGGGCATTCATTGGCCTGGGACGGGTGTGAAGAGGTGCATGCGGCACGTGCGACGGCCCAGTCACCAAGCTCTTCAGCAGTGTCTCGGATGGGGGGAGGCAGGCCCTTTTCAGGGCTCTGGTACGTACGCTCAAAAGCCCTTCCCCCGGTTGCACTCACAAGATGCTGCCAATCTGAGCGTGCAGTGCGCCGCGCATTAATCAGTGTGGCCTTTAGTATGTCTTCCATGGATTTAAGATGATGCAGTGCATGCACCAGCCGACGGCTGGGAAGTAGCTGAAGTGTAGCTTAAGTGCAATCAAAACGACACTGTTGCGTGCTGCTGCCGCAGGATGGCTCCGGAGATACTCCGGAACGAGCAGTGTGATGAGAAGAGCGACGTGTTCAGGTAGAGGGGTGGGGGTGTATTTTGAGTTTGGATGCCGCGGTCTAGTTTCACTCGTTGGCGTCGCACCCAGGTAAGTGTTTATGTGCCTTGAATTTGAATTTGGATCTGGTTGCTATGAGTCAGCGACGTCCCAGCCTGCGGCCGAGGCAGCATGATGCAGCATAGATACCTCTCTCCCCCCTCGCACACATAGATGCTGCAGGCTGGCCCTAAATCCTGAACCCTGAGTAACAACAGCCTGACCCGCACTTGGTCTTTGCCTTACTGGTGTGTGTGTCACTCTTTGTATGCTTGTCCTGCACGCCGCCCGTTCCCACCTCCCGGGTGTGCCATGCAGCTCTCTGGTCATCCTTAAAATTCTTGAGTCTGGACATTTATCCCCGAATCCTAACCTGACCCGCCTGCTCCCTCTCTCTCACTGGTGTGCTGTACAGCTATGGCGTCATCCTGTATGAGTTGGTAGGCTGTGATGAGCCGTGGTCACAGCTGCTCAACCCGATGCAGGTACGGTCCACTGTATTTTGTAGTGAGCACCAGAACACCTAGGACACAGGCCCCAGGCAGCTGCCACTGGGCCGGTGGGGACCACATCTTGACCAGCCTACCGCCATTGGCTGAGGCAGTAGGGCTTGTTGCACTAGGCTCACGTGGCCGTGGGCTGTGATGTTGCTGAATTGTAGCTGAAGCACCGCAACCTAAACAGTGGTGTGGGCACAAATGGAACCCCTGCGTGTCTGCATTAGCGGTGCATCAGCATTCCACGGTTCAGGCGAAGCACAAACGGACATTATTTTGATCAGCTGTTCTTCATCCGGTGCAGGTTGTTGGCGCTGTGGGTTTCAATCGTCAGCGCCTTACAGTGCCTGCTGACATCCAGCCGGAGGTGGCCCAGCTGATTTCGGAATGCTGGGCCGAGGCGCCGGGCCAGCGGCCGTCGTTTGGGGAGGTGCTGGAGCGCCTGTCGAGGTTGAATGGCCTCACGCCCTCGGCGACTCGGCAGTGCCAGGCGGCTGCAGCAAGGGACCGGCGGTGATGTGAGCTAAGAAGGCGCATAAAGTACATACAAGGGGGAATGCAAATTGGGCAGGGCCTTGCCTGTCCGCTCGCCCGCCCACGTCCAGCGTTGCCTGTTCATTCCTGATTCACTGGTTCTCTCGGATGCCTTTGTTGCCGGCCTGTGAGGATTTTGAACGGCTGTGTGGGGCCGCTTCCGATTCTAGTAGTTGTGGTTCGTTTGTGTGGGGGGGGGAGAGGTGGTTTGTGTGTGTGGGGGGGGGTCTGTGTGGGGAGGGGGGGGGGGGGGCAATTCCTTAACTTGGCATGATTGAGATCGTGACTTGACCTCTACATGAATTGTGGTGTGGAAGAATGGGATAAACGCATCATTGTGTGTTTGTGCACAGATAAATTGACGGACAGCAAGTAAAAACAAATTGTACAGGAGCTTTAGGATGCTGGTTCGGAATGCATATTTGAAGAGTCGCCGTTTGTGTTGCTCATGCTAGCAGGGGGTTAAGTAAAATCTAAAAACATGGTATGTCGGTGAATGAGTTCGATTTCCGGTATTTTGAATTTGAATCCTACAATCTGGGTAGAGGCTGGCTCTGACACCAATGCTCTCGTGTTCTTTTTGAGCATTGCTTGGTGGGTGGTGCCCGTGTGGTGAGTTCCAAAAGACTGGTGGACACCCTACCGGTAATTGGACACCATGCAATATATTATGTCTGAGCTTGCTAACCGGGCATGCTATGATGGCCTTTGGTGCGCCTTCCAGATTTATCCACCCATCCATGGAATGTGCACCAGAGATCACTGTCCCTACGTCCCACGTCATGCAGGGGTAGCCAACTTTGTTCAAGTGCGCACCAAACCCCCTTTCGCAAGCCGGTGGGTGGTGGCCTTGACCGGCCTGAGGAGCAAGGCGTTCTTGCTGCAGTGGGGCACAATGGCCGTATGAAGCTGAATTGCAGCTTGAGCACGAGGGGGGGAGGGCAAAATACAAAAACCCATCCTCGAAAAGTACGGAGCTTGACGAGAGCTTTACATATCTGGTCTTTAAATGCTTTTTGGCCCAACGGTGACTGAGGTACAGAAAGCCAAACAATGAGGATTTCGTAGATTTCATTTTGCAAATAACATCTCAGCCCCTGGAAAACTGCATGATAAGAAGATCTCACTGCATAGGGTAGGGCCAGGGCTTTCCAACGACCCTTTATGCATGGTCATCGTTAAGTACCCGGTCAACGCATGTCAAACTAGGAGGGGGGGGGGGCCAATTCCCTAAAAAAACGTTTGCTTTTTTTCTTGAAGCCGAGATACCCTCCTAAAAGTCCTTGGGTGCAACTCCCATGTCAAAAGGATGAGTTTTGGAGAATTACGGGGGATGGGGTCTCTATTTTTTTTCTGCCCCCCCTCGCTTTAGCACACAAAATAAACAATGAAAAAGCCTGAGAATCCGTCAGCGGCTGCTTTGCTCTGGCACTAACGGACTGATTTCGGGTTGAACGAAATCACCCATTTACTCGATGGAGGCACAAACTTGTACAGGGATCAATAGGATTGTAATATAATGGTTAGCTTGTGTTCGACAAGAAATGGAGATCCACCAATGAAGGACGATGGCTGCATTGGCTCATTCAGGCCCTTCCACTCCCTTCTCTCATGCCTCTACGCCAGACATGCCTTGGCCAATCCAACTTAAGGAATAAGGGAATGAAACAGATTCACGCCAGCAGCCGTCAGGGCCAATGCAGGGCCTGCTGGCAAAGCAAATGATTCTTGTGAGATCTCATCATACAGCCTATGCTTGACGAATCCAGCTCTCAACTATTGAAACTCAACTGGCAGAATGAACCACTCAACGGAGGTCAGATAGACCAGATAAGAGAGTTCAGCAATGTCATTCATTTCACCATTGAAACACCCAGGCCATGCACTTGCTGGGAGCAGCTGATAGACGGACGGAAAAGTGTGAAGATGCAGCACCGGTAGTTTGTCCCTGGATTGACCGAAACAGCAGTGCCAATTTGCTACCTGCACTTTTGAAAGTACCGATAAAAAAAATGAAAACCTCCACACCTGGGACCTGGGCCACACGTTCAAAGGGCATGTCCCTTGAGCCACAGCTTTTACCATGCCCATTCACGGTGCGCTCAGGTCCAAGCCATGCATTGCCGCTCATGCCAATGCGTCCTCCTCCAGTACCTGGTCCTATCAGGCAGCACAGGCCAGCCTTCCTGCCCATGAACAGGCTTGGGCATGAAAACTCTGCAAAATCCAAACCATTTCAAGTTCGCTCAGCTCAAGGTCATGCATTGCCGCTGAGGTCCAGCACAAACGGTTCCTCTTCAATTGGGTCTGGCTTAATGATGAAGCTAGCGCCTAGCCGGAGCGCCTCATCGTGCCATTCACCCATGACCACTTTGCGGAGAATTTGGTGCACCCTCTTCTCAAGCGCACGTGCACCTTGCTCGGGATGGTAATGCTCCTCCGCAAGCTTCTGACATACCTTGCCCTCATCCTGAAAGGCAATCACATGTAAATCCAGGCACTTCTATCATTATATGCCAAGATGCAATCGAATACAAGGGCACTCACATGCACGACGCACGTGCCCCGTACACACTTCAGAAGCCCATTGGGCTTTGTGGGCATCACAGTTTGTACCAGAGATCCCCTAGCTTGCACCCAAGAAATGCAGCTCTGTCGCTGCTGATGTATAACATGCCAATACCGGTATTTGAAATATCTGTTCAAGTTATGGGTATTAGCTTGCATCTGAATTACTCTGATTAAGATACTGCCAGTTGAGGCTTTTGCTCACCATGACCTGCATCGTCAGGCCGCCCATCGTGTGCTCTGGTGGCGGTTTCCTGATGTCCCTTTTGAAGCGTGACAGCGCTTGGCTAACCACCACCCTCTGCTCTCGTACATCGAAGGGGATGAATGGGATGATTGAGTGGACACGGGACGACATGGAGGCCTGCAGTGGGGTGGGGGTCGCGTAAAAACGGCGCATTGGCTCAAGAGATCGTTTGTTTTCCATAGGCGGCCATGAGATGCATAGGGGCTGCAACAGTGCGAACAGACCAAAAACAAGATGTTTTTTTAAGCAACAGAAGGGGTCAACTCCTATGCATCTAATAAGCGAAGAAGCGCACCCCGAAATGACGCTTCACCCCATCTTGCAGCTCTTTCAGCAGTGGCTTGACAGTCTTTTGCAACGTGGACACGCCCATGTGGCGCGTGTGCTGGATACTGGTGCCGGACCTCTGGACATGCTCCATGATGATGGGGTCACAAGCGTTCGTGGTCAGCACAAAGATTGTCTTGCTGCAGTCGATCTTCCTCACGATGCCTGAGCGCTGATCCAGTGCCTCGCCTGCAATCCAAAGCAAAGCACACAGGTTCTCAGGATTCAATTTTTTTATTAGGCCTGAAAGCTGATCCAGTGGCTCGTCTGCAATCGAAAGCATGGCACACAGATTCTCAGGATCCATATGTCTCTTGAAGCCTTACCGCTGATCCAGTGCCTTGCCTGCAATCTTAAGCAATACATACAAGATCCCAGGATTCATATGTTTGAAAGACCTGAACGTTGATCCAGTTGAGTGCCTTGCCTGCAATCCAAAGCAATGCACACAAATCCTCAGGATTTTAACTTCTCCTTAGGTAGGCATGAACGCTTATCCAGTGCTTCACCTGCAATCTGAAGTAACGAACAGGTCAAGATGTAACTTCTATGTTTGCCTGAACGTTGACCCAGTGCCTCACTGGCAATTTCAAGCAAGGCAAAGATACTCAGGATTCAAATTTCTCATGAGGCCTGAATGCTGATATTTTGCCTGTCCTGTATATCTTCCTGCTGGGCAAGGCAATGATTCTCAGGGCTCAATCGTCTGCATGAAGGCTGGCCCTGATCCAGTGCCTTGCTTGCAATCTAAAGGAAAGCACATGTATTCTGAGTGAAGGTCGTACGCTGATACAGCGCCCCACCTGCAATCCAAAGCAAGGCACTGATTCTTAGGATTTTATCTTGGAGTGGCAGTCAATGCAGCAGTCACTTATCAAATGGCTGATCACATGTTTCTGCTTCTATCATCACCATTCGATTAATGATATGTCTCACACTCTCACTCCTGTTCCAATGAATCCGTCCCTTCATCATCTATCTCTAGTTGGACAGATAGTTACCCTTAAAACACCTCACCATCGTTGAAGACCCGGAGTAACCCGTCTCGGACTTCTGGCCTAGTCTTCTCAAATTCGTCCAGGATCACCACACTGCGCTTGCCGTTGTGGCAAGACAGGAAATTGATCAGCTCCGATCCAGACTCGGAGCCGTGGAAGGGTGCCTTGCATCCAAACATGTCGTGGACGTGCTGCACCTTGGTGCAATCGATGAACTGCATGGGGGCTCGGACCAGCTTACCCATTTGCTCGGCCAAGTAGGTCTTCCCATGACCAGATGGGCCTGTCGTGAGATGCATACAAGGAATGCAGGGGTGGGTGTAAGCACTTGGTTTGCCAGCGACTGTCTGAAGGTGGGCGGGACGAGATTTTAAACTAATAAATATGAAGATCCAGGGGATTCCCCTGACGAAGATTCATGACCCACCGTACATACATGACCAGTCCATGAAACCAAATATTCTTTGGCACAAAAACGCATCCCTCAGTCATCATCTATGCAGGATTCAAACAGTTGGGAGGTTTTCGTTATCTGATGGAAGTTCATGTACACAAATCGTGCACACTGTTACAGGATGCGCTTAGGCGATCGAGTAATTTTCATGCACGATCGAGTACTGCTCTTTATTTGCATGATCAACCACAACAACACTCCTCACTGTTAGCACCCCCCTGGTTAGCACTGACAAGTCTGAAGCTGACCAGAAGCTGCAATGAGCACATCCAATTTGAGCAGCTCATGAGGGGCCGGAAGGACGTACCCTCAAGCTACCACAACAATAATGTATAAGCATGTGGAAACAAGCAAAACAATCTCACACTCACTGTCTCACCCATATCCACCATTTTGCCCTTCCTCTCTTACCAGCGAACAGCATGACAAGCGGGTTCTTGTCTGAGCTATCGAAGCCGTAGTGCGTGCTTATCCCTTGCAGAATGAGTGCTGATGCCGATTCCTGACCGACCAGCATCAGACGTAGTGCTGGTAGGCGCTTAAGATCCAGGCCGCGCAGGGCATCTAGCAGGGTCTGAGTCAGTTTTGGGAGTCGCACTGCCTCCTGGAGCCAGTACACTACCGCCGTGCTCATGCAGTCACGCAGGCGGCTAATCATGGCTGGGCAGCTGCACCATCGTGCATTGCTGACAAAGGAGAAATTATCCCCTATCGGCTCCTTTCCCGCAAAGAGCTGCTCAGGGATGCAGTAGGGATCAGCTCCGAAGCTCAAGAGAAGCTGGACCAGCCGGTCATCTTCACTGAGGATGGCAATCGCCAGCATCGGAAAGCCCAGGCTGCAGGTTGATCTGGCTCGGCAGGCATCATGGTCCAGCAGAAGCTGCACTGCTTTTATGCTCCCGCACACAATCGCGAATGCCATTGGCGGGTACCCAGACTTGCCAGGCATGTTCACAAGCGCAGATGTGTTACCCGTTTTGATCGTGCAAGAGTCCAGGACCCTTGCCAACTGTGCACAGCGCTCAGCATCTGGCACATTCAGCGAGAGGCACCGGCTCATTTGATCCTGGGGTGTCAAGCTTGATTCTGGCACGCTGATCAGGTGGCTCATGCTCTGTTTAATGGTTTCAAAACATTGGAGGAAAGCGTCCCTTGTAACCAATGCTGCTGTTTCAAGCAGATGCCCGGCTTGAGGAGTGGGATCTTGCCCATTATTGTAATCCATTTTTAATCTTGATTCCTGTGTTCGTGAGGTGCAGGGAGGTGAGCCAAAGGGTGACCATGTGAGAGGTAAGAATTCAAAAACCAAGCAGACCCATTCTGCACCCTATTCTCAGCCCTGGCATATGTGTATGTATGCCTCATGTCTCAGTAGCTTATTATTCCCTTAAGCCAATTCACTCTCCTCCCCAAGGGGAGGTCCCCCCTGGCTGTACCTGGGTGTTGTCGTCTTGTACATCTGAAGGGGGTGAGGAACCCGTGCCGATGACAGGTTCCCAGCCGAACCGTGCCTGATTAATGACTTTGCGTACTCTCTTCGATGGCATCCGCCTGTCTGACAAGGTGAGAGGATAAAATATTCAGCATCATTGCATGCTCGACAGTTCGTGAAAATAGCTCCTTGAAAAATGCGCCTACATGCATATCATACCTTTATACCTTGCTTGATATATACGGTACGCACCTGAGAACTTGATGTTGTAGCTCGTTAGCGTCGTCGAGAGGAACTGACACCTCGATTGTGAGGGGAGGTTTGCCTTTGTCCTAGATCGAGACTGTGGTGGTGTACTTGATAGCTTTCAGAAATTTCTGATGGAAGCAGTGAAAAGCTTCCCTAATAAGAATCATGGTTGTCGTTGACATTATTAGATAACATGGTGAGGTGCTCTAGTTTGATGGTTCATAGACAGGTAGATCCCATTCCCTTCATGTTGGGTCCACACCTACATAGATACTGATGAAATCCGAGCCCGTAGCTGACAATCAGTCTAAGCCCCACACACTTAACCGAGGAAATAAAGAGGCCAAAAGGTCAAGAACAGTTGTTCTGTTAGTGCACACCAGACTACCTGTGGAAGATCTCCGGGAGTACTAGTAGTCTGGCATGGGCAGCCCCAGATCTCTGGGCCCATGAGGACTACTAAGCAAACCTTAGCCTGCCAGTAGGGTAGTGCGCCTGGTAGTGCCTGCTGCACCGTCACGACTGAAGCCCGACGAAGAGTAAATATGGCGATACAGAGGAGGCGGGGGAGGCAACAACAAAAATGTGCCTTCCTAAAAGGACAGCATGCACGTCCACTATGACGTTTCACCTCCGGGCCCTGCTCAATAGGCTCAGCCGGGCGTTTAACAGTCTTGTTGGAAGAACAGGTTATAGCATGGAAAGAGGGAGACATACTTGTAAGAAAGTAACGGGAGAAGGAAGTTTTTGGACAAACAAAAGGACCAATAGGAAAGGACGCGTCCACATGCTCTTATCTTAGTGGGAAATGTGGTCAACTCTATCTAGCCGAGGGCGGCAAGACAACCTTAGGCTTCCGTACGGAAGCCTTAGGTTTTCTTGCCGCCCTCGGCTAGAGTTGACCACATTTCCCACTAAGACTAGAGCATCCCACCCATGTCTGCTCCAGTTCAATGGATGCATATCAAAAGCTGAAATACATGCCGCTTGAACCGGTGCATTCAAATTGTTCACGACAAATCTGAGGTATGACGGAAAAACCAGTCGGTAGAAAAAAGAGGGGCAACAGGGCATGCTAGAAACTTAAGACAGCTCTGTCAATTTGCCATGCTTTGGCTACAATTCATCTACATCAGGGCCTATGGTCGTCAGGTGGAAATTGGGATTACAGGTGTGTAACTTGTAATCAGAGGGAAATGGAAGTGGCGATGCCGCAGCAGCAAGCCCGGCTGCTCATTCGAAAGCCGGCCGCAGGCCAGTCCAGGTTCGGTCCTAACGGTATTGGTGATATGATGGCCACCTCGCCGGTCCCCCCAAATGATGTAGAACACGCAAAAATAAAGACTTTACAAACTTCACATTAGGCCGGTAGGTTCGAAGTGGAGGGAGGCGTTCACGCAAATTTTATTTTCAGCGAATTATTCAGAGAAGAGTTGGATGCTTATTTTTTGAAAGGAAGAGGAATGAGCAATGCACTGCCGGGCTCATGCGCTCTTACCCTCAAGCAAAGAAGTTTGTTGGGATCCCCAGGGAAGCGATTGGGAAGCGCGTAAGCCAACGCAATAGCGGGAACCCAATTATTTCCTTGTCCAACAATGCAAATCAATCCTACGAATCTACCATGCGGTGTAAATTTACGTCATCCCACATCTCTACCTTTGGCCGAGGGAGCAAGCTTGGACGCCTGGTGTAGCAATGGGACTCAATCCTACTCCACAGGGCTGTGGTTGTGTCAATGACATTACACCTCTGGGCCCTGCTCAAAAGGCTCGGCCGCGTAGGCGCCCAACTGTCCCGTTGGAAGAAAAGTAACTGACGGTAAGAGGTTGTGAATTGTGATTGTGTGTTGCTTGCTTGCCCAGGGGGGTCACTGATTTTGCGGCAGCCTACTAGTACGTACTGCGCCTGATTTTAGCTTACGACGGATGCTTGCTGCGTGCTGGTGCACACCACGAGCCGCACCAGAATTATGGAGTGTGTTTGTGCGCGCATTAACAGCTTCGACTCCGCGCCACCATCACGGCCGAAGAGAGAGAACGTCGCAGCCAACAGCGGCGTGAGACATGTTACTGCCAACATTGATGGGCAAGGGGCCATGGCGAGCAAGGGGAGGACGTGGTGCATGCTTCAATGCTTGCTTCCAATGCCCTAAAGAAAGATAGAAAGCTACGCCCTATTAGGGCGTGGAGGTTAACGAAACAACGCAGCTTGGGGCCGTAGCCACATCCGCGCCGTTACCATGAGGCAAAAAAAGAAAGAAGCAACTTCCTCGCGGTGGTTTTCTCATATGGGGGTGTTTTTATGGCCCAGTGACAGGCTTTGAGCGGAAAAATATTCGAGTCTGCGCCTGGTTTGCACTATGCTATGCAAGAGTTTTATCGAATGGACATACATTTTCTGGGCGCATTTCTTAGCATGGAATGCGGTGATCCCAAGAGACATCATGGCTTCAATTGTGTGCTTATTGTAAGTAGTGCCCGATGTGCCAATCAAGATTGGAATCATTTATATGTTGTTTCGCTGGTGCCCGTTCAAGATCAATAGCTCCACAAGGTCAGTGTGCTGGTTAAAGCAAACTTTTAATTGGTCCCCATGCTCAGTGTCCCCGCAATACTTCAAATCCCCAATGTGGACTACAATGTCCTTCTTTTGTCCTGTCGTTTGCATCAACAACATGTCAGGCTGCATTTTCGTTTTCATTTGGATGGCTCCAAGTGTTGGTGCCGCAGCGTGGGGGATTAAGGGGACTTTATTCATCAGCATGGCTGGTGCTCCTGCTCTCTCACACTTCTCGGCCGTCCCCAGGTCTGCCATGACGATGTCCCCTCCCATGCTGCCTTTCGATACAGCCCTCAGCAAAATCCTTCATGTGCCATGGTGGGCTCTATGTACATCTTTTGCATTTCGGGGTGCCTGCATGCGCCTGTGATATGGCCTGCACTGTCATGCTCTCCACACAAGGGGCATTTGTCCGTGGCACTTTTGCCCCACCTGAAAGCCACCTTGTTATTCCAAAGGCATCCATGTCGCCATCGAAGGGCTGTTTTCTTCTCGGCCAGAGTGACTCCCGGGTGGTTAAAGAAACTGTTGCTGAGGGCCCCATCAGCAATCGCGTGCAACCGTTACCACCCTTGAAAGTATACGCTATCGATGTTGGATCGGTCCAGCTTTTGGCGCTCGTGAATGTGTGTCTTCAGGGCACCCTTCAGAATCCTTGCGGCACTCCCTGTCCAGGGTCGTCTTCGTTAGGTTTTGTGAAAATCCAGAAAGAGCCGTACTGCGAGGTTTCGGAGCTCACAGGTACGGATAGATCGCATTCTCCCCTTTTAGTGGCCGCCCGTTTAGCTATCCCGTCGGCTTTCTCGTTTCCGCTATCTCCGTTATGGGCTTTCACCTTATGGAATCGACTATTTTCCCTTGGGACGCCATGAGCTGGAGTTGGCCCACGATATGCTGGAGGAGGTCTCTGTGCTTGTGGTAGGTGAGAGACATGGGGGATCGGACAGCTTTCCGGATTTGGTACGAGGAGGTGGCGCTGTCAACAGCTATTTTTGTCTGTTCTTTCACTAGGGCTCCATAGATCCCTGCCAGCTCGGCTCTGTTTATGGTGTTTGTGGGATCTTCTCCAGCCGGGTTAATGGTGGTGTCTTGTTGATCGGCGGTGGCGCTCGGGATGTGGAGTCCAGCGCCAGTTAGTTGATCTTTCCTGCCATCTTTACGGTAAGGCTGATTTCAATGCAACTGCCATCAGTGTAGGCTCTCTCCCTCCAATTGTGCTTCAGCGCGCTGTTTTCTTGGAACCACTCTAGGCAATGGCATACGTCCATTGGGTCTGCCTTTGTTGCTCTAGGGATGTCTGTGTCCCTTGGAGATTGTTGGAAGGAGCGTGATCCTATCATGGACTGGGCATGGTTCTGCTCTCCTTGATCCTCTCCCACCCTATCCCCACATGGGGGAGGAGGTCGGGTCCATGTTGTAGTTACTAGCAGGGGGTTGGCCCTGGCTTGCGGGTGTTTATCTACATGTGCGAGGGTTCTGCGGAGCATTCTGATGAGGTCATCCTGTTTCCACCGGATTTGCTGGGACTGGGCTTCTTTGTTCCACACAACGATGATGTCCACAACGATAGTGTCGGGGTCAAGGGCTATGCTCCCCCTTTGTCAGGCCCATGGTCTAGTGTCGGGGTCAAGGGCTGTGCTGGTATGGGGGTTTGCCTGTCGACTTCATACCCCTGGGCAGGTACAAGACAGTAGCTGTCGGTTCCCTGGTCATTTCTGCAGACCACACTGCCCATCGAACTGCTTTTTCGAGGGATGGTTCGTCCCGGTTTGGGAAGGCATGTGAGTACCCTGTCCACCTGTGTTGGAAGGCATTTGTTTGTGCTTGGAAGGCCTGGTCCCTCGGGTATTTACTCCAATAGGTGGTGGCGTGATCTCTGACATGGAGGGGGCTAGAGAACCGTTCCTTGGAGACGCTAAAGTGCGTGTCTATGAAAGCTCTGAACTGCGGTGGGATGCTAAAATTGTCCTGCATTTGTTTGGTCTGTGCTTTTGTTCCTTCCTTGTGTCTGATGATCAGATCAACCACTTCCTCTTCAAAGGAGGAGGGGGGCGGCATCATTTTAGCATGCATGCCTTCATCTGCAGCCTGTTCATACAATCTTCTGAGGGTGACGAGTCTGTCTTTGGGAATTGTCCCGACGCACCAGCCATTCCCCTTGTACACGCATGCCATCTCTGTAGTCGTGATTTGGGTGGTACTCTTAGGGTTCCACGTCTCAATCTCTCTCACTTCGATTTTACACTCTCCCGTCGGAGCATGGATGTCCAGTTGCGGGTTAATTGGCTCCATATCGAATGTTATCATTTCCTGGATATTGTCTCCCAGAGTGGTATCCCAATTGCTGTGATTTTGGTGAAACCCTTGTCGGGCCATGTTAGACAGGTGCCTATCTAGCATGGTGCCTTCGGAGGTCCTCGCTGGTGGCTGGTCGTGGTTTTCAGAGATCCATTGCCGTAGAAGGGCGGCTGTGTTTTCTTCGGTAAGGAGCATCTCTTCAGGTTCCCAGCTAGGCTTCCATGTGACTTAAACCAGCCCTCCACCTGTGTGGTGCTAGTTGCATGTGTGCACGCCGGGCATGTCCATTTGTCTTGGCTGGGTCTCCAGTCCACTGGTTGGCTTAGGCATTGGGCATGATAGTACTTGTAGCATATGTCGCACGTGATGATGTCATCATAGCATCCCGATGCGTCATCGTACTGCAGGCTGTGTGGGTTCCAGCAACCTTCGCATGCTGCAACACCTGCCCAGTCGTGGGCATGCAGGTCTTGACCAAGTCCTAGGGTCTTTCGGCAACAAGCCTCTATTTTCTCTGGTGTGTACCCTGCCATGCTATGGTATGGGATGGCCCATTCATCGATGATGCTTGGGTGCCAGGTGACTTTATATTGAATTTGCTTGATTCTGTCTTTCCCTTTTTGGTGGCGTCCTTTGCTTGGCTCTGTGACCATCCTCCAGCCTGTGATGGCTGCTACTTGGTTGGTGTGCCCGTACATCTCTTGTATGACTGTTGCCGCCCTTTCTCCTTCTGATATTTGGCTTTTGGCAAATACAAAAATGCGCTCTGCCTCCTTCCTTTTGTAGTCATGTCTGATACATAGGCATGTTCCTGTTGTCTGGCACTTTCTGCGTGGGGCCGCAATCTCTTTCCGTAGGCTCGTAGTTGACGAGCATCCTTGTCTTTTCTTGTCTCTGTGGAGGGTAGGGTCCTTGCGCCAGTGTTGCTTCTTCTTGTTGCCTTGCTGTCCGGTCAGGTTTGCTCTGCCCTCTTGATGCTGGGTGGGGTCTGGGATATCAGCGAGGTCTCTCTCTGTTTCGATTGTAGTTGGAATGCCGATGTCCTTGGTATTCAGGTACCGGGTGATCAATGTCTGGTCAGGGTGAAGGGAAGCCTGGAACATGGTTCCCGTCGGCATGGGGTTTCTTGCTATAGCAGTGATGTACATGTTTCCCTCGTGTATCTCTCGTTAATCCTTTGGGAGGCTCAACGACGTGTTTCTTTGTCTTTTTATGTCTCTAAGGTCTGTCTGCACCCGGCCCGTTGTTTGCCATGACTGAGAGTCTGTTTTAGGCTATGATGTGCTTGTCTTTGACATTTCTCCTGTATCTGTTTCTCAGGCCTCTCCCATCCATCAAGTGCTTGCCTCCCTGTTCTGTCAGGTCTGCTAGGTGAGTGATTCCTAGGTGAAACAGAGGTTGAAGCAGGGTGTACGCGTTGAGGGGTTCTGTGGCAGGAAGGGTAGCAGTGGCAGGGTTGAGCTGTTCTAGCGCTTGGGCGAGTTCGGGGGTATGTGTAGTGAATTGTTGCACCTTGCTTTTCACGATGATCAGGTCATTATCTGTGATATGGGACAGTTGTCTGAGCCGCATGCAATGTTTAGCCTGTTGGGTGTCTTTAAATCCTGTGGGGCCCATGTATTTGAGCTGCTTCTCCATGAGACTTCGAGTGACTTCGCCCATGCGCCCTTCATCACGTAGGGATGCGATGAGAAGTTCTGTATTCTTCTTTGCGTATTCTGTCGCCAGGAATGCACTCCCCAGCCCATAGGACGCGACATCTGGGTGTACGGTAGCTGAGTTGGCACATCTATCTGCCTTCTTTATCAAGTTTTGGTGCTGGAACTTCCAGTCTAGTGTCATCGTGAGCTCTGCAACGAGGTATCTGAAGGGATGTATTGGGGGAAGGTGTTGCACGTATTGTCCTTGGACCATTATCTGGTTGTCTAGTTGTCTAGAAGGGGTGCCGTTTTGTGCTTCTTGCATGCTTTCCGTGAGTATGCTGTACATTTTTAGTCTCTCTGTCTCATCCTCTGGTGAGCAGCCTGACGGCGCATATACCCCTGTGATGTTGACGGGCATGGAATGGGGCAATTGGATAGCAACGTTAAGGATTCTCCCATTGCAGCTGTCGCCCTCTGTTCGGGTGGCCTTGCCCAACACCGCAATGTGCTCCTTGATGGCAATGATGACCCCACGCAGGCCTCTGCCATGTTCGCTGTGTGTACATGCCCAGTATTGATACCCCTGCAGGGCTTCTTGCAACCATCTGGCCTTCTTCCGCTTGGGGAGCATGTTTGTCTCAGTGAGTACAAGGATATCTGGGTTATGTAGCTGGATGGTCATTTCAATGTCATATTTTGCAGTGTAAATGCCCTGGACAGAGGCTGTGATCGTGCGCAACGTAGCCGGCTGGCAAACTGTTTGATCTTCTCCATGAGATGGAGCATGTGTCTGGCGTGGTAGGATTGTATTTTTTTGAGCAAACTTGTTCTTTAATATCTGATTCACCTTTGTTTTTGCTGAGCTGGTTCAGGTTCACTAGTGATCTAGGGAGTGAGGTACGATATATTGAGGGGCTGAAGCAGTTTGTTCTTTTTCTTTCCTTCCGTTGTGTGCGGGAGGGCGCTGTTGCATTTAGTTTGTTTTTTCTTGAGCTTACGTACGTATCCTTTGGGAGCCATTTTATTTTATTTATTCTTTCAGCACCGTTTATCTTCATGCCCTTGAATTTTCCTTCCTTTGATGGCACGTCTAGGTGGGTCGAAGACTGTGACATGGGTGGGGGGGGGCTGCCTTGATGCTCGATGTATCATCTTGTCCCATGGTGGCATCTTGGTCTGGAAAAGATAACCTTACAAGATGATTAAGCTCATCGTTTCTAGCGAGGCCATGCCTTGGTTGCACGTATTGCACGATGCGCTTGGCCCGTACAATAATCAATGTGATAGAGTCTGGGAGCACCGGTCCCTGGATACATGGAAACATGAACCTGATTGTTTTTGACGTACCGTCTCCAATATCTCTCAGGAAGTCATCCCATGTCTGCATCAATAGCACAAACGCTTGTAGTGGCGTTTTGTCGTCTGGGAGGCCTGATGCTTTGTTCAAGCATCTATCTCGTAAAGCTGTCAGGCTATTTGGGGGCAGGGTACTGGTGGGGTTGCGAGAGGCAGCCAATGGCAGCATGGGCTCGAAGTGCCCAGCTAGGGTATTTTCAGAAAGCACACATGCAAGGCGGGGGCAGCGTCATTTGTTGGTTGGACTCCTAGGAGTTGGCTCACAATGCTGCGTTCTCCGTCAGACTCTGATAATTGGTGCTGGTGCACTGTTATTTGCAATGCCATTGAAGTCCAGTGGGTGATGCCCCGTCAGCCCATAGTCCCTCTCCCGTATTCCCATCACACGGCGTGGCCATTCGTCTTGTTCAGTCACATAGCTTGTGTCTTGAATCAGTACCATGTACTTGTTGGTAGATCAGCGTGGTTAAGGACCTGACCGCATCCTGCCTGCCTTGGGACAGAGCTTGCCTGAAAGTTTGCACCCCGAGGCCTCTTAACATGATAGGAGGAATACCTGATAGATGTGCTAGAGAGTCAAAGTAACAGTCCTCCTCCGAGAAGGAAAAATTAGGGCCTGATATAATTTTTAGGCCACTTTGCTGCAAAAACATTTGTTTAATGTCTTGCACGCTTTGTGAATCAGGTCCAAGCGGGACATTCACCCTATTCCTCGAAGGCATGGGAGTCGGTGAGTCGAGGATTGTGATTGGGCTGAGGGAGGCCCCCCGGGGGTGCCTGATAGGTGGGAAGTTTAAACATGCATTTCTGCATTCGGCTAAGCTGTTGGCATGGAAGTATCCGCATACTTCATATGCCTTGTCTCTCAGATCTCGCATGTTTAGGTCTGCTTCCATGTCCCCCCCTGAGATCACTGCTCTACTGGTTGTTTCTGAGTCTAGCCAGTACCATTTACCTTTGTACCGGCGAAGAGTGCTTGCGTGCCGATAGGTTGCTTCTTTAGTTATGACGACAAAAGCATCAAACTGGTATTTTCTCCTTGTCTTGCAAGTCCTTCAGGAGCTTGTCTAGTGTGTCTACTGTCAGCTTCAATAAATCGCTACGTTGATCCATCAGCATGCGGTAGTCCATACCGTAGTTTTCAAACGCGTAGAAGGCCCATGCTGTGGTTGTGAAGTTCCCATTCGATTGGAATTGACGTTGGTCAGGCATAAGGGTGTATCTATGGTGCTCGTAGGTCGGTTTCTGCCTTTCGCTCATGAACCAGTCCATAATTTCCCCCTTTGTGTGTGTCAGGGGTGCACCCATGAGCATAGCCATTGCATGTGCTTGGCAGAACAAACCCTCCTGCTTTTCATAGTGGATCCCCTCCGATATGGTGTGGTTCCCTTTGTGTGTTAATTTTTGTTTGATCCAGTTTGCACCCCCTCCTATTTGCCTTGGGTAGGTCCCCTCGGTGTGTCTATCCTGGTTTGCCCGCCTCGCGTTTACCTCCTTGTGATAATTGCAGTCAGTTCTTTCCTGACTCCTGTATTTTCCTGTATGCTTGAGCCATGGATCCTTGGAACCTTGGGCCCCTGGGTTGTTCAATTTGCGCGTTAATCTCCAAGATTGCTTAAGCATGAATTTTAAGAGCCAGGCTTTTTTATTTGGGGATGCCATGCACTTTTGTAAGATATACCTACGGGCATGCTCCCAGTGATTTTCTTCGTATTTTTTGTTTTGCGCGTTTTTCTTCGTGACATAGGCGTATTTATTTTCATTTACCGTTGTTACCAAGATCTCGCTGTTCACACCGCTGTTTACCAGTGGGGCCTCTGTTGTGGATTATTCACTGATGTTAGAAGCATGCCAAGTTCTTAGGTAGGAGAGGATCCCCATGACAAGTGTAACACAAATGTAACTTGCAAACGTGCTCGTTGAAAGGCTAGCAGGGATATGCATACAGTAAGTATTATTTCCTTGGCTGATCCCTGGCAGATAGTTTAGTTTGCTCATGTTCTCAGATCTATGAATTGAGGCTGGGGTTGAGGCTTTTCCTAGATTTGGCCTACAACGTGCCAAGAGGTTCGCCATGGTATCTGGGCAGGTGTAAAAAATCGAGCGGTTAGCCATGGCCGCAGGGCAGAATATACATTCAATGCGTACATGGTTCATTTGCGGAACCTCTTAAGGCATTTGCTGCAGCATTCCTTCCTGGTGGAAGAGAGTGTGCACAGCTAGCCTGGTCCGTATTCATTTGCGCAACCTCTTAAGGCATTTGCTGCAGCATTCCTTCCTGGTGGAAGAGAGTGTGCACAGCTGGCTTGGTCCGTATTCATTTGCGCAACCTCTTAAGGCATTTGCTGCAGCATTCCTTTCTGGTTGAAGAGAGTGTGCACTGCTGGCCTGGTCTGTATCCATTTGCGCAACCTCTTAAAGCATCTGCTGCAGCATGTCTTCCTTGTTGAAGAGAGTGTGCACTGCTGGCCTGGTTCGTATTCATTTGCGCAACCTCTTAAGGCATTTGCTGCAGCACTCCTTTCTGCTTGAAGAGGCTGTGCACTGCTGGCCTGGTTCGTATTCATTTGCGCAACCTCTTAAGGCATTTGCTGCAGCATTCCTTCCTGTTTGAAGAGAGTGAGCACAGCTGGCCTGGTCCGTATTCATTTGCGCACCTCTTAAGGCATTTGCTGCAGCATTACTTTCTTAAAGAGAGTGTGCACTGCTGGCCTGGTCCGTATTCATTTGCGCAACCTTTTAAGGCATCGGCTGCAGCATGCCTACCTGGTTGAAGAGAGAATGCACTGCTGGCCTGGTCCGTATTCATTTGCGCAAACTCTCAAGGCACTTGCTGCAGCATTACTTTCTGGTTGTAGAGAGTGTGCACAGCTGGCCTGGTCCGTATTCATTCCCGCAACCTCTTATGGCATCTGCTGCAGCATTCCTTCCTGGTTGAAGAGAGTGTGCACAGCTGGCCTGGTCCGTATTCATTTGCGCAACCTCTCAAGGCATTTGCTGCAGCATTTCTTCCTGGTTGAAGAGAGTTTGCACAGCTGGCCTGATCCGTATTCATTTGCGCAACCTCGTAAGGCATCTGCTGCAGCATGCCTTCCTGGTTGAAGAGAGTGTGCACTGCTGGCCTGGTTCGTATTCATTTGCGCAACCTCTTAAGGCATTTGCTGCAGCATTCCTTCCTGTTTGAAGAGAGTGAGCACAGCTGGCCTGGTCCGTATTCATTTGCGCACCTCTTAAGGCATTTGCTGCAGCATTACTTTCTTAAAGAGAGTGTGCATTGCTGGCCTGGTCCGTATTAATTCCCGCAGCCTCTTCAGGCATTTGCTGCAGCATGTCTTCCTGATTGAAGAGAGTGTGCACTGCTGGCCTGGTCCGTATTCATTTGCGCAACCTTTTAAGGCATCGGCTGCAGCATGCCTACCCGGTTGAAGAGAGAATGCACTGCTGGCCTGGTCCGTATTCCTTTGCGCAACCTCTTAAGGCATTTGCTGCAGCATTCCTTCCTGTTTGAAGAGAGTGAGCACAGCTGGCCTGGTCCGTATTCATTTGCGCACCTCTTAAGGCATTTGCTGCAGCATTACTTTCTTGAAGAGAGTGTGCATTGCTGGCCTGGTCCGTATTAATTCCCGCAGCCTCTTCAGGCATTTGCTGCAGCATGTCTTCCTGATTGAAGAGAGTGTGCACTGCTGGCCTGGTCCGTATTCATTTGCGCAACCTTTTAAGGCATCGGCTGCAGCATGCCTACCTGGTTGAAGAGAGAATGCACTGCTGGCCTGGTCCGTATTCCTTTGCGCAACCTCTTAAGGCATTTGCTGCAGCATTCCTTCCTGTTTGAAGAGAGTGAGCACAGCTGGCCTGGTCCGTATTCATTGCGCACCTCTTAAGGCATTTGCTGCAGCATTACTTTCTTGAAGAGAGTGTGCATTGCTGGCCTGGTCCGTATTAATTCCCGCAGCCTCTTCAGGCATTTGCTGCAGCATGTGTTCCTGATTGAAGAGAGTGTGCACTGCTGGCCTGGTCCGTATTCATTTGCGCAACCTTTTAAGGCATCGGCTGCAGCATGCCTACCTGGTTGAAGAGAGTATGCACTGCTGGCCTGGTCCGTATTCCTTTGCGCAACCTCTTAAGGCATTTGCTGCAGCATTCCTTTCTGGTTGAAGAGAGTGTGCACAGCTGGCCTGGTCCGTATTCATATGCGCAACCTCTTAAGGCATTTGCTGCAGCATGACTTCCTTGATAAAGAGAATGTGCACCGCTGACCCGGTCCGTATTCATTTGCGCAACCTCTCAAGGCATTTGCTGCAGCATTTCTTCCTGGTTGAAGAGAGTGTGCACTGCTGGCCTGGTCCGTATTTATTTGCACAACCTCTCAAGGCATTTGCTGCAGCATTCTTTCCTGGTTGCAGAGAGTGTGCACTGCTGGCCTGCTCCGTATTCCTTTGCGCAACCTCTTAAGGCATTTGCTGCAGCATTTCTTTCTGGATGAAGAGAGTGTGCACAGCTGGCCTGGTCCGTATTCATATGAGCAACCTCTCAAGGCATTTGCTGCAGCATTACTTTCTCGTTAAAAACAGTGTGCACAGCTGGCCTAGTCCGTATTCATTCCTGCAACCTCTCAAGGCATTTGCTGCAGCATTACTTTCTGGTTGAAGAGAGTGTGCATTGCTGGCCTGGTCCGTATTCATTTGTGCAACCTCTTAAGGCATTTGCTGCAGCATGTCTTCCTGGTTGAAGAGAGTGTGCACTGCTGGCCTGGTTCTGTATTCATTTGCGCAACCTCTTAAGACATTTGCTGCAGCATTCCTTTCTGGTTCAAGAGAGTGTGCACAGCTGGCCTGGTCTGTATTCATTTGCGCAACCTCAAAACACATTTGCTGCAGCATTCCTTTCTGGTTGAAGAGAGTGTGCACTGCTGGCCTGGTCTGTATCCATTTGCGCAACCTCTTAAAGCATCTGCTGCAGCATGTCTTCCTTGTTGAAGAGAATGTGCACTGCTGGCCTGGTCCGTATTCATTTGCGCAACCTCTTAAGGCATCTGCTGCAGTATTCCTTCCTTGTTGAAGAGAGTGTGCACTGCTGGCCTGCTCCGTATTCATTTGCGCAACCTCTTAAGGCATTTGCTGCAGCATTCCTTTCTGCTTGAAGAGAGTGAGCACTGCTGGCCTGGTTCGTATTCATTTGCGCAACTTCTTAAGGCATTTGCTGCAGCATTCCTTCCTGTTTGAAGAGAGTGAGCACTGCTGGCCTGGTCCGTATTCATTTGCGCAACCTCTTAAGGCATTTGCTGCAGCATTACTTTCTTGAAGAGAGTGTGCATTGCTGGCCTGGTCCGTATTAATTCCCGCAACCTCTTAAGGCATTTGCTGCAGCATTACTTTCTGGTTGAAGAGAGTGTGCACTGCTGGCCTGGTCCGTATTCATTTGCGCAACCTCTTAAGGCATCGGCTGCAGCATGCCTACCTGGTTGAAGAGAGTATGCACTGCTGGCCTGGTCCGTATTCCTTTGCGCAACCTCTTAAGGCATTTGCTGCAGCATTCCTCTTGTTTGAAGAGAGTGAGCACAGCTGGCCTGGTCCGTATTCATTTGCGCACCTCTTAAGGCATTTGCTGCAGCATTACTTTCTTGAAGAGAGTGTGCATTGCTGGCCTGGTCCGTATTAATTCCCGCAGCCTCTTTAGGCATTTGCTGCAGCATGTCTTCCTGATTGAAGAGAGTGTGCACTGCTGGCCTGGTCCGTATTCATTTGCGCAACCTTTTACGGCATCGGCTGCAGCATGCCTACCTGGTTGAAGAGAGTATGCACTGCTGGCCTGGTCCGTATTCCTTTGCGCAACCTCTTAAGGCATTTGCTGCAGCATTCCTTTCTGGTTGAAGAGAGTGTGCACAGCTGGCCTGGTCCGTATTCATATGCGCAACCTCTTAAGGCATCTGCTGCAGCATGACTTCCTTGATAAAGAGAATGTGCACCGCTGACCCGGTCCGTATTCATTTGCGCAACCTCTTAAGGCATTTGCTGCAGCATTTCTTCCTGGTTGAAGAGAGTGTGCACAGCTGGCCTGGTCCGTATTTATTTGCACAACCTCTCAAGGCATTTGCTGCAGCATTCTTTCCTGGTTGCAGAGAGTGTGCACTGCTGGCCTGCTCCGTATTCCTTTGCGCAACCTCTTAAGGCATTTGCTGCAGCATTTCTTTCTGGATGAAGAGAGTGTGCACAGCTGGCCTGGTCCGTATTCATATGAGCAACCTCTCAAGGCATTTGCTGCAGCATTACTTTCTCGTTGAAGACAGTGTGCACAGCTGGCCTAGTCCGTATTCATTCCCGCAACCTCTCAAGGCATTTGCTGCAGCATTACTTTCTGGTTGAAGAGAGTGTGCATTGCTGGCCTGGTCCGTATTCATTTGTGCAACCTCTTAAGGCATTTGCTGCAGCATGTCTTCCTGGTTGAAGAGAGTGTGCACTGCTGGCCTGGTTCTGTATTCCTTTGCGCAACCTCTTAAGACATTTGCTGCAGCATTCCTTTCTGGTTCAAGAGAGTGTGCACAGCTGGCCTGGTCTGTATTCATTTGCGCAACCTCAAAAGACATTTGCTGCAGCATTCCTTTCTGGTTGAAGAGAGTGTGCACTGCTGGCCTGGTCTGTATCCATTTGCGCAACCTCTTAAAGCATCTGCTGCAGCATGTCTTCCTTGTTGAAGAGAATGTGCACTGCTGGCCTGGTCCGTATTCATTTGCGCAACCTCTTAAGGCATCTGCTGCAGTATTCCTTCCTTGTTGAAGAGAGTGTGCACTGCTGGCCTGGTTTGTATTTATTTGCGCAACCTCTTAAGGCATTTGCTGCAGCATTCCTTCCTGTTTGAAGAGAGTGAGCACTGCTGGCCTGGTCCGTATTCATTTGCGCAACCTCTTAAGGCATTTGCTGCAGCATTACTTTCTTGAAGAGAGTGTGCATTGCTGGCCTGGTCCGTATTAATTCCCGCAACCTCTTAAGGCATTTGCTGCAGCATTCCTTTCTGGTTGAAGAGAGTGTGCACTGCTGGCCTGGTCTGTATCCATTTGCGCAACCTCTTAAAGCATCTGCTGCAGCATGTCTTCCTTGTTGAAGAGAATGTGCACTGCTGGCCTGGTCCATATTCATTTGCGCAACCTCTTAAGGCATCTGCTGCAGTATTCCTTCCTTGTTGAAGAGAGTGTGCACTGCTGGCCTGGTTCGTATTCATTTGCGCAACCTCTTAAGGCATTTGCTGCAGCATTCCTTTCTGCTTGAAGAGAGTGAGCACTGCTGGCCTGGTTCGTATTTATTTGCGCAACTTCTTAAGGCATTTGCTGCAGCATTTCTTCCTTGTTGAAGAGAGTGTGCACAGCTGGCCTGGTCCGTATTCATTTGCGCAACCTCTTAAGGCATTTGCTGCAGCATTACTTTCTTGAAGAGAGTGTGCATTGCTGGCCTGGTCCGTATTAATTCCCGCAACCTCTTAAGGCATTTGCTGCAGCATTACTTTCTGGTTGAAGAGAGTGTGCACTGCTGGCCTGGTCCGTATTCATTTGCGCAACCTCTTAAGGCATTTGCTGCAGCATTACTTTCTGGTTGAAGAGAGTGTGCACTGCTGGCCTGGTCTGTATCCATTTGCGCAACCTCTTAAAGCATCTGCTGCAGCATGTCTTCCTTGTTGAAGAGAATGTGCACTGCTGGCCTGGTCCATATTCATTTGCGCAACCTCTTAAGGCATCTGCTGCAGTATTCCTTCCTTGTTGAAGAGAGTGTGCACTGCTGGCCTGGTTCGTATTCATTTGCGCAACCTCTTAAGGCATTTGCTGCAGCATTCCTTTCTGCTTGAAGAGAGTGAGCACTGCTGGCCTGGTTCGTATTTATTTGCGCAACTTCTTAAGGCATTTGCTGCAGCATTCCTTCCTGTTTGAAGAGAGTGAGCACTGCTGGCCTGGTCCGTATTCATTTGCGCAACCTCTTAAGGCATTTGCTGCAGCATTACTTTCTTGAAGAGAGTGTGCATTGCTGGCCTGGTCCGTATTAATTCCCGCAACCTCTTAAGGCATGTGCTGCAGCATTACTTTCTGGTTGAAGAGAGTGTGCACTGCTGGCCTGGTCCGTATTCATTTGCGCAACCTCTTAAGGCATTTGCTGCAGCATTACTTTCTGGTTGAAGAGAGTGTGCACTGCTGGCCTGGTCCGTATTCCTTTGCGCAACCTCTTAAGGCATTTGCTGTAGCATTCCTTTCCGGTTGAAGAGAGTGTGCACTGCTGGCCTGGTCCGTATTAATTCCCGCAACATCTTAAGGCATTTGCTGCAGCATTACTTTCTGGTTGAAGAGAGTGTGCACTGCTGGCCTGGTCCGTATTCATTTGCGCAACCTCTTAAGGCATTTGCTGCAGCATTACTTTCTGGTTGAAGAGAGTGTGCACTGCTGGCCTGGTCCGTATTCCTTTGCGCAACCTCTTAAGGCATTTGCTGTAGCATTCCTTTCCGGTTGAAGAGAGTGTGCACAGCTGGCCTGGTCCGTATTCCTTTGCGCAACCTCTTGAGGCATTTGCTCCAGCATTTCTTTCTGGTTGAAGGGAGTGTGCACAGCTGGCCTGGTCCGTATTCATATGAGCAACCTCTTAAAGCATCTGCCGCAGCTTGTCTTCCTGGTTGAAGAGAGTGTGCACAGCTGGCCTGGTCCGTATTCATTTGCGCAACCTCTCAAGGCATTTGCTGCAGCATTACTTTCTCGTTGAAGAGAGTGTGCACAACTGGCCTGGTCCGTATTCATTCCCGCAACCTCTTAAGGCATTTGCTGCAGCATTACTTTCTGGTTGAAGAGAGTGTGCATTGCTGGCCTGGTCCGTATTCATTTGCGCAACCTCTCAAGGCATTTGCTGCAGCATTACTTTCTCGTTGAAGAGAGTGTGCACAGCTGGCCTGGTCCGTATTCATTCCCGCAACCTCTTAAGGCATTTGCTGCAGCATTACTTTCTGGTTGAAGAGAGTGTGCATTGCTGGCCTGGTCCGTATTCATTTGTGCAAGCTCATCTAAATTTGCTGCAGCATGTCTTCCTGGTTGAAGAGAGTGTGCACTGCTGGCCTGGTTCTGTATTCATTTGCGCAACCTCTTAAGACATTTGCTGCAGCATTCCTTTCTGGTTCAAGAGAGTGTGCACAGCTGGCTTGGTCTGTATTAATTTGCGCAACCGTTTAAGGCATTCGCTGCAGCATTACTTCCTGGTTGAAGAGAGTGTGCACAGCTGGCCTGGTCCGTTAACCTTTGCGAAACATTTGAAAGCATCTGCTGCAGCATTTCTTCTTGGTTCAAGACAGTGTGCACAGCTGGCCTGGTCCGTATTCATTTGCGCAACCTTTTAAGGCATCTGTTGCAGCATTTCTTCCTGGTTGAAGAGAGTGTGCACAGCTGGCCTGGTCCGTATTTATTTGCGCAACCTCTCAAGGCATTTGCTGCAGCATTCCTTCATGGTTGAAGACAGTGTGCACAGCTGGCCTAGTCCGTATTCATTTGCGCAACCTCTTAAGGCATCTGCTGCAGCATTTCTTCCTTGTTGAAGAGAGTGTGCACAGCTGGCCTGATCCGTATTCATTTGCGCAACCTCTTACGGCATTTGCTGCAGCATTTCTTTCTGGTTGAAGAGAGTGTGCACAGCTGTCCTGGTCCGTATTCATATGAGCAACCTCTCAAGGCATTTGCTGCAGCATCACTTTCTTGTTGAAGACAGTGTGCACAGCTGGCGTAGTCCGTATTCATTCCCGCAACCTCTCAAGGCATTTGCTGCAGCATTTCTTTCTGGTTGAAGAGAGTGAGCATATCTGGCCTGGTCTGTATTCATATGCGCAAACTCTTAAGGCATCTGCTGCAGCATGACTTCCTTGATAAAGAGAATGTGCACCGCTGGCCCGGTCCGTATTCATTTGCGCAACCTCTTAAGGCTTTTGCTGCAGCATTTATTCCTGGTTGCAGAGAGTGTGCACTGCTGGACTGCTCCGTATTCCTTTGCGCAACCTCTTAAGGCATTTGCTCCAGCATTTCTTTCTGGTTGAAGGGAGTGTGCACAGCTGGCCTGGTCCGTATTCATATGAGCAACCTCTTAAAGCATCTGCCACAGCATGTCTTCCTGGTTGAAGAGAGTGTGCACAGCTGGCCTGGTCCGTATTCATTTGCGCACCCTCTCAAGGTATTTGCTGCAGCATTTCTTTCTCGTTGAAGAGAGTGTGCACAGCTGGCCTGGTCCGTATTCATTCCTGCAACCTCTTAAGGCATTTGCTGCAGCATTACTTTCTGGTTGAAGAGAGTGTGCACTGCTGGCCTAGTCCGTATTCATTCCCGCAACCTCCCAAGGCATTTGCTGCAGCATTTCTTTCTGGTTGAAGAGAGTGAGCATATCTGGCCTGGTCTGTATTCATATGCGCAACCTCTTAAGGCATCTGCTGCAGCATGACTTCCTTGATAAAGAGAATGTGCACCGCTGGCCCGGTCCGTATTCATTTGCGCAACCTCTTAAGGCATTTGCTGCAGCATTTATTCCTGGTTGCAGAGAGTGTGCACTGCTGGACTGCTCCGTATTCCTTTGCGCAACCTCTTAAGGCATTTGCTCCAGCATTTCTTTCTGGTTGAAGGGAGTGTGCACAGCTGGCCTGGTCCGTATTCATATGAGCAACCTCTTAAGGCATTTGCTGCAGCATTCCTTTCTGGTTCAAGAGAGTGTGCACAGCTGGCCTGGTCTGTATTAATTTGCGCAACCGTTTAAGGCATTCGCTGCAGCATTCCTTCCTGGTTGAAGAGAGTGTGCACAGCTGGCCTGGTCCGTTATCCTTTGCGAAACATTTGAAGGCATCTGCTGCAGCATTTCTTCCTGGTTCAAGAGAGTGTGCACTGCTGGCCTGGTCCGTATTCATTTGCGCACCCTCTCAAGGCATTTGCTGCAGCATTTCTTTCTCGTTGAAGAGAGTTTGCACAGCTGGCCTGATCCGTATTCATTTGCGCAACCTCTTAAGGCATTTAAAATGCCTTACTTTCTGGTTGAAGAGAGTGTGCACTGCTGGCCTAGTCCGTATTCATTCCCGCACCCTCCCAAGGCATTTGCTGCAGCATTTCTTTCTGGTTGAAGAGAGTGAGCATATCTGGCCTGGTCTGTATTCATATGCGCAACCTCTTAAGGCATCTGCTGCAGCATGACTTCCTTGATAAAGAGAATGTGCACCGCTGGCCCGGTCCGTATTCATTTGCGCAACCTCTTAAGGCATTTGCTGCAGCATTTATTCCTGGTTGCAGAGAGTGTGCACTGCTGGACTGCTCCGTATTCCTTTGCGCAACCTCTTAAGGCATTTGCTCCAGCATTTCTTTCTGGTTGAAGGGAGTGTGCGCAGCTGGCCTGGTCCGTATTCATATGAGCAACCTCTTAAGGCATTTGCTGCAGCATTCCTTTCTGGTTCAAGAGAGTGTGCACAGCTGGCCTGGTCTGTATTAATGTGCGCAACCGTTTAAGGCATTCGCTGCAGCATTCCTTCCTGGTTGAAGAGAGTGTGCACAGCTGGCCTGGTCCGTTATCCTTTGCGAAACATTTGAAGGCATCTGCTGCAGCATTTCTTCCTGGTTCAAGAGAGTGTGCACAGCTGGCCTGGTCCGTATTCATTTGCGCAACCTTTTAAGGCATCTGTTGCAGCATTTCTTCCTGGTTGAAGAGAGTGTGCACAGCTGGCCTGGTCCGTATTCATTTGCGCAACCTCTCAAGGCATTTGCTGCAGCATTTCTTCCTGGTTGAAGAGAGTTTGCACAGCTGGCCTGATCCGTATTCATTTGCGCAACCTCTTAAGGCATTTGCTGCAGCATTCCTTTCTGGTTGTAGAGTGTGTGCACTGCTGGCCTGGTCCGTATTCATTTGCGCAACCTCTTAAGGCATCTGCTGCAGCATTCCTTCCTGGTTGAAGAGAGTGTGCACAGCTGGCCTGGTCTGTATTCATTTGCGCAACCTCTCAAGGCATTTGCAGCAGCATTTCTTCCTGGTTGAAGAGAGTTTGCACAGCTGGCCTGATCCGTATTCATTTGCGCAACCTCGTAAGGCATCTGCTGCAGCATGCCTTCCTGGTTGAAGAGAGTGTGCACTGCTGGCCTGGTCCGTATTCATTTGCGCAACCTCTTAAGGCATTTGCTGCAGCATTCCTTCTTGGTTGAAGAGAGTGTGCACAGCTGGCCTGGTCCGTATTCATTTGCGCAACCTCTCAAGGCATTTGCTGCAGCATTTCTTCCTGGTTGAAGAGAGTGTGCACAGCTGGCCTGATCCGTATTCATTTGCGCAACCTCTTAAGGCATTTGCTGCAGCATTCCTTTCTGGTTGAAGAGAGTGTGCACAGCTGGCCTGGTCCGTATTCATTTGCGCAAACTCTTATGGCATCTGCTGCAGCATTCCTTCCTTGTTGAAGAGAGTGTGCACAGCTGGCCTGGTCCGTATTCATTTGCGCAAACTCTCAAGGCATTTGCTGCAGCATTACTTTCTGGTTGTAGAGAGTGTGCACAGCTGGCCTGGTCCGTATTCATATGAGCAACCTCTTAAAGCATCTGCCGCAGCATGTCTTCCTGGTTGAAGAGAGTGTGCACAGCTGGCCTGGACCGTATTCATTTGCGCAACCTCTCAAGGCATTTGCTGCAGCATTACTTTCTCGTTGAAGAGAGTGTGCACAGCTGGCCTAGTCTGTATTCATTTGCGCAACCTCTTAAGACTTCTGCTGCAGCATTTCTTCCTTGTTGAAGAGAGTGTGCACAGCTGGCCTGATCCGTATTCATTTGCGCAACCTCTTAAGGCATTTGCTGCAGCATTCCTTTCTGGTTGAAGAGAGTGTGCACAGCTGGCCTGGTCCGTTTTCATTTGCGCAAACTCTTATGGCATCTGCTGCAGCATTCCTTCCTTGTTGTAGAGAGTGTGCACAGCTGGCCTGGTCCGTATTCATTCCCGCAACCTCTTATGGCATCTGCTGCAGCATTCCTTCCTGGTTGAAGAGAGTGTGCACAGCTGGCCTGGTCCGTATTCATTTGCGCAACCTCTCAAGGCATTTGCTGCAGCATTTCTTCCTGGTTGAAGAGAGTTTGCACAGCTGGCCTGATCCGTATTCATTTGCGCAACCTCGTAAGGCATCTGCTGCAGCATGCCTTCCTGGTTGAAGAGAGTGTGCACTGCTGGCCTGGTCCGTATTCATTTGCGCAACCTCTTAAGGCATTTGCTGCAGCATTCCTTCTTGGTTGAAGAGAGTGTGCACAGCTGGCCTGGTCCGTATTCATTTGCGCAACCTCTCAAGGCATTTGCTGCAGCATTTCTTCCTTGTTGAAGAGAGTGTGCACAGCTGGCCTGATCCGTATTCATTTGCGCAACCTCTTAAGGCATTTGCTGCAGCATTCCTTTCTGGTTGAAGAGAGTGTGCACAGCTGGCCTGGTCCGTTTTCATTTGCGCAAACTCTTATGGCATCTGCTGCAGCATTCCTTCCTTGTTGAAGAGAGTGTGCACAGCTGGCCTGGTCCGTATTCATTTGCGCAACCTCTTAAGGCATTTGCTGCAGCATTTCTTCCTGGTTGAAGAGAGTGTGCACAGCTGGCCTGGTCCGTATTCATTTGCGCAACCTCTTATGGCATTTGCTGCAGCATTCCTTCCTTGTTGAAGAGAGTGTGCACAGCTGGCCTGGTCCGTATTCATTTGCGCAACCTCTCAAGGCATTTGCTGCAGCATTACTTTCTGGTTGTAGAGAGTGTGCACAGCTGGCCTGGTCCGTATTCATTCCCGCAACCTCTTATGGCATCTGCTGCAGCATTCCTTCCTGGTTGAAGAGAGTGTGCACAGCTGGCCTGGTCCGTATTCATTTGCGCAACCTCTCAAGGCATTTGCTGCAGCATTTCTTCCTGGTTGAAGAGAGTTTGCACAGCTGGCCTGATCCGTATTCATTTGCGCAACCTCGTAAGGCATCTGCTGCAGCATGCCTTCCTGGTTGAAGAGAGTGTGCACTGCTGGCCTGGTCCGTATTCATTTGCGCAACCTCTTAAGGCATTTGCTGCAGCATTCCTTCTTGGTTGAAGAGAGTGTGCACAGCTGGCCTGGTCCGTATTCATTTGCGCAAACTCTTATGGCATCTGCTGCAGCATTCCTTCCTTGTTGAAGAGAGTGTGCACAGCTGGCCTGGTCCGTATTCATTTGCGCAAACTCTCAAGGCATTTGCTGCAGCATTACTTTCTGGTTGTAGAGAGTGTGCACAGCTGGCCTGGTCCGTATTCATATGAGCAACCTCTTAAAGCATCTGCCGCGGCATGTCTTCCTGGTTGAAGAGAGTGTGCACAGCTGGCCTGGTCCGTATTCATTTGCGCAACCTCTCAAGGCATTTGCTGCAGCATTTCTTCCTGGTTGAAGAGAGTGTGCACAGCTGGCCTAGTCCGTATTCATTTGCGCAACCTCTTAAGGCTTCTGCTGCAGCATTTCTTCCTTGTTGAAGAGAGTGTGCACAGCTGGCCTGATCCGTATTCATTTGCGCAACCTCTTAAGGCATTTGCTGCAGCATTCCTTTCTGGTTGAAGAGAGTGTGCACAGCTGGCCTGGTCCGTTTTCATTTGCGCAAACTCTTATGGCATCTGCTGCAGCATTCCTTCCTTGTTGAAGAGAGTGTGCACAGCTGGCCTGGTCCGTATTCATTTGCGCAACCTCTTAAGGCATTTGCTGCAGCATTTCTTCCTGGTTGAAGAGAGTGTGCACAGCTGGCCTGGTCCGTATTCATTTGCGCAAACTCTTATGGCATTTGCTGCAGCATTCCTTCCTTGTTGAAGAGAGTGTGCACAGCTGGCCTGGTCCGTATTCATTTGCGCAACCTCGTAAGGCATCTGCTGCAGCATGCCTTCCTGGTTGAAGAGAGTGTGCACTGCTGGCCTGGTCCGTATTCATTTGCGCAACCTCTTAAGGCATTTGCTGCAGCATTCCTTCTTGGTTGAAGAGAGTGTGCACAGCTGGCCTGGTCCGTATTCATTTGCGCAAACTCTTATGGCATCTGCTGCAGCATTCCTTCCTTGTTGAAGTGAGTGTGCACAGCTGGCCTGGTCCGTATTCATTTGCGCAAACTCTCAAGGCACTTGCTGCAGCATTACTTTCTGGTTGTAGAGAGTGTGCAGCTGGCCTGGTCCGTATTCATTCCCGCAAACTCTTATGGCATCTGCTGCAGCATTCCTTCCTGGTTGAAGAGAGTGTGCACAGCTGGCCTGGTCCGTATTCATTTGCGCAACCTCTCAAGGCATTTGCTGCAGCATTTCTTCCTGGTTGAAGAGAGTTTGCACAGCTGGCCTGATCCGTATTCATATGCGCAACCTCGTAAGGCATCTGCTGCAGCATGCCTTCCTGGTTGAAGAGAGTGTGCACTGCTGGCCTGGTCCGTATTCATTTGCGCAACCTCTCAAGGCATTTGCTGCAGCATTTCTTCCTGGTTGAAGAGAGTGTGCACAGCTGGCCTGGTCCGTATTCATTTGCGCAACCTCTTAAGGCATTTGCTGCAGCATTCCTTCTTGGTTGAAGAGAGTGTGCACAGCTGGCCTGGTCCGTATTCATTTGCGCAACCTCTCAAGGCATTTGCTGCAGCATTTCTTCCTGGTTGAAGAGAGTGTGCACAGCTGGCCTGATCCGTATTCATTTGCGCAACCTCTTAAGGCATTTGCTGCAGCATTCCTTTCTGATTGAAGAGAGTGTGCACAGCTGGCCTGGTCCGTATTCATTTGCGCAACCTCTTAAGGCATTTGCTGCAGCATTCCTTCTTGGTTGAAGAGAGTTTGCACAGCTGGCCTGGTCCGTATTCATTTGCGCAACCTCTCAAGGCATTTGCTGCAGCATTTCTTCCTGGTTGAAGACAGTGTGCACAGCTGGCCTGATCCGTATTCATTTGCGCAACCTCTTAAGGCATTTGCTGCAGCATTCCTTTCTGGTTGAAGAGAGTGTGCACAGCTGGCCTGGTCCGTATTCATTTGCGCAAACTCTTATGGCATCTGCTGCAGCATTACTTTCTGGTTGTAGAGAGTGTGCACAGCTGGCCTGGTCCGTATTCATTCCCGCAACCTCTTATGGCATCTGCTGCAGCATTCCTTCCTGGTTGAAGAGAGTGTGCACAGCTGGCCTGGTCCGTATTCATTTGCGCAACCTCTCAAGGCATTTGCTGCAGCATTTCTTCCTGGTTGAAGAGAGTTTGCACAGCTGGCCTGATCCGTATTCATTTGCGCAACCTCTCAAGGCATTTGCTGCAGCATGCCTTCCTGGTTGAAGAGAGTGTGCACTGCTGGCCTGGTCCGTATTCATTTGCGCAACCTCTTAAGGCATCTGCTGCAGCATGCCTTCTTGGTTGAAGAGAGTGTGCACAGCTGGCCTGGTCCGTATTCATTTGCGCAACCTCTCAAGGCATTTGCTGCAGCATTTCTTCCTTGTTGAAGAGAGTGTGCACAGCTGGCCTGATCCGTATTCATTTGCGCAACCTCTTAAGGCATTTGCTGCAGCATTCCTTTCTGGTTGAAGAGAGTGTGCACAGCTGGCCTGGTCCGTTTTCATTTGCGCAACCTCTCAAGGCATCTGCTGCAGCATTCCTTCCTTGTTGAAGAGAGTGTGCACAGCTGGCCTGGTCCGTATTCATTTGCGCAACCTCTTAAGGCATTTGCTGCAGCATTTCTTCCTGGTTGAAGAGAGTGTGCACAGCTGGCCTGGTCCGTATTCATTTGCGCAAACTCTTATGGCATTTGCTGCAGCATTCCTTCCTTGTTGAAGAGAGTGTGCACAGCTGGCCTGGTCCGTATTCATTTGCGCAACCTCTCAAGGCATTTGCTGCAGCATTACTTTCTGGTTGTAGAGAGTGTGCACAGCTGGCCTGGTCCGTATTCATTCCCGCAACCTCTTATGGCATCTGCTGCAGCATTCCTTCCTTGTTGAAGAGAGTGTGCACAGCTGGCCTGGTCCGTATTCATTTGCGCAACCTCTCAAGGCATTTGCTGCAGCATTTCTTCCTGGTTGAAGAGAGTTTGCACAGCTGGCCTGATCCGTATTCATTTGCGCAACCTCGTAAGGCATCTGCTGCAGCATGCCTTCCTGGTTGAAGAGAGTGTGCACTGCTGGCCTGGTCCGTATTCATTTGCGCAACCTCTTAAGGCATTTGCTGCAGCATTCCTTCTTGGTTGAAGAGAGTGTGCACAGCTGGCCTGGTCCGTATTCATTTGCGCAACCTCTCAAGGCATTTGCTGCAGCATTACTTCCTGGTTGAAGAGAGTGTGCACAGCTGGCCTGATCCGTATTCATTTGCGCAAACTCTTATGGCATCTGCTGCAGCATTCCTTCCTTGTTGAAGAGAGTGTGCACAGCTGGCCTGGTCCGTATTCATTTGCGCAACCTCTCAAGGCATTTGCTGCAGCATTACTTTCTGGTTGTAGAGAGTGTGCACAGCTGGCCTGGTCCGTATTCATTCCCGCAACCTCTTATGGCATCCGCTGCAGCATTCCTTCCTGGTTGAAGAGAGTGTGCACAGCTGGCCTGGTCCGTATTCATTTGCGCAACCTCTCAAGGCATTTGCTGCAGCATTTCTTCCTGGTTGAAGAGAGTTTGCACAGCTGGCCTGATCCGTATTCATTTGCGCAACCTCGTAAGGCATCTGCTGCAGCATGCCTTCCTGGTTGAAGAGAGTGTGCACTGCTGGCCTGGTCCGTATTCATTTGCGCAACCTCTTAAGGCATTTGCTGCAGCATTCCTTCTTGGTTGAAGAGAGTGTGCACAGCTGGCCTGGTCCGTATTCATTTGCGCAACCTCTCAAGGCATTTGCTGCAGCATTTCTTCCTGGTTGAAGAGAGTGTGCACAGCTGGCCTGATCCGTATTCATTTGCGCAACCTCTTAAGGCATTTGCTGCAGCATTCCTTTCTGGTTGAAGAGAGTGTGCACAGCTGGCCTGGTCCGTATTCATTTGCGCAACCTCTTATGGCATCTGCTGCAGCATTCCTTCCTGGTT
Organism: Limnomonas spitsbergensis; assembly: GCA_037349105.1. NCBI lineage: Eukaryota > Viridiplantae > Chlorophyta > Chlorophyceae > Chlamydomonadales > Limnomonas > Limnomonas spitsbergensis. The sequence continues at coordinate 3,640,572 of JAYJMM010000041.1, forward strand.
GAAGAGAGTGTGCACAGCTGGCCTGGTCCGTATTCATTTGCGCAACCTCTCAAGGCATTTGCTGCAGCATTTCTTCCTGGTTGAAGAGAGTTTGCACAGCTGGCCTGATCCGTATTCATTTGCGCAACCTCGTAAGGCATCTGCTGCAGCATGCCTTCCTGGTTGAAGAGAGTGTGCACTGCTGGCCTGGTCCGTATTCATTTGCGCAACCTCTTAAGGCATTTGCTGCAGCATTCCTTCTTGGTTGAAGAGAGTGTGCACAGCTGGCCTGGTCCGTATTCATTTGCGCAACCTCTCAAGGCATTTGCTGCAGCATTTCTTCCTGGTTGAAGAGAGTGTGCACAGCTGGCCTGATCCGTATTCATTTGCGCAACCTCTTAAGGCATTTGCTGCAGCATTCCTTTCTGGTTGAAGAGAGTGTGCACAGCTGGCCTGGTCCGTATTCATTTGCGCAAACTCTTATGGCATCTGCTGCAGCATTCCTTCCTTGTTGAAGAGAGTGTGCACAGCTGGCCTGGTCCGTATTCATTTGCGCAAACTCTCAAGGCACTTGCTGCAGCATTACTTTCTGGTTGTAGAGAGTGTGCACAGCTGGCCTGGTCCGTATTCATTCCCGCAACCTCTTATGGCATCTGCTGCAGCATTCCTTCCTGGTTGAAGAGAGTGTGCACAGCTGGCCTGGTCCGTATTCATTTGCGCAACCTCTCAAGGCATTTGCTGCAGCATTTCTTCCTGGTTGAAGAGAGTTTGCACAGCTGGCCTGATCCGTATTCATTTGCGCAACCTCGTAAGGCATCTGCTGCAGCATGCCTTCCTGGTTGAAGAGAGTGTGCACAGCTGGCCTGGTCCGTATTCATTTGCGCAACCTCTTAAGGCATTTGCTGCAGCATTCCTTCTTGGTTGAAGAGAGTGTGCACAGCTGGCCTGGTCCGTATTCATTTGCGCAACCTCTCAAGGCATTTGCTGCAGCATTTCTTCCTTGTTGAAGAGAGTGTGCACAGCTGGCCTGATCCGTATTCATTTGCAAAACCTCTTAAGGCATTTGCTGCAGCATTCCTTTCTGGTTGAAGAGAGTGTGCACAGCTGGCCTGGTCCGTTTTCATTTGCGCAAACTCTTATGGCATCTGCTGCAGCATTCCTTCCTTGTTGAAGAGAGTGTGCACAGCTGGCCTGGTCCGTATTCATTTGCGCAAACTCTCAAGGCATTTGCTGCAGCATTTCTTCCTGGTTGAAGAGAGTGTGCACAGCTGGCCTGGTCCGTATTCATTTGCGCAAACTCTCAAGGCATTTGCTGCAGCATTTCTTCCTGGTTGAAGAGAGTGTGCACAGCTGGCCTGGTCCGTATTCATTTGCGCAACCTCTTAAGGCATTTGCTGCAGCATTCCTTCTTGGTTGAAGAGAGTGTGCACAGCTGGCCTGGTCCGTATTCATTTGCGCAACCTCTCAAAGCATTTGCTGCAGCATTTCTTCCTGGTTGAAGAGAGTGTGCACAGCTGGCCTGATCCGTATTCATTTGCGCAACCTCTTAAGGCATTTGCTGCAGCATTCCTTTCTGGTTGAAGAGAGTGTGCACAGCTGGCCTGGTCCGTATTCATTTGCGCAACCTCTTAAGGCATTTGCTGCAGCATTCCTTCTTGGTTGAAGAGAGTGTGCACAGCTGGCCTGGTCCGTATTCATTTGCGCAACCTCTCAAGGCATTTGCTGCAGCATTTCTTCCTGGTTGAAGAGAGTGTGCACAGCTGGCCTGGTCCGTATTCATTTGCGCAACCTCTTAAGGCATTTGCTGCAGCATTCCTTTCTGGTTGAAGAGAGTGTGCACAGCTGGCCTGGTCCGTATTCATTTGCGCAAACTCTTATGGCATCTGCTGCAGCATTCCTTCCTGGTTGAAGAGAGTGTGCACAGCTGGCCTGGTCCGTATTCATTTGCGCAACCTCTCAAGGCATTTGCTGCAGCATTTCTTCCTGGTTGAAGAGAGTTTGCACAGCTGGCCTGATCCGTATTCATTTGCGCAACCTCGTAAGGCATCTGCTGCAGCATGCCTTTCTGGTTGAAGAGAGTGTGCACAGCTGGCCTGGTCCGTATTCATTTGCGCAACCTCTTAAGGCATTTGCTGCAGCATTCCTTCTTGGTTGAAGAGAGTGTGCACAGCTGGCCTGGTCCGTATTCATTTGCGCAACCTCTCAAGGCATTTGCTGCAGCATTTCTTCCTTGTTGAAGAGAGTGTGCACAGCTGGCCTGGTCCGTATTCATTTGCGCAACCTCTTAAGGCATTTGCTGCAGCATTCCTTTCTGGTTGAAGAGAGTGTGCACAGCTGGCCTGGTCCGTATTCATTTGCGCAAACTCTTATGGCATCTGCTGCAGCATTCCTTCCTGGTTGAAGAGAGTGTGCACAGCTGGCCTGGTCCGTATTCATTTGCGCAACCTCTCAAGGCATTTGCTGCAGCATTTCTTCCTGGTTGAAGAGAGTTTGCACAGCTGGCCTGATCCGTATTCATTTGCGCAACCTCGTAAGGCATCTGCTGCAGCATGCCTTCCTGGTTGAAGAGAGTGTGCACTGCTGGCCTGGTCCGTATTCATTTGCGCAACCTCTTAAGGCATTTGCTGCAGCATTCCTTCTTGGTTGAAGAGAGTGTGCACAGCTGGCCTGGTCCGTATTCATTTGCGCAACCTCTCAAGGCATTTGCTGCAGCATTTCTTCCTGGTTGAAGAGAGTGTGCACAGCTGGCCTGATCCGTATTCATTTGCGCAACCTCTTAAGGCATTTGCTGCAGCATTCCTTTCTGGTTGAAGAGAGTGTGCACAGCTGGCCTGGTCCGTATTCATTTGCGCAAACTCTTATGGCATCTGCTGCAGCATTCCTTCCTTGTTGAAGAGAGTGTGCACAGCTGGCCTGGTCCGTATTCATTTGCGCAAACTCTCAAGGCACTTGCTGCAGCATTACTTTCTGGTTGTAGAGAGTGTGCACAGCTGGCCTGGTCCGTATTCATTCCCGCAACCTCTTATGGCATCTGCTGCAGCATTTCTTCCTGGTTGAAGAGAGTGTGCACAGCTGGCCTGGTCCGTATTCATTTGCGCAACCTCTCAAGGCATTTGCTGCAGCATTTCTTCCTGGTTGAAGAGAGTGTGCACAGCTGGCCTGGTCCGTATTCATTTGCGCAAACTCTCAAGGCATTTGCTGCAGCATTTCTTCCTTGTTGAAGAGAGTGTGCACAGCTGGCCTGATCCGTATTCATTTGCAAAACCTCTTAAGGCATTTGCTGCAGCATTCCTTTCTGGTTGAAGAGAGTGTGCACAGCTGGCCTGGTCCGTTTTCATTTGCACAAACTCTTATGGCATCTGCTGCAGCATTCCTTCCTTGTTGAAGAGAGTGTGCACAGCTGGCCTGGTCCGTATTCATTTGCGCAAACTCTCAAGGCATTTGCTGCAGCATTTCTTCCTGGTTGAAGAGAGTGTGCACAGCTGGCCTGGTCTGTATTCATTTGCGCAAACTCTCAAGGCATTTGCTGCAGCATTTCTTCCTGGTTGAAGAGAGTGTGCACAGCTGGCCTGGTCCGTATTCATTTGCGCAACCTCTTAAGGCATTTGCTGCAGCATTCCTTCTTGGTTGAAGAGAGTGTGCACAGCTGGCCTGGTCCGTATTCATTTGCGCAACCTCTCAAAGCATTTGCTGCAGCATTTCTTCCTGGTTGAAGAGAGTGTGCACAGCTGGCCTGATCCGTATTCATTTGCGCAACCTCTTAAGGCATTTGCTGCAGCATTCCTTTCTGGTTGAAGAGAGTGTGCACAGCTGGCCTGGTCCGTATTCATTTGCGCAACCTCTTAAGGCATTTGCTGCAGCATTCCTTCTTGGTTGAAGAGAGTGTGCACAGCTGGCCTGGTCCGTATTCATTTGCGCAACCTCTCAAGGCATTTGCTGCAGCATTTCTTCCTGGTTGAAGACAGTGTGCACAGCTGGCCTGATCCGTATTCATTTGCGCAACCTCTTAAGGCATTTGCTGCAGCATACCTTTCTGGTTGAAGAGAGTGTGCACAGCTGGCCTGGTCCGTATTCATTTGCGCAAACTCTTATGGCATCTGCTGCAGCATTCCTTCCTTGTTGAAGAGAGTGTGCACAGCTGGCCTGGTCCGTATTCATTTGCGCAAACTCTCAAGGCACTTGCTGCAGCATTACTTTCTGGTTGTAGAGAGTGTGCACAGCTGGCCTGGTCCGTATTCATTCCCGCAACCTCTTATGGCATCTGCTGCAGCATTCCTTCCTGGTTGAAGAGAGTGTGCACAGCTGGCCTGGTCCGTATTCATTTGCGCAACCTCTCAAGGCATTTGCTGCAGCATTTCTTCCTGGTTGAAGAGAGTTTGCACAGCTGGCCTGATCCGTATTCATTTGCGCAACCTCGTAAGGCATCTGCTGCAGCATGCCTTCCTGGTTGAAGAGAGTGTGCACAGCTGGCCTGGTCCGTATTCATTTGCGCAACCTCTTAAGGCATTTGCTGCAGCATTCCTTCTTGGTTGAAGAGAGTGTGCACAGCTGGCCTGGTCCGTATTCATTTGCGCAACCTCTCAAGGCATTTGCTGCAGCATTTCTTCCTTGTTGAAGAGAGTGTGCACAGCTGGCCTGATCCGTATTCATTTGCAAAACCTCTTAAGGCATTTGCTGCAGCATTCCTTTCTGGTTGAAGAGAGTGTGCACAGCTGGCCTGGTCCGTTTTCATTTGCGCAAACTCTTATGGCATCTGCTGCAGCATTCCTTCCTTGTTGAAGAGAGTGTGCACAGCTGGCCTGGTCCGTATTCATTTGCGCAAACTCTCAAGGCATTTGCTGCAGCATTTCTTCCTGGTTGAAGAGAGTGTGCACAGCTGGCCTGGTCCGTATTCATTTGCGCAAACTCTCAAGGCATTTGCTGCAGCATTTCTTCCTGGTTGAAGAGAGTGTGCACAGCTGGCCTGGTCCGTATTCATTTGCGCAACCTCTTAAGGCATTTGCTGCAGCATTCCTTCTTGGTTGAAGAGAGTGTGCACAGCTGGCCTGGTCCGTATTCATTTGCGCAACCTCTCAAAGCATTTGCTGCAGCATTTCTTCCTGGTTGAAGAGAGTGTGCACAGCTGGCCTGATCCGTATTCATTTGCGCAACCTCTTAAGGCATTTGCTGCAGCATTCCTTTCTGGTTGAAGAGAGTGTGCACAGCTGGCCTGGTCCGTATTCATTTGCGCAACCTCTTAAGGCATTTGCTGCAGCATTCCTTCTTGGTTGAAGAGAGTGTGCACAGCTGGCCTGGTCCGTATTCATTTGCGCAACCTCTCAAGGCATTTGCTGCAGCATTTCTTCCTGGTTGAAGAGAGTGTGCACAGCTGGCCTGGTCCGTATTCATTTGCGCAACCTCTTAAGGCATTTGCTGCAGCATTCCTTTCTGGTTGAAGAGAGTGTGCACAGCTGGCCTGGTCCGTATTCATTTGCGCAAACTCTTATGGCATCTGCTGCAGCATTCCTTCCTGGTTGAAGAGAGTGTGCACAGCTGGCCTGGTCCGTATTCATTTGCGCAACCTCTCAAGGCATTTGCTGCAGCATTTCTTCCTGGTTGAAGAGAGTTTGCACAGCTGGCCTGATCCGTATTCATTTGCGCAACCTCGTAAGGCATCTGCTGCAGCATGCCTTTCTGGTTGAAGAGAGTGTGCACAGCTGGCCTGGTCCGTATTCATTTGCGCAACCTCTTAAGGCATTTGCTGCAGCATTCCTTCTTGGTTGAAGAGAGTGTGCACAGCTGGCCTGGTCCGTATTCATTTGCGCAACCTCTCAAGGCATTTGCTGCAGCATTTCTTCCTTGTTGAAGAGAGTGTGCACAGCTGGCCTGGTCCGTATTCATTTGCGCAACCTCTTAAGGCATTTGCTGCAGCATTCCTTTCTGGTTGAAGAGAGTGTGCACAGCTGGCCTGGTCCGTATTCATTTGCGCAAACTCTTATGGCATCTGCTGCAGCATTCCTTCCTGGTTGAAGAGAGTGTGCACAGCTGGCCTGGTCCGTATTCATTTGCGCAACCTCTCAAGGCATTTGCTGCAGCATTTCTTCCTGGTTGAAGAGAGTTTGCACAGCTGGCCTGATCCGTATTCATTTGCGCAACCTCGTAAGGCATCTGCTGCAGCATGCCTTCCTGGTTGAAGAGAGTGTGCACTGCTGGCCTGGTCCGTATTCATTTGCGCAACCTCTTAAGGCATTTGCTGCAGCATTCCTTCTTGGTTGAAGAGAGTGTGCACAGCTGGCCTGGTCCGTATTCATTTGCGCAACCTCTCAAGGCATTTGCTGCAGCATTTCTTCCTGGTTGAAGAGAGTGTGCACAGCTGGCCTGATCCGTATTCATTTGCGCAACCTCTTAAGGCATTTGCTGCAGCATTCCTTTCTGGTTGAAGAGAGTGTGCACAGCTGGCCTGGTCCGTATTCATTTGCGCAAACTCTTATGGCATCTGCTGCAGCATTCCTTCCTTGTTGAAGAGAGTGTGCACAGCTGGCCTGGTCCGTATTCATTTGCGCAAACTCTCAAGGCACTTGCTGCAGCATTACTTTCTGGTTGTAGAGAGTGTGCACAGCTGGCCTGGTCCGTATTCATTCCCGCAACCTCTTATGGCATCTGCTGCAGCATTTCTTCCTGGTTGAAGAGAGTGTGCACAGCTGGCCTGGTCCGTATTCATTTGCGCAACCTCTCAAGGCATTTGCTGCAGCATTTCTTCCTGGTTGAAGAGAGTGTGCACAGCTGGCCTGGTCCGTATTCATTTGCGCAAACTCTCAAGGCATTTGCTGCAGCATTTCTTCCTTGTTGAAGAGAGTGTGCACAGCTGGCCTGATCCGTATTCATTTGCAAAACCTCTTAAGGCATTTGCTGCAGCATTCCTTTCTGGTTGAAGAGAGTGTGCACAGCTGGCCTGGTCCGTTTTCATTTGCACAAACTCTTATGGCATCTGCTGCAGCATTCCTTCCTTGTTGAAGAGAGTGTGCACAGCTGGCCTGGTCCGTATTCATTTGCGCAAACTCTCAAGGCATTTGCTGCAGCATTTCTTCCTGGTTGAAGAGAGTGTGCACAGCTGGCCTGGTCTGTATTCATTTGCGCAAACTCTCAAGGCATTTGCTGCAGCATTTCTTCCTGGTTGAAGAGAGTGTGCACAGCTGGCCTGGTCCGTATTCATTTGCGCAACCTCTTAAGGCATTTGCTGCAGCATTCCTTCTTGGTTGAAGAGAGTGTGCACAGCTGGCCTGGTCCGTATTCATTTGCGCAACCTCTCAAAGCATTTGCTGCAGCATTTCTTCCTGGTTGAAGAGAGTGTGCACAGCTGGCCTGATCCGTATTCATTTGCGCAACCTCTTAAGGCATTTGCTGCAGCATTCCTTTCTGGTTGAAGAGAGTGTGCACAGCTGGCCTGGTCCGTATTCATTTGCGCAACCTCTTAAGGCATTTGCTGCAGCATTCCTTCTTGGTTGAAGAGAGTGTGCACAGCTGGCCTGGTCCGTATTCATTTGCGCAACCTCTCAAGGCATTTGCTGCAGCATTTCTTCCTGGTTGAAGACAGTGTGCACAGCTGGCCTGATCCGTATTCATTTGCGCAACCTCTTAAGGCATTTGCTGCAGCATACCTTTCTGGTTGAAGAGAGTGTGCACAGCTGGCCTGGTCCGTATTCATTTGCGCAAACTCTTATGGCATCTGCTGCAGCATTCCTTCCTTGTTGAAGAGAGTGTGCACAGCTGGCCTGGTCTGTATTCATTTGCGCAAACTCTCAAGGCATTTGCTGCAGCATTACTTTCTGGTTGTAGAGAGTGTGCACAGCTGGCCTGGTCCGTATTCATTCCCGCAACCTCTTATGGCATCTGCTGCAGCATTCCTTCCTGGTTGAAGAGAGTGTGCACAGCTGGCCTGGTCCGTATTCATTTGCGCAACCTCTCAAGGCATTTGCTGCAGCATTTCTTCCTGGTTGAAGAGAGTTTGCACAGCTGGCCTGATCCGTATTCATTTGCGCAACCTCGTAAGGCATCTGCTGCAGCATGCCTTCCTGGTTGAAGAGAGTGTGCACTGCTGGCCTGGTCCGTATTCATTTGCGCAACCTCTTAAGGCATTTGCTGCTGCATTCCTTCTTAGTTGAAGAGAGTGTGCACAGCTGGCCTGGTCCGTATTCATTTGCGCAACCTCTCAAGGCATTTGCTGCAGCATTTCTTCCTTGTTGAAGAGAGTGTGCACAGCTGGCCTGATCCGTATTCATTTGCGCAACCTCTTAAGGCATTTGCTGCAGCATTCCTTTCTGGTTGAAGAGAGTGTGCACAGCTGGCCTGGTCCGTTTTCATTTGCGCAAACTCTTATGGCATCTGCTGCAGCATTCCTTCCTTGTTGAAGAGAGTGTGCACAGCTGGCCTGGTCCGTATTCATTTGCGCAACCTCTTAAGGCATTTGCTGCAGCATTTCTTCCTGGTTGAAGAGAGTGTGCACAGCTGGCCTGGTCCGTATTCATTTGCGCAAACTCTTATGGCATCTGCTGCAGCATTCCTTCCTTGTTGAAGAGAGTGTGCACAGCTGGCCTGGTCCGTATTCATTTGCGCAACCTCTCAAGGCATTTGCTGCAGCATTACTTTCTGGTTGTAGAGAGTGTGCACAGCTGGCCTGGTCCGTATTCATTCCCGCAACCTCTTATGGCATCTGCTGCAGCATTCCTTCCTGGTTGAAGAGAGTGTGCACAGCTGGCCTGGTCCGTATTCATTTGCGCAACCTCTCAAGGCATTTGCTGCAGCATTTCTTCCTGGTTGAAGAGAGTGTGCACAGCTGGCCTGATCCGTATTCAATTGCGCAACCTCGTAAGGCATCTGCTGCAGCATGCCTTCCTGGTTGAAGAGAGTGTGCACTGCTGGCCTGGTCCGTATTCATTTGCGCAACCTCTTAAGGCATTTGCTGCAGCATTCCTTCTTGGTTGAAGAGAGTGTGCACAGCTGGCCTGTTCCGTATTCATTTGCGCAACCTCTCAAGGCATTTGCTGCAGCATTCCTTCTTGGTTGAAGAGAGTGTGCACAGCTGGCCTGATCCGTATTCATTTGCGCAACCTCTTAAGGCATTTGCTGCAGCATTCCTTTCTGGTTGAAGAGAGTGTGCACAGCTGGCCTGGTTCGTATTCATTTGCGCAAACTCTTATGGCATCTGCTGCAGCATTCCTTCCTTGTTGAAGAGAGTGTGCACAGCTGGCCTGGTCCGTATTCATTTGCGCAAACTCTCAAGGCATTTGCTGCAGCATTACTTTCTGGTTGTAGAGAGTGTGCACAGCTGGCCTGGTCCGTATTCATTCCCGCAACCTCTTATGGCATCTGCTGCAGCATTCCTTCCTTGTTGAAGAGAGTTTGCACAGCTGGCCTGATCCGTATTCATTTGCGCAACCTCGTAAGGCATCTGCTGCAGCATGCCTTCCTGGTTGAAGAGAGTGTGCACTGCTGGCCTGGTCCGTATTCATTTGCGCAACCTCTTAAGGCATTTGCTGCAGCATTCCTTCTTGGTTGAAGAGAGTGTGCACAGCTGGCCTGGTCCGTATTCATTTGCGCAACCTCTCAAGGCATTTGCTGCAGCATTTCTTCCTTGTTGAAGAGAGTGTGCACAGCTGGCCTGATCCATATTCATTTGCGAAACCTCTTAAGGCATTTGCTGCAGCATTCCTTTCTGGTTGAAGAGAGTGTGCACAGCTGGCCTGGTCCGTTTTCATTTGCGCAAACTCTTATGGCATCTGCTGCAGCATTCCTTCCTTGTTGAAGAGAGTGTGCACAGCTGGCCTGGTCCGTATTCATTTGCGCAAACTCTCAAGGCATTTGCTGCAGCATTACTTTCTGGTTTTAGAGAGTGTGCACAGCTGGCCTGGTCCGTATTCATTTGCGCAACCTCTCAAGGCATTTGCTGCAGCATTTCTTCCTGGTTGAAGAGAGTGTGCACAGCTGGCCTGATCCGTATACATTTGCGCAACCTCTTAAGGCATTTGCTGCAGCATTCCTTTCTGGTTGAAGAGAGTGTGCACAGCTGGCCTGGTCCGTATTCATTTGCGCAACCTCTTAAGGCATTTGCTGCAGCATGCCTTCCTGGTTGAAGAGAGTGTGCACAGCTGGCCTGGTCCGTATTCATTTGCGCAACCTCTCAAGGCATTTGCTGCAGCATTTCTTCCTGGTTGAAGACAGTGTGCACAGCTGGCCTGATCCGTATTCATTTGCGCAACCTCTTAAGGCATTTGCTGCAGCATTCCTTTCTGGTTGAAGAGAGTGTGCACAGCTGGCCTGGTCCGTTTATATTTGCGCAAACTCTTATGGCATCTGCTGCAGCATTCCTTCCTTGTTGAAGAGAGTGTGCACAGCTGGCCTGGTCCGTATTCATTTGCGCAAACTCTCAAGGCATTTGCTGCAGCATTTCTTCCTGGTTGAAAAGAGTGTGCACAGCTGGCCTGGTCCGTATTCATTTGCGCAACCTCTGAAGGCATTTGCTGCAGCATTCCTCCTGGTTGAAGAGAGTGTGCACAGCTGGCCTGGTCCGTATTCATATGCGCAACCTCTTAAGGCATTTGCTGCAGCATTCCTTCTTGGTTGAAGAGAGTGTGCACAGCTGGCCTGGTCCGTATTCATTTGCGCAACCTCTCAAGGCATTTGCTGCAGCATTTCTTCCTTGTTGAAGAGAGTGTGCACAGCTGGCCTGATCCGTATTCATTTGCGCAACCTCTCAAGGCATTTGCTGCAGCATTTCTTCCTGGTTGAAGAGAGTGTGCACAGCTGGCCTGGTCCGTATTCATTTGCACAACCTCTTAAGGCATTTGCTGCAGCATTCCTTCTTGGTTGAAGAGAGTGTGCACAGCTGGCCTGGTCCGTATTCATTTGCGCAACCTCTCAAGGCATTTGCTGCAGCATTTCTTCCTGGTTGAAGAGAGTGTGCACAGCTGGCCTGGTCCGTATTCATTTGCACAACCTCTTAAGGCATTTGCTGCAGCATTCCTTCTTGGTTGAAGAGAGTGTGCACAGCTGGCCTGGTCCGTATTCATTTGCGCAACCTCTCAAGGCATTTGCTGCAGCATTTCTTCCTGGTTGAAGAGAGTGTGCACAGCTGGCCTGATCCGTATTCATTTGCGCAACCTCTTAAGGCATTTGCTGCAGCATTCCTTTCTGGTTGAAGAGAGTGTGCACAGCTGGCCTGATCCGTTTTCATTTGTGCAAACTCTTATGGCATCTGCTGCAGCATTCCTTCCTTGTTGAAGAGAGTGTGCACAGCTGGCCTGGTCCGTATTCATTTGCGCAACCTCTCAAGGCATTTGCTGCAGCATTTCTTCCTGGTTGTAGAGAGTGTGCACAGCTGGCCTGGTCCGTATTCATTTGCGCAAACTCTCAAGGCATTTGCTGCAGCATTTCTTCCTGGTTGAAGAGAGTGTGCACAGCTGGCCTGGTCCGTATTCATTTGCGCAACCTCTTAAGGCATTTGCTGCAGCATTCCTTTCTGGTTGAAGAGAGTGTGCACAGCTGGCCTGGTCCGTTTTCATTTGCGCAAACTCTTATGGCATCTGCTGCAGCATTCCTTCCTTGTTGAAGAGAGTGTGCACAGCTGGCCTGGTCCGTATTCATTTGCGCAAACTCTCAAGGCATTTGCTGCAGCATTACTTCCTGGTTGAAGAGAGTGTGCACAGCTGGCCTGGTCCGTTTTCATTTGCGCAAACTCTTATGGCATCTGCTGCAGCATTCCTTTCTGGTTGAAGAGAGTGTGCACAGTTGGCCTGGTCCGTATTCATTTGCGCAACCTCTCAAGGCATTTGCTGCAGCATTTCTTCCTGGTTGAAGAGAGTGTGCACAGCTGGCCTGATCCGTATTCATTTGCGCAACCTCTTAAGGCATTTGCTGCAGCATTTCTTTCTGGTTGAAGAGAGTGTGCACAGCTGGCCTGGTCCGTATTCATTTGCGCAACCTCTTAAGGCATTTGCTGCAGCATTCCTTCTTGGTTGAAGAGAGTGTGCACAGCTGGCCTGGTCCGTATTCATTTGCGCAACCTCTCAAGGCATTTGCTGCAGCATTTCTTCCTGGTTGAAGACAGTGTGCACAGCTGGCCTGATCCGTATTCATTTGCGCAACCTCTTAAGGCATTTGCTGCAGCATTCCTTTCTGGTTGAAGAGAGTGTGCACAGCTGGCCTGGTCCGTTTTCATTTGCGCAAACTCTTATGGCATCTGCTGCAGCATTCCTTCCTTGTTGAAGAGAGTGTGCACAGCTGGCCTGGTCCGTATTCATTTGCGCAAACTCTCAAGGCATTTGCTGCAGCATTTCTTCCTGGTTGAAGAGAGTGTGCACAGCTGGCCTGGTCCGTATTCATTTGCGCAAACTCTCAAGGCATTTGCTGCAACATTTCTTCCTGGTTGAAGAGAGTGTGCACAGCTGGCCTGGTCCGTATTCATTTGCACAACCTCTTAAGGCATTTGCTGCAGCATTCCTTCTTGGTTGAAGAGAGTGTGCACAGCTGGCCTGGTCCGTATTCATTTGCGCAACCTCTCAAGGCATTTGCTGCAGCATTTCTTCCTGGTTGAAGAGAGTGTGCACAGCTGGCCTGATCCGTATTCATTTGCGCAACCTCTTAAGGCATTTGCTGCAGCATTCCTTTCTGGTTGAAGAGAGTGTGCACAGCTGGCCTGGTCCGTTTTCATTTGCGCAACCTCTTAAGGCATTTGCTGCAGCATTCCTTCTTGGTTGAAGAGAGTGTGCACAGCTGGCCTGGTCCGTATTCATTTGCGCAACCTCTCAAGGCATTTGCTGCAGCATTTCTTCCTGGTTGAAGAGAGTGTGCACAGCTGGCCTGGTCCGTATTCATTTGCACAACCTCTTAAGGCATTTGCTGCAGCATTCCTTCTTGGTTGAAGAGAGTGTGCACAGCTGGCCTGGTCCGTATTCATTTGCGCAACCTCTCAAGGCATTTGCTGCAGCATTTCTTCCTGGTTGAAGAGAGTGTGCACAGCTGGCCTGATCCGTATTCATTTGCGCAACCTCTTAAGGCATTTGCTGCAGCATTCCTTTCTGGTTGAAGAGAGTGTGCACAGCTGGCCTGGTCCGTTTTCATTTGTGCAAACTCTTATGGCATCTGCTGCAGCATTCCTTCCTTGTTGAAGAGAGTGTGCACAGCTGGCCTGGTCCGTATTCATTTGCGCAAACTCTCAAGGCATTTGCTGCAGCATTTCTTCCTGGTTGAAGAGAGTGTGCACAGCTGGCCTGGTCCGTATTCATTTGCGCAAACTCTCAAGGCATTTGCTGCAGCATTTCTTCCTGGTTGAAGAGAGTGTGCACAGCTGGCCTGGTCCGTATTCATTTGCGCAACCTCTTAAGGCATTTGCTGCAGCATTCCTTTCTGGTTGAAGAGAGTGTGCACAGCTGGCCTGGTCCGTTTTCATTTGCGCAAACTCTTATGGCATCTGCTGCAGCATTCCTTCCTTGTTGAAGAGAGTGTGCACAGCTGGCCTGGTCCGTATTCATTTGCGCAACCTCTCAAGGCATTTGCTGCAGCATTTCTTCCTGGTTGAAGAGAGTGTGCACAGCTGGCCTGGTCCGTTTTCATTTGCGCAAACTCTTATGGCATCTGCTGCAGCATTCCTTCCTTGTTGAAGAGAGTGTGCACAGCTGGCCTGGTCCGTATTCATTTGCGCAAACTCTCAAGGCATTTGCTGCAGCATTTCTTCCTGGTTGAAGAGAGTGTGCACAGCTGGCCTGGTCCGTATTCATTTGCGCAACCTCTCAAGGCATTTGCTGCAGCATTTCTTCCTGGTTGAAGAGAGTGTGCACAGCTGGCCTGGTCCGTATTCATTTGCGCAACCTCTTAAGGCATTTGCTGCAGCATTCCTTCTTGGTTGAAGAGAGTGTGCACAGCTGGCCTGGTCCGTATTCATTTGCGCAACCTCTCAAGGCATTTGCTGCAGCATTTCTTCCTGGTTGAAGAGAGTGTGCACAGCTGGCCTGATCCGTATTCATTTGCGCAACCTCTTAAGGCATTTGCTGCAGCATTCCTTTCTGGTTGAAGAGAGTGTGCACAGCTGGCCTGGTCCGTATTCATTTCCGCAAACTCTTATGGCATCTGCTGCAGCATTCCTTCCTTGTTGAAGAGAGTGTGCACAGCTGGCCTGGTCCGTATTCATTTGCGCAAACTCTCAAGGCATTTGCTGCAGCATTTCTTCCTGGTTGAAGAGAGTGTGCACAGCTGGCCTGGTCCGTATTCATTTGCGCAACCTCTCAAGGCATTTGCTGCAGCATTTCTTCCTGGTTGAAGAGAGTGTGCACAGCTGGCCTGGTCCGTATTCATTTGCACAACCTCTTAAGGCATTTGCTGCAGCATTCCTTCTTGGTTGAAGAGAGTGTGCACAGCTGGCCTGGTCCGTATTCATTTGCGCAACCTCTCAAGGCATTTGCTGCAGCATTTCTTCCTGGTTGAAGAGAGTGTGCACAGCTGGCCTGATCCGTATTCATTTGCGCAACCTCTTAAGGCATTTGCTGCAGCATTCCTTTCTGGTTGAAGAGAGTGTGCACAGCTGGCCTGGTCCGTTTTCATTTGCGCAAACTCTTATGGCATCTGCTGCAGCATTCCTTCCTTGTTGAAGAGAGTGTGCACAGCTGGCCTGGTCCGTATTCATTTGCGCAACCTCTCAAGGCATTTGCTGCAGCATTTCTTCCTGGTTGAAGAGAGTGTGCACAGCTGGCCTGGTCCGTATTCATTTGCGCAAACTCTCAAGGCATTTGCTGCAGCATTTCTTCCTGGTTGAAGAGAGTGTGCACAGCTGGCCTGGTCCGTATTCATTTGCGCAACCTCTTAAGGCATTTGCTGCAGCATTCCTTTCTGGTTGAAGAGAGTGTGCACAGCTGGCCTGGTCCGTATTCATTTGCGCAAACTCTCAAGGCATCTGCTGCAGCATTCCTTCCTTGTTGAAGAGAGTGTGCACAGCTGGCCTGGTCCGTATTCATTTGCGCAAACTCTCAAGGCATTTGCTGCAGCATTTCTTCCTGGTTGAAGAGAGTGTGCACAGCTGGCCTGGTCCGTTTTCATTTGCGCAAACTCTTATGGCATCTGCTGCAGCATTCCTTCCTTGTTGAAGAGAGTGTGCACAGCTGGCCTGGTCCGTATTCATTTGCGCAAACTCTCAAGGCATTTGCTGCAGCATTTCTTCCTGGTTGAAGAGAGTGTGCACAGCTGGCCTGGTCCGTATTCATTTGCGCAACCTCTTAAGGCATTTGCTGCAGCATTCCTTCTTGGTTGAAGAGAGTGTGCACAGCTGGCCTGGTCCGTATTCATTTGCGCAACCTCTCAAGGCATTTGCTGCAGCATTTCTTCCTGGTTGAAGAGAGTGTGCACAGCTGGCCTGATCCGTATTCATTTGCGCAACCTCTTAAGGCATTTGCTGCAGCATTCCTTTCTGGTTGAAGAGAGTGTGCACAGCTGGCCTGGTCCGTATTCATTTCCGCAAACTCTTATGGCATCTGCTGCAGCATTCCTTCCTTGTTGAAGAGAGTGTGCACAGCTGGCCTGGTCCGTATTCATTTGCGCAAACTCTCAAGGCATCTGCTGCAGCATTTCTTCCTGGTTGAAGAGAGTGTGCACAGCTGGCCTGGTCCGTATTCATTCCCGCAACCTCTTATGGCATCTGCTGCAGCATTCCTTCCTGGTTGAAGAGAGTGTGCACAGCTGGCCTGGTCCGTATTCATTTGCGCAACCTCTCAAGGCATTTGCTGCAGCATTTCTTCCTGGTTGAAGAGAGTGTGCACAGCTGGCCTGGTCCGTATTCATTTGCGCAACCTCTTAAGGCATTTGCTGCAGCATTCCTTTCTGGTTGAAGAGAGTGTGCACTGCTGGCCTGGTCCGTATTCATTTGCGCAACCTCGTAAGGCATTTGCTGCAGCATTCCTTCTTGGTTGAAGAGAGTGTGCACAGCTGGCCTGGTCCGTATTCATTTGCGCAACCTCTCAAGGCATTTGCTGCAGCATTTCTTCCTGGTTGAAGAGAGTGTGCACAGCTGGCCTGATCCGTATTCATTTGCGCAACCTCTTAAGGCATTTGCTGCAGCATTCCTTTCTGGTTGAAGAGAGTGTGCACAGCTGGCCTGGTCCGTATTCATTTGCGCAAACTCTTATGGCATCTGCTGCAGCTTTCCTTCTTGGTTGAAGAGAGTGTGCACAGCTGGCCTGGTTCGTATTCATTTGCGCAACCTCTCAAGGCATTTGCTGCAGCATTTCTTCCTGGTTGAAGAGAGTGTGCACAGCTGGCCTGGTCCGTATTCATTTGCGCAAACTCTTAAGGCATTTGCTGCAGCATTCCTTCTTGGTTGAAGAGAGTGTGCACAGCTGGCCTGGTCCGTATTCATTTGCGCAACCTCTCAAGGCATTTGCTGCAGCATTTCTTCCTGGTTGAAGAGAGTGTGCACAGCTGGCCTGATCCGTATTCATTTGCGCAACCTCTTAAGGCATTTGCTGCAGCATTCCTTTCTGGTTGAAGAGAGTGTGCACAGCTGGCCTGGTCCGTATTCATTTGCGCAACCTCTTATGGCATCTGCTGCAGCATTCCTTCCTTGTTGAAGAGAGTGTGCACAGCTGGCCTGGTCCGTATTCATTTGCGCAAACTCTCAAGGCATTTGCTGCAGCATTACTTTCTGGTTGTAGAGAGTGTGCACAGCTGGCCTGGTCCGTATTCATTCCCGCAACCTCTTATGGCATCTGCTGCAGCATTCCTTCCTGGTTGAAGAGAGTGTGCACAGCTGGCCTGGTCCGTATTCATTTGCGCAAACTCTCAAGGCATTTTCTGCAGCATTTCTTCCTGGTTGAAGAGAGTTTGCACAGCTGGCCTGATCCGTATTCATTTGCGCAACCTCGTAAGGCATCTGCTGCAGCATGCCTTCCTGGTTGAAGAGAGTGTGCACTGCTGGCCTGGTCCGTATTCATTTGCGCAATGTCTTAAGGCATTTGCTGCAGCATTCCTTCTTGGTTGAAGAGAGTGTGCACAGCTGGCCTGGTCCGTATTTATTTGCGCAACCTCTCAAGGCATTTGCTGCAGCATTTCTTCCTTGTTGAAGAGAGTGTGCACAGCTGGCCTGATCCGTATTCATTTGCGCAACCTCTTAAGGCATTTGCTGCAGCATTCCTTCCTGGTTGAAGAGAGTGTGCACAGCTGGCCTGGTCCGTATTCATTTGCGCAAACTCTTATGGCATCTGCTGCAGCATTCCTTCCTTGTTGAAGAGAGTGTGCACAGCTGGCCTGGTCCGTATTCATTTGCGCAACCTCTCAAGGCATTTGCTGCAGCATTTCTTCCTTGTTGAAGAGAGTGTGCACAGCTGGCCTGGTCCGTATTCATTTGCGCAAACTCTCAAGGCATTTGCTGCAGCATTTCTTCCTGGTTGAAGAGAGTGTGCACAATTGGCCTGGTCCGTATTCATTTGCGCAACCTCTTAAGGCATTTGCTGCAGCATTCCTTCTTGGTTGAAGAGAGTGTGCACAGCTGGCCTGGTCCGTATTCATTTGCGCAACCTCTCAAGGCATTTGCTGCAGCATTTCTTCCTGGTTGAAGAGAGTGTGCACAGCTGGCCTGATCCGTATTCATTTGCGCAACCTCTTAAGGCATTTGCTGCAGCATTCCTTTCTGGTTGAAGAGAGTGTGCACAGCTGGCCTGGTCCGTATTCATTTGCGCAAACTCGTATGGCATCTGCTGCAGCATTTCTTCCTGGTTGAAGAGAGTGTGCACAGCTGGCCTGGTCCGTATTCATTTGCGCAAACTCTCAAGGCATTTGCTGCAGCATTTCTTCCTGGTTGAAGAGAGTGTGCACAGCTGGCCTGGTCCGTATTCATTTGCGCAACCTCTTAAGGCATTTGCTGCAGCATTCCTTCCTGGTTGAAGAGAGTGTGCACAGCTGGCCTGGTCCGTATTCATTTGCGCAACCTCTCAAGGCATTTGCTGCAGCATTTCTTCCTGGTTGAAGAGAGTGTGCACAGCTGGCCTGATCCGTATTCATTTGCGCAACCTCTTAAGGCATTTGCTGCAGCATTCCTTTCTGGTTGAAGAGAGTGTGCACAGCTGGCCTGGTCCGTATTCATTTGCGCAAACTCTTATGGCATCTGCTGCAGCATTCCTTCCTTGTTGAAGAGAGTGTGCACAGCTGGCCTGGTCCGTATTCATTTGCGCAAACTCTCAAGGCATTTGCTGCAGCATTACTTTCTGGTTTAAGAGAGTGTGCACAGCTGGCCTGGTCCGTATTCATTTGCGCAACCTCTTATGGCATCTGCTGCAGTATTCCTTCCTGGTTGAAGAGAGTGTGCACAGCTGGCCTGGTCCGTATTCATTTGCGCAACCTCGTAAGGCATCTGCTGCAGCATGCCTTCCTGGTTGAAGAGAGTGTGCACTGCTGGCCTGGTCCGTATTCATTTGCGCAACCTCTTAAGGCATTTGCTGCAGCATTCCTTCTTGGTTGAAGAGAGTGTGCACAGCTGGCCTGGTCCGTATTCATTTGCGCAACCTCTCAAGGCATTTGCTGCAGCATTTCTTCCTTGTTGAAGAGAGTGTGCACAGCTGGCCTGATCCGTATTCATTTGCGCAACCACTTAAGGCATTTGCTGCAGCATTCCTTTCTGGTTGAAGAGAGTGTGCACAGCTGGCCTGGTCCGTATTCATTTGCGCAAACTCTCAAGGCATCTGCTGCAGCATTCCTTCCTTGTTGAAGAGAGTGTGCACAGCTGGCCTGGTCCGTATTCATTTGCGCAAACTCTCAAGGCATTTGCTGCAGCATTTCTTCCTGGTCGAAGAGAGTGTGCACAGCTGGCCTGGTCCGTATTCATTTGCGCAACCTCTTAAGGCATTTGCTGCAGCATTACTTTCTGGTTGTAGAGAGTGTGCACAGCTGGCCTGGTCCGTATTCATTTGCGCAACCTCTTATGGCATTTGCTGCAGCATTCCTTCCTTGTTGAAGAGAGTGTGCACAGCTGGCCTGGTCCGTATTCATTTGCGCAACCTCTTAAGGCATTTGCTGCAGCATTCCTTCTTGGTTGAAGAGAGTTTGCACAGCTGGCCTGGTCCGTATTCATTCCTGCAACCTCTTAAGGCATTTGCTGCATCATTACTTTCTGGTTGAAGAGAGTGTGCACAGCTGGCCTGGTCCGTTTTCATTTGCGCAAACTCTTATGGCATCTGCTGCAGCATTCCTTCCTTGTTGAAGAGAGTGTGCATTGCTAGAAGTATACCAATCCTAAAGCAATAGAGCGGTTCACAGTGTGCGAGAGCGGTGTTTAGAAAATATACCATGCCTTAGGCTATTGAGCACTTAGGCGCAAGAGTGGCTCTCAAAAAACTATATATAAAGCAAATAGAACGGTCGGGCGCAAGAGCGGTGTTCAGAAAATATACCAGTTTTAAGGCAACAGAGCAGTCAGGCGCAAGAGCGGTGCTTAAGAATAAGAATACTATTACTAAGCAATTAGACCTGTCAGACGAACGAGCCGTGCTGAGGAAATATACCAGAGCGAAGCACTGAGAGGAACCTCCTAGTCTTATACAGTCGACATCAGCAAATCTCCAGAAACCAGAGGAAACTAGTTGAGTGGAAGACTGCGCTTATCTCCTCTGTGCCATCGATGGTCGGGCAGGTCATGGCCTGAGTGTTTGTAAGTCTTGATTTGTTCTGACACCCTTGACACACACCATATCCTTGATCTCTGGCTCATCCCCCCAAAAGGAGAACAGCTGAGGGAAAACAAACTGACTGTTTCCCCATGGATCTTGGAGTTGGACACCTACGGGGCCGGGGCAGGGGTAGAGGCAAGGGCAGGGGCAGGGGCAGGGGCAGGGGCAGGGGTCAGGGGCGGGGGCGGGGGAAGGGGCGGGGTCAGGGGCAGTGGCAGGGGTCAGGGGGCAGGGGACAGGGGCAGAAGGCAGGAGCAGGGACAGAAGGCAGGAGTAGGGACAGGGGCCAGGAGCAGGGACAGGGGCAGGGGCAGGGAAAGAAGGCATGAGTAGGGACAAGGGGCAGGAGCAGGGATGGGGGACAGGAGAGGGACAGAAGGCAGGAGCAGGGACAGAAGGCAGGAGCAGATATAGAAGACATGAGCAGGGACAGAAGGCAGGAGCATGGACAGGAGGCAGGAGCAGGGACAGAAGGCAGGAGCAGGGACAGAAGGCAGGAGCAGGGACAGAAGGCAGGAACATGGACATGGGGTAGGAGGAGGGACATGGGGCAGGAGCTGGAACAGAAGGCATGAGCAGTGACTGAAGGCAGGAGCAGGGACAGAAGGCAGGAGCAGGGACAGAAGGCAGGAGCAGGGACAGAAGGCAGGAGCAGGAACAGAAGGCAGGAGCAGTGACTGAAGGCAGGAGCAGGAACAGAAGGCATGAGCAGTGACTGAAGGCAGGAGCAGGGACAGAAGGCAGGAGCAGGGACAGAAGGCAAGAACATGGACATGGGGCAGGAGGAGGGACAGGGGGCAGGAGCTGGAACAGAAGGCATGAGCAGTGACTGAAGGCAGGAGCAGGGACAGAAGGCAGGAGCAGGGACAGAAGGCAGGAGCAGGAACAGAAGGCAGGAGCAGGAACAGAAGGCAGGAGCAGGGACAGAAGGCAGGAGCAGGAACAGAAGGCAGGAGCAGGAACAGAAGGCAGGAGCAGGGACAGAAGGCAGGAGCAGGGACAGGGGACAGGAGCAGGGACAGAAGGCAGGAACAGGGACATGGGCAGGAGCAGGGACAGAAGGCAGGGGCATGGACAGAAGGCAGGAGGAGGGACAGAAGGCAGGAACATGGACATGGGGTAGGAGGAGGGACATGGGGCAGGAGCTGGAACAGAAGGCATGAGCAGTGACTGAAGGCAGGAGCAGGGACAGAAGGCAGGAGCAGGGACAGAAGGCAGGAGCAGGGACAGAAGGCAGGAGCACGGACAGAAGGCAGGAGCAGGGACAGAAGGTATGAGCAGGGAAATGGGGCAGGAGCTGGGACAAGGGGCAGGAGCAGGGACAGAAGGCAGGAACAGGGACATGGGCAGGAGCAGGGACAGAAGGCAGGGGCATGGACAGAAGGCAGGAGCAGGGGCAGAAGGCAGGAACATGGACAGGGGGCAGGAGGAGGGACAGGGGGCAGGGGCTGGAATAGAAGGCAGGAGCAGTGACTGAAGGCAGGAGCAGGAACAGAAGGCATGAGCAGTGACTGAAGGCAGGAGCAGGGACAGAAGGCAGGAGCAGGGACAGAAGGCAAGAACATGGACATGGGGCCGGAGGAGGGACAGGGGGCAGGAGCTGGAACAGAAGGCATGAGCAGTGACTGAAGGCAGGAGCAGGGACAGAAGGCAGGAGCAGGGACAGAAGGCAGGAGCAGGAACAGAAGGCAGGAGCATGAACAGAAGGCAGGAGCAGGGACAGAAGGCAGGAGCAGGAACAGAAGGCAGGAGCAGGAACAGAAGGCAGGAGCAGGGACAGAAGGCAGGAGCAGGGACAGGGGACAGGAGCAGGGACAGAAGGCAGGAACAGGGACATGGGCAGGAGCAGGGACAGAAGGCAGGGGCATGGACAGAAGGCAGGAGGAGGGACAGAAGGCAGGAACATGGACATGGGGTAGGAGGAGGGACATGGGGCAGGAGCTGGAACAGAAGGCATGAGCAGTGACTGAAGGCAGGAGCAGGGACAGAAGGCAGGTGCAGGGACAGAAGGCAGGAGCAGGGACAGAAGGCAGGAGCAGGGACAGAAGGCAGGAGCAGGGACAGAAGGTATGAGCAGGGAAATGGGGCAGGAGCTGGGACAAGGGGCAGGAGCAGGGACAGAAGGCAGGAGCAGGGACATGGGCAGGAGCAGGGACAGAAGGCAGGGGCATGGACAGAAGGCAGGAGCAGGGGCAGAAGGCAGGAACATGGACAGGGGGCAGGAGGAGGGACAGGGGGCAGGGGCTGGAATAGAAGGCAGGAGCAGGGACAGAAGGCAGGAGCAGGAACAGAAGGCAGGAGCAGGGACAGAAGGCACCCTAAACCCTACACCCTAAACCCAGAAGGCATGCGCAAGGACAGGGGGCAGGAGCTAGGACAGAAGGCAGGAGCAGGGACTGAAGGCAGGAACAAGGACAGAAGGCAGGAGCAGGGGCAGAAGGCAAGAACATGGACATGGGGCAGGAGGAGGGACATGGGGCAAGAGCTGGAACAGAAGGCGGAAGCAAGGACAGAGGGCAGGAGCAGGGACAGGGGACAGGAGCTAGGACAGAAGGCAGGAACAGGGACAGAAGGTAGGAGCAGGGGCAGGGGGCAGGAGCTGGGACAAGTGGCAGGAACATGGACAGAAGGCAGGAGCAGGGACAGGGGCAATAGTAGGGACAGAAGGCAGGGGCATTCATTTGCGCAACCTCTTAAGGCATTTGCTGCAGCATTCCTTCTTGGTTGAAGAGAGTGTGCACAGCTGGCCTGGTCCGTATTCATTTGCGCAACCTCTCAAGGCATTTGCTGCAGCATTTCTTCCTGGTTGAAGAGAGTGTGCACAGCTGGCCTGATCCGTATTCATTTGCGCAACCTCTTAAGGCATTTGCTGCAGCATTCCTTTCTGGTTGAAGAGAGTGTGCACAGCTGGCCTGGTCCGTATTCATTTGCGCAAACTCTTATGGCATCTGCTGCAGCATTCCTTCCTTGTTGAAGAGAGTGTGCACAGCTGGCCTGGTCCGTATTCATTTGCGCAAACTCTCAAGGCATTTGCTACAGCATTACTTTCTGGTTTTAGAGAGTGTGCACAGCTGGCCTGGTCCGTATTCATTCCGCAACCTCTTATGGCATCTGCTGCAGCATGCCTTCCTGGTTGAAGAGAGTGTGCACTGCTGGCCTGGTCCGTATTCATTTGCGCAACCTGTTAAGGCATTTGCTGCAGCATTTCTTCTTGGTTGAAGAGAGTGTGCACAGCTGGCCTGGTCCGTATTCATTTGCGCAACCTCTCAAGGCATTTGCTGCAGCATTTCTTCCTTGTTGAAGAGAGTGTGCACAGCTGGCCTGATCCGTATTCATTTGCGCAACCTCTTAAGGCATTTGCTGCAGCATTCCTTTCTGGTTGAAGAGAGTGTGCACAGCTGGCCTGGTCCGTATTCATTTGCGCAAACTCTTATGGCATCTGCTGCAGCATTCCTTTCTTGTTGAAGAGAGTGTGCACAGCTGGCCTGGTCCGTATTCATTTGCGCAACCTCTCAAGGCATTTGCTGCAGCATTTCTTCCTGGTTGAAGAGAGTGTGCACAGCTGGCCTGGTCCGTATTCATTTGCGCAACCTCTTAAGGCATTTGCTGCAGCATTACTTTCTGGTTGTAGAGAGTGTGCACAGCTGGCCTGGTCCGTATTCATTTGCGCAACCTCTTATGGCATCTGCTGCAGCATTCCTTCCTGGTTTAAGAGAGTGTGCACAGCTGGCCTGGTCCGTATTCATTTGCGCAACCTCTTAAGGCATTTGCTGCAGCATTCCTTCTTGGTTGAAGAGAGTGTGCACAGCTGGCCTGGTCCGTATTCATTCCTGCAACCTCTTAAGGCATTTGCTGCATCATTACTTTCTGGTTGAAGAGAGTGTGCACAGCTGGCCTGGTCCGTATTCATTTGCACAAATTCTTATGGCATCTGCTGCAGCATTCCGTCCTGGTTGAAGAGAGTGTGCATTGCTAGAAGTATACCAGTCCTAAAGCAATAGAGCGGTTCACAGTGTGCCAGAGCGGTGTTTAGAAAATATACCATGCCTTAGGCTATTGAGCACTTAGGCGCAAGAGTGGCTCTCAAAAAACTATATATAAAGCAAATAGAACGGTCGGGCGCAAGAGCGGTGTTCAGAAAATATACCAGTTTTAAGGCAACAGAGCAGTCAGGCGCAAGAGCGGTGCTTAAGAATAAGAATACTATTACTAAGCAATTAGACTTGTCAGACGAACGAGCCGTGCTGAGGAAATATACCAGAGCGAAGCACTGAGAGGAACCTCCTAGTCTTATACAGTCGACATCAGCAAATCTCCAGAAACCAGAGGAAACTAGTTGAGTGGAAGACTGCGCTTATCTCCTCTGTGCCATCGATGGTCGGGCAGGTCATGGCCTGAGTGTTTGTAAGTCTTGATTTGTTCTGACACCCTTGACACACACCATATCCTTGATCTCTGGCTCATCCCCCCAAAAGGAGAACAGCTGAGGGAAAACAAACTGACTGTTTCCCCATGGATCTTGGAGTTGGACACCTACGGGGCCGGGGCAGGGGTAGAGGCAAGGGCAGGGGCAGGGGCAGGGGCAGGGGTCAGGGGCGGGGGCGGGGGAAGGGGCGGGGTCAGGGGCAGTGGCAGGGGTCAGGGGGCAGGGGACAGGGGCAGAAGGCAGGAGCAGGGACAGAAGGCAGGAGTAGGGACAGGGGCCAGGAGCAGGGACAGGGGCAGGGGCAGGGAAAGAAGGCATGAGTAGGGACAAGGGGCAGGAGCAGGGATGGGGGACAGGAGAGGGACAGAAGGCAGGAGCAGGGACAGAAGGCAGGAGCAGATATAGAAGACATGAGCAGGGACAGAAGGCAGGAGCAGGGACAGGAGGCAGGAGCAGGGACAGAAGGCAGGAGCAGGGACAGAAGGCAGGAGCAGGGACAGAAGGCAGGAGCAGGGACATGGGGTAGGAGGAGGGACATGGGGCAGGAGCTGGAACAGAAGGCATGAGCAGTGACTGAAGGCAGGAGCAGGGACAGAAGGCAGGAGCAGGGACAGAAGGCAGGAGCAGGGACAGAAGGCAGGAGCAGGGACAGAAGGCAGGAGCAGGGACAGAAGGCAGGAGCAGGAACAGAAGGCAGGAGCAGGAACAGAAGGCATGAGCATGGACAGAAGGCAGGAGCAGGAACAGAAGGCAGGAGCAGGGACAGAAGGCAGGAGCAGGGACAGAAGGCAGGAACATGGACATGGGGTAGGAGGAGGGACATGGGGCAGGAGCTGGAACAGAAGGCATGAGCAGTGACTGAAGGCAGGAGCAGGGACAGAAGGCAGGAGCAGGGACAGAAGGCAAGAACATGGACATGGGGCAGGAGGAGGGACAGGGGGCAGGAGCTGGAACAGAAGGTATCAGCAGGAACAGAAGGCAGGAGCAGGGACAGAAGGCAGGAGCAGGGACAGAAGGCAGGAGCAGGGACAGAAGGCAAGAACATGGACATGGGGTAGGAGGAGGGACATGGAGCAGGAGCTGGAACAGAAGGCAGGAGCAGGGACAGAAGGCAGGAGCAGGAACAGAAGGCAGGAGCAGGAACAGAAGGCAGGAGCAGGGACAGAAGGCAGGAGCAGGGACAGAAGGCAAGAACATGGACATGGGGCAGGAGGAGGGACAGGGGGCAGGAGCTGGAACAGAAGGCATGAGCAGTGACTGAAGGCAGGAGCAGGGACAGGGACAGAAGGCAAGAACATGGACATGGGGCAGGAGGAGGGACAGGGGGCAGGAGCAGGAACAGAAGGCAGGAGCAGGGACAGAAGGCAGGAGCAGGGACAGAAGGCAGGAGCAGGGACAGAAGGCAGGAGCAGGGACAGAAGGCAGGAGCAGGGACAGAAGGCAGGAGCAGGGACAGAAGGCAGGAGCAGGAACAGAAGGCAGGAGCAGGAACAGAAGGCAGGAGCAGGGACAGAAGGCAGGAGCAGGGACAGAAGGCAGGAGCTGGAACAGAAGGCAGGAGCAGGGACAGAAGGCAGGAGCAGGGACAGAAGGCAGGAGCAGGGACAGAAGGCAAGAACATGGACATGGGGCAGGAGGAGGGACAGGGGGCAGGAGCAGGAACAGAAGGTATGAGCAGGAACAGTAGGCAGGAGCAGGGACAGAAGGCAGGAGCAGGAACAGAAGGCAGGAGCAGGGACAGAAGGCAGGAGCAGGAACAGAAGGCAGGAGCAGGAACAGAAGGCAGGAGCAGGAACAGAAGGCAGGAGCAGGGACAGAAGGCAGGAGCAGGGACAGGGGACAGGAGCAGGGACAGAGGGCAGGAACAGGGACATGGGCAGGAGCAGGGACAGAAGGCAGGGGCATGGACAGAAGGCAGGAGCAGGGACAGAAGGCAGGAACATGGACATGGGGTAGGAGGAGGGACATGGGGCAGGAGCTGGAACAGAAGGCATGAGCAGTGACTGAAGGCAGGAGCAGGGACAGAAGGCAGGAGCAGGGACAGAAGGCAGGAGCAGGGACAGAAGGCAGGAGCAGGGACAGAAGGCAGGAGCAGGGACAGAAGGTATGAGCAGGGAAATGGGGCAGGAGCTGGGACAAGGGGCAGGAGCAGGGACAGAAGGCAGGAACAGGGACATGGGCAGGAGCAGGGACAGAAGGCAGGGGCATGGACAGAAGGCCTAAGCGCGGACCTGGGTGGCAGGGACCGCTCACTGCTACCGGTTTCATGCAGCCTGTTTAATGCATGCTTATGGTTGCACACGTGGACAATAGCTGGACCGGTCATGCACCTTCCTGATAGGGGGGAAACAATACCAGCCAACTGTCAGTTGCCCAAGCAGGCACCCAAGCGCGGACATGGGGAGAAGCGGTTGCTCTCCGGCACCAGTTTCATGCAGCCAATATAATACATGCTCATGGTTCCGCATGTGGGCAACAGCTGTACACGCATTGTACCTCCCTGATAGGGGTGGCAACAAGACCGGCATGCAGTCGGTCGTTCAAGCGGCACGCACCTAAGCACAGGCCCTGGTAGCATCGGCCGTTCACTGTTTTTAGTATCACGCAGTCAGTAGAATAAAGTTTCATGGTTGCGCATGTGGCCAATAGTTGTAATGGCATTGCACCGCCTGACCTCCCTGATGGGAGGCCAAACAAGACCGGCCCACGGCTGGTCGCCTAAGCAACACTTACCTAAGCGAGTACCTGGGTAGCAGCAGCGGTGTGCAAGCTAGCCAACAGCCCCATGTTGGTGCGCAAGATGGCCATCAACTCCATGCTGGTGGGCAAGCTGGCCACCAGCTCCATGCTGGTGTGCAAGTTGTCTTTCAGCTCCACGCCGGTGCGCAAGCTGACCGCCAAATCCATGCTGAAGCGCGCCTGGTGTGCAAGATGGCCAGAAGCTCCACACTGGTGGACAAGCTGGGCAGGATGTTGGTGTGCAAGCCCGCTACTCGCCAGCAGCTCCATGCTGGTGTGCAAGCTCGCTGCATGCGGCAGTAGGCCAGTAGCTCCAGGCTGATGGGCAAGCTGGCCACCAGCTTCTTGTTTGTGCGCAAGCTGGACAGCAACGCCAGGCTGATGTGCAATTTGGCCTGTGTTGCAGACAGGGGGACATGCATCAGCCTCCCCTGTTGCAGACTCAATTTCTGTTCATAGGGGAACAAACCATCACAGCAGTATTCACTCTTGAACGCATGAACACTTCATCTCCGCCTCATTTACAAGGAATAGAGGAACTCACACGAATTCTTAAACAAAGTATGCACCTTCTGCTGCGCTTATCAAGTGCCATACATTACGAGCGCATGCGAACATGCCAGCATTGTGCTCCTGCTGGGAGTACATACTGGCTACTTGAACAAAGCAAGAACATGCACACAGATATGCACACGACGAAGCTGCGATGCATTTCCATACGAGCGTTTTACTTGATGTTGAGCTGTGAAGATGACTAATGCCGACGCAAGAGGAATGACGACACTAGCAAGAGCGAGGGCCAGGAGCGAGCGAGCGGGCGCTCCTGTACCATTACTTCGACAGGGGAGAAAAAGCGGGCAGCTGAATTGATCGAGCTTCAAGCGTTAGATCAAGCGATCTTTTCCCTCCGTTTGAATCAATCGACCATTGAAAGCGGCCGAATCTTACCGACGTGCATCGTATGGTTTACTGCCGTATAAAAAGCTTGGACTTCAGAGAGATTGCGAATGTTGCACACACAGCGCTTTGCACAGCTTTGCGTTATTGATATATCAATTATTATCTGATGTTCTTCTATGAATGGAACAATATGTGGAAATGTCCAGCGCAGAAAAACGCATAAGGGCTTCCTACATGAGCCAACAAGCTACGGACGGAGTAAATCTGAATGTACATCTACCTAGCCTAGCTATATGCTCAAGACTATGACAATGGAGAGGCATCTGACCCACCAGATCTTCCTATCAACCAACCCTTGATAACAGCCCGTTCCCGACTGACAGCACGTTTCTGATTGGACCTGGGAAACTTTCCGGGTTGTTTCCGGGTCGTTTTGAGCAGAAACACTGGACCCCGGAAAATCTCCGGGCCCTTTAGACCACCATGAATGGTACAGTACGTCTCTTGTTTTTCCGTGGACCTCCCCCCTCCCCGGAAATTCCAAAGACCCCGGAGAGTTTTCACTTTTCAGGCCTTCGAATGGCTATTGTTTATAAATATTAATCGCCGCATTTTCTTCCCATGAACTTATCGGGCGGTAGTGATGGGGACGGCCCTAAAGAAAGGCCGCGGGCCGCCTCGGCCTTGGTCACTCCGCGAGCGAGTCATCCTTATCATCATTCTTATCATCATCAGCAGCAGCAGAAGCAGGTGCAACAGCGCAGATAACATATAGGCACACATTCGGCATTATCGCAGTAAACCCTGAACCACGCAAGAGTAAGTACGCGGCCTCACATTCCGGTGTCTGGCTCCGGGGTAGTGTTTGCAGAAACACCCACCCCGGAAATCTCCCGAAGACCAGAAGACCGTCGTACACGCTTTTTTCCCAGGTCCAATCAGAAATGTGATGTGAGACCTGGGAAGAATCGCGTACGACGGTCTTATGGTCTCCGGGAAAGTTCCCAGGTGGGTGTTCTTTCCGGAGAGGGTGGAAGAACTTTCAGAGGAACTTTCGATAGCTTTCGTAATTCCCCCCCACACTTGTATCCTCCACCAATCAGATTCGGGCTGTTAGTACGACGCCTAACGATTCTGTGGAATAGTCCGGTGATGGTAGGATGATAGCTACGTTCCAGCTCCGATCGTATGGAAGTCAGCGTAATCTTCACAGTGAAAATATAAGGAACTCATAACGTACAACAAGGCATAAGTGGCGTATTTAAAGAGCGGCAACATTGATCCACATCCATTGCTCGTTGTGAACATCGAAAGTGAGCAATCTTCTTCGTACCGCGACCACGCTACCCAGCAGCCAGTCTTTTACAGTGAGTTATCCTATTATGCTTAGTATTTATCCATTGGACCTGGCCAGTGAGCAGTATTAGTAGGCTGCCCTCCAACTGAATGCATCATCATTTTAGCGTCTTTGCATTGTGACACGTATGTATGCCTGAGGATGCTTGCTGCGTGAGCGTTGGCTTGCCGGCGGGCGTGATGGCTTTTTGTTATGGCAGTCCTCGCGCGCAATGCATGTTGCAATAGGGCGCTGTAGGCACCCACCCCCCCGCATGCAACGCACCACCCCTAAGATGAGCGACTACGGTCCATCGGGTCTACCTTAGTTGAATGGGCCTTCAGACTGAAGCCCCAGGCCGCGGCCACTAGTATGAGACTCACGGATTTCCCATGGAGACAGTATTATGTAGACGTAGTAGACGTTTATGTCCACGTATTATCCACCACCACCAAACCATAACTGACTCACGTCTCCTTGCTAAAAACGTGTCAGCCATTCTACTACCCAGGCATACATGTTTGTCACTATTGCCACTTACTACACTTACCAGATTTTCAGCCTCTCAGGCATATCTTATGCCTGTCGCTTCGATGTTTGTATACGGTATGATGATTTAAACCCTCGTCAATGCATGCGTTCATTCTATGCATCATCCGTCTTTCCATACACCACCACTGTTCCTTCCTGAGGCCGGTTGGCCCCGGCCACCCGCCACACCACCCCATCTTCTGCGTAATGATTCTGTCATCTGACTGCAGGCAGCTGCCCAGCACAGCCGACGACTTCATATCCACGTGCGACTCGTCGCCTCGTATATCAACGCCTCCGCTATTACATCAAGTGAGTCCCTTCACTACTCTCACGAAACGAGCGAGTGCTGGCCCTAGTAGTATAGCAATATATACCGGGAAAATGATACATTCTGGTGCTCTGCGGACCTACTGCAAAAATGGACAGTCGTGGCACGCACATGTGCTGAGCTTACACTACCGGTACAAGCAACGGAAGGCACCGAGCCAATCAAGAGGTGAAAGTAGGCACCATTAACATTGAGCCACCCCCCGCCAAGCCCGGCACACTCCAGACTGTCATTGCTCCCCCCAGCTGGCGGTTACTCAGGTTTGCTTCCGACCATGCCATGCATACCGGTAAGAGAAATGCACTGGCTAGGTGGACTTGTTAGCGAAACCGAAACCCCTTCCAAAAGAGGCAAAACCCATGTACCATATTTAAGTACGTTTTCCAGATTTCTGGCTGACAGCCGAGAAACATTTCCATATCTCTACGTCGTAAGTCATGCATACAGAAGTGAGTGTCTGGAACTGCTTGTTTTTAGACACTAAACAAACACGCTACCCAAAATTCCTCTGTGTGAATGCTGATGTACCAGCCTGGAAGAAAGCTGACTGACTGGCTGTCCCAAATGATAGCACATGTATACCCAGTTTTATCTACAAACCCATTTCATGTTCTGCCCCTTATTTGCTGTGTCCTTCTCACTTTGCCTCGCGAAGGTGAAACAAGGCAGAGGGTGCCTGAGAGCTAAGCCCAAGAAAGCAACGCACAAGTCTTCACTGTACTGTGATGATTGGTTTTAAGCTGCTCGTCGTGCTTGCCTGCGTAATGGCGAGTGCAATGGCACAGTCGCCGCCCCCATCCCCATCCTCATCCAACACATCCTACCCACCTCAAAGCCCTTCACCACCAGACCCTTCACCCCCACCCCCAAGCCCTTCACCACCACCCCCAAGCCCTTCACCACCAGATCCTTCACCACCACCCCCAAGCCCTTCACCACCAGACCCTTCACCACCACCCCCAAGCCCTTCACCACCAGACCCTTCACCACCACCCCCAAGCCCTTCACCACCAGACCCTTCACCCCCCCCCCCAAGCCCTTCTCCACTGCCCCCAAGCCCTTCACCACCAGACCCTTCACCACCCCCTCCAAGCCCTTCACCACCAGACCCTTCACCACCACCCCCAAGCCCTTCACCACCAGACCCTTCACCCCCCCACCCAAGCCCTTCACCACCCGACCCTTCACCACCACCCCCAAGCCCTTCACCACCAGACCCTTCACCCCCACCCCCAAGCCCTTCTCCACCGCCCCCAAGCCCTTCACCACCACCCCCGAGCCCTTCACCACCAGACCCTTCACCACTACCCCCAAGCCCTTCACCACCCCCCCCAAGCCCTTCACCCCCACCCCCAAGCCCTTCACCGCCAGACCCTTCACCACCACCCCCAAGCCCTTCACCACCACCCCCAAGCCCTTCACCCCCACCCCCAAGCCCTTCACCGCCAGACCCTTCACCACCACCCCCAAGCCCTTCACCACCACCCCCAAGCCCTTCACCCCCCCCCCCAAGCCCTTCACCACCCCCCCCAAGCCCTTCACCACCACCCCCAAGCCCTTCACCACCAAGCCCTTCACCCACCCCCCCAAGCCCTTCACCACCACCCCCAAGCCCTTCACCACCAGACCCTTTTCCACCACCCCCAAGCCCATCACCACCAGAACCTTATCCACCACCCCCAAGCCCTTCTCCACCACCCCCAAGCCCTTCACCACCAAGCCCTTCACCCCCACCCCCAAGCCCTTCCCCACCACCCCCAAGCCCTTCTCCACCACCCCCAAGCCCTTCACCACCAGACCCTTCACCCCCACCCCCAAGCCCTTCACCACCAGACCCTTCACCACCACCCCCCAGCCCTTCTCCACTGCCCCCAAGCCCTTCACCACCAGACCCTTCACCACCCCCTCCAAGCCCTTCACCACCAGACCCTTCACCCCCACCCCCAAGCCCTTCACCACCAGACCCTTCACCACCACCCCCAAGCCCTTCACCACCAGACCCTTCACCACCCCCCCCAAGCCCTTCTCCACTGCCCCCAAGCCCTTCACCACCAGACCCTTCACCACCCCCTCCAAGCCCTTCACCACCAGACCCTTCACCACCACCCCCAAGCCCTTCACCACCAGACCCGTCACCACCCCCTCCGAGCCCTTCACCACCAGACCCTTCACCACCACCCCCAAGCCCTTCACCCCCAAGCCCTTCACCCCCACCCCCAAGCCCTTCACCACCAGATCCTTCACCACCACCCCCAAGCCCTTCACCACCAGACCCTTCACCACCACCCCCAAGCCCTTCACCACCAGACCCTTCACCCCCACCCCCAAGCCCTTCTCCACTGCCCCCAAGCCCTTCACCACCAGACCCTTCACCACCCTCTCCAAGCCCTTCACCACCAGACCCTTCACCCCCACCCCCAAGCCCTTCACCACCAGACCCTTCACCACCACCCCCAAGCCCTTCACCACCAGACCCTTCACCACCCCCCCCAAGCCCTTCTCCACTGCCCCCAAGCCCTTCACCACCAGACCCTTCACCACCCCCTCCAAGCCCTTCACCACCAGACCCTTCACCACCCCCCCCAAGCCCTTCACCACCAGACCCGTCACCACCCCCTCCGAGCCCTTCACCACCAGACCCTTCACCACCACCCCCAAGCCCTTCACCCCCAAGCCCTTCACCCCCACCCCCAAGCCCTTCACCACCAGACCCTTCACCACCCCCTCCGAGCCCTTCACCACCAGACCCTTCACCACCACCCCCAAGCCCTTCACCACCAGACCCTTCACCCCCACCCCCAAGCCCTTCACCCCCACCCCCAAGCCCTTCACCACCACCCCCAAGCCCTTCTCCACCTGACCCTTCACCACCTCCCCCAAGCCCTTCACCACCAGATCCCTCACCCCCCCCCCCAAGCCCTTCACCACCACCCCCAAGCCCTTCCCCCCCAAGCCCTTCACCCCCACCCCCAAGCCCTTCACCCCCAAGCCCTTCACCACCAGATCCTTCACCACCACCCCCAAGCCCTTCACCACCAGACCCTTCACCACCACCCCCAAGCCCTTCACCACCAGACCCTTCACCCCCACCCCCAAGCCCTTCACCACCAGATCCTTCACCACCCCCTCCGAGCCCTTCACCACCAGACCCTTCACCCCCACCCCCAAGCCCTTCACCCCCACCCCCAAGCCCTTCACCACCAGACCCTTCACCCCCACCCCCAAGCCCTTCCCCACCAGACCCTTCACCACCCCCTCCAAGCCCTTCACCACCAGACCCTTCACCCCCACCCCCAAGCCCTTCACCACCAGACCCTTCACCACCACCCCCAAGCCCTTCACCACCAGACCCTTCACCACCCCCCCCAAGCCCTTCTCCACTGCCCCCAAGCCCTTCACCACCAGACCCTTCACCACCCCCTCCAAGCCCTTCACCACCAGACCCTTCACCACCCCCTCCAAGCCCTTCACCACCAGACCCGTCACCACCCCCTCCGAGCCCTTCACCACCAGACCCTTCACCCCCACCCCCAAGCCCTTCACCCCCAAGCCCTTCACCCCCACCCCCAAGCCCTTCACCACCAGACCCTTCACCACCCCCTCCGAGCCCTTCACCACCAGACCCTTCACCACCACCCCCAAGCCCTTCACCACCAGACCCTTCACCCCCACCCCCAAGCCCTTCACCCCCACCCCCAAGCCCTTCACCACCACCCCCAAGCCCTTCTCCACCTGACCCTTCACCACCTCCCCCAAGCCCTTCACCACCAGATCCCTCACCCCCCCCCCCAAGCCCTTCACCACCACCCCCAAGCCCTTCCCCCCCAAGCCCTTCACCCCCACCCCCAAGCCCTTCACCCCCAAGCCCTTCACCACCAGATCCTTCACCACCACCCCCAAGCCCTTCACCACCAGACCCTTCACCACCACCCCCAAGCCCTTCACCACCAGACCCTTCACCCCCACCCCCAAGCCCTTCACCACCAGATCCTTCACCACCCCCTCCGAGCCCTTCACCACCAGACCCTTCACCCCCACCCCCAAGCCCTTCACCCCCACCCCCAAGCCCTTCACCACCAGACCCTTCACCCCCACCCCCAAGCCCTTCCCCACCAGACCCTTCACCACCCCCTCCAAGCCCTTCACCACCAGACCCTTCACCCCCACCCCCAAGCCCTTCACCACCAGACCCTTCACCACCACCCCCAAGCCCTTCACCACCAGACCCTTCACCACCCCCCCCAAGCCCTTCTCCACTGCCCCCAAGCCCTTCACCACCAGACCCTTCACCACCCCCTCCAAGCCCTTCACCACCAGACCCTTCACCCCCACCCCCAAGCCCTTCACCACCAGATCCTTCACCACCCCCTCCGAGCCCTTCACCACAAGACCCTTCACTCCCACCCCCAAGCCCTTCACCCCCAAGCCCTTCACCCCCACCCCCAAGCCCTTCTCCACCAAATCCTCCTCCTCTTCCTCCACCTTCACCGCTCCCGCCTTTCCCTGCGCCTCCTAAACCCTCTCCCTCTCCCCCGGTACCACCCAAACCCTCACCCCCGCCCCCGCCTCAACCCTCACCCCCCAAACCCTCACCCTTCCCTCCCTCTCCGCCGGTCCCTTTTAGCCTGACATGCCCTGGAAATTGCAAGGCCTGCACTTCCACGACCAGCTGTTCCGCCAGTCCTCTCCAAGGCGGCTGTATATGGCAAAATGCAACGTGTGAAGCTGCGTCTTGCTACTCAAGCTGTGACCTCTGCGGTGATGGGGCGGGCTGTGCAGCTAGCCACTACTCTGGGGGCTGCTCTTGGAATGGGACCCTCTGCCAGACCCAGCTTGCTGCCCAATGCAATACTGATTGCTCCCGATGCTTCGTTAAGGTGACTACTGGAGTGCTACAGGCCTCTGTCCAGGTTATGAACCACTCTGTCTTGTGTCAACTGTATCAGCCACCCCTGGCCCTATGAGGAGTGGACCTCAACCGGCCTACGGCCGATTGCCTAAGCAGCAGGGCTTGCTGCACCCTGCACCCAGGCATGGATGAGGCTGTAATTTAGCTTCTTGGGCTGATGGATCCAAACATGAACCCTGCTAGTCCCAAATGTCAAATCATTTCTTGGCTACTTGTATGATGTCATTGGGTACCAAGGGAGGCTGGCATCCTACTGCGACACATTGTGAGCACCCCAACCAGGAGCTGCAAACCAGCACTCAAGACCCTTGAGCCTCAACCCTGAATAAACCTCTAACTGCAAATCCTTCAAGAATAATCTACGTATGTGCAGGACACGTGTGGAAACAGCAAGACGGGCTGCGCTTGGAACTCCCAGTCCTTGACTTGCAGCTTCTTAGGTGCGGCCTGCTATGGGCTTTGAGTGACGGTAACGGCGCGGATGTGGCTTAGGCTCAGGCTGCGCTGTTTCCTTCACTCTCACGCTCCTCACGGGGTGTAGCTTTCTTTCTTTCTCTCTTTCTGGGTTATTAGTGCCGCCCCTCAGCAACATTGTGCAACAGTTCTGCAACACGAGGTTGGTTGAATTCAGTTGGTTTCCGTACGGGGTTTCTCCCCCTGATCGCTGTGTCGTCAAGCCATGATGACAAATTCGCTATTATAAAAACCTTGTCAATATTTTGTTGTCATGATCACCACAGATTAGAACCCCTCGACACACATTCTCCCCACCCCTGCTTTCTCTCTGAGACGAATTCCTTCCAATAGCTTCAGGAGGTTACTATGGGGCTGCTCCACCGAAAGGTGGAGGGCCCCAGAGGGCCCTCTCACTAAGTGTGAGAGGCGGGGGAGCAAGAGCTTTGCACATGTACCGTCTGGGAAGGCTACCTCTCCAATTGATATCTTGGGGGGTGGTAATAAATGTCATGGGGGTTGGGAGTAATTGGAATGTAGATTACAAATTATGGCCACATACAAATGAAGAAGCTTAAACGCTATATAAGTTCAAGTGGCGCTTGAGGCAGGCAGGGCCAAGCGGGGACCCCTTTCTTTTCAGCCTCTCACACCAAGCCGAGGGCTCTTTGACACCGTGAGCCTAGTCACTTCGCCTTTACTTACAACATGGTACGGTCAGCTCTAATACCCTCACACGATTGTATGCACACACTACGCAGTGAAGGACACGGCCTGCGCATCCTTCACGGACGGCGCCCTTGCCTCAGCCCTAGCCATGTGGGCTTTGTCATTGGACACTGGCAAGATGGCCAACGACACGCTGCTCGATACAACTTTCTGCACAAATTCAGGTGATGTTCGTGTGGAGGCTAGGTGCAGACCATGATGTTGCTCTCATGGGAAGCCCTGAAACTGCATGTCCTTAAGTTTATGGCATTTTTGCAGCCAAGCACTTACTGCGACGAACATGCTTATAAGACCCTGGATGCTCGCTGGACCAAGGCATGTTGCCACTTTGCCTGTGGCAGTAGGCGCACAACTCATGCATGGCATGCAGGTAGCAGGCGTGTTCCCAGGTCACTGCAGTAGGCATGCAGCTGGAGACTTCGGTGGTGCAGCTTCTTGAGTGGTGCACACTTGTCTGTCCTTAATCTAGAAATGCACACGCGGTGTCCCATTGCCCTCCTCCCTAGTGGTGACCCTCAGCATGCTTCTGACTTATTTTTGTCTCCCCTGTTGTCACGCAGTTATGGGTGGCAGCAACCCTCTGATATACAACTTAGACTCATGCAAGACATTCGCAAGGTGAGTACATAGGACCATAGTCACTCCGAGTTACCAATATCAAGTCGGTGTGATTCAGCCACAATTCGGCTCTGATATACCTATGGCTGAAGTGGCCTGGTGGACATGCACTGCTGCGTGGGTCACCGGCCATTAGCAATCAAGAAGACCTTGTCCCTATCAGGCCAGTGCTGGCCGCCCAGCGGCTAGCCTACAATGTTTTGCCCAAGGAACCACTACTGCCTGCTCCTTCTTCACCTGGAGCCTCCGCGAGCGGTGCACTGTACCTTCAGTTCTGCTACTGCGTCAAGCCCACAGTGTCCTACCATCCGTGTGTACCGCTCACTGTTTACTGCCTGTCCGCCCCCGTCTATGCAGGTATGCTGCCGGCTTGCTGAAGGGCGGTTACTTTGGAACATCTTCCACTCCTGGTCTTCTTTGGACCCAGTCCTCAGGGCTTGACTTGGCCAAGGTCTCCGTTGTCACTGCAGTCACCACGGCATCGCTGTCAGGCTTTTGCACTTATGCAACAGCGATGGGATCTTCACTCGACGACCAGTTCTCAGCCTACCGCTGCGACCCGAGCTCCCCATGCTGTCTGGGCATGGGCATTACTCCGGCACCAGCCCAGTGCCCGTACCAGCCGCTGACATTGACCCAGAGCCAGTGCATCTCTGCATCGTCGTGTATCATCCGCAGCGATGTGGGCTGCAGTGGGCAGTTCGCGGCGACCGGAAGTTGCCCAACAGGCTGCACATTCAGCTCGGAAGGCTACTATGTTGCAAACACGATATATCCACGCTCCGGAACGCCGCATGCCAACTTGTTTTGGTGAGCAAGTGCAGCAGCACCTAGTTATTAAACCTTGCCCCTAGCCAGACAGGAGTGCCACTCTCCTTGGGTTACAGGTTACACTTTGTCAATCATTTTTGCCATGATTGGGCAAAATTTGTTTCATTGGGCTATTCTGTGAGAGGTTCTGGGCCCCCTCCATTAACCCTCCCCCCTGCCAACGGCCAGGGATGATAAGCTCACAATGAGCCCATAGCTTCAATGCGATGGTGCCAGCAATACTTCGGACACAACTGGCCAGCTGGGACCAACAAGGTTTCCAGCAGCAGCATGCCACTGTCGAATCTATACTTGCTGAAGTGCACCTTTCAGAACAACTGCTGCCAAGCTATGTTAACTGTACATATGATGTAGTCTCTGGTATGACCATAAAAGTGGGAAGCTCTGTCCCTGAATTGGCTTATGTCACTGGAGGGGCTATCAGTCCCCACCTTAAGCCTCTTTGTGTAAAAACACTCAGCCCTGTCTCCTGAATATAATTTTTGCCCCCCTTCCTCCATGCGCAGCTACAACAAAACGGCTGTCGATGTGTGTTCCGCTTTCAATGACTTCAACATGGGTACCACAGATCAGTCCGCCTGCCTGGGCATAGCTTCTTGCACACTGGTCCCGACTTGCAGCCCCCAAGACGGCTGGTACAACGGTGGCGGCTTTGGTTACGGAGCTGATAAGTGCTTTGTGCCTGTGGAGGGCAATGCTGCTGCGGAAAATCAGGTGGGTGGGAAAAGAGGTGGACATCTAGCTGAACCTCGCTTACACGCACAGTGCTGTCAATGATCACTTCACCTTGCCTGTCCTTTTGCGCGGAGGGATGAAGTAAGGGCCGATTCCTGATGGACCCAACCTGTCTGTTTTGAATTCCGAGACAAATAAAATGTTGTTTGGGGATAATTTTTCGTTTGACGGTTGCTATCAACAAAGCCAAGACAATGAACCCTGTCATGGAGGCTCCCCTAGATCGTCTAGATCCACCTGGATCTCTCTGGACCCACAGATTTTTAGACGGAGATACTTTTAACCCTAGCTGAATCACACATGTTGTCCTCTCTCTCCAGGAAACATGCTTGGCCACTTCGCTGACTGTGGGCGCGTCCTGTACCAACACCACGGTATGCGTCACGTCGCCCAATCAAAACCAATGCACGGTCTTCACCGACCCCTTCTCTTGCAACACGCAATCTGGATGTGAGTACGCACGGCGAGGGTCACCTGTTGCCAGAGAAAGTTCACTTCAAATAAAATAACGAATGAAAAGCACATGTTCCTCTCGTATGTACTGTGTGTGTGGCACCATTCAGCTGCCCAGCTGCTCCATTCTACACCCCAGTGTCCGCAGTTGTGAACCCCTGTGCCTTTGTCATCTCTATCCTTTTTACCCTGCCCTCTGTCTGAAGTATTTGACCTGGCACTACGTGCACAGAAGCATGGACGATCCGCATGCCCTGCAGACCATAATCCATGAAAACTGGTCACCCCCGTCCAGTATGCTGGCACAAGCCTGCAGTAATTGGACAGGGATGCGCAACCCTCTGTGCCCCCCTTGGCCCATGTAGGCAAGTTCACACTCCAGTCAGGCTACACTGGTTTGTTCCAGGGCGAATGCCAACTGGAGGTTGATGACTGCAATGCGCTGCCCTTGAGTGCCTGCTTACAAACCGGAGGGTTCTGTAAGGTAGGTTCTGGCAGACCAGTGGCAGCAGCAAGCATGAACCACATGGGACTAAAACCCTGCGAACCCAGTGAAGGGATGCAACAGCAATATTTTCGACCTCATACCGAAAGCCTTCGAACTAGTTGCAAACCTGAACCACACCCCTGAAACTACAAACCCTTAACCCTGTGCCCAAACTTGTTGGAACTTGCACTCGTCTTCACTCATTTATGAGTCAGGAGTTGGTACATCTGGACCAGTTAAGGTCAGGGCCCCTGTAGTGAAGAATCCAGCCTTGACCGGCCCAAGCCACAGGCACGGCCACACATGGTATCTGTGGCTGCATTATAGCTTCAGTGTAGCTGAATTGTCATGGACGAATCACTGGCAGGGTCCAAGTTTTATGGTTTTGATGTCCTTTCCTGCCTCTCTATATGCCCAGGCACTCTCCACCTGCCAAACACAGCAATGTGATGGCTCTGATGCCTGCTGCTTTGTGGGCTCGGATGTATGCTACCTGGATCCCAGATGCCAAGAGAGCTTCAAGTGCAGGTAAACGTCCAACCTGAAACCTTGAAACCTCACTCCATGACCCATATTTGTGTATTTATATTATTTTGTCTTACAATCGGTGAAGTTACTTCTGGTAGCAGTTATAAAAGGGCCTGGCGCAGCTTAGTGGACCGAAAGATGTTGAAGAAAATATGCTGAAATTGTTCTTTAGCTGGGAAATGCAGAGGGCTAACAGTTCAGACCTCATAATACAAAACTCTGTGGGCAATTATGGCATGTTTAAATTCCAATAGCGCTTCATGAGTACAGCCTTGTCATTTCTCCCCCTCAATGCTTGTCATGTACATCCGAATACCCAATGTCCAATTCACGTTCACACATCCCCCTCTTTCTTGCAGCCCTGCCTACGATGACTGTACCTACAGCACAACTCAGACGGAGTGCATCTCAACCTCCTACTGCGCATGGAACCCAGACAACATGGTAAATCAACCCCACGGGCTTCACTCAATAATGTGCCCTGGCATGGATTTAGAATGCCATGTGTTGGCGATAGCACTGAGTAGGTTAACCTAACACTGCAACATGTCAGCCAGATTGGTTCACTGACATGCTGAGCCCCATAAAGAGAGGGGCGCAACTTATCATTGCTTTTATGACTTAGCTCCGCACACACCTCTGGCTGGAGGTCTCATGTGTGGCCTCCCCTGCTGCTTGCGGAGGCCGGCACAGGTTTGGTTTCCCATAGGGCCTTCAGTGAACGTGTTTTGGCGGCCTGCCAACAGTGGCCTTGTAGGTGGAAATGTAAGCACCAGTGTGTGGGGGGAGGGACGCCAGCTCAGGGCTTTGAATTCCAGTGTCCCACTCTCCCAGAGTCCTGGGTACTTAACCTCGAACACCCTCGTGACCCTGCAAGACCGTATTTTAATATTTGATTCCCCCGGCAGACTTGTGGCAGATTTGCTGATTTATTGAATCATCTCACGACGCTTGCCTCGTCACTCAACTAGCAGCACGATGCCTGCCCCTGCCAGGCCCTTCACCCAAAACCCTGAACCCTCCCTCCATTCTCAGGCCTGTTCCATTGGAAACATGTCCGCCCACACGTGCGTGAACTCCCCACTGTCAAGGACGGATTGCTACAACATCATGGACACCGACAACTTTGGCGATAAGGAGGTGCATCTCTGCTCCATCCAGGCAGTGTGCGAGAATGGTGTGTGCGCCTCCTGTTAATCCTTGAATACAACTGAAAATGGTGTGTGCGCCTCCTGCTGATCCTTGAGTACAACAGTAAATGGTGTGTTGGCCTTCTGCTGATCCTTGAATACAACTGAAATAAGTGGTGTGTGCGCCTCTGCTGATCCT
Source organism: Limnomonas spitsbergensis (assembly GCA_037349105.1). Classification (NCBI taxonomy): domain Eukaryota; kingdom Viridiplantae; phylum Chlorophyta; class Chlorophyceae; order Chlamydomonadales; genus Limnomonas; species Limnomonas spitsbergensis. The sequence goes on from JAYJMM010000041.1 coordinate 3,681,562, forward strand.
TGAATACAACTGAAATAAGTGGTGTGTAGGCCTTCTGTTATCCTTAATGTACCTTAGACAATGTCCAGCCACATGTTAGCTATATGGTGACCTGCAGAAACTGCTATGCATCCGAGCATGCCTTACCCCTCCCCCCTCTCTTGCAGCATGCCTATTCTTGGGCACCGCCTCTGTACGAGCACACACTTCGAATATGTGGTTGCATTTCTCTCGTCCAATCCTCCACTTCCCCATGCCTCCACGCCAAGCTGCTGATGCCTCTCTCTGCCTTCATCACTCCTGCAGCTTGCACCGGCTGTCAAAAGTTTGTGCAAACTTGGTACGACGCGGTTAAGAACAACACAGTCACAGACTCTGAATTGCTGTCGATTCTGTGGGAAACAGCTTGCGCAGGCAGCCTGGCATCAACGGTGAGGAACATGATTTCCATGGTCAAGGTTTTGCGCACCCACACCAAACCCTCACCAGTATTTCCTCAAGAAACCTGAGCTGACGAGTAGTGACCTCCACACAATCAACCCGCTAGACATCTGTGTTTATTTCCCACCCACCCATATATCATGGACCTGGAGCCCTCTCTACTACTTGTCACCTATTACATTTAAAAAACCCTGCCCATATGCACAGTTCGACATCAGTGAGGAAGACTGCAGCTCGGTCGCCTTTGATATCTACATGTCGGCCAACCTATACAGCCGCCCAGCTGCCATTGCAAGGATGCTGGGATTGTGCCCAATGGTAGGCATGGCCAGCACTGCCGCACTTGGACATAAACACATACAATCCCGGCCTGAATATTTAGGCAAATCTAAAATTCTGTGCACAATCGTTGTTATCTGACCTTACTAAAAGTGTTCTGACTGTACCAAGTGCCGAACACTAAAGAACACCAGTACCCACAACCCCATCCCTCCCCACCTCACCCTTTCCACAGGACTTCTCTTGCAGTCTGAACATTTCAAAGTCAGACACCATGAAGATCTCCGCCCCCATCGACTATTGTACGCTGGAGGGCGTTGGTTCTTTTGTGACTGCGCCTTTGAGTACCTGGGTCGGGCCTAACAGTCCCTATGCCAAAACGACCACTGCCTTAGCTAATGGGACCTGTCGCCTGGACTCAGACTGTACAGATGGGAAGGCGTGTTCCGCTTTCGACTACTCCACCTACTCCTCGGAAGGTGAGTGTTGCTTCAAAGGTATCCTGAGGGTACAGGTGGGTGCAGCTCAGCCATGTCTTCATGACAGGCCTAATTTTAGTGTCCAATGTAGATATTTATATTTAAAAGAAGCCAGGGGGCCCTTGACCATTTTGCACACCGAACTCTTGCCTCCGTCAGACTCTATTTCTCTCACAGCACCTAGGATTCCCCTCGAGGGCATCTCCATGTGTCTCCTATATCTAGGAGCCTCTGTCCCCCCTCTCCCAATCCCTCTCTCCTCGCACCACTTCCATGCCAGTAGGGTATCTGCTGCTGTATGATCTGCAGAGCTCCTTCACACATCCAACAATTTCATTTTCAGGCCCCAAGGCATATATTGGCTTACCCCCTTCTCCTTGCAGACAACATCCCGCTGGACTGCTCCTGCTCAGAGGAAGAGTACGGCGCTGACAACTGCCAACCCTTTGGAACGTGAGTCATGCTGAACAGGCTATGTGTGGGATGTCTATATGGGGGGGGGGGGCACTGGCTGCTTTGCCCTGTCCTAGTCATAAATTTAGTTTGAATGGCCCCTCTCATTTGACCCGTGCCTTGAGACTCTTGACCCCATCCCTCCATAAGCCTCCCACCTCCTCCTCCCTGCAGTTGCATGTCCTTCTGCAACGTACCCAGCAACCTGATCCTGCAATTCATCACCAACTGGGGCGTCAGCGACTCCTTGGCGGGAATCTGCAATGAAACGGCTCAATGCACTACCGGTTACACCTGCGACACGAATGTCACACAGATGGTCCCGTGAGTTCAATTATGTTTGATTTTCCATATGGATTTTCCTTTTTGGATGGCGCTCTGAACCTGCAGTAAAGGCTCTTTTACGGCTGTGGTTCTGCAGTAATAATGACTTTACCCATGGTATATGTGGTAGAGCTGAGATGCCCACTGTCTTCACAAGGCTGAAGCCCCCCTTCTCCCACTCATCCAACTCTCCACCGCAGCACGCCATTCTACACAACGTGCAGCGGCCTCTCCTTCCAGGACGTCAACCTGACGGGTGTTTGCCAGTCCGCGAGCGCTGGCATGACGCAGGCATTCTTCGATCCCTACTCCGCCACAGTTGTCGTCGCACTCAACACTAACGCCGCCTATGCCTCGATCAAGTGCAGCACGGTGGGTGCCAAGGAGGGGGGGAGTTTACCTGATGCATTAGTTTGGCTTGTTTCGCACTGTGCCCTACTGCTGGCGTGACCACCATTTGGACCCATGAACATAACAGTGAAAACAGCAAGAGACGGACAGCGGGAGAATGTTGTGTGAGGCGCTCCTCGCAACTGGGCCACGCAGGAGTATGCCCCCCTACTAACTCTGCCCCCTCCACCCAACTGCCTAACCCATAATTTTGCTCCCCCACTTCACTTTCCCTCCTTCAATCGTGAACCCTCATTATCCCCTTTGAACCCCCTCTCAGGTGTTTGACAGCACGACCATGGCCCTGCTGGGTGCTGAGGCAGACTGTGTGGTTCCGGGGGTCGGAGGCTACTACGCTGATGGGGATGACCCTGGCTTCATGTACATCTTCCTATCGGGCACATGGAGCGTCACACCAGGGTCCACACTCACTTTCAAATCCGGCCAGACTGCGCTCTTGGATGTGGTGACCGGTCGCAGGCTCACCGGCAGCGTGACACTGAACACGGTGGCCAGCCAATTCAGCTGCGGGTGCGTGGTGGTGTGCAGTTTGCGATATATCACCATCATCAAACCACCACTGGGTTGATGGGGTTTGGGCAGTGAGTCTGGCTGTTCCAGGCCTCCTCGACTAAGTGCTGTGAGGTGGCTGATTTTTTGCTGGTGTATTATACAATGGGGCAGGTGAGGGGTGAAGAAAGAGCTTGTTTTTTTTTCCAGTAGCAATCTGATGGTCCTGTTTTCAGCACATGACTGACCGTTGACGCATGAGAAATCCACTAGCCATCCGAGCCTCAACACTGCCTGTTCATACCTCCGGCATTTCCAACGTGGACTTATTTGTGCACGGAAATGTTCAGTGATCTTGTCCCTCCCTCTTTTTCACATTCGCAGGAGGAGTGTGTACCCCTGGAGTGCTACAATTGATTTTACCATTGGATCTGTGTCAGCCACGTGCTCAGAACCCCAGGCCGTCATATCAGCCCCCTTGGATGTGTTCCCCGCATGCCCTGATTCGACCTCGTCAACTTCAATGACCTTGGACGGCACTTTTTCGTACGACCCCTTCGGAAAGGTGTGTTTCTGTCATTGTCAATTACAGCCCTTATGGTAGCTGAATTGCTTAGTTGAGTTTCAGTCACTGTTATTTCAATGAAAATTCAGCTACATTTACCATGAAGGGACCGCAATTAATCACACAATTTCTGAATTACGGCGCAATTGCACAGCAGTGGTTGCTTTGCTAGCTGTCTTAACTGCTGGGGATTGGCTCACAACATCGATCCATGGGGGATAAATAGTCCCCCCCAGACCCATTTATTAAACAAACTGTTGGCGAGCCTGCAGGATGTGTCCTGTATAAGTGCGCGACACTGCTTATCTAATATGTACTGGTCCACCTTCGCTGGGCCTTCCAGCGGCTACCCCTGGGCCAATTCACTCTGGATTTGGTCAAACATGGATTGTCCTCCGGCCGGTAGCCCAAGCAGTAGGGCTGGCTGCACCAGAGGCGTGTGGCCAAGGGCCTCAGTGTAGCTCAACTGAGCTGATGTTGTGTACCACTCACTAATAAAAATTGTGGGACGGTTAGGGAAAGTCGGCCTGGCCCGGCCAGTTGGATCTCCCCCAGCCACACTGTGACAGACCCCCGGTGATGGCCCTCACCCCATCTACTTTAGGATCTATGGTCCAGGATCTTCCTCACCCTAGTACCTGAACCTTGATTCAATACCTGGACGCCCCCCCAGATCCAGAGGGCCCAAACCCTTACTAACCTTGAACCCTCCCCCCCTGTCAGTGATTGACCCACCCGCCTGCTGCCCCACAATCTTCCATGCAGGCCCTGACCTACATGTGGGCCTACATTGGTCCTGACACGACAAGCACGCTGGCACAAGCTATTGCCGCACAGTCAAATATGTCAACAGTCGTGATAACAGGCGAACAGGTAGGGGCCATTCGTGCGGTAAAACCCTATTTTCACTTAAACCCTATTTTCACTGTTCCCCTTCACTTCAACATCAGAGAAACCCACAACCCTCACATGGCAACCTTCACTGTTCACGACAAAACCATCTTCTTCACATGACCATGCCACTCTTCACATCCGCCCCTTAACCCTGGGCGGATGTGAAGAGTGGCATGGTCAGGTTACTCGCCCAAAAATGTCACTAAAAATCCACATGTAGCCCACGTGGCCGCTAGCCTGAACACGTCGTCATCAACCTAAACAAGGCACTCATAACCTCCTCGGGTCATTCTTCACCCTGGGTCACACCTGCTGCATTCAGGTGAACAACCTGACACCTGGTACCCACAGCTACTCCCTCACTGTGACCAGCTTCCTCGACATCACCAGCGTCACCACCTGGGTCACCACCATGGGTGGTGACAGTGAAACCTCAACCACTCGAGCACCGCTGCTGCTGCTCTACGCGCCGCCTGTACTGACTGTGATTGTCACTGACGGCTTGCTGATTGAGGTGGGTAACGCGGGACAAAAGCCACACAGCTTGCTTGATGTACCGCAATATGTGCTTGAAATAGGCAGGTTCAGCTACAGTTCACCACACCTGAAATACCCTCCTGGCTCTGGCCAGAAGCTAATCAACTGGTCAGAAATGCTGCCTGGCCCTCATACCAAAAGCCAGTTGCAGTTGGCAAACCGCGGGGTGATTTCCCAAGGTAGTAGGACGGTATGGAGTTCTGACAATCGGATAGGCTTACCACAACCTGCGCAGTATGTCCCATTCACCAATCTGCCATAATGGTAGTCCCACGCACCCCCAAACCATTCCCAGTGCTCCCAAGCCCATTTTCGGCTGTGAGGTCACCAATGGCAGGCTGCCCTGGTGTCATTCGGCTGCCACCATCCCAATTGTGACAAAACCTGAACTAGTATAGCCGGCAGCCCCAGCACAATGGTTATTCACAATTGGGCACAATCCAGCGGCCGCTGCGTTCCTGATGTGTATCGAGACATGGGAAAAAGAAACCTTCCCCTGCAAGCATGTAGTCTCTTACTCGAATCCCCTGCACTGCCCTCAGTCTGGCATTGACATGGTGTCTGTGTGCGGCACTGCCAACGTCTTCTTCCGCTGGACGACTAACGTCACGAAGTTCCTCAACAACGTGTCGCAGCCCACGCTCTATATGTCCAGTGAGTGCCTGCATCCAGCACCCGTTTCAAGCACAAGTCCGCAGGTGCTGGTAACAGTTGGTGGAGGATGTGTGATTTTGTATTTATATGTTCGGTGTCAGCCGTCTAGTTTCGTCCTATTCGGCCTCTCCCCCCCTCCTTTCTTGTCTCCCTCCTCTCTTGTTTCCTTCCTCTTACACAAACACAAGCACGGTGTTCTCTTTGAGGGACTCGCTTCACAAAATGATAAATAAGCGTGTGAGAGGTAAAAGCTACCCCAGTCCTTCACCTAACTCCACACACGCACACAAACCTCATCCCTCACTCTACCCCTGGCTGTACGCAGATGCTGACCTCCAGGCCAGCATGGCGGCCAGCAAGCTCCCGCTCAACAAGCCTATCATCTTCACACTTACGGCCTCCTTCTCCTCTGACTTCACTGGAGCCTCGACGCAGCAAAGCGTGAGTGCAGAATCTCCTCGCTTGACAGTGTTTCATGTAGGGGGATAAAGTTGAGACGCAGCGGACATTTCCCGACCAGGGACATGCATGCTGCCGGAATTCCCGAAACTCTAGCCAGAGGCCAAGGTTGGGGATGATCAGGCCCGAAGCGGCTGCAAACATGGTACAAGTAAAACTTCCTACTTGCCAAACTTCTTAAATCCCAATCATGGTAGCCGCATCTATAAGAGGGTGTTGTCGTTGTTCTAAGGGAGGAGAGTTGGTTCTAAGCTGCTGAATCCTCTGTCGCTTGTACCTGACCCCTCTTGTCCTCACCCTCCCCAGCTCCAGCCTGTCAAGCTTACCCTTCACCTGTCTCCCCTGCCTCCGTCCAGTTGGTCGTGCGGATCCTGGGCGCCCCGCTGCTCACCGAGATTGTCGGGCCAGCTGGCACGATCGACGCCGCGTCCAATATCCAATTCAACGTCTCCACGGTTGACCCTAGCAACGCTAATGCTGCGTTCGCTTATACGTGGAAGTCCATCGATTCAAATGGCAACGCATGTGCACAGGGACGGAAGTCCACCAACGGCTCAGTCGCACTCAGCCCGACAAGTGGCATGACCAGCGGCGTCCTGTGTACGTACTTCTGCACGTCCGTCACTCAAGATGGAAGAAATGCGACCGCCAGCATATCCATTCAACCGGTGGTGAGTCGAAAATAAAACAGTGTCTGGTTTTTGAAAAACGAATATGCTCAGAAGAACCCTGAAGCCCTCGAGCCCTTGTCACGACAGCACCAGGCTGCTTTTTATCATGCAATCGGACACTATTATGCCTGGAGCATGTCAGGTGGTGCAAGACCAGGGGCCCCTGCAGGGGGTACACAACTTGTTTTCACCCTAATCCCTGTCCACACCTGTCTCCTCCGGCCTATAACCAACCGCTTTCCTGCTCCTGCTCGCCTTTTTCATATGACGGCGAGGGCCACATGCACACCCGTATTTGTTTTAACGTCTCATGGTGTCTAGTGTTGGGCAGCCGGCCTCTCTCCTTGTTAAGTCCTGGCAAAAGAACCACTGTTAGCGCCCCAGGTTTCCGAAAGCTTGGCGGCCAGCCTTACACTTTGTCCAGGTAAGATACCATATGCCCATTGAATACCCACCCCCTCTCTCTCACTCCCACCATGACCCCCTTTGCCCCCTCCTCACAGGCTGTCGCCGCAGGCGTCCGCATCCCAAGTGGCACCCTCACTCGTACCTGTTCGGGCGGCCCCTGCCCCCCCAACCTGGTGCCCACCAACTACATGTCCCTTAGCATCGTGCTGGACCCTTACTTCAGCGATGCAGTGATCACGTGGACCTCGGCCCAGGTGGCAGGCCTTGCAAAATCAGGCTCATACACGGACCCAGTACTGCTCGTCACCCCGGACATGGTGAGCATGATATGCAGTGTTGGGCTCTGATACGGCATAAGGGACTCAAATGTTTGTAAGATGGTGTGTTACACTGCAGAACACTATATGTGGATTGAAGCACCGCAAATATTTTGTGATACTGACAAAAGCCCGGATATGAATCGCCCACACTAGTGATATGCATGATTGGAATGTCTGCCATGATGGAGATCAATCTGTGTGAAGACCTGAAGTTTGATACGCACAGGACATGCATGATTTGGCAGGCTGGCCATCTACTGCTGTGTGATTGCTGGTGAAGCAGCAGGGCCTGCCAAGCAAGATACTTGTGTCCGTAGGCTGAACTATTGCCGAACCAAACCTCGACGAAGATGTTGTGTTGCTAAAACGCCCTGGAGACACGGACCTGAATCTCTGCCCCCTACTGCCCCCCCCTCTCTTTGTGGGCTGCAGGTTAAAGGCTTGTCCTCGATCACCTTTGTGTGCAGCATTGTATCTCGCAGTGTGACCGGCGCTGTGCAGCAGACCTTCCCTATTGCACGGGCACCGTCATGCTCAGGGGCAGGTGGCATCTGGTGAGAGAGCTGATCTAGTTTGATCCTTACTATTTTTGTGTCCTGGTGCCATCGCACAGTGGAAAGGCTTCAGTCAGAGATTTAGCAGGCTCGGGAGAGTTCCCCCAGTTTTGCTATGGTGATCGCCTGGCGGCCCTCAACGCGGAACAGCGAGCAACAAAAGGAACAGGTGTCCCTGCCTCATTCTATTTCCACAGACGCGCTGCCTCCTAATGGTAGTTCCTACTAGTAGTCCTCTCCCACTGCAGGCCCTCACGCCCCCCCCCCCTTCTCTCTCCTCCAAAACACAAGTAATCCCCAAACCTGAACGAACTGCAAAGCCAAAGAGTCCCCAAACCTTTGTCTAACCTGAATCCTAAAAAATCTTTCAACCCTGACGAGTCCCCTCCTCCCTACCCCTGTTCCCCTGTCAGCTATGTCCTCTCTGACATCGTAAGTACCTTCCTTGAGGAGTCTATCACTGTCACGGTTGTCTCGGTGTCCACTTCTTCTGGAGCCAAGGTGCAGTCCTACAACTGGGGCACTGTCAACGTGGCGACGGGCGTGGAGGCCTTTGTCGGGACATCAGCAACACCTAGCTACACCTTCAGCAACTTCGGCGCAGGCAAAACCAGCTTTTATGTCACTGTGACTGACAGTCGAGGCTCAAGTTTCAAAATCTACACCACAGAGGTGAGCAACAGATGAGGTGCTTTGCCTTCCCTCATTGTAAACTTCGTTCAGGAGCTGAGTTCAAGCGAGTTATAGCCTCTTTCTCACGTTTTGATGGGCATGATGCAGATGCGGCCTCAGCCCATGCCCACACTGTTTCCTTGACCCATTTGCCCCCGTTGTGTGTAGTTTTCTCTCCTTGCCCCTGGCTTAACCCCCCTGCCCCTTCCCTCGATGTGCACCGCCAGGTCATCACCATCATCGATCCAACGGCCACTCTTGCTGCTGCTCGCCGTCATATGTTGGTCATGTTGGCTCCCCGAGCCCAGCGCCAGCTGGCGGTCGCTGCGGCATGCATAGTCAACACCACATACCTTACCACAAAGCTGAATGACGCCACGGCCTTCCTCGACAAATCGCCAACAGCTGACAACCTCATCACTAAGTTGACAGCACTGTCTCAGGTATATTTTGGCTGGACGAGACAATGTGTGAGGCTGGGTGCCGAGCCCTTGAAACAGGAAAAACAGACCGGCTGTTTATGTACTTCTATGCCAGGTGGTCTCTGGCAGGGAGACTGTCTAGTAAGTGTCTTGGGGGGGGGGGAAGTGGGGGGCAGCTGCCTTTGGCTAGGCCACATCAGACTCAGCTACCTCTAAGGAAGTTGTTTTGACCCTGAGAAAGCCGTATTGACCTTGACCAAGGGCAGCCGGCTGATACAGGAATGGGCTAGGGCTGGCGAGGTCTCAAAATTAGTACAAACAAAACCATAACTCGGTCTGCCAGGTGCAGCCTCTAGGGCTTCTTGGTTCCATGACCATCATCAGGGCTTGTTGCGCTGCCGTCCGTAATCTGGGTTGTATCTGAGTTTTAGCTACCGTATCAGGATAAGAATATAAAACAGCAGCACTGAAAGCAACTGGGTCTGCATTACTTATTTTCCAGCCTGAGCAAAAACTTGTGTTCTAATTAACCCTGAACATACAACATACACCCTGGACACTGATCCTGGCCCCCCTGCCTCTTTTGCGGTGCAGGTGTTCAGCTACTCATACTGCATGGTCCCAGCTGACGTCGCTGCACTTGGCTCGTCTGCTTGCCCGCTGATGCGCTCGTACCTGGGCCTCATCCTCAACAGCACGTCGCTCAACACCAAGAACTCTGCCCAGACGCAGAAGGCAGTGCTGGTACGTAGGGCAGGATGTGTGAGGATACATCCATCTAACTGTATGGTGTGTTGATGGCGCGGATGGGGCTTCAGCCCTTCTTTGACCCGCAATCCCCTAGGTGTTGAGTCTTTTTTATTTCTTACTACGATTATATTAACGAGTTATGTTCTGTCCCCCAATGCTTTCTTACCTGGATAAGGATGGGGTGCTAAATGGTCCCATGGTCCCCCCAAAGCTTTCCTGCCCTGGCCCCCAAAAGCTTCCCCACTGCTTCCCCTGCCATAGCACTGCAATGCTCCCCCTGGTGTTTCTCTGAGCCTCTAGCCTCCCGTAGCCTCCCTAAATATTCCTGAGCCTCTGACCTCCCTAATAGGCCCCCAATGTATTATAATCCAATGGTGCCCCAATGCTTGTGTATTCCCCTGGAGATCCTTGAGGCCATGTTGCCACTGCCTCCTTTCAGGCGGCCTACCTCTTGGCCAACCTGACTGCGCCCTACGTCAACCTCCAGTGTGCTGCTGCCGACTCCGCCGATATCTGCAGCAAGATCAGCAGCCTATCAGGGTTTTATAGCACAGCCATCACCGCCTCCGGCAGCTCTCCTAACAATGCAACGATTGGACAGGTAATGTTGGGGATGTGGCTTTGTGATAACTTCAAGTAGGAGAACAACTATTGTTGCTGCTTACAAAATGACTTGGCAGTCTCCGGCTACAATTAAGCATTCCAGCTACAACTCAGCTCCGCTCGAACCCTCCGTTAGGGACTTAATGTGCATCATTCCTTGGGCCTCTGGCTGGACGTCTGTCTATGTTTGGGTTCTTCAAGCCTTCAATTCAGGGGTGGCATGCTGAAGTACCGAGCCGTGACTAATGAGAACTGACCACCAAAAGTTGTAGTGTTGGTGTACAAGGGATTGCCTGCAGTACTGCTGCTGAGACAGTCCCATTCTAGAGTCTGGCAAGCCACTTCTGTATACTGCCCCTTGACCCACCTGCCTGTCTACTACTATCTTCCCCCTGCTGCCCACAGCCTTTTCCCCACTACTGCCCCCCCCCCTTCCCCACTGCCTGTCTCCCTTGCCCTACTCCCACCTTATGCACTCTGCCCCCAATTCTAACCCCGCCCCCTCCCACACGCAGTTTGTCGGTGCCCAGACCATGTGCGCAATCAACGCCGTGGTGCCTGCTGTATCCCCCTCTGGCCGCCGCTCGATTCTTGCGTCCACAACTGACGGTCTATCAACACAGTTCCAGAGCAAATTGAATGCACTCACACTTCTGGCGTCCTCGTTGCGTGCGGTGCCTACCCATCGCCGCTCGCTGGCCACAGCTGCCGCTACCCCTGCGAGTGTGCTGCTGACGCTCTCAGCATCGTACATGGCTGCTGCACGCAGCATGCTGTCCCTCGTCGGCCCCGGCTTGCCACAGGTGAGGGCCAGTTCCTCTTTCAGGTTCAGCTACACAATAGCTACATTCGAATTGCACAGCAGCTTCAAAATGAGTCCCCAGGTGCGGCCATGTGTGCTGCTAGGGCCTGCGGCCAGGTGCTGTTCCAGGATGGGTAGCCCTCGGTCATTAAGCTGTAGAAAGGCATAGTGGCCTGTTCAGAATTAGTTCTGTGCTCAAAACTATCTCTGTAGGGCCTCCCTAACAGGGTCACCTGAGCCGGGAGAGCCACCCCAGCTGTGCCCATTTTGATAGCAGCATGCTGCCTGGTGTGGGCAGACAGGTGTTCTGCCTCCACCCGCATTCCTCACTCTCCTCCCTTCCCGATGCCCCTCTCACAGGCTTCTTTTGTAGATCCCAACAATGTATATTCCATATCTGAGGTGTCGGATGTGGCAACGGGCCTTACAAGTACCTCCATCAAGCCTACTCTCACGCTGGGGAAAACAACGGTGAGCTCTTGCTAGGCTCGTGACTGAGGGGAGTAATTGGCCTGTGCACTTCAGCTCGGTCACTCATGGCCAATGGGGCATGCAGATTTGGCTTAAATAACACTTTCACACATTTGTTTGTAACTGGATGTGAAGCCCGCATTACCTAGAATTATATTGCCACTGGAGTACCATCAATTCATTATGATGGAAGACCATGGCTTCATGAGCATAAACAAGAAACTCAGAGAGGTTGAGCAGCATCAAAGTATGTCGCTGGAATCAATCCCATCTTGACCTGTTTGTTTGCAACTTGTACTGGGTGCTGCAAACCACCTGCAAGTTTGGCGGCAAGAGGCACTTCTTCCCCCCGCAGCCCTCCCCCCCCCTCCCCCCATCCTCTAACATCCTCCCCTGCCTCCCCCTATGCCCAGGTGTCATTCAATTCGGGCTACCAGGAGGCATGCAGAAGCATGTCCATCGCGCTGTGCCCTGCCACCGCCCTAACTCTCATGTCAGCAGCGTCGCTCCCGGCCGTGCTGGCCGCCTTTCCGCTGTCGGGCTCCTCGTGGATCCCGACCATGGGCACCAAAATAGTCACGGACAATGTGGTGGTCGTCGACTTTGGAGCCAAGTCACCTGCCACGACCGGCAGCTCAATCTGCCCGAGCACTTACACTGCACAGGTGTGTGCGTGGGGAGGGGTGCTAGCTTTGAGCAGGCAGCGCTGATATGTGTGAAGAACCATCAATATGTGTGATGATGACTGGTATGTTCTTTTGGAAAGTCTGTTGCCCTCCCTGGTTTTCCAAAGCTGCAAGCTGTCTCATACGGCAGGTAGAGGCTGAAGACATTGTTTCAGAACACTTCATAAACCTCCACTAGCACACAGCCTGATTGAAACCCTGAATCCCATACAATAACACAACCAGTGCTGTGCCTGCACGTAGTGGCTAAGATGGCTGAGTTTCAGTCACCAAAGATTCAAGGCACATCCAGCTACTTTTACCTGCAGGGAATTGAATTGCTCACACGATTTCTGAATTATGGCACAATTGCACAACACTGAAACCTAAAAATGACCTCAATGAAACCCACCCAACCCACTTTGTAGGCATGCTTCATCACTGTCACTGTTCCAGTCAGCATCTCCTTCAACGCCAGCAGGGCCACCCAGTGCCTGAGGTTAATTGACGGCATCGGTTGGTACCAGGACCAGCCAAGCTCCCTTGCGATTTCGCCGGGCAGCTTCAACGCATCGACCCGCACTGTTCAGTTCACCAGCCAGGGCGTGGGAAGCTTCATAATTGTGCAATACGATGCGGCACCACTGGCCAGCCCATCCCCACCCCCCCTTCCCCGCCCACCGCCCTCCCCCCCGATGCCGCCTCTCCTTCCCCCCTCCCCCCCGAAGCCATCTCCCCCTCCCCCTCCACCCCCGTCCCCTCCCCCCTCACCTCCCTCACCTCCCTTACCTCCCACACCTCCCTTTCCGCCCCCCAGACCTCCCTCCCCACCTCTTCCGTCGCCCCCTCCTCCGTCACCCCTTCCCCCACCTCCCTCCTTTCCCTTACCACCCCTACCTTCCCCACCTCTTCCCTTCCCCTCTCCCCCCTCGGATTTGTTGACCCCTCCTACTGGCACGCCTGCGCGGACCCCCCCAGCATTGCCTGACAATATACAGACTGTAGCACTCACCTTCGCCGGCGCAGACTACAATAACCTGGTGACCAATGTGACTGCTGCTGCGGACTTCAACTCCACCGTCACCCAAGTGCTCACCAAAGGCTTTACTGGCCAAAACATCTCCGCCACCGTCACCGTCACTGGCCTCTCCGCCGGCTCCATCGTCGTCGCGGCGCTAGTCACCTTACCCGCTGGCACTAGTGCCAGCTCCGGACAGGCGACTGTGGCGCAGCTGCTAGCAAGCATCTCCTCGGGCTCAGTCGCGTTCCCTTCCAATTTCCTGGCCCTGTACCGTATCACCAGCATTCAGGGCACAGTGACCACGCCTGGCTACACTGCCCCGCCGCCGCCGCCGCCCAGCTCGACCTCGAGTAACAACAAGCTGGCCATCGGTCTGGGAGTGGGTCTCGGTGTTGGCGTCACTGTCATTATCGTCATTATCGTAGTTCTGGTCATCATCAAGCGCAGGAAAGCCTCAGTAGGTCCTCAGGACACTGTGTGACCGGGGAACAGTGTTTGTTGCCCCTTTCTGCGCAGTCCCCCTCACAGTTGCTTAACAACGCATAGCCGTTAGTTGTGATGTTGTGATACTTGTTTAAGTTGAAGTGTGGAGTCAATAGCGCACTCCAGTAATCTATAATGAGATTCAACGTAGGAGTGTCCATTTAGTGGCATGAAACGTACTATTCTGTTTGTATGAGGCGGGAGGTAAGACAAGCCATCATGACATACGTGGAAGACTGGCAGAAGTGGCATAACGGAAGTGTGGGATTTATCAATGGAGCTACCTTCAGTTCACCACACTTCACCCTGAGATTGGGCAGTGGGGTTGCAGTGGGTAGGCTGTATTGTGGTAGAAACATAAGTGAAAGCTTGTTTACAAAGGATTTCTGAGCTTCAAGCCTTTTAAGTTGTAGCCTTTGTAGCTTGAAGTGACACTATTTAAGTGGGAGCCTGTTCTAGGTGTGAGCACTGACAAGAGGTCGAAGTTTGAGCCTCTTCAAGCGGAGCCTTTTAATTGAGTTTTAGTTGTTGTCAGTTAAATGTTGAATTAAGCTGGAGTCATCATGACATACGTGGAAGACTGGCAGAAGTGGCATAACGGAAGTGTGGGATTCATCAATGGAGCTACCTTCAGTTCACCACACTTCACCCTGAGATTGGGTAGTGGGGTTGCAGTGGGTAGGCTGTAATGTGGTAGAAACATAAGTGAAAGCTTGTTTACAAAGAATTTCTGAGGTTCAAGCCTTTTAAGTTGTAGCCTTTGTAGCTTGAAGTGATACAATTTAAGTGGGAGCCTGTTCTAGGTGTGAGCACTGACAAGAGGTCGAAGTTTGAGCCTCTTCAAGCGGAGCCTTTTTAATTGAGTTTTAGTCGTTGTCAGTTAAATGTTGAATTAAGCGGGAGCCCCTTCGTTGGAAATTTGAAGCGAGAGGCTTTACCGGTATATGCACGCTGTGCTGACTAAATTGTTAACAAATGTCGTAACACAACGGTTGTCTACAGACTCATGGACAAGGGCTGACATTACTGAGTTTAGAAAGCCCACTTGCTCTAGCAAGAATACATTCCACATCACGAAGGGCCAATGACGTTACACCCTAGGCCCTGCTCAAAAGTGGACGCCAAATAAAAAGAGAGGCAAGATGGAAACAACACAAGGGAGCAGGGCAAAAGAAAGAAGGAAAATGTGGGAAATCAAGTGAAAGGCCAAAACACAAAGCTGGTGAAACAAAATAATATAGAATTTCCAGACCTCTGGAAAGGTCTACGCCTCAACGATACCTACCACGTCTTCCACAAAGGTCAGGGCATCCCGCCCACCCAAGCCTGCCCTGGTACGACTAAACAAAGTCGCTAGCACCGATTGGAGGATCTGCTCATCCCCGCCCCCTTAGTTGATCATGCACGCTGGGGCATTGAAAACAAGCATGCACCGCATCCCACATGGTCGCTGCCTCACCTAGCCCAACATCGCAGGCAACACCGTCTGTCACGCTGCTGACCACTGCGCCATCGCTGGATGTGTGATAGTGCTGGTTGGTATCAGACAGGGGGGACAGCAGACAGAGGCCTAGTGGACTACTGCTGCTGCTGCTGCTGCATGGTTTTCAGCTGCATACTCGAACACCTATGGGATAGGGGGAAATGGTCCAATGGTACCACGCTGTTAGCATCCATGCCAAGAGGTTGAGGGATCGAACCTGCCACACGATCCTCCCTCTTTCCCAACTAGACCGAACCATGTTCCTGCCCCCTCACATGTGAAGTTTTTACAGTCCAACGGGGCATCACATAGGAGGATGGCTGCACCATGGCCCAGGCTGTGCATTGTAGCTGGAATTGAGCGTAGTCATTCCCCACCAGCCATGCACGGCCGAGCGTTCAGCAGGGCCCAGCGGGCAGGGTAACACAGTACGGGCCGTATTGGCCTAAAATCCCGTACCGTATCCGTACCGTACCGTACCGTTTGCAACACGGCCAAGTACGGTCGCCATTTCCTGCACTGCATGACTGCATGAGAGCGATGGATGTAGCGCTGAGAACAAAATGCAGCGTACACGGCTGATTCGCATTGGATTTTGCAGCCGTCATCGAAGGCTGGCCAGGCCAAGCTTGGGCGATACAAGTTTTGTAATTATATTATCGTCAACACTACGCGATTTACCAATCACCTCGCGGGCATAACAGGACAAGTTGCGGCGTGTAAGACGTTAGGACGGGTGATACAGGCATATTGCGGTGATGTCGTGTGATCGTCTCCCTCGTCTGGCAAATCCACACCGTCCACAGTCCACACATCCAGGGCATCAAAATCTACGTAAGCTCGCTCGCCTCCAGTGGTAAAGAGACATTCGTTGCTCGTGAAAGTACAAGTCTAACCCAAAACCTAGTGGCAATAAGACAGAACTTGGCACCAAGTCACAATCCAAAGCTGCATAGAGGGAGGAGGGCAGGAGGCCAGGAGGAGTAGGAGCCCATGAGTCCAGGACTCCCAGGAGGGAGGCAAGACACAGGAGCTCCGTGTCTCCTTACGAAGTGATTTCCATGCATGCCATGCAACTCAGCAACTATGCAAGGTGATTCTGAGGCCTCTTGTTTCTATTGCTATATTCATGCATGTAAAATTTCATGTGCCATGCTGGTGGGTAGCGTTTATATGGACTAGCTGAATTACAGAAATGCTGAATGGCATGTTGGAACATTGTAATGGCGATCGGTGAGGAGTTTTGGATTGCATCAATGATCATATTTTCTCCTATCATGTCAGCCTGGTAAATCTGCATGCATGCATGGAGATCCTTGGTGGTTATTTGGGGGCCATGCAAAAATTGCATGGGGACTGTCATGCAGCCATGCAGTATGTCAGGATGTGCATGGGATCAAACAGTTATGTGAGTGTTGCATGCATGTCTTTCTCTGTGTGGATCCTGCTGTTCTGAGCCTTGAAAATGGGGAAAATCTTGGACCGTATTGGCCTACCGTACCGTCCCTTTTGTCCGTACCGTATCCGTACCGTACCGCACCGTATTCCCGTACCGTGTTTCCGTACCGGGTTACCCTGCCAGCGGGTATGCACTGTTCTTAACCTATGGGATGTTGCACAGCCCCAGGCACCCGCACTGGGCCAATTGGGACCATCCTTGACTGGCATACGTCCAGTGGCCCAAGCAAGAAAGTGAACTGCACCAGGACCCCTCGGCCGCATGCCGGATAGTATCTGAATTGTAGCGTAAGTGCACTAAAAAAACTAGCTGGCCATCAGGCCACACCAACTCTGCAAGTACTGGCGGCGGAGCGGGCCCCACTCCTGCCGCGGCCAGAGGTGGGACCTGCCCAGAGTCGCTTTTGCTGCCAAGGGTTGCACTCACAGTCTTTCCTGTTGATCTCCTAATGTTCAAGGCAATTTTATGAGACAGCATTGAAGAAAGGCTGTGGATGCTGGCATGAAAGCTTCATGCTGCGCCAATGCATTATCTTTTAGTGTGCAGCAGGCCACCGTTAGGGGGCTACTGGGGCGCTGTCACTGAGCAGCTGGGGTGCTTTCACTGGTTGGCTGGGGCGCTGTCACTGGGCAGCTGGGGTGATGTCACTGAGCAGCTGGGGTGATGTCACTGAGCAGCTGGGGCGCTGTCACTGGGCTGCTAGGGCGCTGTCACTGGGCAGCTGAGGCGCTGTCACGACCGCCGGCGGCCCAAGCATGAGAGCTACAGGCACCAGGCCCCCCTGGCCTCAGGGCGGAGTGTAATATCTGAATTATGCTAGAGTGCCACCGATGTGCTGCAACATCTCACACCTGCAACACTCGCAACAGTTGCAACACCTTAATACCTGAAACACCAGCAATGCTTGTAACACCTCACAAGCCTTGAAGGCCTCAGCTTCATCGCTATATCGACCAGGTGCGTAAAAGGTGAGAGTGTAAGGGTTTCACCCATCCCGGTCGTTCGGTAGTTAACCTGTCGACTAGACTTACCTTCGGTAGTTTGAAGTTGAACGTTGATCTTCCTACGGCAGTTGAACCCTCTCGTGTCTCTCTATTTATACTAGGCCTTCTGCCTTTTTCTTTGCCCTAGTCTTACGAACTAGTGTGCCACCACTGTCATTCTCCTTGCCCTAGTCTTACGAACTAGTGTGCCACCACTGTCATTCTCCTTGCCCTAGTCTTACGAACTAGTGTGCCACCACTGTCATTCTCCTTGCCCTAGTCTTACGAACTAGTGTGCCACCACTGTCATTCTCCTTGCCCTAGTCTTACGAACTAGTGTGCCACCACTGTCATTCTCCTTGCCCTAGTCTTACGAACTTGTGTGCCACCACTGACATTCTCCTTGCCTTAGCCTGACGAACTAGTGTGCCACCCTTTGTAATTCTACGTTGCCACCTCTCCGGCTCTCCGCCTCTTGAACGCTCTCTGATCCCGGCTCTCTGTGTCCATACCAGTCAGCCAGAACTTAGATCCCTTTCAACTGGTTTCAGAGCTCCGTCTATGATCCTTCGACCCTTCACCTTGCCTCGACCATCGACATCCTCGTCACTCCTCTGCCATATCGTCACATTGTCAACATCGCCTCTCTTCTGAGTCATCCTCGTCATCCCTGCTCCCTCGTCACCTCGGCCCCCCTACCTCGTCATCTCTGCCTCCCTCGTCACCTCCGCCTCCGTCGCCCCCGCCCTCTGAATCCCCGTCCCTTCGACATCTCTGCCCCTCGTTGCCCATATTCCCTCGTCGCCTCTGTCACATCGAACGCATCTCCGCGCTGCCATGCGGAAATGTTTCTGATCCTTCGAACATGGCCGCACGGCCAGTGTCTGCCCCCTGTCCTCGTCATCATCTGCCCTCAATGGCAGGTCCATTGCAACAAAGCGCTGAGTGGCGCTGCCCGAGTTTGTACCACCCGATGGCAACGATCTCAGAAACAGCGTGTACAACTGTTGACGCTTTCACCCTTGTCCCCATCGTCCCCCACCGTCCCATCGTGTTCGTCTCCCTCGTTACCCCTCGTCCCTTCGCCTCGCGGTCTTCACTGATTTGACCCTATACTCTACTGTCGTCTCCAGGAAATTCTTATTGGCTACCGCTCTTCGATTTTCTGGCTCTTTGACTGTCCTCACGACTGTCGACTTCCCATGCAGCTCCCTGACGGCACATGTCCGCGGAACTCCCTGGCTCGTCCACCTCTGCCTTTCGTCTCACGACCCTCAGTTCTTCCCTTCGGTTCACTGATCCCATCAAGTCTCCATCGTCTTCACCAACCTCATCCTCGTTTCTGGTGTCTTCCCCCCGAAATGTCCTTGCTGGCTCATGCCCTCCGACAATTTCGTACCAGTCGACTCCATGCCCTTGACACCCACTCATGTTCCATGCTGCTCCAGCTCATGCTGGATATTGCCCACCGACCGCCATGACATCGACACTCCTCCACGGTCTCTCTCCCGCCTCGCTCTCAACTACGTACCTTGCGGTTCTCCACTGTCCGTCCCTTACGTCCTTGACCACCACGTCCATGCTCAACGCCATCTCGTCTTCGGCTTCTCCCATCCTCCCTCAGCACCCTCCTTCGTCCCTCGTCCTCGTCCCAGCCTTACAGCCCAAACCTACGCCACTGTCCCAGCCGTTTCTACTTCGTTGCTCCTCCTCTCCTCCACCATGCTCCCTATGTCCCTCGTTCCTTGTCCTCTCCTCCACCGCCTCCTCGTCCGTCCATGATGCTCTACGATACTTCTGCCAAGGCCTACCACTGTCCCACAGCGGCGCCGCCGCGTACCGCCGGCATTGCTCTGCTAGTAATGCAGCCTTGCTTGCGCATACTGCCGCCATTGCTCCTCTAATACCATAGCCTTGCTTGCGCGTACCGCCGCTCGTGCTCCCCTAGTACCACAGCCTTGCTTGCCTAATAGATTTCCATGTCCTCTTGCATGACTTTGTTCCCTCGTGTTACTGTCCTATTTGTTTTGATCCTTTGCTGGTGTGCCGTACCGCCTTTCCTCGGGTATTTGCTCTTCTAGGATTTTTCCTTTTCACCCCACGTGTTTTGTCGCCTGTTGTTCCCTCATCGTGTCCCATAGTCAGATGACCTTGTGTTCTGTTTGCAATTTTTAGCCTTTGCCTTGGACCCTCGCATTTACTCTTCCCGTATATTTCTGCCATTTCGTTTTCTGTAGTCCTTTGTTTTCAGGTCTTGAGTGTCCTCTTGCCTTGCCTAACCTCTCTGAGTTTGAATGTTTAAAGTTCAAGTCTCCGAGGACGTTCGACTCTTAGTAGGGGAGTTTGTAAGGGTTTCACCCATCCCGGTCGTTCGGTAGTTAACCTGTCGACTAGACTTACCTTCGGTAGTTTGAAGTTGAACGTTGATCTTCCTACGGCAGTTGAACCCTCTCGTGTCTCTCTATTTATACTAGGCCTTCTGCCTTTTTCTTTGCCCTAGTCTTACGAACTAGTGTGCCACCACTGTCATTCTCCTTGCCCTAGTCTTACGAACTAGTGTGCCACCACTGTCATTCTCCTTGCCCTAGTCTTACGAACTAGTGTGCCACCACTGTCATTCTCCTTGCCCTAGTCTTACGAACTAGTGTGCCACCACTGTCATTCTCCTTGCCCTAGTCTTACGAACTAGTGTGCCACCACTGTCATTCTCCTTGCCCTAGTCTTACGAACTAGTGTGCCACCACTGTCATTCTCCTTGCCCTAGTCTTACGAACTAGTGTGCCACCACTGTCATTCTCCTTGCCCTAGTCTTACGAACTAGTGTGCCACCACTGTCATTCTCCTTGCCCTAGTCTTACGAACTAGTGTGCCACCACTGTCATTCTCCTTGCCCTAGTCTTACGAACTTGTGTGCCACCACTGACATTCTCCTTGCCTTAGCATGACGAACTAGTGTGCCACCCTTTGTAATTCTACGTTGCCACCTCTCCGGCTCTCCGCCTCTTGAACGCTCTCTGATCCCGGCTCTCTGTGTCCATACCAGTCAGCCAGAACTTAGATCCCTTTCAACTGGTTTCAGAGCTCCGTCTATGATCCTTCGACCCAGGGTTACCCAGTACGGGCCGTATTGGCCTAAAATCCCGTACCGTATCCGTACCGTACCGTACCGTTTGCAACACGGCCAAATACGGTCGCCATTTCCTGCACTGCATGACTGCATGAGAGCGATGGAGGTAGCGCTGAGAACAGGAATGCAGCGTACACGGCTGATTCGCATTGGATTTTTGCAGCCGTCATCGAAGGCTGGCCAGGCCAAGCGTGGGCGATGCAAATTTTGTAGTTATATTATCGTCAACACTACGCGATTTTCCAATCACCTCGCGGGCATAACAGGACAAGTTGCGGCGTGTAAGACGTTAGGACGGGTGATACAGGCATATTGCGGTGATGTCGTGTGATCGTCTCCCTCGTCTGGCAAATCCACACCGTCCACAGTCCACACATCCAGGGCAATAAAATCTACGTAAGGTCGCTCGCTTCCAGTGGTAAAGAGGCATTCGTTGCTCGTGAAAGTACAAGTCTACCCCAAAACCTAGTGGCAATAAGACAGAACTTGGCGCCAAGTCACAATCCAAAGCTGCATAGAGGGAGGAGGGCAGGAGGCCAGGAGGAGTAGGAGCCCATGAGTCCAGGACTCCCAGGAGGGAGGCAAGACACAGGAGCTCCGTGTCTCCTTACGAAGTGATTTCCATGCATGCCATGCAACTCAGCAACTATGCAAGGTGATTCTGAGGCCTCTTGTTTCTATTGCTATATTCATGCATGTAAAATTTCATGTGCCATGCTGGTGGGTAGCGTTTATATGGACTAGCTGAATTGCTGAAATGCTGAATGGCATGTTGGAACATTGTAATGGCGATCTGTGAGGAGTTTGGGATTGCATCAATGATCATATTTTCTCCTATCATGTCAGCCTGGTAAATCTGCATGCATGCATGGAGATCCTTGGTGGTTATTTGGGGGCCATGCAAAAATTGCATGGGGACTGTCATGCAGCCATGCAGTATGTCAGGATGTGCATGGGGTCAAACAGTCATGTGAGTGTTGCATGCATGTGTTTCTCTGTGTGGTTCCTGTTGTTCTGAGCCTTGAAAATGGGAAAATCTTTGACCGTATTGGCCTACCGTACCGTCCCTTTTGTCCGTACCGTATCCGTACCGTACCGCACCGTATTCCCGTACCGTGTTTCCGTACCGGGTTACCCTGCTTCGACCCTTCACCTTGCCTCGACCATCGACATCCTCGTCACTCCTCTGCCATATCGTCACATTGTCAACATCGCCTCTCTTCTGAGTCATCCTCGTCATCCCTGCTCCCTCGTCACCTCGGCCCCCCTACCTCGTCATCTCTGCCTCCCTCGTCACCTCCGCCTCCGTCGCCCCCGCCCTCTGAATCCCCGTCCCTTCGACATCTCTGCCCCTCGTTGCCCATATTCCCTCGTCGCCTCTGTCACATCGAACGCATCTCCGCGCTGCCATGCGGAAATGTTTCTGATCCTTCGAACATGGCCGCACGGCCAGTGTCTGCCCCCTGTCCTCGTCATCATCTGCCCTCAATGGCAGGTCCATTGCAACAAAGCGCTGAGTGGCGCTGCCCGAGTTTGTACCACCCGATGGCAACGATCTCAGAAACAGCGTGTACAACTGTTGACGCTTTCACCCTTGTCCCCATCGTCCCCCACCGTCCCATCGTGTTCGTCTCCCTCGTTACCCCTCGTCCCTTCGCCTCGCGGTCTTCACTGATTTGACCCTATACTCTACTGTCGTCTCCAGGAAATTCTTATTGGCTACCGCTCTTCGATTTTCTGGCTCTTTGACTGTCCTCACGACTGTCGACTTCCCATGCAGCTCCCTGACGGCACATGTCCGCGGAACTCCCTGGCTCGTCCACCTCTGCCTTTCGTCTCACGACCCTCAGTTCTTCCCTTCGGTTCACTGATCCCATCAAGTCTCCATCGTCTTCACCAACCTCATCCTCGTTTCTGGTGTCTTCCCCCCGAAATGTCCTTGCTGGCTCATGCCCTCCGACAATTTCGTACCAGTCGACTCCATGCCCTTGACACCCACTCATGTTCCATGCTGCTCCAGCTCATGCTGGATATTGCCCACCGACCGCCATGACATCGACACTCCTCCACGGTCTCTCTCCCGCCTCGCTCTCAACTACGTACCTTGCGGTTCTCCACTGTCCGTCCCTTACGTCCTTGACCACCACGTCCATGCTCAACGCCATCTCGTCTTCGGCTTCTCCCATCCTCCCTCAGCACCCTCCTTCGTCCCTCGTCCTCGTCCCAGCCTTACAGCCCAAACCTACGCCACTGTCCCAGCCGTTTCTACTTCGTTGCTCCTCCTCTCCTCCACCATGCTCCCTATGTCCCTCGTTCCTTGTCCTCTCCTCCACCGCCTCCTCGTCCGTCCATGATGCTCTACGATACTTCTGCCAAGGCCTACCACTGTCCCACAGCGGCGCCGCCGCGTACCGCCGGCATTGCTCTGCTAGTAATGCAGCCTTGCTTGCGCATACTGCCGCCATTGCTCCTCTAATACCATAGCCTTGCTTGCGCGTACCGCCGCTCGTGCTCCCCTAGTACCACAGCCTTGCTTGCCTAATAGATTTCCATGTCCTCTTGCATGACTTTGTTCCCTCGTGTTACTGTCCTATTTGTTTTGATCCTTTGCTGGTGTGCCGTACCGCCTTTCCTCGGGTATTTGCTCTTCTAGGATTTTTCCTTTTCACCCCACGTGTTTTGTCGCCTGTTGTTCCCTCATCGTGTCCCATAGTCAGATGACCTTGTGTTCTGTTTGCAATTTTTAGCCTTTGCCTTGGACCCTCGCATTTACTCTTCCCGTATATTTCTGCCATTTCGTTTTCTGTAGTCCTTTGTTTTCAGGTCTTGAGTGTCCTCTTGCCTTGCCTAACCTCTCTGAGTTTGAATGTTTAAAGTTCAAGTCTCCGAGGACGTTCGACTCTTAGTAGGGGAGTTTGTAAGGGTTTCACCCATCCCGGTCGTTCGGTAGTTAACCTGTCGACTAGACTTACCTTCGGTAGTTTGAAGTTGAACGTTGATCTTCCTACGGCAGTTGAACCCTCTCGTGTCTCTCTATTTATACTAGGCCTTCTGCCTTTTTCTTTGCCCTAGTCTTACGAACTAGTGTGCCACCACTGTCATTCTCCTTGCCCTAGTCTTACGAACTAGTGTGCCACCACTGTCATTCTCCTTGCCCTAGTCTTACGAACTAGTGTGCCACCACTGTCATTCTCCTTGCCCTAGTCTTACGAACTAGTGTGCCACCACTGTCATTCTCCTTGCCCTAGTCTTACGAACTAGTGTGCCACCACTGTCATTCTCCTTGCCCTAGTCTTACGAACTAGTGTGCCACCACTGTCATTCTCCTTGCCCTAGTCTTACGAACTTGTGTGCCACCACTGACATTCTCCTTGCCTTAGCCTGACGAACTAGTGTGCCACCCTTTGTAATTCTACGTTGCCACCTCTCCGGCTCTCCGCCTCTTGAACGCTCTCTGATCCCGGCTCTCTGTGTCCATACCAGTCAGCCAGAACTTAGATCCCTTTCAGAGAGCCTTTTACAGTACGTGCCTGATGTCCGCTGCTTCACAAACAGGTGTGAAATAGATGCCTGTTGAGTCCTAACCAGGAGGTGCCTGACGGTCCGCTGCGCCACGGCTAAATGTGAAATGAGTGCCTCATAATAGGTGCCGCGCTATCCATGAGGATATGTGGAAAAGGAGCCTCCTGCTGCAAGCTTGCCCCAATCAATGGCCGAGGGAGGGGAGGGGGGGGGGCATACCTTTAAATCCTGACACTAATCCCTGACCTTGCGATGAGAGGAATTATGACTTGCGAAGAATTACCGCGCTGCATGTTTGCCGGTGTGCTATGCTCTGGCAGGGTGGTTTTTCAGTGGTGCTGAGCTGTGACAGGGTGATTTTTGCATGTGTCCTTCATTACTACCGGTATGTGTTATTGGTGTTGCTGTGTAAACGCATCCACACAACATCCTTTGATGAAGGGCCGGATATGCGACCTCCCAGTATGTACTCCCGGGCAACCTGCATTCGGAAAAAATAAATTCATCGCTCACTGAGACTCTTCACGGCCTGATGCGGACAATGTCCTTGTGATTCACTGGCTGCTACTGTAGCCCGTCTATGTCTCCACCGAGGCAGTGCAAATCGGAAGTGGTGGTTATTCCTTTTCTGTGGATGCTTTGTGTCGGTCTTCTCAATCCTGACTCCATCGGCCGTCTAATCTTTCAGCTATTTCCCCCCTCACGCACATTTTCAGGAAGAGGATGCTCTTACTATGTCTGCCTTGGCAATCCTGACTTCAGGGGTCGTCCAAGACTTTCTACCCCCCTCCCTCCTCCCCCACTCTCTTCTCCCTCCCCCCTACATGTACACTTTCAGGATGAGGAGGCCAGCTCCACCTTGCAGCAGCTCCCAAGTGTCGCACCATAAAGCAGTAACCGTGCCAAAGTGATGGAAGCTGTCCGTACTGCCTTTGAGTGGCTCACACTACTCACAACTATGGTTCAGCACCGTACACACGTGCACCTTGTACTACACTGCGGAGGTACAAGGGCTGTAAAGGGGTAACTAGGTACAGCATACCGTATAAGAGGGAAAGCTGGCCTACCCGGGCGCCCCTAGCTGTGGGTACCGCCCCTACTTTACTCGCCCCCCGCTCCCGCACGATAAGCCCTCCGGGCGTGCGTGGGGAGCCGGACTAGGGGTGGTACTGAACTTGGCATCGAAAAATATTTACACTCAGAACTTGTCATTTCCCTAACACAGAAGTCTCCTAAACATCTGACTGCAATCCAGACTGTCCGAAGGAAATCCGCTGAAGAAAATCCACTGCAGGAAATGTGCTGCAGGAGATCCACGAAAGGAAATTCAACAAAGAAATTCACTGAATCCCGTGGCTAACCCTAGGTTCTCCCACGGTTCCGCACACTTGACAAAGGCCTTTGGGCTACTCCCGATCTCTCACTGGCCTGATCAGGGCACACAGAATCCGGTACCGTCACCAGTGTCATGCTTGGATTAAGTCAATAAAAAGTCAGAAACCATCAGAATCCTGAGTCCTTTAGAACCCATCAGAAATCATCAGAACCTACAGAATCCTCAGAAACTCTCAGAATCTACATGTTCTACCAAATCCAAAACCCTCAGTCAGGCGCACAGACAACTGCAGATCATCCGCTGCTCTCGCCCCACTGCACCGTTGACACCTGGCCCCAGGCCACAGGAGATGCGTGCAGTAGCAGCGGTGTCCCATCCTAGTCCCGCCCCTCTGCTGGTTGGCCCTGCGGCAGGTTTTACACCCAAGGCAATTGTCATGCAATTCTACTACTTGAATCAGCGCTGTAGCCGTCGTCACTATGTACTCCTTTGGCTCGCTGCTCCTGCTACTACGGTACAACGGGAAAGCTTTTTTACGTGAGGACTAGGCTACGTCCTGCTGGCCGTCGGCCCACTGCCTGCTGCCTACTAGTGCCAGCCTTGCCGCCCCTGGGGTGTTCCCCTAGGGCTGGCACCGGTTCGTTCTTCCAGGTATGGCATGGGTTCCGTCAAGTGCTCAGCGCGTACTGCCATTGTAGGGGATTCCTATCCCTCCTTGCCCGCGGCAGACCTCACAGGACAGGCTGACGTTGGGCCTGGTGGTGCCGAAATCCACCTTCCCTTTCAGGTTAAGGAGGTGGCACAGGGAGCAATTGACGGCGTTTTCCGTTACCGTCAGGCCATCTGCCCCTTCCAACACCAGCGCCCACGTTTCTCCCAGCCGCTGCACCCGCAGAATTTCTGGCCTGGCCTTGGGGTCGAGGCTGCGCCGCTCCGACGCGTACCTGACGTACACGCAGTCCCCAACGGCGAACCGCCGGACCTGGGGGACATATCCCCTCCGCAGATCCTGGCATAGCGCAACTTGTCCCGGTGCTGTGCAATCTTGAGGTGCTCGCCCGCGACCGGGAGGACCTCCTTGATCCTGGCCACCCTGGCGAGGAGCAGGTCTGCTGCCTCCTCCACCGTTGCCATCCGCGCCGTGCTCCACAGGTCCGCCCCCACCTTGGAGGGGAACACAGGCTTCTGACCGTACAGCACTTCGTAGGGTGCCATGCGCGTGGCCTGCTGGGGCGAGCACCTGAAGCCCAGTGCTACCCACGGGACCATCCTGTCCCATGAGTCGTCGCTGCTCCCGTCCCCGCAGCACTTGCGTAGGCCCGTCTTGAGGGTCTGGACTGCCCTTTCGGGCAGCCCATCTGCCTGGGGGTGGTTGGCAGAGGTGGTGCGGTGGTCAATAAAACAATCCAGTAACATGTCCTGGAACTCCCCCTGGAACTCCGTCCCTTGGTTGGTGACTACTTCTGCACATCCCCCAAACCGTGCGACCACGTTTTGGAAGAACGCCAGGGCCGTCACGTCCGACGCCTTGCTGGGGATAGGGATCATTTATACCCACTTGGAGTAGTGCTCCACACACACCATGGCATACCGGTTGCCTCTAGGTGTGGTGGTGAATGGCCCGCACAGATCCACACCCCAGCGGAAAAATAAACCCTCAATAGGGAGTGGGTGCAGGTCGGGTTGCGTGTGATTGAATGTGGACGCCCTGGCCCTGTCGCACACCCCGCACTCCTGGACAGCCTTTCTGACTGCTGCCCTAAGTCCTCTCCACCAGTGTTGCTGCAAGATCATGAAGGCCGTACGGTGGCTGCCGAAATGGCCTGTGCTAGCATGCGCTTCTTTGATTACTGCCAGCCTGTCCTCAGGCCTGGGAACTACGCACTGCCGCCCGTCTGGCATCAGCCTCATCAACACGCCCCCTCTCTCTGGTTCCCACTGGAAAGGGGCGGCTCTACGCTGCACCCTGGCCTGTTCTCCTGGTTCGGCCCCTGGGGGATGCACTTTCAGGCGAAGGAACTGCAGGACTGGCTCGTCCGTCCACACATCCACTCGGGCTGCAGGCCCGGCTGCACACCCTGGCGGGTCCACAACTTCCCCTCGTCATTGGAACTAACGGGATCAATTCCTGATCCTGGCTGCCCACCTGGTTTCTGGGCAGCATCCGCCCAGTCGGCCGCCGCAGACTCCCCCAGGCACTGCCGGTACGTTGCTGCCACCTCTCCCTCGCCTGAGCATGCTTCGCCTGCGGTAGCGAGGGCGCAATGTGTGGATTTCAGGGTCATTCCGATAGCGGGGTCGCGGTCCGGACCTGGTAACCGGGCCCTCACGGTGAGCCAAGCCTCGAGGGCCCAAGCGTCCATGCACCTGCCCAAGGCGGCCCTCCTATCCCCCTCAGGAAAGTCTGGACGAGGTAGTGTGGACCCAACTGCGTACCCCATGGCCCTCTCCCTTTCATTGGCGTTTGGTTCCTGCACTAGCCCGATCTGCCCGTTCCTGAATGCGTAGGATGCTGGGGTGGCCATGAGGCAGGGCAGCACCCTTCTTGGCTGTCCGGACACGTTGATGCGGTACCCACCATTATCAGGGCAGGCCACAACCTGGGCCTTACTGCCCTCGTCCAGAATGTCATCCACAATACCGTCGTGAGGCCTATGTGATGCCTGGATAACAAACTCAATGTCTGCAGCTGGAGCCAGGTTGCCCCAGTAGTTGCGCGTGCGGTGGGCATAGGAGCCCACCTGCGCCGCATCAAACAGGGCTGGCCTGCCCAGGATTCTGCACACTTCGCCGAAAGCCTCTATGCTAGCCTTCTCTCTCCTCTGATTCCACTGCATGGCGACATTCTCAATCATGTATGCTGGTGGCCTGGCCTTCTGCAGGATCTGCAAAGAGCCTAGCAGCCTGATTAGTGGGAAGAAAGACTTGCTCCGGTCCCCTTCGAGCCCTTTGCCCTTGCCGGCTGCTGACAGGTCGTGGCACTCCCAACCTGCCACCATAAACCACTGGCGTCCCTGTTGGGCCCCAGCTTCTATGAAGTGCTGGGCAGTAATGGAGTACACGTCCTGGGGCAGCGTCCTGAACGCCCCCTCGAAGGCCGACGCGGGGAGCAGCAGCGGGTACTGCTGGTCCAGCTGCACCAGCCTGCCCCCTGCGATCTCCCGCATGGTAGCGCTGGTGTCTGCATACAGATACTGTGCGACTGGGATGCCTGCCCTAAGCACCATCTCAAGTCCCGAGCACATACCTCCGAAGGGCTCGAACAGGACCACTCCCTCCTTTTCCAGGGCTTGCACCGCTGCCACCGGTAAGCATACCGTATCCACCCCTGCAAGGAGGTGGGCCGGGGTTGAGTGGGGCAGGTCTGTCAGCACATCGTTGATCAAGGATCTGGCCCTGGCCCTGCTTTTGAAAGCCCTCTCTGCAGTACTGGCAGGCTGTGCCTGCTCGTCATCCTCATCCTTTGCGCTTGAGATAGCCTGGCCGCACGGGGCCACTACACACGCAGCTTCAGCGGCTCGCAGCCTGTGCACTCCTCGTCTGCCCTCTTGTGCTAGACGCACCACCTGATCTGCGTGCCACTGGTTCACTCTGCCCAGGCCTGTGAGCATAGCGACCTGCAATCCGCTGGCAACCACACTCAGGTCCTTTGGCTCAGGGGCGGCTTCATCCAGCCGCGCCCCTGTGCGGTCGTCGGAGGACGGGAGGGGTGACCTGGACGGGATATCTGCGTTCTGGTGGCAGGCCCCTGACGGGTGGACAATGGTTATGTCAAGCTCCTGGAGCATGAGTGCCCATCAGGCGTGCTGCCCCACCAGGGCCTGGTTGTCCATGAGGTAGGTGAGGGGTTCGTGGTCCGTGACCAGGTGTACTTCGCACCCAAAGAGCATATGGCGGTACGTGCGGGCGGCGTACACTGCGGCGAGCATTTCCCCCTGGAACGACGAGTAGTTCTTCTGGCCCAAGGCCATCCGGCCCCGTCCCGCTGTAGCCCGGCCTGCGCAGAACCCTGCCGCCTTCACACATCTCAGTCTTGATCAGCTGAAATGCCTGGGACTGCTCAGGGCCCCACACAAAGGGAACCCCCTTGACGAGCAGGGCATTGATGCATGCAGCTTTCTTAGAGAAATCCGGGATGTAGCACCGCTAGAAGTTCATTCAGGAATCCCATAACCTCCTGGATGTTTTTGACCGATGCGGGCGCAGGCAGAGCCATGACAGCTGCTATCTTGGCTGCGTGCGGCGTGAGCCCGTGGGCCGACACGTTGTGGCCGAGGTACTCAACCGTCGCACACCCAAACAGGGACTTGTCAGGATGCGCTCTCAGCCCCACCTCATGGAGCATGTCTAGCATGAGTTCCACATGCCTGATGTGCTCTGCGGGCGTGTCGCTGTACACCAGCAGGTCGTCAATGAATGCAACACAAAAGGAGCTCAGACCTGCCCTGGCGATCTCCGCTTCCATCATACGCTGGAAGAAAGGGGGCCCGTTGCGCAGCCCAAAGTGCTACGCGACCTGGAAAGCTCGGTGATGTACCTGAAGCTGGAACTGACGGGGTGGAACCAGATCCAGAATGCGGCTGAACAGCTGGCCAGGACGCAACGCGAGCACAACCTTCGGAAAAGGGAGTTGCAGGGCTGCTACGACGACTTCGACAGACAAGGACCGCCAGGGGGCGCACCTGGAAAGGGGCATGCGGGGCCACCGAGGGAGCCAAGCAACAGCAAAGGGCCGCAGCAGAGCAGGGCACGCAGCCAGGCCAGGGAGGCCGTGCAGTCACAGGAGGCAAGGAAGGAACAACCAGACGGTGGCAGAGAGCATGATGGGAAGGCAGCGCAGGGTGAGGCCGCCGGGGGCGCCGGCAGCGGCCCACTCCCAGACCTGCAGGACCCAGAGCTGAAGGCCTTGTTCAGTGACCTGGAGAACCCGCACCACTGGAGCCTGCCGGGAGGTGGCTTGAGCCAGGAGGGGGCAGGAGAGGAGGGGTGAGTATACATTGGCTACACATAACCAGAGCAAGGGTCACGAGGCCACCTAACAATGAAGGCAGATGGGGCGGGGTCTCACTGCCTGGGTTGAGCCATAGCAGTGAAGAAGCTTAAGGGTGGTGTCCGAGCCACATGGCCAACCCAAAGGCTTTTCACTGAAGGGCTGCACGGTGCAGGCCAGCCGGAAGTAACGAGAAACGGAAACAGAAGAAAAGGGGTTACATGGCTGTGTGTTAGTTATTGCAAGGCCATGGCAGCAGCCCAAAAGCCTTTTACAGAAGGACTAGACATCGGTAGAAACCAGAAGGAATCGACTCTGCCTTTTTCTTGCTTCAAGGTTTCAGAGGGGCCATGCTTTAAGTGCGCAAGAAGGGTCTTCCTGGGTGGGAACTAGGATGGACCAGCAGGGTCGTACGTGCTGTCACCCTCTGACGCCCTGTCAATCAATTCATGTGGGGTCATCATTTCATCATGCTCGAGTGCCTGAGAGGTTCCGTAGCTCAATTGGTAGAGCATCATTCTGCGAAGAATGGGGATGTGGGTTCGTATCATACATCCCACTTGAGTCGCCTGGCTGAACGATTGGTAAAACCTCTCGGCGTGAAATGCCGTAGCTGGTCGTTAGGGAAATTGCAAAAGATTACTGAGGTACCGTCGAGCGATTGATCCACAATTGCAATGACACGGGGAAGAATGCGCGTATCCTGTACGGGAAGGTTGTCCTTAGGGATCGCCTATACCTAGGGATTCGTCAAACATCACGAGGGATTGGAAACCACACGTAGTTCTTACTTCTTACTGAGTGCCTGAGCCTGCTGAAAACTACCTATTCTCGTTTCTTTGTTTTCTTTTCTGTCTGGCAACCACCTTCAACTACCTTCAACTACCTTCAACCACCTTCAACCACCCTCAAGCCACTAAGCGTCTCACCTCGCTTACAACTGACCGACACCATCAACTCGACTCCGGGCGTTCGCACAAAGGCTAGCTGCATGCCTGAGGGCCGTGGGGCTAGAGGAACATGCAGCGTGGCACGGACCTACAGCGAAACACCGCAGTACACACCGCTAGTAAGGGGGGGGGGGCAAGGAGTGTAAGATGTGGTTGACCAGTAAGGGGGGGGGGGGGCAAGGAGTGCAAGATGTGGTTGACCAGTAAGGGGGGGGGGGGCAAGGAGTGCAAGATGTGGTTGACCAGTAAGGGGGGGGGGGGGCGAGGAGTGTAAGATGTGGTTGACCGGTAAGGGGGGAGGGGGCAAGGAGTGCAAGATGTGGTTGACCAGTAAGGAGGGGGGGGGGCAAGGAGTGTAAGATGTGGTTGACCAGTAAGGGGGGGGGGGGGGCAAGAAGTGCAAGATGTGGTTGACCAGTAAGGGGGGGGGGGGGGCAAGGAGTGCAAGATGTGGTTGACCAGTAAGGGGGGGGGGGGGGGGGGCAAGGAGTGTAAGATGTGGTTGACCGGTAAGGGGGGAGGGGGCAAGGAGTGCAAGATGTGGTTGACCAGTAAGAGGGGGGGGGGGAGGAGTGTAAGATGTGGTTAACCGGTAAGGGGGGAGGGGGCTAGGAGTGTAAGATGCAGCTGATGAGTGTGAGTGGCTGAAGAGGGGCAAAGAAGGGGGGGGGGGGAGATGTAACACGCTGTTGGATGGGGGAAGGGGAGGGTGGCATAACGAGAAGGCAACCTGAAGAGGGGCGTGTGATACCATGGCGTGGAGGGTGTTTAGTGGGTAGTTTAGCTGGAAGGATGCAAGAGAGGGTTGATGGGAAACAGGTAGGGTGCTGGGTTGCTGGTTGCTCTCTTCTGGTGAGGTACTTTTAGCTTCATTTGTGTAAGAGGCAAGGGGTGGTCGGGGGCCCCAGTCATGGATGGGGCGGGCAGGGGAGGGGCGGGGAGGGACACAAAGGGGAACGTGCGGGACGGCCTGAAACCTCGCTTGAACCCTATCCCATACCTAAACCCTAAGCCCAGGTTGTCCATTTAGGAAAGACTGGCAATTAACCTGGTGGTAAAGCAGCACTTCCTAATAGGAATTCCACGTGTTTCCGAAAAACTCGCTGTGCCCCTCACCCTCCTCACCCTCCCGCGAAGCTAAAACAAGGGACTTACACCCTAAATTTCCACCCTTCACCGTATACACCCCAGGCAACCTCAAACCCTCAAACCCCAGCATTTCCCAGTACAACACATCCCCTTCACCCTGCCCCCCCCCCCCCCTCTGTAGGCACGTTGACACCAACAGGGTGCTTAAGTCCATGCAGGGCTACAACACGTTCCTCACCACGCGCCTCACACCCAAGCTGCGCCTCACACCCAAGCTGCGCTGACATTCTCAATACTGGTATGCCTCATTATAATTAAGCGAGTGCTGCCATTCCAAATCCGTCACTTTTCTTTTGGCGTGTGCTCAAATTCTGAGTCTGCCTCTTGTCCTGGTGATCTGTGCTGGTGTTTCCATTTGGCCTGTTTTATTTTTGCGATTGCTGAAATTTGCATTCCGCCTCCTTCAATTTTGGTTATTGCTTCAATTGCCGGCTTGCCTCTCTGTTTTGGCGAGTATTGCGATTTTTTATTGAATCCCGTTGCTGAAATTTCCATTCTGCCGCTACATTTTAGCGAGTGCTTCTTTTCCTGATCCGCCGCTTTATATTTCGGTGTGTGCTGGAATTCCAATTCCACATTTCTTTGGTGAGTGCCACAATTCCCATTCAGCCTCTTTATTTGTTGGTGAGTACTGCTGTCCTCATTCTGCCGTTAAATGTGTTAGTCAGTGCTACAATTCTCATTCTGCTTTTTTTTTGCATGACCTTACACCTCAGGGCCCTGATGAAAAAAAGACTTGGCCGCGTGGGCGCCTAACTAGTAGGGGTAGAAAAAAGGAAAAGGTGGAAATAATGTGAAGGGACAGATTCTGCATGTGCTGGTAATTCATTCTGTCACTCCATTTTGCATGTGCTGGATTTTCAATTTTGTAGTCGTGACAGAAAGATTTATTTTTCGGGCCATGCAATGCATTTGTGCCTCTCCTCGGCATGATACAGCCGGTAGCAGCTGGGTTTTCCTCCAAGGTGATGCTTAAGTTAAATTCAGCTTAGCCACGGCTGAGAATTACCATGCACCAGATATCTGCTGGAAGGAGTGTCGCTAAAATGTAGCTGAAGCGCACTACAAATGCTAGGGGTGAGGATACAGTTACCGGAGTTGGAGCTGAGTGGGATCAGCCGTCCCAAAACTGCGTCAGACAGAGACTAACCTGCAGCCGCTACCTGTCACAGAGGTGCTAGCATTACTTGATGCATCAAACGAGCGGGCGCAGCTGGATGCAGCTGGCAGAGGGGACCCCAGAGATCCTGCCACTCAACACAGGTCTGCGGATGCCTACCGCACCTGGTTCCATCCTACGGCGGGCGCTTGAGCAGGCCAGGGGCCGCACCAGCCGGAGGGAGTGTGCTTGCGTGCGCACAAACTTAAGGCTGCGGCACTAGGAGGATGCGCTACATGTGTGCTCTCAATGCCGTAGCGTGAAGAGAGGCTGAGGGCGAGAGGTTGGGCAGGACCTTGGAGGGCGCCTCGGACTTTCAGCAATTCTACTAGGGCAGGCATGGGTGGGAGGCCCTGGCTTTTGTTGAGGACGTGATAGACTTTGTCGAGGGCTAGTCTGCTGTCTTGTTTTCTGCCTCCCTGGGGACTGGCTCCTAAATTTTTTTGTTTCTCTCTTGCTTTCAGAGGCAGTAATCCTTCAGTCTACTTTTCCGTTTTCTGGAGGGGTGTTTCCTTCGCCCATTGTGCGCTCTCTGTCTTTCTTCTAGCCTTTGCTTCCTTTCCTTTTCATACCAACGAGACAGGACGTCCGATAGCCCGCAGGCAGGAGTGGGAGGCCCTGGATTTTGTTCTTTTAGTTGAGCTTTCTGATAGCTAGTCTCTTCAGGGGCAGGGGATACGGTTTGCCCGACCTTTCAAAACACTATGGTAATGGTTGAAGGTATTGGACGTGTTCTGTTGGTTTGGTGGGTGAACTTGCTATCCTTTCTGTCCTCTTTTGCCTTGGCTTTCCTAGCTGTCTTTTTGTTTGCTGGCGTGGCCGAGCTTCATTTCAGCATGGCCAAGAGGTGTAATGCCATTAACATGACATAACACAACAATCCTACACCGCGGTATATGAGTATATCTATTGGCTTCGCATGCAAAGCCAATGGCACCGCACTCATCAGCCTGACAAGATCATAGGGATGGACTGCATGGCAAGGTTGCCGATATGGCCAGGCCTACTCTAGTTTCGAGCAGGGCCCAGAGGTGCACCGTCATTGCCCATGCTGCATCAGCACCGCTCAAACGGCAGGTCACTCACAGTTTAAATGGTTCCTTAGATCTTCAAGGACAAGCAAAATAATTTCAGATTCGCTGTACACACCGCAGTACACACCATACTTTTTAACATATTCAAAAGTGGGTTTTTTAACTACACGAGTCCGAAACAAAGGAGTTGTAGGAAGGTAATTCATGTCCACGGCCTCCTCTTCTTAGCTCACGGGCTGTCACGGGCGAGATACGACGCAGATTGCAGCGTTCCAACAGGTCGAAATCAGGAAGACGGCACAAAAAAAAGACGGGGTTGGGGTGCCTTCCGCTAGAAGTAGGTACGCGTTTCGGTCTTATGGGGTCACGCCTTTCGACCCAGGTAAAATATTCAGGATCCAAAGTCTGTCAGGAACAGAGCTGACAATTAATCAATTGAGTTAACACCAGCTGACAAACAGATATAAGCATGAACATGCATGTGCATGAGTGCACACACATAAACAACCCTGTGAGGGATTGCCCACCTCTATGCCGTGGACTGTAACATCTAGGGCGTCCGGAGTTATCGGTTGCGGAGCCGATGAGGGGGCCAACCCGGCCGCACCCGGACCCCAGAGGCAAGGGATGCTGGAGGGCTCAATGCGCAGCTTCGCTTTGAGGGAGGGTGCCCAGGGGAAGTCGAGTGAGCATCCGGCAGGATCCTGGGGAGCGTAAAAAGTGGGCAGTGACAGTGGAGAGTGAAAAAGTGGACAGTGGCAGTGAAGAGTGAAAAAGTGGGCAGTGGCAGTGGAGAGTGAAAAAGTGGGCAGTGACAGTGGAGAGTGAAAAAGTGGACAGTGGCAGTGAAGAGTGAAAAAGTGGGCAGTGGCAGTGGAGAGTGAAAAAGTGGGCAGCGGCAGTGGAGAGTTAAAAATGGGGCAGCGGCAGTGAAGAGTGAAAAAATGGGCAGCGGCAGTAGAGAGTTAAAAAGTGGGCAGCGGCAGTGGAGAGTTAAAAATGGGGCAGCGGCAGTGAAGAGTGAAAAAAGTGGGCAGCGGCAGTGGAGAGTTAAAAAGTGGGCAGCGGCAGTGAAGAGTGAAAAAGGGATACCCGCAGTGAGGAGTGAGAAAGTGGGCAGCGACATGAAGAGTGAAAAAAGTGGGCAGCTGCAGTGAAGAGTGAAACAGTGGGCAGTGGAAGTGAAGAGTTAGGTGGGAAGTGGAATAATTCCTCGCCACCTCAAAATCTGGTGATCTGGCGGAATACTCCCTCGCCTCACACCCTTGCCTCCCATGGTGGCCACCTTTCGGTTCGCTGAGACGCCTCGTTGATTCCTGCGTCTCTGGGCGCGTAGCTTCGTGGTCCTGCACACAGTCTCGGGCCACTGATTTTATACTTGGATCCTGCGATCCTCAAGTTAACTTCTGTCAACACTTGGTAGGTTTGCGGTCTACCTCAACCGCAATTCCAGCCAGGTGTCCAGGCAACATATAATCAAGGTGGGTTTATAACTACACAGCCAGATCTTCAAGTTTCTTCCACGTTTGCTTGTGGGCGGATGCCACGCACTCCAAGTGTTCGCAGATAATCACTTGGTATTCTCCTTCGAGAATCCTCTGCTAAATGCTTTTCAAAAATTCAAGCAGTCCAAGGCAGATTTGCCGTCAAGCAAAAAAAATCAAATTCACAGCACATGCACCTCTAGCAGGAACTGGTGGGCCAGGCTGATCAGGCTTGATCCACTTCGTCCCTTTTGAAAGGACACGTGATTGTTGCTTCAGGTCCGTGGCGGTAGTGGCGGACTTCTTCCTCACAAGTGATGGACGCCTACGGGCGGACTGAGCGACTACACGCTGGCCGCAAATGCGTACATGTTAAGCTGCGACTGGAACAATGAGTGACAGGCTAAATCTGGCTTCTGGTTTGCTTGCCCTGGACCTCTGGTCGCGAACTGGACAGGCTGGATCGGGAGCCCTAACCGCGTATATCGCGGGACGGAGGTGGCGTAGCAGGCGTAGACTGGGGACGTAGTCCTAGGTCGCGCCGGGCACCTCTGCTGAGTTTCCTCTTTATCTCGCTATATCAGCTGCCGCTGATCTTGTCTTGACTGGTGTTCAGGTACTGACTTAATGCTCTTCACTGGATGGCATCGCAGGATACTGGCCGGTGCTGTTTGCAATAGAGGTCTGTCCTTTCAAAAGGGAAAAAGTAGAAACCCTGGCGGGTGCCGGGAGACATAGGCCCCGCCATGCCCTAATTACTGACTACGGGAAATACTGCCTCAGGGCATCCTGAAAGTAGGATGCTGGGCTCCTGATCTAGATTCCCTGCGGAGTCTCCGTGGCCGCAATTAGCGGCAAGACTGTTCTGTCACGTATACTGCAATATATTGTGACACATAGTATGTACCGATATGCAGCAGGAATGGTGGGGGTGCCCTATCCTTTTGTACACTGTGATGTGGCCACTTGCTGCCCTTTCTTTCCTCTTGTGCCTTCTGCCTTGCTTGACTTGCTGTCTTTTTGTTAGCCGACGTGGCTGAACTTCACTTCAGCATGACCCAGAGGAGTAACGTCATTCGCACTACTGATGTGGTCTTGGCTTTTCATATTGTTCATGGCTGGGCTCTACTACATGGCTGGATGGATGGTGATCTAGTATCTTGACTTCCTCCTATATCGGCATTTCTGTTGTCCTTCGGTTTCTTTCATTTTCCATGATCATTACATTCGAACTGCCTATATGTCATGCTGATTTCATGTTGTTATTTTACGTGTGTTGTATGTTTCGGTCTGATGTGGCCGCCCCACATACAGACAGATTTAGGCCACTGCTATGAGATATTTGCCTCAATATTACCGTGAACACAAGTTGCCATCCTGGGAAACATCGAGGGGGAAATCGTAGTTCCTTTCATGTCCGGAATTTTGACCCAACTAAAGTAACACGCACGGGTGAACAAATAATGCACGGGTGAGTGAGTGGGTCGCTCGATTTAAAATGCCGGGGTTTCATCCCAGGGTTTATTTCATGGTACCGCTCATTGAGCTCATGCATCCGTTTGATCTATCAATCCTGTTATCCTATTGCATTTGGCATCATTACAATCAGTGGGAGATCTGCTGTGCCGTCGTACTGGCAAACGCCCAGTAGTCTCCGTCAGGCAATCATCCTTCATCAGCAGTTCCTAAAGCACTCAAGAAATTTCTTTAAAGCCAGATTATGGACCGCCTCCGTATCCTTCTACCCCAGCATCAGCAGGCGACGACGCATGCAAGTGCTTCTCGATATGCAAGTGCTTCTCGATATGTGCCCGTAAGTCAAATAAAGAGTTCATGCAGGATCTATTCGTGCATGATCGTGCGTGTGTGGCTTCAAAATGACATGTTGAACTTTGTACTGCGTCAGCAGCAGATTTCCCGAAATGGCATTCTTGCGGAAATGCATTCGGCAGCACCCATGTCATGGTGTGCACTGGATGGATGCTACCATGCTACTTCTACAACTAGTTTTCCTATCTCCCCATACGCAGATGCACGTGCACGGGCGATGCCAGCAGCGTGCGTCGATCATGGGACAACGCACAGCTTCGTCGAGGCAGGTAAGGACTGACCCTTCAAAGTTCAAACGCTTGAGGTGAGAGGAAATCACCATTTATGATGTGAGAGACTTTTTAAACCCTACTACGGTACCTAATTACCATGATGCCATCATGCCGGCAGCCATGGCTGCCTTAAGTTGCCATGCATGTCGGTATCAGCCCGATACCATACATATGGAATGCTGGCATGGCCAATGAAAGGCATGTCCAACTAGTAATTGTTTACTAGATCTTCTTGGCGGAATTTTATGCATGTATTTATGGCCAGCCTATGTGATGAATTCTACCTAGGCTTGATTTCCTGGCAGCTAGCTCAATTATATCCCATTGGTCATTGGATGCAGGCATGCATCATAAATCATGGGTGATGAGACTAACAAAATGGCTGGGTATCGCATTGCAGTGCAGCATGAGAGCGATAGAGGAGCTCGAGGAAATGTACCCTGAAAGTGTATCCCTGGTCTGTGGGAGGTATGTACTTGATTCTAGTTAAGCCGGGGCTAGCCGGCCGGCCAGCGTAGTGTCATTATTATTTGGTTATCTTCAGTTCAGTTCCTCTCCTCCAAAGCTCGAAATAAATTTCAAGATGTGGCAATGGGGCCTGATTTGCTTGTTCCCTTGCCTACCTTGCCTGCTTTGCCCAACTTAAACAGGGATCAAGCTTAACAGTGGCTTCAAAATATGGTGCAGTGGACGACTTCCTTCCCGAATGTTTTTGCACCATCGAAAGCTGCATGGGCATACTCAACAGTAAGCCAGAATCGAGCTGGCGACCTCAGGACCAAATGAATCGGTGCCTTTCGCTCCATGTGTCGGATGCTGAGCGCTGCGCACAGCTGGCAAGGGTCCTGGACTCGTGCACAAAAACAACAGGCAACACATCTGCGCTGGTGAACATGCAGGGCGAGTCTGGCTTCCCGCCACTGGCATTCGCCATTGCATGCGGAAGCGTTAATGCAGTGCAGCTTCTCTTGGACTACGATGCCCACCCAGACAGGTCAACTTGCGAGCACGGCTTTCCCATGCTGGCCCTCGCAATCCTCAGTAACGATGACCGGCTGGTCCGGCTTCTCTTGAGCTATGGAGCTGATCCTTATTGCATCCCTGAGCAGCTCTTTGCGGGGAAGGTGCCAGGACTGTTGGGAGATGATAAATCCTCTGGCATAAATAATGCGACATGGTGCAACCCAGACATGACACGCCACCTGCGTGACAGCATGACCACGGCGGTAGTGTACTGGATCCAGGAGGCAGTGCAACTTCCGAAACTGACGGAGACCATGCTTGATGCCCTGCGTGGCCTGGGTCTTAAGCGCCTACCAGCACTCCGCCTGATGCTGGTCGGTCAGGAGTCAGCATCAGCGCTCCTCCTGCAAGGGATAAGCACGCACTACGGCTTCAATAGCTCAGACAAGAACCCGCTTGTCATGCTGTTCGCTGGTAAGTAAGGGATAACGACATGGATGAGAGTGCTTCAATTAACAAAGGCGGTGGGGGAAACCTGGTACAGTTGTACAACTGGGGAATGGCCCATGGATATGCATCTCTGGCAACGTATCTTCACATGCTCAAATAATTGACGGACACATAGTTTGTCGCCTGGATGGATGGTCCTTCTGGCACCTCATGGACTGTCAAAACGAATATATTCATTTCAGCTTTTGTCAGGCTTTGGCTTACTTGGACGGAAGTGCTGACTAGAGGAATTGCAGCTGTGGGTAAAATATTTAGAGAGCAACACAGAACATCTGCGTTCACTTGAAAGCTTCACATTCAACATCCCATGCAGCTTTAAACTACGCCAACTGTGATCATGTACACGATTTTCGCTGATTGCTTCCTCTTTTAAGGGCAGGAACAAATCATTGCCGTGTAGCACTTGTCATCTTCCAATAGCTATCAGGCATGGATGGATGGTGACATGCCCGTGGCTGTGCCGTGCCCTTTACCTACTTGCTTTGGGATGTCATGTGATACAAAGCAAGGAGGTCGTGTTTTCTGCCTTTGTTTCTTTGGGGACTAGGCGATGCGTTCTTGGGTCAAATTGATTCTGGTTTGATGGACTGGACATGTCCGTGTGGCAGGTCGTGAATCTTCTTTACTTTTAAATTCTATTCCACCCACCTTTGGATTGTCGTTGGCGCCAATGAAGAATAACAGATGGCGTGACACCATATTACGAAATGGGGTAAACTCAGAGGGTTTGGCAATATTCCACCCATGCCGAAACTTTGCGAATGCCTTAGGGGTATGCATGTTAAGCTGAACTTCAGAGCAGGAGAGTATCGGGAGAATTTCAGGTGTCTGAATTCAAATTTTCAGACAGGCTGTTTTTATTTTCTGCTCTGGCCTGCCTAGCTATGTCCACACCCCTGTTCACAACCCTTCCTCCCTTACACATGCGTCCTTGCAGGCCCATCTGGTCATGGGAAGACCTACTTGGCCGAGCAATTGGGCAAGCTGGTACGAGCACCAATACAGCTCATCGACTGCACCACGTCCCAACACGTCACCGACATGTTCGGATGCCAGGCACCCTATAAGGGCTACGAATCTGGATCTCAGCTGATCAATTTCCTGTCAAGCAACGATGGCAAGCGCAGTGTGGTGGTCCTGGACGAATTTGAGAAGACCGATGAAATAGTCCGCAACGGATTTCTACGGGTCTTCAACGACGGTGAGGTGCATATGATGAGAGACTCTGTCCATCAAGAGAGCTGAGTCTGATCAACCTAGAAACATCAGGCTGCCGCCCTATGATTGAATCCTGAGAATCTGTGTCTTGCAGCAGGCGATGCACTGGACCAGCGTTCAGGTCTCTCCGGAAATATGATACCTGAGAACCTGTGCCTTGCTTTGGATTGCAGGCAAGGCACTGGATCAGCATTCAGGCCCCACGAGAAATAAGAAGAACCCCGAGAACCTGTGTGCATTGCTTTAAATTGCAGGCGAGGCACTGGATCGGCATTCGGGCCTCACGAGAAAATCTGTGTACCTTGCTGTGGATTGCAGCCGAGGCACTGGATTGGCGTCGGGGTCCCTCTGATCAGCGTTCAGGCCTGGCAAGAAATATGAATCCTGAGAACATGTGTTTGCACATGTTCTCAGGATTCATATTTCGTCGTCAGGCCTGACCCCCG
Organism: Limnomonas spitsbergensis; assembly: GCA_037349105.1. Lineage (NCBI taxonomy): Eukaryota > Viridiplantae > Chlorophyta > Chlorophyceae > Chlamydomonadales > Limnomonas > Limnomonas spitsbergensis. Next base: position 3,723,283 of record JAYJMM010000041.1, read on the forward strand.
ATCCAGTGCCTCTCCTATGCATAGCAGGAGAGGCACTGGATCAGGGGTCAGGCCTGACGAATGAATTGAAACATCAGAACCTGTGTACCTTGCTTTGGATTGCAGGGAGGCACTGGATCAGCAATCAGGCCTAATGGCAAATTTGAATTCTGAGATCTTGTGTGCCTTGCTTTGGATTGCAGGCGAGGCGCTGGATCGGCGTTCAGACACCGCAAGGAAGATTGACTGCAGCAAGACAATCTTTGTGCTGACCACAAACGCTTGCGACCCCATTATAATGGAGCATGTCAAGAAGTCTAAGACAAGTATCCGGCGCACGCGCCACATGAGCCCATCCACGCTGCGAAGGGCTGTCAAGCCGCTGCTCAAAGAGCTGCAGGACGGGGTGAAGATTCAATTTGGGGTGGGTATCTTTGTCGAATGATGACTCGATGTGGTGTCTTCCCAATTTTGTTACAAGCTCGAATACCTCTGAGCTCTAACTGCAAGACACGGACTTTAAGAAGTAAGCATTGTATCAGGAGTAGTGCCCTTAAATTACTTGAATGTCGAGTTTTTCAGCACACAATGCAGCTCCTATGCATCTCTTGGCCGCCCATGGATAGCCAATTCAAACCCGGAGCCTAAGCAGCCTTTTATGTTTTCCATGCCTCTCACCTGCTGCAGCCCTCCATGTCGTCGCGTGTCGGCTCGATCATCCCATTCATCCCATTCGATACAAAAGAGCAGGAGGTGGTGGTCAGCCAAGCACTGTCACGCTTCAAGAGGGACATCAGGAAACCGCCACCAGAGCACACGATGGGCGGCCTGACGATGCAGGTCATGGTGAGCAAAAGCCTCAACCGGCAGTATCTTAATTAGAGCCATTCAGATGCAAGCTAATGGCCATCACTTGTTCAAATATTGGCATATTAAATGTCAGCAGCGGCAGAGCTGCATTTTATAGGTGCAAGCCAGGGTATCTGTAGCACAAACTGTGATGCCCACAAAGCCCAATGGGCTGCTCAACAAAATCAGAAGGGCTGCATTTCAGCCGTGCACCGTAAGCTGCGCGAATCGGCTGTCAAAGGGCGCATTCGACAGGGACATCGCAGGGGGCATCGAGCATTTGAGTGCCGTGGCCGATTTTCAGCTTGATGCCTAAACATTTGACTGCCTTTCAGGATGAGGGCATGGTTTGTCAGAAGCTTGCGGAGGAGCACTACCATGCCGAGCAAGGAGCACGAGCTCTTATATCTAAGGTGCAATACATAATCCGCACAGAAGTCATGAACGAATGGAATGAGGAGGCGCTCTGCCAGGGGGACAGCTTCATTGTCAAGCCCGATCCGAACGAGGAGGATCCCTTTGTCCTTGACCTAAGCGCCAAGAAGGCAAAATGAACTAGACCTGAGCACACAAGGAATGTTCCATACTTAGTACCGCACCTAAGCGATAGCCGTTTTGAATGGAAGATTTTGGGAGATGCCTGGTCTTGGGTTAGTATGCCATGGCTGCCATAAGCAGGGTTACATAGTACGGCCCTATCCCGTACCGTACCGTTTGACCGTACGGTACCATTCGGAACTACCGTATTGTCCATTTTCTGACTAGCCCATTCAAAAAACCTGTACCGTACCGTACCCGTACCGTACCGTATGACCGTACCGTATGTCCGTACGTACCGGGTTACCCTGGCCGTAAGGCAGGTAGATTGGCATCGACATAGGCATGGCCAAGACGTTAGTGACCGGTAGACATGCATTGAATCCAGAGGCAGTGTGGGTATATCATCTTGGGTGCCTGATAGTTGTTCTTTATGAAGCTGCTGCCAGTCTCATACCCGCTCCCCACAACTCATAGGCGTGTGTAACATTTCACAAATAAAATAAGGAAAGTGCTGACATCCCATGGCTGTTTCGCCCTCCGTTCATTTAGGATTCAACATGTCAACCAGTCAGGAGACATTCTGAACCGAATCTGAGAACCGGTGGTGAGGAAGTTGAAAAGGAGTTTGCCGGTGCTTTGCCACTGGGGTGAGGGGTGATGGGTTGAAGCTCATCAGGAGTTATCGCTTACCTTTTCTTTCAATTGGGTAGTACAGGTGACGACTGACGAGTCAGAGCCTCACCTAAGTCAATAACTACAATAACGTTACACCTCTGGGCCCGCTCAAAGCTCGGCCGCGTGGGCGCCCAACTGTCCAGAAGGGAGTAGATAAGGAACTAAAAGGAAGAGATGGGGAAAGGAATAAAAGGAGAGGCCGGGAAGGCAACGAAGATCAAGTCCAACACCTGAGTTCCACTAGAGACTAACCCTCAACAAAGCCTATAAAAAAAAAAGTCCAGAAAAACAAGCGTATCCCACCCCTGCTTGGCCAAGAGGGCGCCCCACTGATCAGAAGGGAGAAGAGAAGAAACTAAAAAGGGGGCAAACAACAACAACAACAACAACAAAATTACCAAAAGAGAAGGCCAGAACCTAAGTATGGCCATCAGTTAATTTTGAAGCTACTGTTGCTTCACGGCCTGATGCATGCACATTCTGATGTTTTCAAAATGTGGTCTAACAGCACGATTCTGATGCGTGGAGGAACTTTCGAAACCACCCTTTCGAAAGTTCCTCCACCCGATCTCGTGGAACAGGTGTGGAGGAACGGGTGGAGGAACTTTCGAAAGGGTGGAGGAATGCATTCTTTTCCGCGGAGGGGGGGGGGTCCGCGGAACTATTGAACTATTGAGCTCATTGCCAGCGTGGCCGAGATAATTTCTGCGCCCTTTCCTTTCTATATGACGTTCATCGCAAGTTCTTTCTTTAACTTTTGATGTCTTTGCGGCGATTTGGCGTGGATGAAGGGACCAAACGACGGCTCTTTCGATGATGGAGCGAGCGATCTACAGTCACACAAGACTGCGAGCGATCTACAGCCACAAAAATAATGTGCGACATCCATAGTCGGTCTGCTAGAGAGATTAGCAGAACGATATGCAGCAATGATATACGCTGCAAGGAAGAATGCACGAAAGAAATGAAACAGGCGGCAGAAAAGAGCGCTGTGAAGATCTCCCGTACAGAACTCCAACCTTCGCCATTCTTCCTCCATCTCACGTCTCGTGGAACAGGGGTGGAGGAACGGGTGGAGGAACTTTCGAAAACTTTCATATTTTTCCTCCACACTTGTTTCCTCCACCAATCAGAATCGGGCTGTAACTGAAGCATCCATGGCATGGCATCATGCAAAAGTACAGAATGCCAGATGTTTCAATTGGTGTGTCTCAACGATTGATGTATTCTACTGTGACAGCCCTTGGTGGCCTCCGAAAGACGAGAAGGGAAGCCGAATAACATGGTTCCGATTCACGTATGTCCACTTGTAGGTGTGTCCGATCTAGATCCGAGTACGCAGTTGCCTACCGGTGCCTACCCTTCCACTCAGCTTCCACCTAGAACCGAAGACGGCATAGCAGGAATTCCCTGGCAGGAATACTGGATTAGATCCCTGTTTCAGCCAGGTTGGGCTGATCCCCAACAGGCAACTCGTATTTTCTATTCAGCGCTCTCGATGTAGAAAGTGAGCAATCCAAGCAGGGCAGCGACCTGCCGGGGTCATCAAACAGCATCAAAAAAAGAAGCGGATCGCCTTTGCAGACCCGGCGCCGAAGTCGAGCACCCACGCCACGGAGCACGAGAACCCCGGCAAAGGCAAAAAGAAAGAAGCCCTAAAATACCCTGATAAAAACGTATTCCCAGGTTTTTGATTGATGGGTGGTGGCTTCCTACAAATCTAGGATCCGAGAGGATGCTGGTCTGGCTCTCGATTTTTGTTTCTCCTATGATCGGGTTCATCCTAGGCGTCGTCGTCGCCTGTGCCCTGGGCCGAAGATTCGAGTTCATTCGGAACATTGTCTTTGCAGGGGTGAGTAGGGCCGAAATGGTGGTATGCCTCTCACGCCACCGGGTACACGTGGACGGACGGCATCCTAGTTCACCTTGCATTGCATGGGGTCCTCTAAGGGCCATGAACTACACTGCCGAGATCTAGATCGCTGAATTTGTGATACTGCTGGGTAGTACCGGTATCAGACAGGAGGTACATCTGACAGAGGCCTAGTGGACTGCTGTTGCTATTGCATGTGCTTTTACTGCATACACAAACACCTCTGGCATGCTGCACAGCCCAAGGCACCACTGGGCCAATTGGGCCCATCCTTGACTGGCGCACGTCCAGTGGCCCAAGCAAGAAAGTGAACTGCACCAGGACCCCTCGGCCGCATGCCGGATGGTAGCTGAATTGTAGCGTAAGTGCACTAAAACAACCTTGCTGGTCAGCAGGTCACACCAACTCTGCAAGTACTAGCGGCGGAGCGGGCCCCACTCCTGTCACGGCCAGAGGTGGGTTCTGCCCTGATCTGCTCCCGCTGCCAAGGGTTGCACTCACAGGCTTTCTTGTTCATCTCCAAATGTGTAAGGCAATATCTTGAGAGAGCATTGTAGAAAAGCTGTGGGTGCTGGCATGAGAGCTTCATGCTGCGCCAATGCATGATCTCTTAGTGTGAAGCAGGCCACCGTTAGGAAGGCTGGGGTGATGTCACGGGTTAGCTGGGGCGCTGTCACTGGGCAGCTGGGTCGCTGCCACTGGTTTATTGGGCAGCTGGGTCGCTGTCACTGGGCAGCTGAGGGGCTGTCACTAGGCAGCTGGGGCGCTGTCACTGGGCAGCTGGGGCGCTGTTACTGGGCAGCTGGGTCGCTGTCACTGGTTTACTGGGCAGCTGGGTCGCTGTCGGCTGTCGCTGGGCAGCTGAGGCGCTGTCACTGGGCAGCTGGGGCGCTGTCACTGGGCAGCTGGGGCGCTGTCACTGAGGAGCTGGGGCGCTGTCACTGGGCAGCTGGGATGATGTCACTGAGCAGCTGGGGCGCTGTCACTGGGCTGCTGGGGCGCTGTCACTGGGCAGCTGAGGCGCTATCACCACTGGCCTACCGCTGGCGGCCTAAGCATGAGTACTACAGGCCCCAGGCCCCCCTGGCTTCAGGGCGGAGTGTAATATCTGAATTATGCTAGAGTGCCACCGATGTGCTGCAGCGCCTCACACCTGCAGCAACGCCTCACACCTGCAATGTTTGTAACACGTCACAGGCCTCGGATGCCTCAGCTTCATCGCTTTATGAGGATACTCCTTTACTTATCGACCAGGTGCGTAACAGGTGCCTCACAAGCATTTTGTTTTCCCGAGGCTCAGCTACACGTCAGCTACCTTCTGGCCGGAGGCCCCATTTGTGGCCAGCCATATTTCGGTCACACGATTACCCTATACTTATCGACCAGGTGCGTAACAGGTGCCTCACGAGCCCTTCATAAGATTAAGTACACGATGCACCCTGAGGCGTGGATTAAGGAACCACCCGTTATGTCGTAGCACTAGGTGAGCTTCCAACGAGCCCTTCACAGTATGTGCCTGATGTCCGCGCTGCTTCACAAACAGGTGTGAAACAGGTGTGAAACAGGTGTGAAACTGGTGTGAAACTGGTGTGAAACAGGTGCCTGTTGAGTCCTGACCAGGAGGTGCCTGACGGTCTGCTGCGCCACGGCTAAATGTGAAATGAGTGCCTCATAATAGGTGCCGCGCTATCCATGAGAATATGTGGAAAAGGAGCCTCCTGCTGCAAGCTTGCCCCAATCAATGGCCGAGGGAGGGGAGGGGGGGGGGCATACCTTTAAATCCTGACACTAATCCCTGACCTTGCGATGAGAGGAATGATGACTCGCAAGCATTTACTGTGCTGCATTTCTTCCTATGCTGCGTCAGGGTGTTTTTTGCGGTGGTGCTATGGTGCATCAGGGTGATTTTGCCGTGGTGCTATGGTGCATCAGGGTGATTTTTGCCTATGCTGCATCAGGGTGATTTTTGCCGTGGTGCTGTGGTGCATCAGGGTGATTTTTGCCTATGCTGCATCAGGGTGATTTTTGCCGTGGTGCTATGCTGCATCAGGGTGATTTTGCCGTGGTGCTATGCTGCATCAGGGTGATTTTTTGCCGTGGTGCTATGCTGCATCAGGGTGTTTTTTTCCTATGCTGCATCAGGGTGATTTCGCCGTGGTGCTATGCTGCATCAGGGTGTTTTTTGCCGTGGTGCTATGCTGCATCAGGGTGATTTTTGCCGTGGTGCTATGCTGCATCAGGGTGATTTTTGCATGTGTTCTTCCCTTCTATGTGTTGTTGTTGCTGTTGCTGTGTAAACGCATCCACGTAAAATCCTTTGATGAAGGCGAGCCGGGCAAACGTCCTCCCAGGCGACCTGTATTCGGTCATTCAATTCACCGCTCACTGCTCTTTGCGGCCTGCTGCGGACATTGTCCTTGTCTAGCGCGTTTAGGTCTCCACCCAGGCGGTGCAAATCGGAAGTGATGGTTATCCTTTTCTGTGGATGCTCTGTGTCTGCCTTTGCAATCCTGACTCCATAGGTCGTCTAATCTTTCTCCCACCCCCCTATTACAAACATTTTCAGGACGAAGATGCTCTGCGTCTGCCTTAGCAATCCTGACTTTAGGGCCTGTCCAACCCTTCTCCCCCCCCCCCCTCACGCACATTTTCAGGAGGAAGATGCTCTGTATCTGCCTTAGCAATCCTGACTTCAGGGGTCGTCCAACCCTTCTTCCCCCCCCCCCTCACGCACATTTTCAGGACGAAGATGCTCTGCGTCTGCCTTAGCAATCCTGACTTCAGGGCCTGTCCAACCCTTCTCCCCTCCCCCCTCACGCACATTTTCAGGAGGAAGATGCTCTGTATCTGCCTTAGCAATCCTGGTTTCAGGGGTCGTCCAACCTCTCTCCCTCGACAACCTCACACTCACACTCACGTTCATTTTCAGGATGAACGTGAGTGTGAGTGTGAGGATGCTGTGTGTCTGCCGCAGTAATCTGGACTCCATAAGCTCTCTCCTCCCTCCCCCCACCATGTACATTGTCAGGAAGAGGAGGTCAGCTCCACCTTGCAGCACTTCCCAAGTCATCAGGAAGGCCCTGCCTCGCATCCGTTACCAACTCGTGACAACAGCTTCAACTCCGCTGTGCAACCGTTGCCAACTCATCTAGCTGTTGAGCCAGCGGCGAAGCCCCGTGCCTTCCAGGTTTGTGCCTTGAGGCCGGCGACTGCTGCTTCCGGTTGCTTCAGCTGGGTTTCAGCTACACCCCGGCCTAAGGTCAGGAGGACCTGGCGCAGCAAGCCCTGCTGTAGAAAGGACTAGCCCCCCCACACATATGTATGTTCCTCTCTTAACATGCTCTTCGAGGGGGCGAAGCCCCTCAGGCAAGCCTCCGGCTCAAGCCCTGTCAGGGATTGGGAAACATTGACCAAGAGGTGGATCTACCCAGGTATCTGCCAAGGGTGGTCTCCCGCACTCTAGTATAATCAATGTTGGTGACATCAGTCTACTCAGGGTATTCTTATTAAAGGTTTAACTTGAATTTGGATGCCAGGATCACTGCTTCCCTCCACAATCGCGTCATAATTGCTCCTTTATCGCTTTTCTCTGGGTCTTTCAGGACTTGATGAAGTGATCTGGACTTGCGGTAATTAACTGCGCAAATTTGAAGGCGGCCATGCTGCCAGGTCGCCTGCCGTCTGATGGCACTCCACAGAAAATAAAGGACGACAGCGCCAACTCGGACACACGGACATAAATCTGGCATTCTGTGACTAACATAAATCTGGCATTCTGTGACTAACACAAATGTGTATACCGGTACGTGACACCTTAGACATTGATTGCTCAACCCTCAAAACTCCAAGCCCTGAATTGGGTGATACTTCCACTGGACCCGCAGGGTCAGGCTGGCCCGGCAAGGCCGAGACCAACTATCCTGTACTACGCTGCGGCGGTACGGAACGACCCGGAGAGTGCGACAAATGCGCCGCCCGGGGATCTGGGCCACCCTCGTGATGGTCCCCTCCCGCCAGTGCCCGCGCAGGCCCAGCTTCCCACAGCTCCTCCCACCACGCCGGGTCCAGGGCCGCTTCCAGGGCGGCCTTTTGTGCGTCCTTCGGAGCAACTTTCAGGGCGCCCCTCTGAGGTTTTGCCCCCTCCCCTGATGCAGCATGCCTCCTCTGCCGCCGCCGCTTGCTCGACACCGCAGAGCTCGGAGCGCCGCCCGAAGAGCTCGGTCACAGAAAATGTGAGTGTGCCGCTCAAGGTGCCTTACGGCAAGGTGTGTACCGTATTTTTGTACAGTTCGAAATTTAAATACCGTATGCTTGAAACTTTATGTGTGGCCCTAAACGGTGAGAAAATGTGGTATTTTTTTACACCAGGAGGACATCGCTAATTTTATTCCTTAGCCAAGGGCTACTAGCATCCCAGTCACTGTTATATGACATTGCCAAGGCATCCACCCCCAAATCCTGGTCATTCTGGTCGCTCCTCAGCCAAGGGCTTCCCACGTCACGGTCGTTGATACACCGCCAAGACAATTATCAACCGTCAAGGCAATGACCCAGAGCCAAGGGCCTCCCGCGTCCCGGTCGTTGACACACCGCCAAGGCAATGACGGCCACCCCTGGTTACGACAGCCTTTTTTCTGCCTAGCCTCCCGGTCACTGAGCTCTTCCCTCGGCCGAGGACTCTGCCAGCCGGAAAGCAAGAAAAGCTGGGTCTGACGAGGGGTCTTGGAAGTGAAGGGATCAGCGTAGCCTAGGCCAGCCACGCCACCACCCAACCCTGCAATGTGAACCCACGCCCATTAGGCGCATGTGCTCATTCATGCCTGTTGCTTGTTGTAGGCGAGCTCCATGGGTGTGCTTGTATTGTTTTTGTTTACCTGTTGCAGGCGAGCCCCATCAGTAACGCTGTGTGCTCATTGTTTTTATTTTTATTCATGTTTCAGGCAAGCCCGCACCTGCACTCCCTGTACTCCCCACCCCCCTAGACGGCTGCATAGCGTATGAAGGCATGCTGCCTGTTACAAGCCAGGTCCATCAGTTTGATCATGTTGTTTTTATTCAAATTTCGCAGGCAAGCCCGCACCTGCACTCCCCGTACTCCCCACCCCCTGGACGGCTGCATTGCGTATGAAGGCATGCTGCCTGTTACAAGCCAGGTCCATCAGTTTGATCATGTTGTTTTTATTCAAATTTCGCAGGCAAGCCCACACCTGCACTCCTCCCACTCCCTGACCCCCATGACAGCCACTTTGTGTATGTAGGCATGCTGCCTATTGCAGACATAAACCCTAAACCAATGCTACCTGTTACAGACCTAAACCCTACACCCATGCTGCCTGTTACAGACCTAAACCCTAAACACATGGTGTATGTTTCAGAACTTAACCCTGAATCCATGGTGTCTGTTCCAGAACTAAACCCCAAGCTCATGGGTGTGCTGATGTGTTATTATTATTTAAATGCTGCAGGCAAGTATGCACCTGCACGCCCAGGACTCCCCTACCCCCCTGACGGCCGCGTTATTCCATCACGGGGCCGGCCTGTTGGAGGCCATGCTGCGGCAGCGCCTGCCCACGCTGCTGCAGGAGCATCGGCCGGCGTGGGTGGCGTCCGTGCATCTGCTGGATGGGCTGAGCTTTGGCGGGCAGCCGCCGGTGATCATGGCCTGCAGCGGGCGGGAGGCACCGCAACCAGGTTTATCACAGGTGCACAGGGACATTATGTTGTGGGGAGGAGGTATCGCAGTACACGTGTTAGTTTTGGTGCACACTAGGACAGTAACGGCGCGGATGTGGCTGCGGCCCAGGCCCTGCTGTTTCCTTAACTCTCACGCCTCCCACGTGGCGTAGATTTCTTTCTTTTTTGATGCACACTAGGCCTTTCGTGGCCAGTCGCTGGTGATTGCGGCTTGCAGTGGGTGGGAGGCACTGCAATCGGGTGAAACACAGGTGCGTAGGGACAGGTTGTTGAGGTAAGGAGGTATCGCAGTACACGTTGGTGTGCATTAGACCTTTGGTGGCCTGCCGCATATCATATCGGCCTGCAGCGGGCGGAAGGCACCACAGGCAGGTCAACAGTTCAACACAGGTGCGCAGGGACGGGCTGCTGAGGGTGGCAGGTTCCGCATTTCACCTGTTTGTGTAAGTGCTGTATTTTTATTTATTCAAGCAATTCTGAAACCACGTACAGGAAACTAAGCATGTAAGTGCTGCCGCTCGTCACCTCCACTTCCCACCTAACTCTTCACTTCCATTGCCCACTGTTTCACTCTTCTCTGCCGCTGCCCACTTTTTCACTCCTCACTGCCGCTGCCCACTTTTTGCGCTCTTCACTGCCGCTGCCCACTCTTTCACTCTCCACTGCCGCTGCCCATGTTTTCCACTCCTCACTGCCACTGCCCACCTTTCAACTCTCCACTGCCGCTGCCCACTTTTTCACTCTCCACTGCCACTGCCCACTTTTTCACTTTTCACTGCCGCTGTCCACTTTTTCATTCTCCACTGCTGCTGCCCACTTTTTCACTGTTCACTGCGGCTGCCCGTTGTTTTCACTCTTCACTGCTGCTGCCCACTTTTTCACTCTTCACTGCCACTGCCCACTTTTTCACTCTCCACTGCTGCTGCCCACTTTTTCACTGTTCACTGCGGCTGCCCATTGTTTTCACTCTTCACTGCCACTGCCCACTTTTTCACTCTCCACTGCCACTGCCCACTTTTTCACTTCACTGCCACTGCCCACTTTTTTACTCTTCCCTGCCACTGCCCACATTTTCACTCTTCACTGCCACTGTCTACTTTTTCACTCTCCACTGCCACAGCCCACTTTTTCACTCTCCACTGCCGCTGCCCACTTTTTCACTCTCCACTGCCGCTGCCCACCTTATCACTCTTCACTGTCGCTGCCCATTGTTTTCACTCTTTACTGCCACTGTCCACTTTTTCACTCTCCACTGTCACTGCCCACTTTTTCACTCTCCACTGTCACCGTCCTCTTTTTCACTCTCCACTGTCACTGCCCACTTTTTCACTCTTCACTGTCACTTTTTCACTCTCCACTGTCACTGCCCACTTTTTCACTCTTCACTGCCAATGTCCACTTTTTCACTCTCCACTGTCACTGCCCACTTCTTACGCTCCCCAGGTTCCTGCCAGATGCTCACTCGACTTCCGCTGGGCGCCCTCCCTAAAAGCGAAGCTGCGCATTGAGCCCTCCAGCTTCCCTTGCCTCTGGGGTCCGGGTGCGGCCGGGTGGGCCCCCTCATCGGCTCCGCAACCGATACATCCGGACACCCTAGATGTTACAGTCCACGGCATAGAGGTGGGCAATCCCTCTCAGGGTTGTTTATGTGTGTCCACTCATGCACATGCATGTTCATGCTCATATCTGTTTGTCAGCTGGTGTTAACTCAATTGATTAATTGTCAGCTCTGTTCTTGACCGACTTTGGATCCTGAATATTTTACCAGGGTCGAAAGGCGTCCCCCCATAAGACCGAAAAGCGTACCTACTTCTAGCGGAAGGCACCCCAACCCCGTCTTTTTTTGTGCCGTCTTCCTGATTTCGATCTGTTGGAACGCTGCAATCTGCGTTGTATCTCAAACAGCCCGTGAGCTAAGAAGAGGAGGCCATGGAGATGAGGTCCTTCGTACAACTCCTTTGTTTCGGACTCGTGTAGTCAAAAAACCACTTTTGAATATGTTAAAAAGTACGGTTTGTACTGCGGTGTGTACTGCGGTGTTTCGCTGCAGGTCCGCGCCACGCTGCATGTTCCTCTGGCCCCACGGCCCTCAGGCCTGCAGCTAGCCTTCGTGCGACCGCCCGGAGTCGAGTTGATGGTGTCGGTCAGTTGTAAGCGAGGTGAGACGCTGAAGTGGCTTGAGGGTGGTTGAAGGTGGTTGAAGGTGGTTGCCAGACATAAAAGAAAAAAAAGAAAATAGGTAGTTTCAGCAGGCTCAGGCACTCAAGCATGATGAAATGATGACCCCACATGAATTGATTGACAGGGCGTCAGAGGGTGACAGCACGTAGGACCCTGCTGGTCAATCCTGGTTCCCACCCAGGAAGACCCTTCTTGCGCACTTTAAGCCTGGGCCCTCTGAAACCTTGAAGCAAGAAAAAGGCAGAGCCGATTCCTTCTGGTTTCTACCGACGCCCAGGCCTCCTGTAAAAGGCTTTCGGGCTGCTGCCATGGCCTTGCAATAACAGCCATGTAACCCCTTTTCTTCCGGCTGGCTTGCACCGCCCAGCCCTTCAGTGAAAAGCCTTTGGGTTGGCCATGTGGCTCGGACACCACCCTAAAGCTTCTTCACTGCTATGGCTCAACCCAGGCAGTGAGACCCCGCCCTATCTGCCTTCATTGTCAGGTGGCCTTGTGACCCCTGCTCTGGTTATGTGTAACCAAGGTGTACTCACCCTTCCCCTCCTGCTTCCCCCCCCCTTCCCGACCAGGCGCCTCCTTGATGCCTGCCGAGGGCGAGGCGCCCAAACTTGTGAAGGCCTGGCTCCAAGAAACCATATGTAGCTCCCTCCTTGGCTCTGAGGTGAGGCACTCAGGTGGTTGGAGGTTGTGGGAATTTGAAGGTAAGTACTCATTGGGTTCCTCATTGTGCTGTGCTAGGGCTGTGAGCTCCATTTCGCTCCTCTCCTTTTGCACCCGATTGTCGGTAGCAGCGTCTGGATGTTTCTGTTTTTGTTTACCTTCAAGCCAATGCCCTCGTTGCGGCAAGTTCTCTGTTTCTCTTTTCTTTCAATCATGCGTTCTTTTAGAACCTGAAGAACTTTAGACTTCATTGATCGCCCAGGTAGTCTCTCTCGAGTGCTATCAAACCGCCATTGCGGCAACGGCAGCGCCAGCAGTGCCCTCGCCGCCGTCGGTAGGGAAAGCAGGGGGGCCTATGCCGACGGCTGTAAGGGCAGCATCGCCTGGGCCGCCAGCTGCTGGGATAGTAGCAGCACCTGCGCTGCCGTCGGCTGGGACGGTAGCTGCGACTGGGCCAACAGGTGCAACTGGGCCACTGGAAACTGAGGCAGCAGCCCCTGGATTGCCGGAGACTCAGGCCGTAGCGCCTGGGCCGCCATTAGCAGGGAAAGCAGCAGGGCCTCTGCCAACGGCTGTAAGGCTGCCAACTGCAGCAGCGCCTGGGCCGCTAGCTGCTGGGATATTAGCAGCACATGCGCTGCCGTCAGCTGGGACGGTAGCAGGGCCTGTGCCAACGGCTGCAAGGGCAGCAGTGCCGGGGCCGCCGGAGACTAAGGCAGCAGTACCTGGGCTTCCAGTCACTGGGATAGCGGCGGCATCCGCGTTGCCGTTGGCAGGGAAAGTAGTAGCGCCTGTGCCAACGACTGCAAGCACAGCAGTGCCGGGGCGGCAGGACACTAAGGCAGCAGCGCATAGGCTGCCAGTCACTGGGATGGCAGCAGTGCCCGGGCAAGCAGCACCTGGCATGGCTGCGGTGGGTCCAGCAGCAGATTCCGGGCCGGCTGTGAGGGGCAAAGTACCCGCACCTGCGCCCGCAGCGGATATCAGTGTGCCTGGGAAGCCGGCTATGAGGGCAGAAGTAGCAGCAGTGGGGGCAGCAGCGCTTGGACCGCTGCAACCTAGGCCAACGGCGGCACCTGGGTTGACGACGACAGCGGCAGAAACGCCGGAGGTATTGCCGGTGGACACGCGGTCGGCAGCAACGCCCGCGCCAGAGGCGGCTGCTGCGGGAGCGGCAGCCGCAGCGCCTGGGTCGCCGAGTACAAAGGCTGCAGCTTTGACGGGGTTCCTTAAGGCGAGGGCAGCAACGCCGGAGCAGCCAGCGACGAAGGCAGCGGCGGTGGCGGCGGGGACGGCAGCGAAGGTGGTCACCACGGGTCCTCGGTCCAACGAGGCCCTGGCTGTAGCAGCAGCAGCGGTCGCCCCATCCCATGAGGCTCTGTGTGCCGCAGCAGCTACCCCGTCCCCTGAGGCGACAGGAACAGCAGCAGCAGCAGCAGCAGCCACCCTGCCCCCCGAGGCACCTGGAACAGCAGCAGCAGCAGCCACCCTGTCCCATGAGGTGACGAGTGTAGCAGCTGAAGCAGCGGCGGCGGTTTCCCCGTCGCTCGAGGGCCAAAGCGACCAGCTGATCCCGGTAGCCGCCCTTCCAGGCACCCCGGCCGCCGCGCGTCTGTGCGTCACCGAATCGGTTCCGTTTGCGCCATCAGAGGAAGAGGACCCGTCGCTGTACATGGACCCTGCGTTACTGACGCTGGGCATGACCGAGCCTGCCCCATCCACGCTCTTGGAAGAGTTCTCCCTGCACACCCACCCTGTACCGGTGAGGTCTTCGAGGTCCTCCTCCTCGGTGACGGAGGACTTCGCTGCGGCTGCGACTGCCGTGCCCGCGGAGAAGGAAGACACGTCCCCGCGGCTCAAACCTGCTTGGATGACACCGGACGTCACACTGCCTGTGCCTGTCGTGTCTTCAGACAAGGCGGACTCGTCGCTACCCGTGGAGCCTGTTCCTGCCGTGGCCTCGGAGATGGCTGACCCGTTTCTGCCCGGAGAATCAGAGCTTATGACGCTGGACGTCACTGTGCCTGCACCCCTGATGCCGGCGGAGGAGAAGGACGCGTCGCTGCATCTCGATCTGGGCCTGACGGCGTCACGCCTCAACTCCTCCTTGAGGGCCGAGGAGATGGTAAGTGGGTCTTTGCGCCATGTGCCATGTTAGCAGAGCTCCATGGTGCATGGCGCATGGTTAATGACGCATGGTGCACGGTTCATGATGCATGGTGCTCGGTTCATGATGCATGGTGCGTGGCGCGTGGAGCATGGCGCATGGTTCATGATGCAAGGCTCATGGTTCATGATGCATGGCGCATGGTGCATGGTGCGCATTACTAATAGCATGGGGCTCAGCTGAGATGCTAGTGCGCTGCCTGACTCTTTTGAAAAAGGCAGTCTGGTGGATCTCACAAGGTTGTGGCAGAGGCAAATTGCTGCCCCGGCTGTTTTAGTAGTTGTTTATGAAACCATTGGAAATCGATTTGCCCCTGCCCCTGCACCCTGCCTGTGTAGGATGTACGTTTGGACCTGGACGCGGTTCGCCTGATGGCAACAATGAAGCCCAGTGTGTGGTCGGGGATACATCTGCCGGGGAAGGTGCGTCCCGCGAGGGTTGGGGGAACAGGAAGGGGTTACGAGCTTCCTATTTTAGCCGTAGGCTTGCTGCGAGTACTGCTGACAGTTGTGTGCTGTGATGGCCGTGGGGGTGGGAGCAGAGTCTAAGATTATCCTACCTGGGAAGGTGCGGCCCGCAAGGATTGGTGTAATAGTTGGGAGCTACGGGCTTGTATTTATGCTCAAGGCTTGCTGACAACGAACTGCTGTGATTGGTGTGGGGGTGAGAGCAGGGGCGAAGATCCACCTGCCTGGAGAGGTGTGCCCCGCAAGGGTTGAGGTAACAGAAAGGGGTTACGGGCTTACATTTATGCTTGAGGGCTCGTTATTTCTGTCAGAGACTTGCGCACAACCTGCAGACCATTGTGTGCTGTGAAGTCTGCGGGGGTGAGAGTAGGGGCGGGGGTTAACCTGCTTGAGAAGGTGCGAACCAGACTGTAGGTTTGGGGTGGCGTTGAGGGTCAAGGGGTTACGAAACTTAAGACCTTGTTGTTTCTGCGAGAGACTAGCGGGCCATCCTGCCAACAATGGTGTGCTGTGATAGCCGCTGTGGTGAGAGCAGGAGCAGGGATTCACCTGCCTGAGAAGCTGCGCCCCGCACATTTGGGGTAGTGGTATGGGGTTGAGGGCTTTTGTTTCTGCCAGAGGCTTGCGGACAATTCTGCCGACTACGATGTACTGTGATGGGGCGGGGGCGGGTGCAGGGGTGGGGATTCACCAGCCTGGTAAGGTGCGACCCGTATAGTTCGGGATGGCGGTAAGGGTGCAAGGAATCATTGTTCCTGCCGAGGCTTGTCAAGAATGCTCCCAGCAGTGGTGCACAGTGACGGCTGCGGGGGCGCGAGCAGGGGCGGGGATTTACCTGCTGGAAAGGTGCGGTCTGCATGGCTTGGGGCTTGGGGTGGTGGAGTTATTTGGACTTGCGGGCCTTTATTTATGCTTGAGGCTTGCCGACAACCGTTGGATATACTGGTGGGTGAATTCTGTATGGCTTGGGGTGATGGTGACGGGCTTATGCTCCTGCTTGAGGCTTGCCGGTTTACAGGGACCAGTGTTTATGGTCTGACCCCGTTTTTAAGGTGTAGGGTTAAGGGTTGAGTTTTTTTCCATCACTGTGTGTGGTCAGCAGCTTCAGTTGTGGCATACGTCGCTGTGGACAGGATGGCCTCGGACCCTCCTTGGACTCCAAACCTCTGTTTTTTGCGGATCCATAGAGCTCTTCACCTAGGTGACAGGTTTTAGAGGGTAAGGTGGGACAGGGTTCGGAGCTTAAGGTTAGACAGGGTTCGGAGCTTCAGGTTTGACAGGGTGTAGAGGTTAAAGTTTGACAGGGTTCAGAGGTTAAGGTTTGACAGGGTTCAGAGGTTAAGGTTTGAACCCTTGACCTTATTGCCACCACCACCGATTGCAGTCTGCAGCATCAGTCGTGGCATGCGTTGCTGACGGCAGGATGGTCAGGACCTTTCCTTTAACTCCAAGAACCTCTGTTTGGTGGAACCGCGATAGTCCATGCTCCCACCTAGTTCACACTTCACAGGGTTCAGAAAAGTTGTAGGTTCTTGAACCCTTGAACCCTGGCGAGCCCCACTAACCACACCTCTTCTCCCAGGCATGCCCGTTCAACGTGCGCGGCCCTGGGTACCTCAAGGACCGTGTCAAGGTGCCCGCGGGGATGTCTGCGTTCACACTTTCCGCGTTCGACATCGTGGTGCTACCAAACGTCGTGGAGCATGTGGCCCGGTTCCTGCCCTCGGTCCGGTGAGTGGGGAGAGGTTAGGGTATGGGAGGGCGGTTGCCCGGCTCCTGCCCTCAGTCCGGTGAGTGTGGAGGGTTAAGGGTATGGGAGGGCGGTTGCCCGGTTCCTGCCCTCCGTACGGAGGGTGTGCGGTTTAGGGTTAAGGGGGGCGTCGGCCTGATTTCTGCACTCGGTCAGGGGGCTGTGACCAGGGTTTATTGCTTTCAGTTTGAAACAGGAACAGCTTCACGCCTTCACCATCCTGCAGCTTATGGCCCACGCCTGAACTGGAAACTGCAAACCCTGAACCCTGAGTCCTCGCACAGGCACCCCCCTAAACATTTGCACCTCCTCCACCCCGAACGTCCAACTAGGACACTACCACCCCTGGTGTGTCGTGTCATCCAGACATGTCAGACAAGGGTTCCCTGGGCTCTGGTGTACAAGAAGGGGCCCTAAACCCTAAACCCTAAACCCTAAACCCTTAACCCTTAACTAGGTCCGTAGGAGAAGGTGCCCCTTTTGCCATGGTCATCAACCTGATCATCCCTGCTCAGCATCCTTTTTTCCCTGAACTCTGCCTCTGCCTGGTTAGGAGGAGCAGTGCCCCCTTTGCCATGATCATCAACCTGATCATCCCTGCTCAGCATCCCTTTCCCTGAACTCTGCCTCTGCCTGGTCAGGAGGAGCGGTGCCCCCTTTGCCATGGTCATCAACCTGATCATCCCTGCTCAGCATCCCTTTCCCTGAACTCTGCCTCTGCCGGGTCAGGAGGAGCGGTGCCCCCTTTGCCATGGTCATCAACCTGATCATCCCTGCTCAGCATCCCTTTCCCTGAACTCTGCCTCTGCCTGGTCAGGAGGAGCGGTGCCCCCTTTGCCATGGTCATCAACCTGATCATCCCTGCTCAGCATCCCTTTCCCTGAACTCTGCCTCTGCCTGGTCAGGAGGAGCGGTGCCCCCTTTGCCATGGTCATCAACCTGATCATCCCTGCTCAGTATCCCTTTTCCTGGCCTCCTGCCTCTGCCTGTTTAGGAAGAGCGGTGCCCCCTTTGCCATGGTCATTAACCTGATCATCCCGGGGACTCCGCTGCTAGGCCTGGTGGCCACATTCGTGACGGATCGCGACTGCTTCGCACTAGCGGCGTCGACGCCTCCCGAGGACCCGATGGACAAAGGGCACGGCTGGACACCTTTCGACTTTGCGTTTCACAGGTGAGTGGATTTGAATTGAATTTAATTTATATCGGCGGTACCGTTACCTGTGCAGTCAAAATACGTCATCGGCAATGGGAATGGGCGGTTTCCATCGCCACTACAACACACGCCGAAAAGTCAGGAATGTGCTCTCCCTCAGCCCTTCACCCTAAACCCATCAACCGTAACCCTGAAACCTAAACTCTTGAACCTAGACCCTTAACTCTTAAACATAAACCCTTAAACATTTAAACCTTTAAACCTTTAAACCTTTAACCCTTAACCCGTAAACCTATACCCTTCACCCTAAACCCTAAAAAGTCAGGAATGTGCTCTCTCTATTCCTTTCAAGACCTCATACTCGTGGACCTCATGGCTGGCCTCCAGCTTCTTAAGAACCCGACGGAAAAGGGTCAGGGACGCGGGGAACCTTTCGAGCTGGTTTAGCACAAGCGTTTGCTTGGAAAATACTCCTCATAGAGGTACACATACGCTGGCAGTGATCATACTAATAAGTTATGTATGTTACGTTCTTTGCCCCCGCAAGAAATTAAATTTTCGCCGTCGCGCAATATGAAAACCCGTCTTGGCGGAAAACGCCTCTTTGGGGACAAAACAAAGTTCTCCAGAGAAGCGCGCTTCAGCTAAAAACTGCATTTTCTTCTCGTTTGCGGAGGCAAAACAAGTCTACGGTAACATGCATCCAGTGACAATACTCCTAATTGAGGTACCAGACTATGGTACCTGTACGTGCGTGCTGGCCATGAAAAATGTCGTCATCAATTATTTAAGTGTTTTATGAACTTGAAGGATTTGCTTGTTTGCCGTGGACGCCTTTCAGCTTCGTGTCACGCAGGTATCCTGGCAGGTCAAATTTTCTATGATTGGGCAATAGCATGCATGAAGCCATTTAGGTGCTAGGAGTGGGATACATAAAGTACATCAAGCCATTCAGGTGCTAGGAGTGGGATACATAAAGTACATCAAGCCATTCAGGTGCTAGGAGTGGGATACATAAAGTACATCAAGCCATTCAGGTGCTAGGAGTGGGATACATAAAGTACATCAAGCCATTCAGGTGCTAGGAGTGGGATACACAAAGTACATCAAGCCATTTAGGTGCTAGGAGTGGGATGCATAAAGTACATCAAGCCATTTAGGTGCTAGGAGTGGGATACATAAAGTACATCAAGCCATTCAGGTGCGAGGAGTGGGATACATAAAGTACATCAAGCCATTTAGGTGCTAGGAGTGGGATACATAAAGTACATCAAGCCATTCAGGTGCTAGGAGTGGGATACATAAAGTACATCAAGCCATTTAGGTGCTAGGAGTGGGATACATAAAGTACATCAAGCCATTTAGGTGCTAGGAGTGGAATATAGATAAGTGATCCATGAGCTGATGTCTTTGCTTGATTGGCAGTGCCTTTCGTGTAAGGTGCTGCATATGTGCTGGCTGTGAACGACTCCTTGTAAGGACTCCTGTTTTTTCCATTCATGCATTATGTTTACTATTTGCTTGGTTGCTGTGGACGCTGTTCGTCTAGTGTGTGCAGGTTAATGATATACCGGTAACACTTATTTTTTCGAGTGTGCCCAGGTGCCCTGTTGGATGATGTGCGGTCCAGGAGGCTGCCGCACTGCTTGTCCAGTGGCTGGCCTCTTTCTCAGCAGCACACGCCCTTGACAAACTTGAATTCTTGCACTTTTTGCGTGAAGAACGTGCTTTCATGATCCACAGGGCGCTAATAGTTGCACTCCTTCATTTATGGGAGGTGTTTTTTATCTTTTGGTGCCCCCCACCCCCACCCACACAGGCACCCACCCACACAGGCGCCCACCCATCCCAATGTCCCCATCCCTCCCTCGTCCTGCACCCAGGTTCATGACAGGGGACGTGGCAACACGCAACCGGATGCTGAAGCTGATCCCCCATATTGATAGTGGAAACTGGGTGGTGCGCCGCGCAGTGGGCACCAAGCCGGTCATCATAGGCAAGGTAAGGAGCCTGTGAATCAAATCGGAATGAAATCGGAATTAAAGGATTGCTGGTACCCCCTACTGGTACGTCACCATACATCCTTTCACTTTGACTGTGGAAACTGGGTGGTGCGCCGCGCAGTGGGCATCAAGCCGGTCATCATAGATTCATAGGCGATGTGGGGAGCCTCTGAATGAGATCCGAATTAAATGCTTATTGGTTCTGGTCCATTTCATATTTGATAACGTTTGTCGCGTTGACATCGTGCATTGGGTGGTGTGCCACGCCGTGGGCACCAAGCTGCTCCTCATATGCAAGGTGAGGCACAACTGAATTAAATTGGAATTGAAATACTGGTATGACTGTTTCAAAACCATATTCCATTACGTGATGGGCATGGACGGTGGGTTTGGGGCTGGGTGCGCCGTTCCGTGGGGACCAAGCCTGTCAGTTTAGGCAAGGTGGGGAGCCTCTAAATGAGATCAGAATGAAAAGCTTACCTAGGCCATATTATTATTATTAAGACTTTTGTCACGTTGACAGCGTGCATTGGGTGGTGTGCGGCGCCTTGGGCTCCAAGCCGTTCTTCATAGGCGAGGTGAGGCAGTAGTAGCTGACGCCCCCCACATTGACAGGGGGACCTGGGTGGTGCGCCACATGGTAGCACAATCCAGCTCAACTTGCGCCGTATCGTGCTACCTTGGTGGGCGGTGGGTACCGTGCCGGCCATTGTAAGCAAGGTGAGTTAGCAATGCCCACCTTCAGGCCTGCCAGCTAAATGCAGGCTGGCAGCAACTTTAATTCCGGCCCCCCCTGAAATGCCCTTGTCTGCTTATACAGTATGCCAAGGGCTTTGAATACCTCGTACCACGCCCATGGTGTACCTGAACTGTAGCTGAGTAACCCGAGAGAAACAGTTCTTCTAACGAGCATTTTGTGTTGCTTAACAGGCTTTGAAGACCACGTACCACGCACTTGTGTAGCTGAAATGTAGCTGAATTACCAGATACCAACAGTTTGTCTGACGCGCAATTTGTGCTGCTTGAAAGGCTACACAGACCACCTACTACGCCCATGGTGTAGCTGAGATGTAGCTGAATTACCCGAGACCAACAGATATCCTGACCCGTAATCTGTGCTGCTTAACAGGCTTTGAAGACCACGTACCATACGACGCAGCAGTACATTGAGGTGGACATCGACATTTCCGCCAACAGCACTGCGTCGTACATCACTGGCATGGTCAGGGGCGCAACCTCAGGCCTAGTCATCGATCTGGGTGAGATGTAGGGTGGTGTAGTCATAGATCTGGGTGAGATCTAGGTGCGATCTGGGGCGGCTTAGTCATAGGCCTGGGTGAGATCTGGATGAGATCCAAAGCATTGTCGTCAGAGGCCTGAATGAGATCTGGGTGAGATCTGAATGAGATCTAGGGAGGCTTGGTCATAGATCTATAAGCAAGAGGGCGGCCTAATCTTTTATGTTTGGAATCTGGATCAAGGGCGGCCTTGTCGTAGGTCTGAATGAGATCTAGGGTTTACCGGGTGACGTGGTCAACCCTGGTTGGCTGCTCTTTCCGAGATGGCACACTCCCATGCCCTGTCCCTGAGGCCTTACTAATTTTCTTGCTTTGGGCCGTCTTGCCGTCTCGGCTCCAGTTTTGCCCTGGGCCTTGACCTGCACTCACGCTGCAAGCCCACTGCCTTACCCTGTCCTCATGCACCCCCCCCCCACACACGCATGCACCCTCCCCCTGACATACACACGCATCCCCACCCACCCACCCCACACAGGCATCCCCACTCACCCCCCTCAACACGCATTAACCCTCCACAGGTTTCGTGCTTGAGGGTCAGCTTGCCTGGGAACTCCCTGAGTGTCTGATTGGTGCTGCACGTGTGAGCCACCTGGACGTCAGGGACGCAGTGGAGCTGGACATGTCAGCAGAGATTCCCCTCTTGAAGCCAGCAGCCAAGGACAACCAAGTGGGCACGCTCCAGCAGCGATGAGCGGCGTCCAGGTCGGGGCTTCCCCTGGGTCTTGGGCTGGATTAAAATTAAGACCGACTCGGCTGGGGGGGGGGAAATCCCGGACAACCAAATTTTGACGGCAGTTCGGCCGGCCGGCAGAACTGCTGAAGGCAGTTCGGCTTGGGGCGAGTAGGAGTTGAAGGTCCGTGACTGCCCAGCCTGGAAATGTCGGCAGAGATTGCCCCCTTGAGGCTTAGGATGTGCGGCGCTCTAATGGGGGTTCCACATAGTTGGGACTGTGGACATGTCAGCAGAGGAGGTCCACATCTTGAAGGTGACTGCCCAGCCTGGATATGTCGGCAGAGATTGCTCTCATGAGGCTATAGGGATGAGCGGTACGGAGATGGGGGTTCCACATATATGATATATGGAACCGTGGACATGTCAGAAGAGGAGGTCCTTATCTTGAAGCCAGTGCAGCCAAAGACACTATAGCTGGCTCGTTCTAGCAGCGATGTGCAGGGTCTTCTGCTCTTGTTGCTTGAGTCACCTACTCCTTAGGTGCACCTCTTAGCCAGGGTTTGGGCTCCACAGGATGGGGGCTGGACATTTCAAAAGAGGACATCTCTATATTGAAGCCAGCAGCCAAGTAAGATCTTGTGTGCACATTTTAGCAGGAACGGATGTGCGGATATCCAGATCCAGCAGCAATGGGAGTGCTGGTATCCAGCGCAAGAACCCAACGCAAGGGCGAAATGTGATATAGTGGGCAGTTGGGCAACCTCTACCATGGTCGGCTAGGGGGCTTGCTCTCATTCTGTTTGTTGGTTAGTACGGACGTATTGTCGTTCAGTGTTTTGTAAGAACCGGAGGTGGTTTGTAAAGGCCCTGACAGGCTTACCGGTTTCTTCAGTAATCGCCGATGTTTTTAGTACTGACCGGTTTTGGCAGTACTGACCGGGTATAGATGCGAGTTGTGAAGGTTTTGTGTAAGGACCAAAAGTGGGCCGCCAATGCTAGTCCTATCTCAAGTATTTGTTAG
Source organism: Limnomonas spitsbergensis (assembly GCA_037349105.1). Lineage (NCBI taxonomy): Eukaryota > Viridiplantae > Chlorophyta > Chlorophyceae > Chlamydomonadales > Limnomonas > Limnomonas spitsbergensis. Next base: position 3,746,269 of record JAYJMM010000041.1, read on the forward strand.
TAGAACCCTCAGTCGGGCGCCCATGCGGCCGTGCCTTGTTTCGAGCATGGCCCAGGGGTGTAACGTTGTTGACCCCCCAGTGGGGTTGAAGTGCTATGCCCCATCTTGGCACCCATTGATTTTGAAAACATAGACACCTGGGGTTGAGGGATCGAACCCGCCACACGATCTTCTCTCTCCCCCCAACTAGAGCGCCGGATCCATGTTCCTGCCCCCTCACATAGGAGGATGGCATGGCTGCATCATGGCCCAGGCTATGCATGGTAGCCGGAGTTGAGCCTAGTCATTCCCTACCAGCCCCACGTGGCCGAGCGTTCAGCATGGCCCAGCGGGTATGCACAGTTCAAAAAAAAATCCCTATCCCTAGGGATCCCTAAAAAAAACTGGTGGCCCACCGGATGTGTCAGTTTTATCACCGTGGGCATTAGACGCCTCTCAGGACCAATCCAATTTGGGCAGGGCCCAGAGGTGTAATGTCGTTGAAATGGGGCCTTATCTGCGGGTTCCATGTCCCTGCCCCCCCTCGCATACGCAGAATGGCATGGCTGCACCATGGTCCAGGTTGTGCATGGTAGCTGGAATTGAGCTTCGTCATTCACCACCAGCCCCACGCGGTCGAGCATTCATCAGGGCCCAGCGGGTATGCACCATTCTTAACTTGCAGACCTGATCCTCCCGACCAAGCAGTCAGGTGCCCACACAGCCGAGCCTCTTCAACATGGCCCAGAAGTGTTATGTCATTGACTTGCAGATCTGCTGGATCAGAGCACCAAACTACGTCATGCTAGTCTCGCGGATCTACAAAGGCTGAATGCAGAGAATATGAACCACTGTCACAAGGGTTGGCCACAAAACATATACCGGTACACAAATGCATATATTCCAGGTTGTACTTCCTTGCCTAAATAAGCAAGGGTCCGCTTCAGCTCGTTCAGTTGTAGCGGCAGCTGGAGGACGCTACAGTTCGTTCGGTAACACAGTAGCTCGATCGGTTACACAGCAGCTGGAGGAGGGACCGTCCCAAACGCTGGTGCAGGAACGGCACGCTTTGCAGCCGAGGGTAGAATCATTAGGGTGGGCTCCTCAACAGTCATCTGCAAACACGCAACGAGGCAGAGCAAGGTCAGCCGCATGGCGCCAAGTGGGCTACGCTTCTGAAATCTGGGATGCAAAATCGGCCATGCCAATAAACCAGGCAAATAAGAATCCTACGCACAAGGATGTAAGAAGCATGGTGAGCTGCATGCACCTTCTTGGCGCTCAGTGAATACAATTTTTGAAATGTTGGATCCGAAATCGGCTAAAACCTCTCTGGCTGAAGCAATCATGAAAGACGTCCCCTGAAGACGTCAAGCATGTCGCAGCAGGGTGGGTCTCATAGTCTTCTTGGCCCTTCGTACACTAGGGGACGCTTTTTGAAATCTGGAATCCAAAGTCAGCCAAGCCAGTCATAAAAGACAAAAACACTCCAGGATTAGGAAGGAAGGTGACCCGAATCAGCCGCTCCAGGGCAGCTGCCTTGGTAGTGCTTGCTGAGATGCCCATGCCATCTTAAGTACATGGGTAATGCACTTAACACAGCAATGCCTAAATAAAAATTGACGGACATGAGGCGGACTCGTAGAACAGCCTCAACTAGAGCACACACCTCTTCACTCACTAATCCCCTCCCCACCCCCCGGATGGGAGCAAAACTCCCTCGGCTCGCATGAGGAGGAGGAGGAGATTCAGAGCCAGGCTCCAGCGGGAACATTCCGGCTGGTTAGGGACATACCAGAAGCAAGCCTGGACACACACAACTCCCCCTCCCATACCAACGAGCCCTTATCTGAGGCCAGGTCTTCAATACACCCACCCCAACCAATCCCTTCATGAGCCAGATCCTCAACTACCCCCCCCCCCCCCCTCCATACTTGCCTCTACCTGGGGCCAGGTCCTCACATACACCACCCTACCAGGCCTTCATCCCAGGTCAAGTCATGAACACCTCCACCCTCACTAGTCCACACCCCAGGTTTGCTCTCAAGAAAACCCAGCCCCACTAGCCTGTTTCACAGCAATGATCCTCCACTCACCACCATGTCATCGAATGCCAGACACAACACAGGCCTCCCTCCCAGAACCGCCGACATAAGCTCCCCAGAGCCCACGCCCGCCTGGCTGCTGCTGGGATCCTCATTGGGGACGGTTACAGAGACAGGCTTCACCGGCCGCACGTTGGTGAAAAGGTCGCACGCGTACTTGATCAGGTTGGGGTGATCGGGCGTCCCACCACTGCGCATCCGGGGCAATGTAAAAATGTGATTTTCCCCTTCAAATGTTCACCTATGGGGCATTGTGCATGGGGGACCATGGGACATTGCGCATGGGTACTTGGTGTGGAATGCCAACTGTGAGGCCGTGGTGAATTGGTGTGCATAACTGTCAAGGGGGCTGGTGTGGAGCATCATGCAAGGGAATGGTGTAGCATGCCCATTGGGGGGGCGTGGGGAATTGATCTGGAATGCCCACGTTGGTGAGGGGGCTGCCGGCCATACAGTCACCCACATGCGTTGAGCAAAACTAAAGAGCTTGGCCAGGGAACAGGATAGGGCGCATAAGGGTCAGTGACGTCATACTGCTGTACTCCAAACCAAAGCCAAGGATGGGTTGCAACAGGGGGAGTAATGTCACACTCCACACCACGCCAGTGATGAAGCGCAGCTGGGGCAGTGCTGTCACACTCCACACCTATGCCAGCTCACCTGAGGGCTAGACTGGGGGAGTCATGTCGCACTTCACACTCAGAAGCTCACCTAAAGCTAGGCAGGGCAAGGCGGATCCTAGGGCCTGGCCATGCACCCTCGGCACGGGCTGCAGGTAGCATGAGCGTGCACACCGGGTGTTGCATGGAGCGCCCTGGAGAGAGATCCACGTTCAAGATCTGTACATCACCTGGGGGCAGGGTCGGGCAGGGTAGGGCAAGCTGTCAGATCAATGGGCGAGCCGATCGAGGATCTATTTGGATCTACTAGGATCTGTTTTCCCGTCTTTGCCTGTATATGTGAAGGATCTGCAAATGACCGGATCTGCCTTGTCGCACCTCGTTGTCCAGGTTGGTCCAGGGCCGGGGCTTTGGATCTTCGGGATAAGCCTTTGCCATCAGGGCCTGGCTGCTGCCACCACCAGTTGGGTACGGCAGCAGGCTTCAAGCTCCCGGCGCTCGCGCTGGCATTGGACAAGCTGCCTGCGGCGTTAAATTGGGCCATGCGGGAAGGCAGGCCCACGCTCTTCAACCCATGGTCCCGGGCCGACCTGCAGAGCGCAGGAATCTGGATTTTAGGACTTAAATAACGCGGCTAGACCCGAAATCATGCTGTTCTGTAAAATGACAGAGGTAGCATCGACATTGATTGGTTGGCCATTCAAGACAGTCAGGTAATGAATACCGAACAGGCGCATCATGATTATCATGCAGTCCTTTCGTAAGTTGAACAAGTTGCATGGAACTTGGAGGAGCTTGTGAACTGTGTATGAAACCTGGAAATGCTTGTAAAACGAGCTTGTCCAGCAGCAGCGATTGGGCATATAACGTGCGGAGGGAGCGACCGCAGGCCAAGCCGCTTCGGTCCTGCCAGTAAAAAGAGTTTGATCCGGGAGGTCTGGCTGAAGGCCTGGTTGTGTTCCTAGTACCAAGCAAGGACAGCGCCCTTTATCCCCACGACGCATGGCACATACATCGCAGCATTCATCGTTGATTGATTCTGATTCTGGTGTTTTGTCTTGCATTCTTGTCATGGATGCACGGCCTTACTTGTTATTCACATACACTCGAGCAGCCCAAGCACAGGACGTAGGCGCATTCCACACCAGACCGGCCAGGGCCACAAGCTGCGCCACATTGGACAGGGCAAGCAGGCAGGCAGCACTGATTATCTTGGTGTGATTAAGGAACAGTTCGGCTAAGGTTTGGTCCCCCAGTGGCTGCCCTGGTAGTCCTCCAATGCCTTCTGAAAGGGACATTGCTTGATGGAGTCTCTCTCTTTCGGAGATGAACATGATGTAGCCAGTCTCCCTCAACACTGTGGCAAAGGTACTCTCCCAAGTTCTCTTCATCCACCGCACCAGTAAGACTCAGCAGCTGACAATACCCCACCTTAAGCTGCCCAGGCCTAGCCGCAACCATGCCCATGCACCACATGGACTGTGGCCGCTGAGAGGACAGGGGCCAGCTTCAGAGCCAGAAAAACAAAAAGGCGAGGCTCACAGGACTGGGGGGTCCCCTGCGGCCCAGTGCCCACCTCCTCGAATGATCCGACGGGGCTATCATCGTATCTTGCCAAATAGAAGCCCCCAAGTGTGTATCTGTGAGCAGGGGGCAGGGGGCAAAGCTTGGCATGTGGGGCATCTGGACGAACCGTCAGATTGCATGCGGAGCGGTGAGCGGGACGTCACAGCACAATCGAGCATTCTCGACGCGCTCTTCGCACCCGAACAGTTCCACGAGCTTGAATTCCGCAGGGATATGCTTGCGAGCCTGCGAAGTGTGAGTGTGGCGAACCGTCGGTACTAGGCAGCTAGCGGCGCTGGCTCGAAAACAACCGCAGTGGGAACTGAATAAGCAAATAATCAGGCGCGCAGCCACCTAGAGTTCGAAGCGCGTGCAAAAGGGTGACGCACCTCTTCTGTCTTGACCAGCTGCAGCTGATAGAGCGCCCTGCCAGGCAAAAATACGTGGCACCAGAGGTCGGGACGTGGCTATTGACGCATGGTGGACACACAACGGCCCACTGGGACGAACGGCATGCACCGTCACATGCTCACACACCTGCCCTTGAAGACCCAAGGCGCTTCCCCGTAGCCCATAGCGCTAGTCCGAAAGCGTTCACGATTGCACGCCTGCCCCAAGATCCTTGTGTCGAGTGTGTGGCACGCCCGGACCCCGCCACAGAGACCCGCTGCCGGTACTTTCGTGTATTCCAGCAGGGCAGCGTTACTGGCCGAGGGCTTATTCCTCAACCTATGTTACGACGTTTCCTGTCCTCCTTTTCCTCAATGAGACACCCTATCCACCACAAATGTATGGACCTAGCTTGCTCCAAGGCAGCGAGTGTTGTGGTTACATATATACAGCTTACCTACATACACACACACACCTACCCAGTACCCACGCACACAATGCCGGCAGTCAGCCCCGAAAGGTGAGGGAGCTGCGCAAACCGACAAAGCAGTACAAGTGCAACCTTCGAAGATGCATGTCCATCCACCCAGCCAAGTCGGGCCGCGAACCTTCCACACATGCATCATCGGCCTTGGTTGAGTCAGCAGCAAACCAGCAACAAGGCTATCACGCCAGAAAAAACAAGCTGTACAAGTATATGGCCATCCATCCAGCCAGACAAGGCATCAAACACTCAACACATGCATCATCAGCCTTTGCTGAGTCAGCAACAACAAGGCCATCCCGCCAGCAGGAGCGCCAGCCAACGGTTCCTTCACTGTCAGCTGCAGCAAACGCGCCCCCAAGATGCTCTCCCCCTCCTCCAGCTCCATGTCCACAACATCCTGTAGACCTGAGGCTTGCTGGCCGGATGTCTTGCGGTACACGTAGTACAGCTTCTGGGCCTCGACCAGCACTGCTGAGACCGGGCCCTGGGGCTGGCCTGCAAAAACCGATGTGCATCATAATATTGTGTAAGCGTGCAGCCTTCAGTCTCAGCCTTCCGTTCTCCGTTTTCAAGTCAGTTTCAACTCTCATTTCTCAACTATCTCTCATCTCTCAGTTTCTCCAGATCAACAAGTCAGATCAAGACGACCGCAATTGTCTTCTGAGGGATCTGGCGGAAATAAGGCAGAGTCCGACAGGCCCACATCAACACACCAACAGATGGTCAACAGTATCTGCAAGAAATAAGGCAGAGCACGACAGGCCCGAAACACACCAACAGGCACCAGTCAAAAAAACAAAATTCTGTCGTTGCGGTTTCGTTCTGGCTTTCTGTGCTGGGTTCCTCCTGTTTCGCTCTGCCTGGCCCTTTTGAAAAAGGCTGTGGGTGGTAGTGTCAACTTTGTAAAAAACAACAACAAAACATGATAAAGAAACCGCTCCTCTCTGCAGTACGCCCCTCCCTGCAGTACGCCCCTCCCTGCAGTACGCCCCTATCTCACCTATGAGGAGGTGCTTCTTATGCAACTTGCCCGCGACCACGTACGCCAGCGCCGGCACGTAGCACTCGTGGGATACCGACGGCTCCAGCTGCTGAGGCGGCCACGCCACCCGCACGACCGCACAGTCCACATCGTCGCACAGCCCTAGCAGCCCAACGCCCCCTGCCTCGGCGCTCAGCACGCGACCCGAGCCGCAGGCCATGTGCCACTTGGGCGAGGGCCTTGCAGCCGCCGCCGCTACTCCTGCCGCCGCTACTCCTGACGCGGAAGGTGAAGCGGAAGCTGAGGTGGCAGCGCCAGGCTGCACCGGCAGCAGCAGCAGGTCCAGGCAGTCCTCGCCGCCCATGGCTCCCACGCCGTCCGGGCCGCTCTCCTTATAGATGTCGGTCCACTGCTGGTGGGCGGGGTCCGAGGCCATGGGCTTGTCGGAGGTGTACTTGGCGAGCCGGGCCGCGGCCTCCTCCAGGCTGCGCGGATCAATGTCACTCTCTTCATCATCGTCCAGGCCTAGAACATGCAGGCAAGAGGTGTAACTTTTTGTGTTTTTGTGTTTTTGTGGGGCCCACAAGCTATTGGCGGTATATGTTGCAGGTTATACAGGCTTTTCGCGGAGTATGCAGTTTCTGTGGGGCATACAGGCAAAACGGTATATTCTTTTAAACGGGCTCTGACAGGCACACGTTAAAGCCTTTTTCTCCATCGAAACGCTCGAAGAAGCCCGTAGGCAAACGGTTTTGCCAAGCATCGAGCATATTTTACCCCTAGGCGCTTTGCTTCGCTTAAGAGCATCGCGCATTGACAGGTCGAGAGACACACGTTTCGTTGACGGGCTTGGCAGGGAACACATTACACAAAGGCAGCTGCCCTTGCATCGCTGTTCAATGTCTTCCACCAGCGCACTCTTCAAGTTTGTTCAAAATCATCCAGGCTCTCATAGCCACAGGTCCAAAGAAGCAAAGCAGACCAACGATGCTCATAAGGGCTAATCTTTTGGCCGCATGCAGGGTTCAGGGTTTGGAGATAAGGGTTTGGGGTTCAGGGTTTGGCTTTATGGCTTTGGGGTTAAGGGTTTAGGGTTTAGGGTGCGAGGGTGACGCCAACACCCAAGGGACGGCCAACAGTGTTCCTTTTAGCATCAAGGGGGCCAACCAAACATGACGCTGATGAACTAGGCCAAGACAACGCTTATAAATCGCCACCCTGAAAAGCCCGTGATCCCTGTGACGCAAGCGAGAGAACGCATAGGGGATGGGTTGTCTGCTCCGCAAAAGGTGGCAGCCAGCCAGCCATGCTCCTGTCCCCTCCCACGTGAAGCAGACTCGCGAGCAGGCTGGAGTCAGATGGCCGTTTACAATGGACGTTACACAGCTCTGGAAGCTGCGCAGCATGTAGCCGCGACAGCCAGCGCTAGTAATTGCGCAGCATGAAGCCACAAAAAACAGCACTAGTAGCTGCGCAGCATGTAGCCGCGACAGCCAGCGCTAGTAATTGCGCAGCATGAAGCCACAAAAACCAGCACTAGTAGCTGCGCAGCATGTAGCCGCGACAGCCAGCGCTAGTAGCTGCGCAGCATGAAGCCACCAAAACCAGCACTAGTAACTGCACAGCATGTAGCGGCTGCCGCCCTTCCCACAACACACCCTTCCGGCAGTCAATGTGCATCACGTTATCCTCCGCAGCCGCCCCGCCCTCCTCGGCGCAGCTGTCGGGGTCCAGGCCCAGCAGCACAGCGTCCTGCCTCGGGTGCGCCAGGACCAGGTGCGGGGGCAAGACGCTCTGTCGCAGCAGCGTCACGCTCGTTACGGCCAGCTGCGGGGAGATCTCCTGAGGGACCGGGCGGAACATGGGGTGGCCAGGGTGGGTAGAAGGTGGGAAGAAGGTGGGTAGAAGGTGGGTAGAAAAGGAGGAGGTGGTTTGAAAAGAATGGGTAAGGCTACAGAGGATTTGTCCAGGAAATGATCCGGGAGAGTCTAAGAGTCAGGTCAGGAGAAGGCGGTTGTCCAAGGGATGGTGGTCATCTGGGGGATGGTGGCTGTTGACGACAAGGCAGGCGGAAGAGGACAAAGTGAACGTGGTCAGACACACATAGAGTTCTGCCCATCAGAAACCACATATTGACAGAGTGGCGTGGCACTGGCTATGAGGCTTGAAGTTACCACTGACTAACGTACTTAAACCACAACTGCCTACCCTGAGTTGCATCTGATAGCAGTAGCTAAGGTGCGGAGGCACTGCTGCCAACTGGAACATGGGGCCCGGAGTTACAAAGACATAGGACCGTAACTACGGGTCTGGAGTTACAAAGACATAGGACCGTAACTACGGGTCTGGAGTTACAAATACAGAGGACCGTAACTACGGGTCTGGAGTTACAAAGACATAGGACCGTAACTACGGGTCTGGAGTTACAAAGACATAGGACCGGTACTACGGGTCTGGAGTTACAAAGACAGAGGACCGTAACTACGGGTCTGGAGTTACAAAGACATAGGACCGTAACTACGGGTCTGGAGTTACAAATACAGAGGACCGTAACTACGGGTCTGGAGTTACAAAGACATAGGACCGTAACTACGGGTCTGGAGTTACAAAGACATAGGACCGTAACTACGGGTCTGGAGTTACAAAGACAGAGGACCGTAACTACGGGTCTGGAGTTACAAAGACATAGGACCGTAACTACGGGTCTGGAGTTACAAAGACAGAGGACCGTAACTACGGGTCTGGAGTTACAAAGACAGAGGACCGTAACTACGGGTCTGGAGTTACAAAGACATAGGACCGTAACTACGGGTCTGGAGTTACAAAGACATAGGACCGTAACTACGGGTCTGGAGTTACAAAGACATAGGACCGTAACTACGGGTCTGGAGTTACAAATACAGAGGACCGTAACTACGGGTCTGGAGTTACAAAGACATAGGACCGTAACTACGGGTCTGGAGTTACAAAGACATAGGACCGTAACTACGGGTCTGGAGTTACAAAGACATAGGACCGTAACTACGGGTCTGGAGTTACAAAGACATAGGACCGTAACTACGGGTCTGGAGTTACAAAGACATAGGACCGTAACTACGGGTCTGGAGTTACAAAGACAGAGGACCGTAACTACGGGTCTGGAGTTACAAATACAGAGGACCGTAACTACGGGTCTGGAGTTACAAAGACATAGGACCGTAACTACGGGTCTGGAGTTACAAAGACATAGGACCGTAACTACGGGTCTGGAGTTACAAAGACAGAGGACCGTAACTACGGGTCTGGAGTTACAAAGACATAGGACCGTAACTACGGGTCTGGAGTTACAAATACAGAGGACCGTAACTACGGGTCTGGAGTTACAAAGACATAGGACCGTAACTACGGGTCTGGAGTTACAAAGACATAGGACCGTAACTACGGGTCTGGAGTTACAAAGACAGAGGACCGTAACTACGGGTCTGGAGTTACAAAGACATAGGACCGTAACTACGGGTCTGGAGTTACAAAGACAGAGGACCGTAACTACGGGTCTGGAGTTACAAAGACAGAGGACCGTAACTACGGGTCTGGAGTTACAAAGACATAGGACCGTAACTACGGGTCTGGAGTTACAAAGACATAGGACCGTAACTACGGGTCTGGAGTTACAAAGACATAGGACCGTAACTACGGTTCTGGAGTTACAAAGACATTGGACCGTAACTACGGGTCTGGAGTTACAAAGACATAGGACCGTAACTACGGGTCTGGAGTTACAAAGACAGAGGACCGTAACTACGGGTCTGGAGTTACAAAGACATAGGACCGTAACTACAGGTCTGGAGTTATTATCCGAGCACCCTACCGGTTCCCAACCCTTGACCTTATACCCTTCACCCACCCGCTGCACACCTGTTTGTCGCCGGCCGCCCTGGCTTCCACGCGCAGCGTGATGGCGAATGTCTCGCAGCTCGTGGCCAGCTTTCGACCGCTGCTGTCGACGGCATCTCCGCTGGACTTTGCGGCCCACGCAATGCAGCGCAGCTCGCCTGCGGCAGGGCAGGAGGTGGGCCATTCAGTTATAGAGCGAGATTCTTGGAAGTCGTGTGGTGCATCTCACAGCTTCATAGGATTACACGCAGTGGCCTCCAGTCTTGTGACTAGATCATTAATAGGATCACACGCAGTGGCTTCCAGTGGTGGGACTCTATTGTAAATGGGATCACATTCCCACCCTCCACTGTTGCGACTCAAATGTTAAAAGGATCACACGCCCGCCCTCAAGATGTATGGCTCAAACGTCCCTCACAATCTATTCATCCCAGCTATAACATCAGTGAAGGACGTTGTTGCTCATGGAGACCTGTTGTCTGTCATAAAGGGTTTGGGGTATAGGGTTTGAGCCTTTGAGGTCAAGGGTAATAGGGTGATGGGTTTGGGTGATGACGCAACAGGAGAGGGGACCTCACCAGTGTGCGTGAAGGGGGGTGGTGGAGGGCACTGAGCCACTGACGGGACATAACAGAAGATTGGCGTACACCGCAGCCATGCTCGTGGACAAGGACAAATCCCACACTTCCAAGGGTGATTCACTCTTTACAACCAGCATCAAGAGCTCCTCCCACACCCCGGGGTTTATTTTAAACAATCCTCTCCCAAGAACAACTCCCACACCCCAAATGTTGAATCCTGAATTGTCCACTGCCCAGGGTAGCACCCACATCCCAAATGGTTCATTCTGAATTATCCAGTCCCAAGAACGACTCCTGCACGCCGAAAGGGCGCCCTCTCACGACACACCAGCCCCAAGACATGATCCCTGCACCGCAGCTCTCACCCGTGGGCAGCGCGTAAGCGGCCTCGATCATCAGCGGCCGGTGGCCTGCCAGAGGGGGCATGGGACGAAGCGGGTACACTGCCTCGGTAGTGTGCATCAGCCTGTTGCCCGCACTCCCAGGATCTGCATACAAGAGCACGATGCTTCCGTCACCAGTCGATGCCAGGATGGCGCCCATCAGCACACCGCTCCCCGTGTCGTCCACTGCGGGCTGCTGTGCTGAGTGCAGGAGAGAGGTGTCCATCAGCGCCAGGGACGGGTCCACCTGCACGTCGGTAGCTGGGCCGGCGCCGCTAGGGATCCCTTGATTCGAAATCACTGAGGGGTGTGCGCAGACACATAGGACGAGGTGGAACTTGTTTAGGGTTCAGGCACTGCGAGCTATGGTTAGGGGTTGATGGCACCGTAGATTTGAATTGTCTTCCCTCCCGGGGAAAGGTCACGGTGTGCATGAATTCATCATTTAATGCTGCCCGCAGGGGGCAGCAAATGGCCATCAATATTGATTCCTGACAGAAGACTGGCCAGGGCGATCGACAGTCCTCGCCAGTCTTCAGTCAGTGCATTCAACTAACGGTACTGAAAAGTGTCTGAATGCCCCTATCTCACCCCCAAACAACGATGATTATGGGGGGAGGAAGAGCGCCCCTACATAACAAGCACTCAGGAATGTGCGCAATGCGCTCTGCATGCGTATTATATGCCAGCGTCTCCGCTTTTAACCAATTGCCTCGCTCGAATGATCTAAGCAGTGCGAGCATGACGAGCAGAGAAAGCGGAGCTATGTAGAATTCGCGTTTCCATACCTCTCCTGCAGGATGAGGCCTTTCAGGCCTCCATAGAAGCCCTGCACCGGTGTGTCGCACATGAAGATCTGAATTATGAAAGGAGGTGCACCTGCCAGGCTATGGATGTCATCCTTTGTCTTGATGCTCTATGGCTTTTAGCTTGGGCTGCACCAGTGGCAATACAGATTCCTAAACGACACGAAGGCGTGCCCTGAACAACGCAGCTTGTGTCATTCGTTGTTGATTTGATATCAGTCAGTCACAGCTTTTACAACCTGTGCCACAGCATCCTGCACTTTGATCCCTCAGCAATATGACACACCTGCCAGGCTTTGGATCTTGCATTCCGCCCCTGACCCAGAGGCGCTGCTGCAAGCCTCCATGACATGCAGCGCCGCATGGCCGGCGGAGACGAAGCAGAACAGACGGCTGCCAGACCCGTCCGGAGCACCCCCCACCTCCAAGAGATGGTTCCGCAGAACCGAGGCGCGAGTGTGGACGTAGTCGATGGCTCCGCTCTTGATGGCTGCAACAGGCCCTGGCAGGGTGAGTGTGTGTCGGGAGGACAGGCTGCAGGTGGGTGCCAGACGCCAGGACTCGAATGCATCGTTTTGAAGAGTTCGATCTAGTTGCAAATCACACTTCTTCATGTTGGAGGCAAATGGTGACACGATTGCAGAGGGTGCCAGCCATGGCGCATGGCATGAGCGAGTGTGAGTGCAAATGAAGTGTGGAGTGTGGAGTGTGATCGCCGAGGAGGGAAAAGAGGAAGCTGCTTTCCACCGTTTTTATCTCTGAAAAGTATCTCTGCGTCCACTGCAGTGCTTCGTTTGCATTTGTTGGTGATACAAAAATCCATATCGAACTGATTTGAACGAGAGAACTTAAGTCAGCATGCGGCCGTACTTGCTGAAGGGGCACGAGCGCCCGCTGACCCAAGTGAAGTAAGTTCCTCAGGCCAAGCCCCCTGGGCCAAGCTATGGCTTTTTATAATTTTCCAAGTGACGGTAGCCTGAGATGGGTAAAAATTGGGAAGCTTCGCGACAGGAATCGTGGGGCAAGCGAACTGCCAGAATGCACGTCGTTGTACGCCTGTAACACAATTGGCCTCGCAGGTATAACCGAGAAGCAGATCTGATAATTAGCTGCGCTAAGGTAGGTGTTAGAGAGGTGTGGTCGCATCCTCACCAGGATAGTACCAGCAGACTACTACTTACTGGTACGAGCCCTTCAAAAAGCGAGCACTGACGTGATGATTCTTCTTGCGTTCAGAATCTGCAACCCTGTCTGTGTTCGTCTGACAATGGGATGCGCATTGGAACCTACGAGGGGCACAACGGAGCGATTTGGACCTGCGATATCAACAGTGGGTACACAGGATAGCAGCTGCAGGGCAGCTGCCTGTTGAGTCTTTATAGGCGATATTGCAATGCGTCATGGAACCGAAGTGCCCCGCTGGAAATGACTTTTCTATATTTTATGTAATTCTGAGCTTGGGCCTGTAATTTCTCAAGGCCACTTGACCTGGCCCCATGGGGCAGGCTCCTCTGTTTATTTAGGAGGCTCAAGCTACGATGCAGCTAAATCCAGCAATAGGCTGTGAAGGCCTAGCGTAGCATATTCTTCTGCTTGCATGAAGATTTTTTATCCATCGGCCCAGTGGTGGTGGCCCGGCGTAGACCCCCCAGCCGCATGGACTGGCACGCACTAAATCGACACTGCATGGCATGGCAATATGGCATGGCGCCATGATGGTGCACGCACCCAACTCCTGACCTGCCACTTGCAATCGCATGCCTGCAGTTGATTCCACAAGGCTGTTCACAGCCTCGGCAGACCAGACCGTGCGGATATGGGACATGCAGACCGGCAAGGAGCTGTTCCAGTTCAAGCAGCAGGAGCCTTGCCGAGCAGTGAACCTGTCAGTCGGCGAAGGCTTGCTCGCGTTCACAACGGATGCTTTCATGGGAACGCAGTCCATGATCCACATTGCCAAGCTGGAGCAGGACCTACAGCAGCAGAGCTCGAAGTCAGTACTCAGCATGGAGTGCCCCAAGGGCAGGATCACCCGGGTGTTCTGGTCAGAGCTGAACCGCTGCCTCGTGACAGCGCATGATGGCGGCTTCTTACGCAAGTGGGATTCGGAGGTGCGATAATGGTGCGACATCATCCCATTGATTTCACATGATAGATTATGACTTTTTAATGAGATATTTTACGCTGAAACAGTGTGGAATGTGTTTAAGAGGAAGCCCCTGAGCCTGTAATGGGCCCCTCAACCTCTTAGACTTTTTATGATTGAAGAACCAGAACAGGACTTAGTCATATCGTTTGAGCAAAGAGATTTGATGGGCAGGATATGCACATCCTCGATGAGTCGTGAACACGATAGCATGAATGGGCCATGATACGATGTGGATCTCATTAGGTGTCCAGCAGCTGGACATCTGGTAAGACCAGAATTCAAATCCCTCCTGGACTCCAGCACAGATGACACTTGTTTTTTGTATTTAATACTGCGGTTAGTTTGGGGTACCATCATAAGTTCATAACACCATGCATTGTTCGCCATGTATTGTTCGCCATGCATTATTCACCATGCATTTTCTGCCTTGCGTTTTTCATCATCTGCCATGCCTTTTTCACCCTGCGTTGTACCCCAGCTGTGCACTGTTCACTGCCAGTTCCTCTTCAACTTGGCACTCCTCACTGCGCAATGCGCCTTCAAGAAAGAAAGAAAACTACGCCCCGCAGGGGCGTGAGGGTTAAGGAAACAGCGCGGCATGGGCCTAGGCCGCGTCCGCGCCATTAGCCCGTTACCATCATAACAGAGAGAATCCATTCAAGCTACGGTGGCTTGCGCTTCCGGCTGTGTCTGGCTGGCTATCTTGTGGATCCTGATGTCGGGAAGTACTCCTACATCTGGTTTGCACAATACTTTTGTAGCGCGCACATGCCTTTTTTTGAGCGCACTTCCGGGCGTGATATATGCTGATGCCATGCGTCTTCAATGTTTGCAGACTGGCAAGATGCTGATGGAGAAGAAGGTGCATGACGACGCAATCCAGGACCTGCAGCTGGCCGATGACGGTTCGTATGGCATCACGGCTTCCCTGGACAAGACGGCAAAGCTGGTTGACATGGATAGCTTTCAAGTGCTCAAGACCTACCGGGCCGGGAGGCTCGTCCAGTCGGCAGCCATCTCTCCCATCATGGACCATGTGAGATGAGCGCTCTGTCCTCGACTCCTCGGCACTTCTCTCTCTCTCTCCCCCTCTCACCTTTTCTGGCCACACTTTATTAAAAAATCGGAGCCCGGTCTGTGCAAGAACAAGATCAGTGAATAATTTCATATCAATTCACTGATCTTGTTCTTGCACAGACCGGGTTCCGTTTTTTCTGTTCTCTTTTATCTCCTTGGGTTCCTGGAGTCCCGTGGCGATTTCATGATGGCTCCCTTGTTCTCTTCGATTGTAAGATTGTGTGTGTTGTATGCAATTTGTGTAGGTCATCTTAGGAGGTGGCCAGGATGCGTCATCGGTGACCACGACCGCATCGAGGGCAGGTGGCTTTGAGGCCAGATTTTTTCACAAGGTGAGAGAGGCCTGGGGATGTTAATTGTTAGCATAGCCTAGGATTGTGTATGTCAGGAATAGCCTGGGATTGTTTAATCAGGTTAAATGTTTCCGTTAGAGGCCTTGAATTGTTCTTTTTTACTGGTGAGCGACCTGGATTACCTGCCCTGCACGTTGGATAGTCAGGCCTTGGGCTTAATGTATTCAGGATTACTATGGAACCACAGAAAATTATGATCCTTAGAAGCATTGACTTAGGTTCTTGTGCAGTGATTCTACCAGTACAGTGCTGTGCTGATATGGAGCCAGTGCATTTTGGATGTCTGTCGGATGGTCAAACCAGGGCGGCGGACTAAGTTTGACCAGTCCAGATCTGCGCCAATTGAATTGTTGCCTTCCATGATGCCTATGTGCAGATTTACTCTGAGGAGTTCGGTAACGTCAGGGGACGCTTCGGCCCAATCAACACAGTTGCAATCCACCCTGATGGGCGCAGGTGAGACTGGAAATGACGTGGGATTTTTCCTTCTTGGAATAGGGCGGTGGAATGCTGCTTTAAGAGCATGGTCGCATAAGACGGAGTAACCTGTGCTGTATTGCACCGCATCGTGCCGTATCCTGCTGCTTTGTTAGTTGGATCCATGTCTACCCTGTCTCATGTCGCCCCACATCGTGCCACCATGTTGAAGAGGTGCCAAGAAGGCGCATAGGATGTGCACCTGTAAACCCCTCATGAACCACTTGTCTGCAGGATGCCGCTTGCTGATCTGGCCTTTCTTTTTTCCCTGCAGTTTCACGACAGGCGGTGAGGACGGATACATCCGGTTGCATCACATGGACTCAGATTATTTCTCTACCAAGTTCTTCTAAGCCTGCAGTCAGCTTCTCCACCAAGTCCCTTTGAACCTCCATACTTATCTACCAAGTGTGAAGCCCTCCGACTCCTTCTTCACCAAGTCATATTTCAGCCCGTCCATAACCGCTGTGCCACATGCTTCTATGCCCGCCTCCCGTGTCTCTACGATGTTCTCGTAAGCCTGCTGATGACTACTGTAACATGTTACCCAGAGCCCACAGACTTAATCTTCACAAAGCTATTTTGAGCCCTCTAGCATGCCTACCGAGTCCAAGGCTCCTCCAAGCTTGCCGACATGGCCGAGCTTCATTACAGCATGGCCCGGAGATGTTATGTCATTAAACCTAGTCCAAGCTTGCCGACGACTACTTCTCTACTTACTAATTTTTCCTAGGCCCTGTCTTGTAGAGTTGAGGACTCATTAACATGTTGTCAGCGAGCAAAGCTGCTCATGCCCCTGTATATATTTTTGTCTTTATTTCAGCTTTTCACCCCTTGCTTTTTACTGTCTAGTGGGCGCATAGACACTGTATCCATAAACCACTTCAGGTTGCTGTGCTTCAACCCGCCGCCATGTTCCAGGACACTGGGGCCAAGGATAGGAAGTGCGTGAAGTGGAACTGCATGTTCAGTGTCATTTTGGCGGTCTCTCATTTTGCTTTAGTACCGTCGTCCTTATTATCGACCTCATGTTACCTTTTTCTGCTAGTCCTGTTTTTGGAAAGGACGATATAGTAATGAAGGACAGTGCATTTTGGGGCCAGATTGTAATGGACAAAGTAATTAACCCTGGTCTCGCACATGCCTCTGTCAGTAGGGCTCTGAGGCTTTATCGTCATTCATTGACCTTTGTACGCTAATAATGCTCTTCATTTGTCACAATTTACTGTCTCCATGCTAGATTAATCGAGTGTTTCCTCGATTTAGACACAATGAACTATTCCCCAACGGGATGTCTAAAAAGCTGACGAGGCGACGGGCAGACCCACAAATGTTGCAGGTTTAGAACAGTGCATACCCGCTGGGCCCTGCTGAACGCTCGGCCACGCGGGGCTGGTAGGCAATGACTAGGCTCAATTCCAGCCACCATGCACAGCCTGGGCCATGGTGCAGTCAAGCCATCCTCCTATATGAGGGGGCATGAACAAAAAACCCGGCGCTCTAGTCGGGGAGAGAGAGAAGATCGTGTGGCGTATTCGATTTCTCAACCTCTGGGTATGGATGCCACCAGCGTTATACCACTGGACCATTCCCCCCTGAAACGTTGTAGGTAAGCTGCTGACTAGCAGTCTAAGAGGGTGCAGGTTACATAAGCAATTGGGTATGTTCAAGAGTACTGGGGAATGTAGCTGAGAATGTCCGGGGGTGTTGGGATGTGCAGCTGAGGATGTCCAAAGAGTATTAAATGTTGGCAAGAGTCACGATTTGTCAATTATATACTATTAATACTGAAACACATTATGTTAACTAATTTGTCAATAATGTAAGCGAAAGGGTCCATACCCTACAGAAACCTGATTCTGTTCCGTTTCTACTCCAGTTCAAGCTACAGCAAAAATATACAAAAGTATGAATATATAAAGGAGCCTGAGCCCCGGTGTGTATCTACATGCTAAAATTTCACCTAGACACGCTGTCGTCTAGGCCGCAAACAAACGCCCCTCCTGCCTCCGATCTCTACACCACGAACCATCGCCCCTGCTTTCTAGTAGAGGTTGGGGGCGACAAGGATGCTGATGAGGACCAGGGCCACAGCCATCACCACGATAGACACCTGGTTCTGCAGATAGAATTTCTTGAGCTTCTTGAGCCTCTTGTCGACAGGGCGCCCCACGGCCGCTGACGGTGGCCTGAGCGCCGCGGCGTTCAGGCTGGGGCTTGGCTTCAAAGAGCCGTTGTACGCGGGCGCAGGGGCATCACGCGCGATGGCGACGGGCTGCTGCACCTCCTCAACCTCCTCAACCATCTCAGGCTCGGCAACAGGTGCCACATCGACTGGTTGCACCTTGGCCGCCGCCTTTGCTGCCCGCTCCTCGTCTTGGGCCTTCTTGGCCAGCTCCAATGCCCTGACACGCTTCTTGTCGGCCGTCTCCTGGCGGCGCTTCTTACGCATCTTCGCCTCTTGAGCCTTCAGCTTCTGCTCCTCCCGGAGCTGGTCTTTGGTGACAAGCTCCGCCTCTACCCGCGTGAAAGGCGGAACAAACAGGACTTCGACTTTCTCCACGACCGGCACTTCCACCTCGATGTTGGACACCTTGGGGGCTGTAGCAGCGGGGATGGCCGCAGTCGTAGGCGGCACAGCCTGTCTGGCGGCCGCAACATCCTTGGGAGCAGCCACTGGCTCCATTTCATCAGACGACTCGACGTCACATTCCTCGTCGCCATAGTCCGAGGGAGCCGCGTTGCTCTTTACACATACGGCCTCGGCCCTGGCTTGCAACATTAAAGAGGCAATCAGCTCCTTGGCCTTCTCCGCCCCGTGCGCAACCAGCTTCTCGGCCGGTGGCCCGGGCACGCTCCCCCTAGCACCGCCCCTTCCGCCCCTCGCTGCTGATGGCTGCTTGCCTGCGGACATGACTGCTGTGCTGGACTCAGGCAGCAGCTCCGAAACTGCAAACCGCCGCTGGTCCGCCCATGTCTTGTTGTACTCAGAGCGAAACACCGTGTCCGACGTGAACTTGGTGACCCACTCCTCATTGTAGCTGGCGCACAGCTCTTGCGCCTCCTTGGTCTTCCCGGCAGCCACAAGATCGCGGACGCGGAGGCTGAACTTGCGGTTGTCGCTGTAGCCCACCATACCGCTGTCCACCTCCCGTCTGGCGGCCTCCAGCGCCTCCAGGGCCTCATTCTTCTTCTCGACGGCGTCCTTCTGCTCCTCCTCCACCTTGGACGCGTGCCCCTCGGCAACCTTGGTCTGGTTCCAGAAGTCCTTCATCATGCTGCTGGCCACGTCGCGCTCGCCCTTGATGATGTTGAACTCGCCATCCAACTCGTCGGTGATGACCTTGACCTTCTTGACCTCGGACTCCAGCTCTACCAGCGTCTCCTTGTGCAGCTCAAACTCCTTAATCTTCTCGCGCTGGCTGCGCAGCTTGCTGATGTCGTTCACAATCATCTTCTCCGCGCGCAGCGGGATGCCGCCGTAGCGGATCTTGTCCTCCAGCTCAACAATCTTGGCATCCAGGTCTGCCTATGGGGGACAGCATGAGGGACAGGGAAATTGTCAGGATCCACAGATGAAGAAAAACATATTGACATTTTGAAATTCAGGTGTCACTATTCTAATGAGAGCACACCCTAGCGGAAATATGTGTCTTTAGAGTGCAGTCTTGTTCCTGTGATGTACCAGCGTGGAACTTCCAGCTCTGATGAAGTCCCCCCCTCACTAAATTTCCAGCTCTGATGAAGTCAGCCCCCTCCCTCACTGGCTTCTGTCTGAAACTTCGACTTCACTTTCATGATGAACAGCGTTGGCCACTAGGAAACCTGTTTCTCACAGATTTCTAAACCAGCATGAATGCGTGATCCAAGGACTGAAAACTGAGCTCCCATCCTGTGCGTGACTAATTTTGTGTCGATTTCCGCTTGCTAAGCGCACACAGGCTGCATGCATGGCCATGCAGTAGGCATAGCTGAGCCTCATCCCCACCAACCTCGGATTTGCAGTCGAGGCCCTTGATATTATTCCTAATCAATGCAATTTTTTCCATGTATCCTGTGCGCCTGTCCCGGAGCTGCTTGAGCCGGTTCAATTTCTCCTCAAACTCAGGCTGGGAGGTGTCCTTCAGGGACCGGGCCTGAGTCATCTGCTTGCGCAGCTCCTTGATTATGTCCTGTGAAGAGGGCAATTCACCCACGGCATGTCCTCGTCAGCACCATGCAGCCGTGTCTGAACTACAGGCATGGTGCCATGCTCCATGCCCAAAGCTTGACCAGGAGTAACTGCTGCAGCCAACTCGGCAAGAAAAAGGGAGCGCTTGAATTTACCCTTTTGGAACCGAGGCGAACATTAATTGCCTTGTTGTCCGTGACGCAGGCCTGGAATTCCTGCTGCAACTTCTTCAGGAGACTGTCGTCGAGAGGCGGGCGAGGCAAGCGGACGAAGTAGAGCTTAGCTATGGCGTCAAGCTCATGTTTCATATGTCCATTTCCATTGGCATGTACGGTGTCCGCAACTCCGTTTGCGTTTGTATCATGATCTGCGACCTCGACAACGCCGGACAGAGCCTTCCTTACAGACAAATCAACGTAATCCTGCGTTTATATTTCAACGCAAATAATAAAGCGAGTAGAGGCTAACAGATGGACGTACAAAACCAAGATCTGTGTTTGCATTTGACCTGCTCATGATTCCAATGCAGGATAGAATTCGAACTCACCATAATTCCAGTCGTATTAAAGGAGAAGGAGGTAAGCTCAAGCAGCTGTAGGCTAGCGGGAGAGTTTGGAGAGAATCAGAGAAACAGGTTCAACGCAGCAGGCTTATGCTTTACGCTATTAATCAAAATTCAGAGGATGCCGGGTGGAAGAGGCGACAAATTGTGATGAAGTTTATAAGCTTAAAATGCGAATATCTGCAATCGGCCATCACGGGCTCCGGAGCAGGCAACTGAATGTCAAACTTGAGCTGGTGAGACTAGCAGAGCTGTGCCTGAACGCCTGCACGGCTGTCTGTTAAGCCTTGACATTATCCACGCAAAATATGAGATATGAAAGAAAGGCCTCATGCCATGGTGCTCATGTGACCTCTTCCTACTCACTGGTATCGTACCAAGTTGGCCTCATCTGGCCTTTGTGGACTTCACCAAGGCCTAGGACTAACGACGTGCCGCAGGGGCAGCTATGGCAGCCTCTGTCAGACCAACATAACATGCCATCAGGCCGCCTATTAAGCACTGTGCCATCGCAGTATCGGGGTGCAGTCTACACGGTCACAGATGGTCATAAAGTCACTGGCTCTGTGCCTTGCACCAGAGGCATCAAGTATGGCTGCCCATTGAGCCCCCTGCTCTCAAGCCTGCATATCAGCAACCCTGCCGGGCATGATCGCAGCCAAGTGCCCGGCAGAGGGCGGCGCACTGTAGGCGGGGAGACAACTATGGTGCCTGCTACATGCAGATGACCTGTCCCTACTAACCTGCATCCTGGCAGGGCTGCAGCGCATGCTAGATGCCTTCATGACTCTGCAGGGGATAAACATCTTCAGATCAACGTCAGCTAGACCGAGATCTTGGCAGCTGTTTGGCAGCGCAATGTAACAGCAAGCCATGGTCTATGTGTATGGCCCAGATAGGAGTGCTGAAGCTTGTCCAAGAATTCAAGTTTTGGGGAATCATTCAGCACAAAAGCGGCACCATGAGGAAGGCCATGCAAGGCAGAGTGCCGCGCTGCAGCGTGTACGCCGCGTTGAGCCACCATCCGCCTGCAGGCCTCTGGCTAGCAGCTGTCAACGTAGCGCCTGCAGCAAATTCCGGAGATGTGGTGTGGGCCACCGGTCACCCCCGGCTGCGGCACTTCCTAAGGGGCAGGCCGCAGTCAAGCCTGCTTCAGGACCTGCGTCAGGCTGCAAGGCCTCCGACGTCCGCTACCAGATGGGGGGTCGTGCAGGAGCTGTAGATCCAGCTGTTACGACGAGCCTTCTTCAACTCAGCGGTGACACCGGCAGCACAGCAAGACAGCCCACATATGGCTGCGGCCATGGCAGCCGACTGATAGCTAACGATTCATCAGAAGACGGGGCCGCGCACATGGTGCAGTGAGCTTATGTGGCACTGCAGGAGTTGGAGCAGGGAGCAGCTGTCCCCAAACTGTGTCAAGCAGTCTCTGACATGAATCCGCTCCCCGAGGCAGAGGTGCTACAGCTAGTGGATGCAGCCTACAAGAAGGCACAGCCGGAGACGACTGGCAGAGGAGACCCAAGGAACCCTGTCACCGAACACAGGTCTGTGGCCACCTACCGCGCCTGGTTCCAGCCTACGGTAAGCGCCTAGCTGGTGCATGCTGGGAGCCGCACCAGCTTCAGGGTGTGTGCTTGTGTGCGCACACGCTTATGGCTGCGGCTCGGCGCGGTTAGTACGGCTGACACCAGAGGTTTGTGCAGCGGTCAACAGCATGAGACACGCTGCTGCCAGCAGTGCTGGGCAAAGGGAAATGGCGAGCAATGGAGGATTAGGAACATGTTTGCTTCCAGTGCCCTAGCGTGAAGCACAGGCTGAGGGAGAGGGGTTAAGCAGGCCCCCTGGAGGGCGCCATGGACTTTCGCCAGTTGTACCGGGGCAGGTATGGGTAGGAGGCTCTGGCTTTTTTGCATGACGTGGTAGACATCGTGGAGGGCTAGTTTCTTGAGGAGCTGGGGAACTAAATTTAGTTTTCTCACTCTGGGTGGGCGGAGGGGCAGAAGGGCGTTTTCATTTTTTGTTCCTCTCTTGCTTTCTCATCTCTGTTTCATTGTGCAGGTCCTGCACAACCTTGTGCAGGACTTTAATCTACCGGTACAGAATCGGGGAACCTTAGCACCGACTTTCCTTTTTGGGGGGGGGTATGTTTTCCTCCTCCTTTGTTTTCCTCCCTTTCTTTCCTTTCCCCTCTTGCCTTCAGTTTCCTTCTATCAGCTCCTCTGTTGGGCGCCCACGCGGCCGAACTTTGAGCAGGGCCTACAGACCGCACTCTCCAAGGCACACATCATTCTTTAAGCCTATTTAGAGGACGCGCTACATGCTTGCTTCCAAGGCCCTAGTATGAAGGTGCAACTTAGGGAGCGGGGAGGGGGCAGGCCCTCTGGACAGCGTTACAGATGTCACCAGCTGCACCGGTACTGGCATGGGTGGGAGGCCTTGGCTTTTGTGAAAGATGTGGTCCAAATGGTTGAGGCTAGATTAAAGTGGGGCTGGAGGAACGGACATCCTGTACTCTGTTCTGTTCTTTTTTGTGGGGGGGCTCTTTCTCCTCCTATTTTTCTCTTGCTTTTTCTTTTCACTTTCCAACCAGGCAGTTTGACGCTGTGAAAATTTAGCAGTTTGACGCAGTGAAAATTTAGCAGTGCAGCGGTGCATCACACTTAATGCACAGGTGCCCGGAAACAGGTTTGAGAACAGACTTACTAGACTATTGAGCGAAAAATAGACATCTCCCTGGGCAAGCAGCCAACACGCTGCCACAGACGAGTGACATGGAACCTCCTGATAGGACGAAGCTACCAACAAATTGCCGACCAAGACACATCCTGAGCTGATTAAGACGGGGCCGCATTCTAGGCCGCATATAAAACATCCTGGTGAAATGAATTTGTACACAACTTTTTGCATCCAATTTTGTATTAAGTCATTTACTACCTCGGGAAATGTAAGTTGTGGGCGATTTGTAGGTAGGGACGAAAGATAAGCGCCAGAAAAATAACGTGACATCAACAGAAGGGAGTTGAGACCTACCAGTTTCACGTTTGTGCAGTTTTCCCTACCTAGAAATTTAGGAGAGAGACGGATCCTTTGGGTAAGTTTTGAAATGAATACCCTAGCCTTTTCACCGTGCATTGACAGATAATCAGACCAGATTCCTCCAAAAGCTGGGGCACAAATCTCAGTATTACATAAAAATCACTGCATTTAGTGATTTCTAACCTATGAAATTAGTGACATGTTGAAGAAGTGGTGAACAAATCTAACAGGTTGTTTCCCAAAGGACAGCTTTAAATGTATCCTCCATACCGTAAATGAAGTATCCTGGATCTGGGTTACTGTTTGGCATTGAATCGCCTGTTGAATCAAGGACAGCAAGACACACATGTGCCTATATTGGTATGTATACAAATATATACAATGCATTCATTTGCGTCTTCTACCCCAGCTTTGGATGACGTTTGCTTGAGGACACATAGGCGTTGCCAACCGTTCGGGCAAGTGGCAGCAGCGGCCGTGGGCTCATCACATTTGTGAAGCTGGATGCCTCTTAGGCCACCTGCCTGACGCTTGAGGCTAGAGGGCCCTTCCACACTTCTGCGTCTTGATCACGGGCTCGGCAATGAAGCAAGGCCCGAGGCAGTCATTATCAACGCCCAAACATTGCACCGCACGTGCAGATGCAGAATTGCAACCGGGGCTGTCCTGCAAAACCTCAATATCAACTGGTAAGCTGGCACTGCCTGGGGCACCGCTGCGTGGCCTGCTTTCGGGCCTAAAGATCTGGCCTGCTGCTTCCTCTACAGGCAAGCTGGCACTGCCTGGGTCATCGCTGCGTGGCCTGCTGTCAGTCCTACAGATCTGGCCGGCCTCATCCTCTACTGGCAGGCTAGCACTGCCCGGGGAGCGGCTGCGTGGCCTGCTCTCAGACTTCCAGATCTGATCTGCTGCAGGCTCCTTCACAGAGAAGGTGCAAGGAAGCATCCCGGACCCGATTTGAATCAGCATGCCCGTGCCAGCCTCATCAGGGCCCTCCTCGGTCGAGGTGCGCCTGACCAGCAAACACGGGCGCTGCAGCTGCGGCCGCACGTCCTGATAGCTCCCCGGCGTGCTCCTCCTCACCATCGCCTCGTCAGTGAGGCAAACCGCTGGAGCACCTGGCAAAGGCTGGCTCGCGTCTTGACCGTCTGAAGACCGGCACTGGACTGTATAGAACTTGCTCAGCCGCCCGCCCCCGGCAGGCAGGGGCAAGCTGTTGAGCCCGCCCTGTATCCCGCAATCTGGGCAGACGTGACGCTGTGCCTCAAGACCCTCTTTGGGAGGATCGGCTCGTCTCGTGGCTTGTCGGCATTGTGGGCTCGAAGCGCACCCCAGCGGTTGGCAGGGCTGCTAGGCATCTCCTGCGCATCTCCCAGGCTTGAGACCTTGTAGAGGCTAGTGCTGCTGCTGTTGCTGCTGCTGCTGGCAGGCTCTTGAGCTCCCCAATCTCCGTGTGCAGCGAGGCACCCTTCATCCCTCTGCTGCTGTTGCTTCTGCTGCTGGCAGGCCCTTGAGGAGCTCCCCCCCCGGCGAGGAGGCTACAGCGTGTTGACGCTGCTTCTGCAGTCTCCTCCTCTGAACAAGTTGGCAGAATGAGAGAGGAAGGGAGAGTTCAAGGGCAGTTGCATGCAGTTGGGCTGGACCTTGGCTCAAGACTAAATAATGCACTTGCTGGCTTGACGCCAGCTTGACTTTGTGGTGCACATGTAAGGTGCACATTGCAATTTAGTAATTTACTGGTAAGATGATACAAAGTAATGACACAGCGTCAGAGGCTCCATGGCCAGAAACATGCTGCGTTGTACTTGTCACGGCCATGAAGGACTCATGCCTAACTGATGAGGGTAACACTAGCACACTGATTCTGTAGGGTCTTTCCCGCTACAATTCAGTGTCATGGCTGCATGTCGGACAAGGTTTGGTACAATTGGCCTAGCGATGGCAGCCCAGTGGCCGGCCCAGGGTGGCGCTGTATGCACTTGAATCATTATATCATTCAGGGGTGCCTGAAGAGCCTCGCCCATTGCCTCAGCAAGCTCCACAAGCCGCTGGGCTTCTCCTCCGAATCCTCTGTGGATCCAGATCTGGCGAAAGGATCGCCTAGATCCACCACGCTGGGCGACGGCGAGATGTCTGAACCACGCTTCGATCGGCGAATAGCACGCACAGACATCAGTACGCCATAGCCTGGCGCCGTTGACTGGGGCAGGCTTTCCCTGGATTTTGCCGCCCAGGTAGGCTGTGCCGGTACATGGGGCGCTGTACATACGGGAAGGGCGGTGCGCTCGCCTGTAAGGCATTGTGCATGTAGGTAGAGTGCTACGCCCACTGGCAGGATGCTGTGTTAGTGTGTATGCCGGTGGAGCGCTGGTCATGCGGGTGGAGTGCTATGGTGCTATGCATGTGGGTCAGGTGCTGTGCATGCTGGCAGGTGCTTTACCCACTGGCAGGGCGCCCACGCGGCTGAGTTTTTTTAACAGGGCCCAGAGGTGTAACGTCATTGACCCACTGGCAGGATGCTGTAAACGGGGTGTTCTGCCCTGCAAGACAGCAACTTTCTTGACAAGACGCTTGATTCTGTTTATCTTGTTAAATCCTCTCTCAAGGCAAAAAACTTCAAAACGTTCAAATAGCTGTTTATAAGAGGGTCTCTGACTTTCTGGTAGGCCCGTTATCCCGTTTTTTTTCACCATAAAAAGATTTGCCACAATTCGTGGTAGTTCCATCCATTACTGTTGGCTCCATGCAAGCGCCGGTACTGTCCCCTCTGTATGGCTAGGGGGCCACGGCAAAGGTTCCTGGCTCGAGCCATCGCTTCAGACAATCATTTGGGCACGTACAGGTAAGGGCACCACACCCATATCACAGCCCAATGTTTTATTTATCCGATATCTGAAGACTTCGTCTGTTTTGCATGGCCTCCTCCTGGGCTCCTCCAATCTGTAAATGTTGAGACCTTGCGGCGTGCTGTGCTTCAGTGTTCATTTGAATGCATACCGGCCTGGCCCTAGGCTCCTCTACTGAGCAATTCAAGACGTAACAGTCCGCTGAGCTGCAGTGTTTTGGGGCTATGGGGCTACTGGGCAATACTACCAAGCCAGTGGCGCCTAAACCCTGACTGGCTTCAGATGGTGGGCCATGCTGCAGGGCTCTCAGCGCCAATTCCTACTGGCCGGGTTGTACTTTAACCCTACAATGAATAGTACTAGGCTCTGCACTGCGCTAACTGCCTAGGCCTAGAAACTAGGGGCTGTAAGATGCCGTCACTGCTTGAGACCCACTGGAGAGTAGATGCTGAACTGACGGGCAGTGGCTTCCTCCCCTCTGCAGTAAGTTGTCTTCATATATCAGTGTTCTATCCCTTATAATTGTTGACCGACAGTGCGCAGCGCTCCTAGGCACAGGTCCATGCATCAATGGCCAGACCGTACTTCCCGAGCTGTGTAGTCTTTGTGTCCCCGAGCTGTACAAAATACAATTCACATCCTAAACGTCTCTTGCCGTTGTGTGAGGCATATCCTTCAGGTCTTCCTCACCCGCATGATCAAAAAGTAGTTTATGGTCAAAAAATAGTTTAGCCATGGGGGCCTTCGATAGTTTAAAACGATACCGGTAATCCTTAAAGCCTCTTTAATGGAAATAACTCTAGCGCTGTGCCAGCAAGATATGGCGTAGTAGCTGCAGGTGTAGGTGGGACTGCAGACAGCTTGATGATAAGAATACCGGTACCAGTGTGGGAATGTGTGGCGACCAGGTACAGTACCGGCACTCACAAGCAGAAAAGTTCAGTATTTACTTATGAAGTTAAGCCGCACGTCCCTTGCCGGTAAATGATTAGTTAATAAGCTGTGTGTTCTTCCGCACAGGCCAATTATAATTGATCCGTGCGAAGGCAAAGCACGTCCACGGTATCCAGAAGATATTGATGCTTGACACAAATGGAAATGGCAGAATGGCCTAAGCAATCCTTCATTTTTTGCTACCGTTGGCAGCAGACACATCCATGAGCATTTCAAAGTGCCCTCAGTAATAGGGAGGAGTGCCAAACTAAAGCAAAAGAATGTGTTGGAATGAACCTGACTCAAACTGCCAGGTGTCAGGCTGCAAACAGGGGGCACTTGTCACACAATGAGACAGTATGCGCGACAGTTCCTTGCAAGCAGCCAAGTGCCCACCTAACAGTAAATGGAACGAATCCTGTACAGAGTCACAACACAATAATGACAAATGGTGCATACCTTAGCAGTGGGGGGAGAGCCCACTCCCCACTACCCTCACTCAAATAAAGGGAAGAAGGGGCTGCATAACAATATTGCTTGTGTTGCGGAGCCCCCCCCGACCACGTGGTGGGTCGTTTCGAACGTGGGAGGTGAGTTCCTTCTGTTCAAATGACTCTTTGAGTGAGTGCTTTCAGAAGGGGACGTCATGGAACCTGCAATAGGATGTACCTGGGATCTCCCAAGGGCCCGACTGTCCTGGATGCCCTAGCAGGAGAGATCCAACTCTCTTTTTAAGACACACAATACCGGATGTTTGGGGTCGAAGAAGAAGACAAAGAAGCTGTGAAGAACAAATCATCGAAAGTGATGCCAATCGGCTCGAGGCAATCATGAAACTGAAAATCTTACTCGTATTAAGTATTGACAAGAGGTTGCCTCGCCACAGTGGAGTTGTTATTTGTGGACGCAGGTTGCAACTCTGTATTCTGCCAGGCCATCATGGAACTGCATGGGGGGCTACGCTCATCTCCTTCGAGACGAGACACTTCACAAAATCCCAGGCCCATAGAATGCCAGCTGAGCACATTTCGCACACGCATGTCTCGTCCTGCCTAGCCAGGCGCTCTCCCACCAGCCTGTATGCCAGCCTGGCAGGAGACGTTCCATGGCTTCTCTCTCCATTGCTCCAACCTGGGGATCAGCCCATTTGCACATGGTTGCGCTCAAACTCCTTCATGATGAGGCCTGCACATACAAAAGTGCGACATCATTGGTAAACCAGCCCAACCACAGAGCTGCTGCCTGTATTCCAGATGTCAGGAGTCCATTCAGGTCTTGCAGAATGAGACTGTCAGTGCCAGTGCTATTTTTAGCACACAATCGTGCAGCAGACTACCGGTGGCGGTCGGGCGGCCATTACCAGGCCAACAGGTATCTAACCATGACCAGTCTACAGCTGACAGCCCAAGCAGGGGGGGAAATACTTCACTAGGACACTTCGGCTGCAGGCCGAGACGTAGCTGAATCGTAGCTGAATCGTGATATGAAAACAGGACTGTGCACTCAGCATGTACTGCATTGCGCAGCGAGGCTCACCGATTTCAAGGTGGACTGTCCCGCTGGACGTTGTGTGCAGCCTGAACCGGTCCCCTGGGGTGTGGATGACTTCCTCCATCTTGAGACGCGGGTTCCCTCCAACAAAGAAGGCTGCAAAACGCTGCCCAGCAGAGCCCTGAATGCATGTGACATCGGCAGGTCCAGCCTTGTATGAAAAAGCCATGCGCCATGTGATCATGGGGCATCGCTCCCTAATGCGAGGGATGTGCATCAGGGCATTGAACCCCATAACGTGAGGGCGATACACCGATGAACTTCTGCAGTTATTTTACGAGTAGCAATGTAGCATGTACCGTAAATAATGGGCAAGTGAACTGGACTGGACAGTCTGTAATTAAGTCTGGAGGGGGTTATGGTCACCTCTGGAACCCAGGTGGGGCAGTCCAACTGGTAATGGCCTGGAGCTGTTGGTACGTGACAGAATCCGTATCCACCTGCGAGGTGAATGGGTGGGGGTCAGAGGCGAATGTAAACCACAGTTGCAGGTAAGGCCAGTAAGTTTTGCGCGGCTTCATAACTTTGCCAGACTTACAGATGTCATTCCTCCCATGCACGTCCTGGGTCCAGATCTGGAAGTGAAGCTTTGGCCAACCAGTGAGACCTTTGCATGCGTAATGGATGTCCAATGGGTGAGCCCACACCACCATGTCTCCATCTGCTGCATCGTTTAGCTGCGTTTGTCCTTCTTCCAAACCTTCGAGGAGCTCCCATGTCCGGCCAGATGTTATTCCCCACTGCACATGCCGACCACCATAGCTCAGCAGCAAACATGGCAACTGTTGGACGACCAGCTTTAGATTTCTTACCTTGCAAAACAAGTTCTGACTTTGGAACCCAGACCCACCAAGCACCTGACCTATGATATGCATCTCAGCCATTTTGCAAGTACCGTATCGACCTTTGCTTATCGGTAGCAGCGTTTGAATGCTACCGCCATCTCATAGCAGCTTGTATATTAGAGATCTCCATATACGTGTGCGTCACACCCCTCGACCATGTCGTCTGTCAGTCAGGTATTTTGATTTTTGATCGGCTCCTTTGAAGTCTACGCATCACGTACACAAGTACGGCCCCCCTGTCGACAGAATTGGCGATGGAAGAGTGACGCTGCAGAACCAGAGGGACCTGTATTTTACCCTGCGCATTATAGAATGGCGCCGCTCGTGGGATTCGGAAAATTAGCCCCATATATCGAAATTTAGCCTTGGTAATTTCAGCCTCGGCCACACTCCGTACAGGATCAAGCTTTTCTTTGGTGAAGCCAACCTCCTGCGTTTTCTTCCTTCAATCCGATTTGATCTGTCGAAAAATTGAAGGTCAGCCCAATAATGGCGGATCAAATAGTCGTCTACGGCCAACCTCCAGGATCAGGGTCGCACCTGGCCCTTCGAAGGACTGATCCTGAGAAGGAAGCCCAGGAGAGGGAGAAGAGAATCAACGATGTAAGCATGGTTCATTTGGGTTAAAACTGCTCAGCATGCATGTAGGGACATGACTGATCGATTGAATGGCTGATGCCCCATGCAGCCATGCTCCATGCATTTAACTATCTGCAAGCTGAGGCTATTTTTTGTCGCAAGACATGCGGCCTCGTTTTCATGAACGAATGGCACCATGCACCCTCCCTTCATGATCTGAAGCT
Organism: Limnomonas spitsbergensis; assembly: GCA_037349105.1. NCBI lineage: Eukaryota > Viridiplantae > Chlorophyta > Chlorophyceae > Chlamydomonadales > Limnomonas > Limnomonas spitsbergensis. The sequence goes on from JAYJMM010000041.1 coordinate 3,776,847, forward strand.
ATGAGCACTTGAGCAGCCATCTTGACTGCTATAATGCACGCACCTCAATTTCTTGATAGGCGACAACCGCCATACAGCTCCATGCAGCCATCCTCCACGAACCCAACATCAGTGCTGGCATCGCACTCGATCCAGTGCTTAAGGCCCTATATCAATCTTGACCGTCAAATGTGCCATGTAGCCTTGTCTCTTTATGTCTGGACCACGCGTCGCAGAGCCTCTATTATGTCTCAATTTTGCCCATGAAATAATGCATAGCTGGTCAAATGAAGGGGGCCTATTCTTTTAGGTTAGACTAGGTGCCCCTGGCACTTAGTACTTGCAACATCCGATTCCCAGCCGTGCCTGCCCTCGTACGGCCTCGCCAGCCCCCCACAGTCGGAGCCATGTCCCACCACCGTGATGCCGCCCAGTCATGAATTGAAACAGATGAAAAGCTTGCTCTGTGAATGTGATTGCAGCTACTCAGCCAGGGGCCTGTCTTTCTCTCCAAAAAATAAGGGGCCCTTAAAACTAGCAGCTTTCGATTGCATGTGCATGTGCATGCATTCATGGGTGTCACCCCTCCATCCTCCAAATTGGGAGGGCCGTTTTAAATGATGCAGCTCCTGTCACCTATTCTGAGTGAGATGCTAGCCTTATCCAGTGCTGCATCCGGCTGGGTGGATTTCTTTAGTCATGCCTCAGGGCAGATGCCTTCCGTTCTTTCCAACCTGGCGTCTGCCTGTCTCACAGGCCCTTGAGTTGGAAGCGAAGCTGAAGATGATCAATGAGACTGTTCCGACACGCGTGTACAACACATCAAGTAGTTCTGCAGGAGCAGGCAGTGGCGATTTTCACCAATACCGCATGGTGAGTGGTATGGAGGGGGCAGTGGTGATTTCCACCAATGCCGCATGGTGGGTGGTATGGAGGGGGCAGTGGTGATTTCCACCAATGCCGCATGGTGAGTGGTATGGAGGGGGCAGTGGTGATTTCCACCAATGCCGCATGGTGAGTGGTATGGAGGGGGCAGTGGTGATTTCCACCAATGCCGCATGGTGAGTGGTATGGAGGGGCAGTGGTGATTTCCACCAATGCCGCATGGTCAGTGGTATGGAGGGGGCAGTGGTGATTTCCACCAATGCCGCATGGTGGGTGGTGTGGAGGGGGCAGTGGTGATTTCCACCAATACCACATGGTGAGTGGTATGGAGGGGGCAGTGGTGATTTCCTCCAATGCTGCATGGTGGGTGGTATGGAGGGGGCTGTGGTGATTTCCACCAATGCCACATGGTGAGTGGTATGGAGGGGGCAGTGGTGATTCCACCAATACCGCATGGTGGGTGGTGTGGAGGGGGCAGTGGTGATTTCCACCAATGCCGCATGGTGGGTGGTGTGGAGGGGGCAGTGGTGATTTCCACCAATACCGCATGGTGAGTGGTATGGAGGGGGCAGTGGTGATTTCCTCCAATGCTGCATGGTGGGTGGTATGGAGGGGGCTGTGGTGATTTCCACCAATGCCACATGGTGGGTGGTATGGAGGGGGCAGTGGTGATTCCACCAATACCACATGGTGGGTGGTATGGAGGGGGCAGTGGTGATTTCCACCAATACCGCATGGTGGGTGGTGTGGAGGGGGCAGTGGTGATTTCCACCAATACCGCATGGTGGGTGGTGTGGAGGGGGCAGTGGTGATTCCACCAATACCACATGGTGGGTGGTATGGAGGGGGCAGTGGTGATTTCCACCAATGCCGCATGGTGGGTGGTGTGGAGGGGGCAGTAGTGATTTCCACCAATAACGCATAGTGAATGGTATGGAACACGGGAGCATTGCTTATTTTAGTTTGTACTAGACCCCTTTGGGGTTTGCAGTGTATCCCTGGCTTGATGATCAAGCAGCAGGGCTTCCTGCAAAGAGCTCTGCTTGCGGCAGGCAGGTGTGAAGCCTCAGTGTAGCTGAAGTCCCTCATAGAAACACAGTGATGCATAGCCAGGCAGTACAGCGGACCTATGCCAGGCAGTACAGCAGACTTATGCCAGGCAGTACAGCGGACTTATGCCATGTCAGTGCAGCTGAAGTCCCTCATAGGAACACTGTTCTACAGGCAGGCAGTGCAACGGACGTTCCCCATGTCAGCGTGTAGTCTCGTTGCCAAGCCCTAGGTTGCTCCCAATTGAGTTTAGCCATGCCTGGGACTATCTTTCAGGTTCCTGACATGGCTAGTGAGCTGGTGAAAAAGCACCTACCCAAAAGTTGTTTTCCAAGGCAGTCTGGCGATACAAAGAGAGAGCACAGACTTACAATGCGTCGTACCCTGAGTTAGGATGCCTCATATCTATGTTAATACCTGTTCCTCAAAGAGGCCTTGCAACAGCAGTCTGCCCATGTTATGGCGGTGCACTTGTCCCCCCTCCCCAGAAAACTGCTAGAAAAAACCTAAACTCTAACCCAGAAATCTGCGCTGACCAGGTGAGTGATGGCTGAATCAGGGGCTTCAGTTGTTTCATGTCATCATGTTTGCTTCGATTCCGCTTTTATCTTTGCTCGAGAACCGAGGCTGGAGATCTGGGATGCATTGCTAGGTTGCTCTCGTTGCCATACCCGAAGAACAGAGTGTATTGAAGTGCGCACCAGGCTGCTTTTGGCAGGCAGATGGGCGCTGGGAAGCCGCCACTCGGCAGATGGGGGCCAAACCTGGATCGGCCAAAAGCCGGGGTCCAAGCAGCAGGGCTGGCTGCATCAGGCCCTGCCCTGTATCTGCAGGCTATGATATAGACAGCAGAAACACCCAGAGGTGGCTGCCCGGCTCACCGAAGGTAGTATCACGAGGACTATAAGGTGCACTGGCAGGCAGGCAAAAATGAAAAGGCACAGACCCTGTTCAGGTGGGGTCCAGGGTTCTGCGGCCCCTACATCTGCTTCTCTGGATCTGCACCCATAAACCTTCAGAAGCCTGTTCTTCATCTTCTGATTTTCTTGCGAGGAGACTATTTACCTTTTTTTTTGTTTCCTATAACTTTGTGTAAGCAGCCAGTATACCCCTCCCACTGTCCGAGTACCGTATGTCTGCAATCTGGAAAGATAACATCTGTTTATGCGCAGTGAGCAGAGCCAGGCCCGGGTCTTGAACCAATATTTGAATCGGTCGCCGTTGTCCCGCTGCTGTCTCTTTAGGTGCGGCGAGCGGAGCAGGAACGCGTCAAGCGCATCGACGAGAATTGGAAGAAGAAGACAGAATCTGAGGAGTTTGAGGTCAGTGCTGTGCGTCGACCGTGTATTGTCACAGTGTGCGCTGAGATCTGCTGCCTGATGCATCCCGGCTTCTGAGGTCTAAGGGCTGCTGCCTTCTGAGGTCTAAAGGCTGCTGCCTTCTGAGGTCGAAGGGCTGCTGCCTTCTGAGGTCTAAGGGCTGCTGCCTTCTGAGGTCTAAGGGCTGCTGCCTTCTGAGGTCTAAGGGCTGCTGCCTTCTGAGGTCTAAGGGCTGCTGCCTTCTGAGGTCTAAGGGCTGCTGCCTTCTGAGGTCTAAGGGCTGCTGCCTTCTGAGGTCTAAGGGCTGTTGCCTTCTGAGGTCTAAGGGCTGCTGCCTTCTGAGGTCTAAGGGCTGCTGCCTTCTGAGGTCTAAGGGCTGCTGCCTTCTGAGGTCTAAGGGCTGCTGCCTTCTGAGGTCTAAGGGCTGCTGCCTTCTGAGGTCTAAGGGCTGCTGCCTTCTGGAGTCAAAGGGCTGCTGCCTTCTGAGGTCGAAGGGCTGCTGCCCTCTGAGGTCTAAGGGCTGCTGCCTTCTGAGGTCTAAGGGCTGCTGCCTTCTGAGGTCGAAGGGCTGCTGCCTTCTGAGGTCGAAGGGCTGCTGCCCTCTGAGGTCTAAGGGCTGCTGCCTTCTGAGGTCTAAGGGCTGTTGCCTTCTGAGGTCTGAGGGCTGTTGCCTTCTGAGGTCTAAGGGCTGTTGCCTTCTGAGGTCGAAGGGCTGCTGCCTTCTGAGGTCTAAGGGCTGCTGCCTTCTGAGGTCTAAGGGCTGCTGCCTTCTGAGGTCTAAGGGCTGTTGCCCTCTGGAGTCAAAGGGCTGCTGCCTTCTGAGGTCGAAGGGCTGCTGCCTTCTGAGGTCTAAGGGCTGTTGCCCTCTGGAGTCAAAGGGCTGCTGCCTTCTGAGGTCGAAGGGCTGCTGCCTTCTGAGGTCGAAGGGCTGCTGCCTTCTGAGGTCGAAGGGCTGCTGCCTTCTGAGGTCTAAGGGCTGCTGCCTTCTGAGGTCTAAGGGCTGCTGCCTTCTGAGGTCGAAGGGCTGCTGCCTTCTGAGGTCTAAGGGCTGTTGCCTTCTGAGGTCAAAGGGCTGCTGCCTTCTGAGGTCTAAGGGCTGCTGCCTTCTGAGGTCTAAGGGCTGCTGCCTTCTGAGGTCTAAGGGCTGTTGCCTTCTGAGGTCTAAGGGCTGCTGCCTTCTGAGGTCTAAGGGCTGCTGCCTTCTGAGGTCTAAGGGCTGTTGCCTTCTGAGGTCGAAGGGCTGCTGCCTTCTGAGGTCTGAGGGCTGCTGCCTTCTGAGGTCTAAGGGCTGCTGCCTTCTGAGGTCTAAGGGCTGCTGCCTTCTGAGGTCTAAGGGCTGCTGCCTTCTGAGGTCAAAGGGCTGCTGCCTTCTGAGGTCGAAGGGCTGCTGCCCTCTGAGGTCTAAGGGCTGCTGCCTTCTGAGGTCTAAGGGCTGCTGCCTTCTGAGGTCGAAGGGCTGCTGCCTTCTGAGGTCTAAGGGCTGTTGCCTTCTGAGGTCTAAGGGCTGCTGCCTTCTGAGGTCGAAGGGCTGCTGCCTTCTGAGGTCTAAGGGCTGCTGCCTTCTGAGGTCTAAGGGCTGTTGCCTTCTGAGGTCAAAGGGCTGCTGCCTTCTGAGGTCTAAGGGCTGCTGCCTTCTGAGGTCTAAGGGCTGCTGCCTTCTGAGGTCTAAGGGCTGTTGCCTTCTGAGGTCTAAGGGCTGCTGCCTTCTGAGGTCGAAGGGCTGCTGCCTTCTGAGGTCGAAGGGCTGCTGCCTTCTGAGGTCTAAGGGCTGCTGCCTTCTGAGGTCTAAGGGCTGTTGCCTTCTGAGGTCAAAGGGCTGCTGCCTTCTGAGGTCTAAGGGCTGCTGCCTTCTGAGGTCTAAGGGCTGCTGCCTTCTGAGGTCTAAGGGCTGTTGCCTTCTGAGGTCTAAGGGCTGTTGCCTTCTGAGGTCTAAGGGCTGCTGCCTTCTGAGGTCTAAGGGCTGCTGCCTTCTGAGGTCTAAGGGCTGCTGCCTTCTGAGGTCAAAGGGCTGCTGCCTTCTGAGGTCGAAGGGCTGCTGCCTTCTGAGGTCTAAGGGCTGCTGCCTTCTGAGGTCTAAGGGCTGCTGCCTTCTGAGGTCGAAGGGCTGCTGCCTTCTGAGGTCTAAGGGCTGTTGCCTTCTGAGGTCTAAGGGCTGCTGCCTTCTGAGGTCTGAGGGCTGCTGCCTTCTGAGGTCTAAGGGCTGCTGCCCTCTGGAGTCAAAGGGCTGCTGCCTTCTGAGGTCTGAGGGCTGCTGCCTTCTGAGGTCTAAGGGCTGCTGCCTTCTGAGGTCGAAGGGCTGCTGCCTTCTGAGGTCTGAGGGCTGCTGCCTTCTGAGGTCTAAGGGCTGCTGCCTTCTGAGGTCTAAGGGCTGCTGCCTTCTGAGGTCTAAGGGCTGCTGCCTTCTGAGGTCTAAGGGCTGCTGCCTTCTGAGGTCTAAGGGCTGCTGCCTTCTGAGGTCTAAGGGCTGCTGCCTTCTGAGGTCTAAGGGCTGCTGCCCTCTGGAGTCAAAGGGCTGCTGCCTTCTGAGGTCTGAGGGCTGCTGCCTTCTGAGGTCTAAGGGCTGCTGCCTTCTGAGGTCTAAGGGCTGCTGCCTTCTGAGGTCTAAGGGCTGCTGCCTTCTGAGGTCTAAGGGCTGCTGCCTTCTGAGGTCTAAGGGCTGCTGCCTTCTGAGGTCTAAGGGCTGCTGCCTTCTGAGGTCTAAGGGCTGCTGCCTTCTGAGGTCTAAGGGCTGCTGCCTTCTGAGGTCTAAGGGCTGCTGCCTTCTGAGGTCTAAGGGCTGCTGCCCTCTGGAGTCAAAGGGCTGCTGCCTTCTGAGGTCTGAGGGCTGCTGCCTTCTGAGGTCTAAGGGCTGCTGCCTTCTGAGGTCTAAGGGCTGCTGCCTTCTGAGGTCTAAGGGCTGCTGCCTTCTGAGGTCTAAGGGCTGCTGCCTTCTGAGGTCTAAGGGCTGCTGCCTTCTGAGGTCTAAGGGCTGCTGCCTTCTGAGGTCTGAGGGCTGTTGCCTTCTGAGGTCTAAGGGATCCTGCCTTCTGAGGTCTGAGGGCTGTTGCCTTCTGAGGTCTAAGGGATCCTGCCTTCTGAGGTCTAAGGGCTGCTGCCTTCTGAGGTCTAAGGGATCCTGCCTTCTGAGGTCTAAGGGCTGTTGCCTTCTGAGGTCTAAGGGATCCTGCCCTCTGAGGTCTGAGGGCTGTTGCCTTCTGAGGTCTAAGGGATCCTGCCTTCTGAGGTCTGAGGGCTGTTGCCTTCTGAGGTCTAAGGGATCCTGCCTTCTGAGGTCTAAGGGCTGTTGCCTTCTGAGGTCTAAGGGATCCTGCCTTCTGAGGTCTGAGGGCTGTTGCCTTCTGAGGTCTAAGGGATCCTGCCTTCTGAGGTCTAAGGGCTGTTGCCTTCTGAGGTCTAAGGGATCCTGCCTTCTGAGGTCTGAGGGCTGTTGCCTTCTGAGGTCTAAGGGATCCTGCCTTCTGAGGTCTAAGGGCTGCTGCCTTCTGAGGTCTAAGGGCTGTTGCCTTCTGAGGTCTGAGGGCTGTTGCCTTCTGAGGTCTAAGGGCTGCTGCCTTCTGAGGTCTAAGGGCTGCTGCCTTCTGAGGTCTGAGGGCTGCTGCCTTCTGAGGTCTAAGGGCTGCTGCCTTCTGAGGTCTAAGGGCTGCTGCCTTCTGAGGTCTAAGGGCTGCTGCCTTCTGAGGTCTAAGGGCTGCTGCCTTCTGAGGTCTAAGGGCTGCTGCCTTCTGAGGTCTAAGGGCTGCTGCCTTCTGAGGTCTAAGGGCTGCTGCCCTCTGGAGTCAAAGGGCTGTTGCCTTCTGAGGTCTAAGGGCTGCTGCATTCTGAGGTCTGAGGGCTGTTGCCTTCTGAGGTCTAAGGGCTGTTGCCTTCTGAGGTCTAAGGGCTGCTGCCTTCTGAGGTCTAAGGGCTGCTGCCTTCTGAGGTCTAAGGGCTGCTGCCTTCTGAGGTCTAAGGGCTGCTGCCTTCTGAGGTCTGAGGGCTGCTGCCTTCTGAGGTCTAAGGGCTGCTGCCTTCTGAGGTCTAAGGGCTGCTGCCTTCTGAGGTCTGAGGGCTGTTGCCTTCTGAGGTCTAAGGGATCCTGCCTTCTGAGGTCTGAGGGCTGTTGCCTTCTGAGGTCTAAGGGCTGCTGCCTTCTGAGGTCGAAGGGCTGCTGCCTTCTGAGGTCTAAGGGCTGCTGCCTTCTGAGGTCTAAGGGCTGCTGCCTTCTGAGGTCTGAGGGCTGCTGCCTTCTGAGGTCTAAGGGCTGCTGCCTTCTGAGGTCTAAGGGCTGCTGCCTTCTGAGGTCTAAGGGCTGCTGCCTTCTGAGGTCTAAGGGCTGCTGCCTTCTGAGGTCTAAGGGCTGCTGCCTTCTGAGGTCTAAGGGCTGCTGCCTTCTGAGGTCTAAGGGCTGTTGCCTTCTGAGGTCTGAGGGATCCTGCCTTCTGAGGTCTGAGGGATCCTGCCCTCTGGAGTCAAAGGGCTGTTGCCTTCTGAGGTCTAAGGGCTGCTGCCTTCTGAGGTCTAAGGGCTGCTGCCTTCTGAGGTCTAAGGGCTGCTGCCTTCTGAGGTCTGAGGGCTGCTGCCTTCTGAGGTCTGAGGGCTGCTGCCTTCTGAGGTCTAAGGGCTGCTGCCTTCTGAGGTCTAAGGGCTGCTGCCTTCTGAGGTCTAAGGGCTGCTGCCTTCTGAGGTCTAAGGGCTGCTGCCTTCTGAGGTCTAAGGGCTGTTGCCTTCTGAGGTCTAAGGGCTGCTGCCTTCTGAGGTCTAAGGGCTGTTGCCTTCTGAGGTCTAAGGGCTGTTGCCTTCTGAGGTCTGAGGGATCCTGCCTTCTGAGGTCTGAGGGATCCTGCCTTCTGAGGTCTGAGGGATCCTGCCTTCTGAGGTCTGAGGGCTGCTGCCTTCTGAGGTCTAAGGGCTGCTGCCTTCTGAGGTCTAAGGGCTGCTGCCTTCTGAGGTCTAAGGGCTGCTGCCCTCTGGAGTCAAAGGGCTGCTGCCTTCTGAGGTCTGAGGGCTGCTGCCTTCTGAGGTCTAAGGGCTGCTGCCTTCTGAGGTCTAAGGGCTGCTGCCTTCTGAGGTCTAAGGGCTGCTGCCTTCTGAGGTCTAAGGGCTGCTGCCTTCTGAGGTCTAAGGGCTGCTGCCTTCTGAGGTCTAAGGGCTGCTGCCCTCTGGAGTCAAAGGGCTGCTGCCTTCTGAGGTCTGAGGGCTGCTGCCTTCTGAGGTCTAAGGGCTGCTGCCTTCTGAGGTCTAAGGGCTGCTGCCTTCTGAGGTCTAAGGGCTGCTGCCTTCTGAGGTCTAAGGGCTGCTGCCTTCTGAGGTCTAAGGGCTGCTGCCTTCTGAGGTCTAAGGGCTGCTGCCTTCTGAGGTCTAAGGGCTGCTGCCTTCTGAGGTCTAAGGGCTGCTGCCTTCTGAGGTCTGAGGGCTGTTGCCTTCTGAGGTCTAAGGGATCCTGCCTTCTGAGGTCTGAGGGCTGTTGCCTTCTGAGGTCTAAGGGCTGCTGCCTTCTGAGGTCGAAGGGCTGCTGCCTTCTGAGGTCTAAGGGCTGCTGCCTTCTGAGGTCTAAGGGCTGCTGCCTTCTGAGGTCTGAGGGCTGCTGCCTTCTGAGGTCTAAGGGCTGCTGCCTTCTGAGGTCTAAGGGCTGCTGCCTTCTGAGGTCTGAGGGCTGTTGCCTTCTGAGGTCTAAGGGATCCTGCCTTCTGAGGTCTGAGGGCTGTTGCCTTCTGAGGTCTAAGGGCTGTTGCCTTCTGAGGTCTAAGGGATCCTGCCTTCTGAGGTCTAAGGGATCCTGCCCTCTGGAGTCAAAGGGCTGTTGCCTTCTGAGGTCTAAGGGCTGCTGCCTTCTGAGGTCTGAGGGCTGCTGCCTTCTGAGGTCTAAGGGCTGTTGCCTTCTGAGGTCTGAGGGCTGCTGCCTTCTGAGGTCTAAGGGCTGTTGCCTTCTGAGGTCTAAGGGCTGTTGCCTTCTGAGGTCTAAGGGCTGTTGCCTTCTGAGGTCTAAGGGCTGCTGCCTTCTGAGGTCTGAGGGCTGCTGCCTTCTGAGGTCTAAGGGCTGCTGCCTTCTGAGGTCTAAGGGCTGTTGCCTTCTGAGGTCTAAGGGCTGTTGCCTTCTGAGGTCTAAGGGCTGTTGCCTTCTGAGGTCTAAGGGCTGCTGCCTTCTGAGGTATAAGGGCTGCTGCCTTCTGAGGTCTAAGGGCTGCTGCCCTCTGGAGTCAAAGGGCTGTTGCCTTCTGAGGTCTAAGGGCTGCTGCCTTCTGAGGTCTAAGGGCTGCTGCCTTCTGAGGTCTAAGGGCTGCTGCCTTCTGAGGTCTGAGGGCTGCTGCCTTCTGAGGTCTGAGGGCTGCTGCCTTCTGAGGTCTAAGGGCTGCTGCCTTCTGAGGTCTAAGGGCTGCTGCCTTCTGAGGTCTAAGGGCTGCTGCCTTCTGAGGTCTAAGGGCTGCTGCCTTCTGAGGTCTAAGGGCTGTTGCCTTCTGAGGTTTAAGGGCTGCTGCCTTCTGAGGTCTAAGGGCTGTTGCCTTCTGAGGTCTAAGGGCTGTTGCCTTCTGAGGTCTGAGGGATCCTGCCTTCTGAGGTCTGAGGGATCCTGCCTTCTGAGGTCTGAGGGATCCTGCCTTCTGAGGTCTGAGGGCTGCTGCCTTCTGAGGTCTAAGGGCTGCTGCCCTCACGAGTCTGAGGGATGTTACTGTCTGAGGTCTGACGAGCAATGTTGTCTGAGGTATTTTGAGGCATGCTGCCGTCTGTGGTTTGATGTATCCCGCCCTTCGGGTCCTGATGTGTCCTACCTTCTAAGGTCAAAGGGATGCTGCCGTCTGAGGTCTGAGAGATGCTGTTGTCAGTGGTCTGATGCGTCCCGAATTCTGGAGTCTGATGTATGCTGCCTTCTGGAGGCGGAAGGCTGCTGCCTTCTGATTTAATTTGTGCATACAGGCCAGGGAACTCAAAGGTATACCGGTCGTTGCAATCTGCTACAGGTCCAGGCAAGTATCCACTTGGCGCTGTCAAGAAGGAAATGGGCTCGTCAGAAAAGTGCACCTTGCACACTAAAGTTTGTGTACGCAAACTTCAGCGACATTACAGAGACATAAAAGCCTACGGTTGTGGCCACCTGGTGTACTTGATCCTGCTGCTTGGGCTTCCGGTCAAAGGCTGGTCGTGGTTTGGTCCCCAGCGGACCGGTAGCGCCCGCACAGCAGCCTCCAAGGGTGGTCTGGCAGTCTGGCACACACTAAACAAACACTTTTCCACACCTTGCTGCTGCTCTGCAGGCAAGGAAGAGGGAGAGGGAGCAGCTAGCAGAGGAGCAAACAGCAAAACGCCGTGCCAAGCGAGCAAAGAAGAATGCGAAGCTGGGTGGCAAGAAGGGAGCAGGCGGGGGGAAGGACGGAGCGGGTGGACCTGGGGCAGGGGCTGCATCTGCTGGGTCCTCTGAGGAAGGAGCGGAAGAAGATGCGCCGGGCGCAGAAATAGATTAAGCAATGCGCGTTTTGGGGCCTTGTCAATTGTGAGCTCCTTTCAGTCCAGCGGGCTTCACATTTGATGCATGAGACAAGGGCCCGTAAACCAGTTCGGGGATATGATGAGGCTTGGACGTGCAGCTCCATGACATCATTCTTCGCGCATTTCAGATCTGGGTATGGGCATTGGAGCTCAGTGGGGCTCAAGCATGTCGTCAGGACATAACTCCAAGGTCGCGCTTCTGAGTCTGATTTCAGGTGCTGTGCGGTTTATTGGGCACCCTGAAGGCGCAAGGAAAAGTGCCATGGTTTTCTGTCGTGGAGTGTTGGCCCGTGCTTCTTCATCGGCAGTAGTTTATGTCTTAACTGGGTTTTTCAAGATCCTCTCTCCCTATAAGGGGCCTGTCACTAGGGGGGTCGGTTCCGTCCCCCGACATCCCCCCGCTTATAATGCATCATATGTATCCAATTGATGTTTTGGGGGAAGGAACCGACCCCCCTAGTGACAGGCCCCTTCTCCCTGTCTAGGACACCAGGTCCCGATATCCAGCCTCATCTCATAGAAATTAGGATGTGGGCATGGCTGCACCTTGGATCGGGTTGCTAGGTTACATGTTCCTATCCCCTCACATGGCAGTATGACATAGCTGCACCCCGGCCCAGCCTGTGCATAGTAGCTGGAATTGAGCCTAGTCATTCCCAACCAGCCCCACGCGGCCGAGCGTTCAGCAGGGCCCAGCGGTTATGCACCGTTCTAAATTGGGAGGCTGGCATGGCTGCACCACGGTCCTGGCTGTGCATGGTAGCTGGAAGAGAAAAGCCTTTTTCGAAGGGGCCAGGCAAAGGGTTCGGACATGGGGAGACCAGCACCTAAAGCCTATACAGACACACAATCCACACATGAAGTGGTCAACCAACAATCACCATACAGATTTGCAGCTTTGCCATGTAGCTAGTTCCATGCATGCATACAGCTTTGTCATGCAACCTTATGGCCATCAGCAGTATCAGGCCAACCAAAATAAATATTGGTGCTTGACAATACGGGATTGAAGGAAATAGAAATATACCTGCATCGGCCGCCAGTTGGGGAGTCATGAGAGCCACTACAGCGAGACTGGTGGGCCCATATCCTCCGCTTCTACAATGCAGCGGTGGCACCGTAGGCACAGCAATACAGCCCTTTCGTGGCTCAAGCCATGGCAGCAGATATGCAGCTTGCAATCAGCCAGGGCACTGGCGGCCGCACCTGGTGCTCTGATCTGCTGGGTGCGTTAGAGGAGATGGAGCGGGGGGCAGCCACACCCACCTTGCGCGAGGCAGCAGCTGCCCTACACCGCCAACCCGTCACAGAGGTGTTGGCACTCGTTGACGCAGCCTACGAGCAAGCACGGCTGGACGCAAGCGGCGGTGGGGACCCTACAACCGAGCACAGATCTGCGGCGACCTACCGCGCCTGGTTCCAGTCCACGGCGGGTGCAGTGCTGGCGCAAGCCAAGAGCCGCACTAGTCAGAAGGAGTGTGCTTGTGTGCGCATCAATTTGCGACTGCGGCTTGGCGCGATCAGCACTGCTGACACCAGAGGACGGCGCAACGGTCAGCGGCGACAGGCACGCTGCTGCAAGCGGTGTTGGGCACGGGGGGATAGCGAGCAGGTAGAGGATGCGCTGCATGTGTGCTTCCAGTGCCCTAGTGCCAGGGAGCAGTTATGGGAGCGGGGGTGAGCAGGTCCTCCGGGCGCTGCCACTAACTTCCACCAGTTGCACCAGGCTGAGCATGGGTGGGACGCACTTGCTTTTGTGGACTGTGCTGTAGGCATTATTGAGGTTTATAGTCTCCAGGGTTTCTGAGGCTGGTGTCGTTGGCCTTTCCGGCCTTCTCTTTTGGTCCTTTTTGTTGTTGTTGTTGTTGTTTGCCCCCTTTTTATTTTCTTCTTTTCTCCCTTCTGATCAGTGGGGCGCCCTCGCGGCCAAGCAGGGATACGCTTGCTTTTCCGGACTTATCTTTTGTTTACAGGCTTTGTTGAGGGTTAGTCTCTAGTGGAACTCAGGTGTTGGACATGGTCTTCGTTGCCTTCCCGGCCTCTCCTTTTGTTCCTTCCCCCCTCTCATCCTTTTAGTTCCTTCTTTACTCCCTTCTGAACAGTTGGGCGCCCACGCGGCCGAGATTTGAGCGGGCCCTTCGGGCTGCCTTTTCCTTTTGGGGGGGAGTATGTCCATAACGTTACGCCGCTGGGCCCGCTTAAAGCTCGGCCGCGTGGGCGCCCAACCGGGGGAGTATGTCATTCTTCTTTGTGTTCTTCTCCTTCTTTCCCGCTTACCTTAAGTTTCTTATCTTTTCTCCCAAAGGGACAGTTGGGCGCCATTTTGAGCAGGGCCCAGAGGTGTAATGTCATTCACCTATGCGCCCTGCTCAAAAAGGCTCGGCCGCGTGGGCGCCTAGGTAAAAGGGGCAGAAAAAAGAGTAAAAACGGTTCATGAGTGCACAAGCCTACCTCGTGGCTGGACGCTAAACAGCGGGCAGCTGATACTGCTAAAAAAGTGGTACGAGTTTCATTCTGGGGCCGAGCTTCATTTCAGCATGGCCCAGAGGTCATTAACTTGTTGGCCAAGCAGCGCACGGTGGGCAGAAAGACAGCAAGCAATGCATGACAGAAGCTGTTTAATGGGTACAAAGATAGGAAGTATTGCACGGCAGGTGTTGCAAAACAGGCATAACATAGCAAGTAGGGCACAGCAGATGCTGCTTTACATACATAAACCTGACAAGCAATACACGACAGATGCTACTAAGTCGGCAGCAAGACAGCATGCAATGCATGGTAGAGGCTGCAAAATAGGCTGAAAGGAGGCAAGCAATGCACGGCAAATGCTGCAGAAGAGGCGGAAAGTTGTAAGCTAAGCACGTCAAATGCTGCAGAAGAGGCGGAAAGTGGCAAGCTAAGCACGGCAAATGCTGCAAAATAGACAGAAGACGGCAAGCAATGCACGGCATGCGCTGCAAAACAGGCAGAAACACAGCAAGTGAAACACGGCTTAATGCAATGACCCAGGCACTGGCAGCTCATACCTGGCCTGAAAGGAGGAAATGATCCAGTGGTGTAACGCTTGTGGCAACCATACCCCAAATTGTATAGATGAAACCCGCCACACGATCTTCTCTCTACCCCTCACGGCTGTCTAGATCGCCGGGCTTCATGTTCCTGCCCCTTCACATGGGAGGGTGGCATGGCTGCACCATGGTCATGGCTGTGCATGGTAGCTGGCATCGAGCTTAGTCATTCCCCACCAGCCGTCCACAAATTGCCTTGAGAGTGACTTTTCCAGGTGCCTTGAACTATCTTTTGCTCAGCTATTGAGGTCGAAAACCGCTCTTGGTCAACATCAATGTTGGACCCCTCTGAGAAATGATAGAATTCTTACAGCTTGAACACACAAAATGTAATTGGCTCAAATGCTGGTAGAATACAGGCAGATTATAATGATAAAAACAGGCAGACATGCAGGCTGTACAGGTCAGGACTGCCTGTTGACCCGTTACTATCTGCTGAAGAAATAACAGTATAATACTGACTCGGTATGGTACATGTTCCCCTTTCGCTCCTCAAGCGAAATTCCCCTTTCGCCCCTCAAACAAAATACATATAATATTTCATGAAACACTTCATCAAAAAAAGAAATTAAACAGACAAGACTGGGTTTCAAATAAAGGCCGGTTGAATTTAAACCTCAAATTGTCACACATAACTGTCTCAACGGAATATGGTACACAACGATGGGTGGGCGTGATGCGCATGGTACAGTACTAAACATCAGGCTGAGAACACAAGACGGTAAAAACAATGAAAAAATGAATCATAACACAAGGAGCAAGGTCGCATGGGTTGGTGGAAAAGATTTGGCAAAGATTAAGTATCAGTGGCAGGCTGGCAGCTAGGGACCACAGATGATGGCACAGCCCAAACCTACGAGTGACAGCAAAGACCTCCAGCTGACGGCAAAGCGGGCTACCTCTGGAACGCCATCCCCCTTCCATAGGATGAGCCAGTACCAGACTCGACATCGTCACTAAAGTCATTGGATGCCTGGTCGTACATCGCCTCTGGGCCCCTGCCTCCACTGCTGTCAGCCGCTAGCCTCGGCTCCACGCGGCCTTCCTGCCCAAACAGCTTCTTCAGGTTCAGAAAAGACAGCTGCGACAGATCGCGCACGACCAGGTCAGCAGACGTGAAGTTGTACACGGGGTTGTTCCCAGATACTATGATGCACTTCATGCCCAGCTCGTGCGCTGCCTCCACAGTCGTGTTGGACTCGCCGATGACGATGCAGCGCATGGGAGGCCTTTGGATCTGCTGCCCGGCATACATAAAGTACCATTCCACCTCAGTCGCGCCGCCGTCCTCTGCCGTGATCACCGTGTTGAAGTATTGCTGCATGCCGCTCCGTTTCAGGCCACCATGTACACGTTTCTCTGGAAGCGCCGAGGCAGTTGCCACTGGAATTGCGTACCGATGTAGCATGTGAAGGAAAGGTTTAGCCTCTAACATCTCTGCTGGTTGACGGCCTCCTGTGAGCTCCTCGTAGACCTGTAGGATTATGCGCAGAGGGTTGAGTTCAAACTGGTAGTCTATGTAATTTTACAGAGCCAGCAGCCCATTCGGCCTCCAGATCTATCAAGCAAGCTGGGAACGTCCAACCAGGCAGGGTCCAACCAGTCCAACCAACATGGAAGAGTTTCAACAGATCTGCTGTGCAAAATCACCTTGCGTTTTCTTTCAGCGATCTTATTAGCCATAATGGTATTCTGCGTCCAGTTGAAGACGCGAGAGACGACCACGTCGTCCCTGAGGCCTCGGACGCGCCTGAAAGACTGTCCAAGGGGCTTCGGATACCCTAGTTCATCAGCCACTTTCAACCATGCCTGCAGCAGAGTGCCGGAAGGATTGCATGGATTGAAAACAAAACAGTTTCAGCAGGGTGTTCAAAGTTTGTACGACACCGCATGCAGCACGCGTGCGCACCAGTGGTGCGCACGGCGAAGAAATATTTCGAAAACAATATCAAATAGTAAGCACCCCTATACGCATGCCGCAATTGACCCCGTACCTGCATATGGATCTCCCAGTGGCTTTCGACAAGGACACCCTCGAACTCGCATATGACGCCAAACCAGCCAGTGCCCAGTCTTTGCGAGCGTTGCAGTGGGTTGTGAATGGATGGGTCGTCGGCCAGGCCTTCAACATACCTCGGCATGGGCAGTAGGGCTTCTTGCTCCTCGATTTTTTTCACAATACCCGCAGGCACAAGGCTTTCCAGCTCACGTACATAAACAGGAGCAGATGAAAATTTAAGAATCAGCGATGTTCCTCTGCTGGGGCTTCCCCGCCAAAGCCTTCGTACGGAACGAAATGACAGAACGAGCCCGTTGCTGGTTGCCGCAGAAGGTAGACGTGTGCATGCTCTCATCGTGATTTCGTAATCGGACTGCTGTGTTCCTATTCAAGAAGGGCACTAATTCTGCTTTGGCGCTCCGGGGTTCGGGCTTTCAAGACTGCAGCTGGGCGGGCGGGGGGCAACAAGGGTTGTTCAAATGTTACGAAACCGTAGTGCCGCCGTGCCGGGCTTCTGTTTGTTATCAAATGATTTCCTGCGAGACCAGAGGGAGGCTCTGCTGAATTCGATACCTGAAACATGTTATGTGCAGGAATCCCTGCCCATGGTCACGATCTGCCTGCCAGGGTTGGCCTGCAGCAGCCAGCACGGATTTGCATGGGTGACGTGTGACGACCCTCTGGTGACGACGGAGCGTGGTGACGACGAAGATTTGAGGCGAGACATACAGCGAATATGACGACTTCGGTAAGTCAATATGAATCCAAGCGGTCTGTACACGGGATATTGTACGTTATGGCTCGCTTGGATAGCGGTCAAGGTGCTGCTCATGCTATACACCTGCTGGTGTTCAAATAGCTCATGCATGATGCTGCTTCGAGTGATGATGCTACTGCTTTTCCTGTTGCTGCCAGCCTGCCACTGCTACCACTGCTTTAATTGCATCACTTACACCCGGGCCATGTACCATATGCTTGTGGGGATAAAGTCTGGCTCTTTCAATTCTTGGTAGCTTTGTTAAGGTCCATGAGGTATACTAAACCCTGGCAGTTTTTATGTCGATGTGGGTGCAAGTCACGTACCGCCGCACCGGTAAGTAGAAACGAAGAATAAATAATGGCTTCGTTGCTGTATTCAACCAATATAAAGCTCTCTTGTTAGAGAATAAAATACGTCGGCTGCGGCCGAGGTGGGCATGGCCGGTGTGTGTGTGGACTGTGGGGGATAAACATCAGGGTAACGGTCCAATACAATGCAGCATGACAATGAGACTGAAACAGGGGATATAAAAAGTAAACACGCATCTGAGGGGGGGGGGGGGCAGAAAAAAAATTAGGGACCCCATCCCCCCTAATTCTCCAAAACTCATCCGTTTGACATGGGAATTGCACCTTAAGACTTTTGGGAGGGTATCTCTGCTTCAAGAAGAAAAACAAAACTTTTTTTGAGCTTGGAATCCCCCCCCTCCTTGTTTGACATGCGTTGACCGGGTACTTAACGTTGACCGTTGACCATGCATAGGTGTCACGGTATAATGCAGTATACGTGCCAAAACCGTAGGGACCGCTGACGCGTCCCCGTAGACTCCGCAGCTTCCCTGCGGAGCCCCCTTTTTAGGGTTAGGAGCCCAGCTTCCCACTTTCGGGAAGGTCCGAGGCAGGATTTCCCGTACTAAGTAAATAGGGCTTGCCGGGACCTTTGAATCCCGGCTTGCACGCTTGACATTTACTTCGTTCCTTTTAAGTGGACAGGCCTCTAATTGTAATCAGAACCGGCTATCATCCCAAGATATACCCTGTGAATACCAATAACGCCAGTACCACGAAGGCACGAAGACGATCAAGCCTAGTTCAGCCTCAGAGCCGACATAGCAACCTAGTTATCCTCAGCTAGATGCCCAGCCCGACCTGGGTCACCGCCCGCAGTCTACGGCTACGACATCCCCCGCTTCACGCGGTAAGTGACTCAGCGTCTCAGCGACCCGACAGATCAGCTATCTGAAGGGCCAGCAGTTAAGCTTTACAAGTGACCAGCTCCGTGTCTGTCATCTAGAAGTTCCAGCCACAGCTTAACGCGCTGCGCATCCGCGGCCAGTGTGTAGTCACTGAGTCCGCCCGTAGGCGTCCGCCACTATGTGGGGAAGAAGTCCGCCACGGACCCGAAGCAAACCTCTCGAGTAAAGTAGGGGCGGTACCCACAGCTAGGGGCGCCCGGGTAGGCCAGCCTTCCCTCTTATACGGTACGCTGTACCAAGTTACCCCTTTACAGCCCTTGTACCTCCGCAGTGTAGTACAAGAGGCACGTGTGTACAGGTGTTCAACCTTAGTTGTGAGTAGTTTGAGCCTATCTAAGGCAGTACTGACAGCTTACACCATTTTGGCACGGTTACTGCTTGATGGTGCGACATAGGGGGTCGTTGGAAAGCCCTGGCCCTACCCTATGCAGTGAGATCTTCATATCATGCAGTTTTTTCAGGGCTGAGGTGTTCTTCGCAAAATAAGCTTCTTTAAAATCTACGAAATCCTCATTGTTTGGCTCTCTGTACCTCAGTCACCGTTGGGCCAATAAGCATTTTAAGACCAGATATGGAAAGCTCTCGTCAAGCTCTATACTTTTCGAGGATGGGGTGCTTCCCGTTGTTGTTGCCCCCTGCTCGCACGCATCACGTACTCGAGTAAACAAGCGAACTGGGGCAACAAGAGAATAAACCAAGAACATCTGAGTCGCTACACAACAAGGAACCAAGAAGAGGTTAGTAATGGTAACATTCCGATTTCGGTAAGTTTATTCAAATAACACAAGAGCGTGCCAAAGGAAGGAAGAGTTAGGGCCTAGTTGCGAAGGAATTAACTCAAACTAGCCAGACCATGCACACCAGGGGATGCACACAAACAGAACCAAGTCAAAAACCTGGAGCCCAAGTCAGAAACGGAAGCAAAAGTCAGAATCCGAAGGCAAAGCCGGAGAAGACAAAACAAAGTAGCATAAACAGCATCAGCTTCTCCGCCTTGTGCCTCTGAGCATCGTCCAAAAACTATTGCAAAAAGGCATGGGATTGAGAAGCCTGCACAGCATTGAAATCACGGCCGATCGACACGGCCGATCAACAGCCCTAGCTATGTTCAGGCCAGGAATTTCGCAAGACTGAGAAGAAATTAAGACTCACATGGCTGGGGGGGGAAACGCCAACCAAATACGGAAGGCGGTTCGGCTTCGGCCGACCATTTTGTTAAGGTCCTAGACTTGCCTCCCAGTCCGGCTACCTCGTCGCCACTGGCCTCACTGACTGCTGTTGTTGTGACTGGCCTCACTACCTGCTGCTGTTGTTGTAGAGGTGGGAACTGGGAACCGGAGGCGGGCGCCGTTGGCCTCACATACTGTTGTTGCTGCTGTTGGGGAGAGCCAAAAGGAAGGCCTGTTGCACTCCCGAGCTGCAGCTGCTGTTGCTGTAGAAGTGAACCGGAGATGTTGTTGTTGTTGCTGCCGAGATGAGCTGGAGGGACTCGCCGCTGCACTCCTGAACTACAGCAGCTGTCGCTGCTGAGATAAGTGAGGCACTGCTGACCTTACAGGTTGCGACCAGTAGAAGGCATTTAGCCCGGCAACACGCTTGCTTGTCCCACAACTGTTCGGATTGAGGCAATGCTTAAAACAGCACTCTTGGCACTCCTGGCTGCTGTGCGGCTTTTTCCTGCAGCAAAAGGATGGGCAGCATACCACCATACCAGCATACCAACACACGCCCAATAATATGAGGCGGGATGGGTATTGAGGCAGAAGCAAACAAATAGCGAAACAGGAATTGCAGCACACATCAATATATAGGGAGGCAGATGGGATTTTGCACTTGCAAAATAAAGAGCAAGCATAGGAATTTCAGCCCACGCCAAAATATAATTAGCCAATGTCGTTATTCCAGCACAAGCCAAAAAGAAAAAGAGGCGGAATGGGTATGTCAGCACACGTCCAACGAAATCACAGCCTATAGGAGACCAAAGAAACGGGGATGGGAACTGATAGTACCGAAAGCCCTGACAGGACAGGGGCCTTCAGCTGAAGTACAAAATGTCAAAGAGTGGGTCCGGCCAAAGGCCATAAGTCATTAACGGTTGAGGTTGGCTTAAGACCGCGAACCCTGGGGCGGTTTAGCTGAAAGACCGCTGGAATATCTCGCTGTTTCCCCTGTTACAGCCTCACCTGCAGGTGATATGTGATTGTCCATCTCAGATACCAGAATTCGTGAGATTGATGCCCATGCTGATGCCCCTGTGCATTGTCCCAGCGCCTGCGGCTACGTCTACCCCGATTCATCGAAAACATTCCTCATTTCAGTCCTCAGCGAGTAACATTAACCGAGGAGCAAATGGCAGCCCAGGGTAACATTACTTAAGTGCTGATTTGGGGACCGGTGATTGTGGCTGCAGGGATTACAATAAAATGGTCCGAGGTTTTTGTGTACCTCACCGGTGGGTTAATTCGCCCTGAATGCTGGCACTGGTACCAGTGATAACGGTCGCAGGGGTCAATCCAGCAGATCTAGGATTCAACCCAGATGAATATGAGGCACAAAGTGTGGAATATGTAAATTCAGGGGTTCAGGGTCAAGGATTTGACCTGAATGGTTGTCACACATGTCATGAAAGCAATGCCACGAAAGGCTTTAGGTCCAAGGGGTTCAGCCTGGTTTAGTTCTTCGTGAAAGAGTCAACCAACAGCGCCAAAATGGGTCCCCAACACCACCACCGCGGGACCTGGGGCAGCTCCTAGACTCCCAACCCTTCCACAGACATAAATCATCCCCGCCCCCGGCCACGCCCACCCCGGGAGGCCGTAGCAGACATTTCTTATTATGTCAGCTACACTACATACTTACGCACAAATCTGAGGGGCTGCTAGCCATGCTGCTTGGGCTGCCGGCCGGTCCAGGTTTGGTCCCAATCGAGCCATTAGCGTCTGTTGGGCGGCCTGTTAATGGTGGCCTCATTGCCAAAGACCCACATGTGCATGGCACAGATGGTGTTGAAATGTCAGTTTCGGTTTCAGGGTTGAACCTGCCTGAATGGACGTGACACAGATGGTGTTGACAATGTCCACGACGGCACAGCCCCGGCTGAGGTCGTTGACCGGGTTGAGCAGGCCCTCGATGACAGGACCCATGGCCACGGCACCAGCCGCCTGCAGTACAGCCTACTTAAGGGTTTAGGGGTTAATGGTTAGGGGTTAGTCGGCACCAGTCACCTGCTGAACAGCCTAGTTTAGGGTTAAGGGTTGAGGGTGTAGATTTAGTCGGCACCAGTCACCAGCTGTACAGCCTAGTTTAGGGTTAAAGGTGCAGGGTGTAGGGTTTAGTCGGCACCAGTCACCTGCTGTACAGCCTAGTTTGGTGTTTAGGGTGTAGGGTTTAGTCGGTACCAGTCACCTGCTGTACAGCCTTGTAGGTGTTGTTGCCTGGAAGGCACAAGTGTGGACGTGAAGTGTGTTTGACATGTACGGGTGGAGATCGGAGTGGGAGTACGACACCGTGCTCCTTTCCCGTGGCTTGGCTTCAGTTCTGCTACGTTTCGGTTCCTCATGGTCTCCGGCTGGAGGCCCCATGCATGGCCAGCCTTCCTGCTTGGGAAACTGGCCGTGGGTCGATCAAGCTTTCGCCCCATCCCGTAGCCTAAGGCGGCGGCAGAACAGTCCCCTGGAAGCCCCTGGTCCCCTCCCACCAACGCCCTCTCCCACAACCGCACCCACCCCTGGCAATACCACGCTGCATAGTGAGATGTTCAAGCCCAGCTTCTTTGCCTCTGTCCGCAGCCCCTTGTTCAGGTACCCTCTGTCCCTCAACAGCATAATGTGGGTCAGGCTGTGCTGAGTCGCCTAATCAGCAGCCTGCAGCACGCGCCTGTCCTCGGACTGGTGAATAAGGGGTGGGGCCGTGGGGGCATTATATTTCAATATTTGTGATGGAAGGTTTTGGCTGGACTGATGGTAGCAGTATCTGCACATCTACCCATAAGCCTTTCTGGCAGCAGGTGCAATAACTAGAATTTCTCGAGAATGTATATTATTAAGCTCGACTGGCAAAAGATCCTGACCAATCATGCAGAGCAAGAAGAAACTGTTTACACGTTCGTAATTAGCTTACCCGTTTCGAGCAGCCTCCTGCATATATCCCAGGAGCTCATCCCACCTTTTCTGATGTAACGTGATCTGCTCATGATACTCCTACCATAGGACTGCCACAGGATTGCCACAGGATCGTCTCCAGAAAAAGTATGATCCTAGATAGGCACGCCCGCAGTGGTTTCAATTCTGGATTTCGGGCCACAGCAGATAACAGCCATCGCGATTGCATCCTACGCCAACCTCCTAAAAAGTTATAGATATTGTCGAACGCTGCCATGTTATTCTCACCAACATATCCGGATTCCGTGACGTGGCTATTTCAAATTTCCAACGCCCGAACTCGTTAGCTTCACTCAACACCCTCGCACGCGCTTCAGGAAATCACGCCAATATTCTCCACGGGTTTCATCTAAGGAATCAAGCATAACACACCGAAGCTCAAACTTCAAGACCGTCTGACACACCGGTCGAGAATCAAGAGGATCATGGGGTGGCCAACTAAGGCAGATGCTGATCTACTGCTAGGTCCGTGCTGCTGAGCATTGATTATGCTGCATGATTGTGGTACCCACCATTCACCAACATGAACCACGCGGCCATCCTGACTGCGTGGGGCGGCCATGATGGCCGCATGGGTGGTGTTGGTGGGCGTGGCCATCATGGCTGCATAGGTGGCCTTGATTTGTTCGAACCATAATCATGGATGACATGCTTCACTGAAAATGTGATCCTCCACCTTTATCTCAGCCCCCCGGCGCATGTACTGATGGGAAATTGTCTGAACCAACATCCCATGTGCAGGCCTGGCGCAGGCAGGGTCTGATTTGGCTGCAGACCCCGGAGCGGAAGGGTCAGCCGAAACACCTGTGAATGGTGAGAGAACATTTGCGCCCTAAGAGTTGAAGAAGCAACTACTTATTCACAACGTGTGAGCGAGGACAAGGCTCTCACTGTGCCCGATGCGTCTGTCGCATGAATCGAGTCATGGATGTTGGTCAGCCACATAGAGTTGCATGCTAGCATGTGTGACATGGAAGTATATATGAACATACCCATGTGAATGTTGACGAATACATGTTTCTTTATTTCACCTTCTCTCTCAGGCATCTTAGACCTCCCACCCGATCTTCTGACTGTAATCGTCGCCAAAGTTGCTGGAAAGACCTCTTTACGGGCAACCTGCCGTATCCTGCGCAACATGGTAAACTCTACAACTACGGCTCTCTTTTGGCGTCCTCCTAAAATGCAAAGATGTAGCGTAGCACAGGTCCAAGCAGATTTGTTCAGTAAACTAACAAGCTTGAGGGAGATTACTTTCGTAGACGCATTCCGTGTGGACCTGACCCCCCTGGCTGCATTCACGAGGCTGCAAACCCTCAGCTTCTGGATTTGTGGTGGAGACATCATCCCCCAATGCGCACTTCCTGGATTGCTGAATCTCAGCCTCATGGATTGTTACAGAGTCGGTGACCTGTCGCCCCTGACCGTGTGCAAGAAACTACAAAATCTCAGCTTGACAAGCTGTGATGATGTACCTGACCTGACCCCTCTAGCATCGTGCCATGGGCTGCAAAGACTTAGATTGCATTGGTATACTGGAGTTAGTGACCTGACCCCTCTGGCTACATGCGGCGGCCTGCGAAATCTAAGCTTGGAATCCTGCAGCATCACTGACTTAACTTCTCTGGCAGCGTGCACTACTTTGCAAACTCTCAACGTCATCAGATGTGATGGAGTCGAAGACTTGACTCCTCTGGTGGCATGTACTGGACTGCACACCCTCAGCTTCAACGACTGTGGCTCTATTTTTGATTTGACCCCTTTGGCCTTATGCACTGGACTGGTCGCTCTCAGCTTCAAAGACTGTGTTTCGATCAATGACCTGAGCCCTCTGGCAGCATGCACAAGGCTCCAGACTTTGACGGTCTACTGGTGTGATATCAGCAACATCTCCCCTTTGGCTAATAGCATTGGACTGCGGACGCTTAACTTACACAGCTGCGTTAAAGTCAAAGACCTGACACCTCTGGCTTCGTGCAGTGGATTACAAACTCTCCGCTTCAACAATTGTCGTAGAGTTAGTGACCTGACACCTCTAGCTATGTGCACTGGACTGCTGTATCTAAGCTTCAACGGCTGTATTCATGTCAGTGTCCTGTCTCCTCTAGCTATGTGCACTGGACTGCAAACCCTTAGCTTCAACCGTTGTGTTCAAGTCGGTGACCTGACCCCTCTGGCAGCGTGCACTGGACTGCACAGTCTGAGCTTCAACGAGCTTCAACGAGTGTGTTGAGGTCACTGACCTGAACCCTCTGGCTGCGTGCACTGGACTGCAAACCCTCAGCTTCGACCGTTGTGTTCAAGTTTGTGACCTGACCCCCCTGGCGGCGTGCACCGGGCTGCATAGTCTCAGCTTTAAAGAGTGCGTTGAGGTCACTGACCTGACCCCTCTGGCAGCGTGCACTGGACTGCATAGTCTCAGCTTAGACTACGACTGTGTTGCCTCGCTGCTACAACTGTGTGAAGGTCACTGACCTGAAACCCTTGGCAACGCACACAGGATCGCAGAATCTGCGCTCCAAGTAGCCTGGCCGGCTGTGGTGGTGTTAGAAGTAACATGCACTCTGCCCTTTTGCCTATGTGCCTCACGTGGTTTAGAGGGCTAACTCTTGCAACGTCCCATTTGCTGACCCTGAGCACATGGTGTGAAGCTTGGCAGGCTACATATGGTTAACAGGCTGAGAGCAAATTGCAAAAAAACTCCCTTACTCAATCCCTTCACCTAATGGTTACTCGTCCTGGTTGTTGGTGTGTTCGCGTGCATCCATAAGAGGGGGCAGGCAACAGCTGGGGGAAGCATCTTGCCTGCACGCTGTGGCAACTGGGGTTATCAGGTGCTCAATCGAAGTATTTTGCACCTACGTCATGTTTCATGGCTGGGGCTTATCTTTTGCACCATGGGGTTCTTTCCCACGCCAATGTCTTGTGGTTGTGTGCTATTTGCTTGCCCAGGGGGGTCACTAGTTTTTATTACTGTCCTAGTGTATCAAGTGCCTGTACCGGTTTACGGGCACATGTCCCATGCATCAAATGTGATGCTCTGTTGGACTGTAAAAACTTCGCAGGGGTCATGGTGTGGTATCAGCCCAGCCGCGGCCCCAGCCTATGCTTTTACGGAAGGGCGTCGATTCATTTACCATTTTGAAGGGAGTTACCCAGTGGTTTAGGGTTTAGTCCCCTGTATTTCTGAACCCCTTTGGTCAGCTTGGGCTATGGTGGCTTTGCCTCATCTATGTTGTGGTAGGTGGCGCTGGTGGCATTGCTGATGAGGATGAACGAGCCGAGCGACCGAGTGGCTCATACTAACAGGATCCATCTGACTTCTTGCTGCCACGATGTATGATCCCTTTGGGAGAGGCTGGTAGGACTGTTTGGCTGCTTCCTTGGGCTTGATAACAAATCGGCCAATGGTGTGTATTTCTTAGATGAAGCAGATGGCCTTATTTGGTACAGGTCGCAACGACTCATTGTCCCAATAGGCTGTCCATTGTCGGTCCGAGTCTCTGCTGTTCATGTTTTAATGTTTATTTATGACTATTGCAGAGGCACGTTTTGTGAATGCATCACGCTGTCCGACCTGTTATGGCTGTCCTATGCAGTATCTGGTCTTCTGTTTCTTGTTCTTCAACATGTTAAGTAATCGAAATTGTATAATGACTCATCTGTCTGGTGGTTATGGTGCAACCTGATGAATGGCGGTACACCTCTTTGCCATCTTCAACAAAGAAAACAACAGCTCAGCCGTGTCGGGATTTGATTGTCATGCTGCAGGGTCCAGCTTCTTGCCTCGCTGATGAGAGGGCTGTCAATGGCTTTGCATAATTGTATGCGAACAACACATTGTTAATGACGTTACAACTCTGGGTTCTGCTGAAATAAAGCTCCGCCACGTCGACAAACAAAAGTCAACTAGGAAAGTCAAGGGAGAAGGCACAAGAGGAAAGAAAGGTCAATGACGTTACACAGAGTGGACAGGCCTCTAATTGTTAACAGCACCGGATAGTATACTAACATATATCCTGTGAAGTGCATTAAGCCAGTACGACTTCAAACAGTCAAGCCTAGATCAGCCTCCAAGCCGATATAGCAAGAAATAGATCAACCAGCAAGATGTCCGGCACGACCTAGGACTACGTCCGCAGTCTACGCCTCCAACATCCCCCGCATCACGCGGTAGGTGACCCAGCTCAGCTTGTCAGGTTCGCGACCTGGAAGCCAGAAGGCTAGCAGATAAGAGACCCAGTAATCTGCCTGTCACCCTCAGTTCCAGTCACAGCTTGACGCGCTGCGCATTCGCGGCCAGTGTGGAGTCACTGAGTCCGCCCGTATTGCACCCTGCCATCCGCAAGCCCTGCAGGGTAATAGGGCTGAGGCTGAAAGAGCTAGCTGAGCCCAATTCTCAGGATCGTCCTGGATTGCAGGAATTTCCCATTTCCTATCCCAGGTGGTGATTTCTTAGGCAAATTCCCACGACGCCCACAACTTCATTTCCCAGGCGGTGATTCCTTAGGCAGCTTTCCAGGTAGCTTTCTAGGATCATGCCCATGACATGCCTTGCAGATGGTCCCCACCTGCCGTCACAGTATCATTGACCAGGACCTTGCTGATCAAGATTGAGGAGCTTTATCATGCTCGTCCTTGGTAGATTGCACACGTGGTGCATAAAGGTATACCAGCAGTCCAGCAGGTTCCTCACGCCATGTTGATGCAACCTGTAAATCTTCCTACGGCTAGGAGTCCTTCTTGGGTCGCCCGTCTGACGGCCGCTGTAGGCCCGGTTTGGTCAAACCTTTAACCAGCCTACGGCTGATGGCCCCAGCTACCGTAGGCTGGTCAATTCATGGTTCCACACTTGTGCCGCCTGCAGGCCCAGCACGATTTCCAGCCAGTCCGTAAATGACCACCAGGGAATTGACATTTTGAACGCTGAACATCACTCATGTGACTCCTGTGAGGCCTGCAGGCCCAGCACGATGTTCAGCCTGTCCATTGATGTGACCACTAGGTTTGAGTCTTAAAACACTGAACCTCTTACCAGCCCCCCCCCCCCACACACACTCATGTGTGGATTGCAGTACGGTACCAGGAGCCTCATGCTTGCCCTCATCAACGTGAGCAGCTTAGGCACCTGTTTAGGCCTTGCGGGAGGAGGGGAGGAGGTGGAGGGTTGGTCACGCAGGGACAAGGCGACAGCGTGAAGTGCCCGTCTGGAAGGGTCAGAAAGTAGGGACGTGCACCAGTTCACAGTTCGCAATGCCGTACCACGTCCGAGCAGCTCCTCACCCAGAGAGTCCTCACCAAATGGAGCAAACGGGACCACAAGACAGGTTTCGACTCCTTCTAATGCGAAAATACTGCATTTAGTGTAAAAATGATAGAAAAGAGGTGAGGCCTATCCTAGCCCTGCCCGACAAATGAACTCCCCTGCCTACATAGCGCGTCCGACCTTTTCGGACGTACGTACCACACCCCTGGAGTCCCTCATGTCCTAGGATCTTGCAAATGAACCGTGTCGTTCGTCATTGAATGCATACACTCAAATGTTTACCTTCTTACCATGGCTTGCGCGCCGGAGCGGCTTGGCATTCAGATAGAACGTCTCGAGTACAGATTAGCCGAGAACAGATAAGGCTGCGCTCCGTATCCGTTGCGCTAGAATCATATTTGGATGTAGATGGGGATTTGAAAGGAGCCAATGACCGCAGCCAAGCTGCAGCGGAGGATGATATGGCGCCAGGTAGGTGACTGCCGAGACTCAGCCTAGCCATTGCCTTTGTTGAACTGTGTGTCTGAAGCATGCAATATGTGCATTGTGTAATGCCATGCTGCAGCCAGTGTGGCTGCGTAGAGGTGTCCTGCGTCCAACATACGAACCATCCCATAACATGGCCTCTCAAGTCCAAGAATCGGTCGCATCTTTGCATGTACCTCATCTCTCCTCTCCATCATTAACCTCCAGTAGCAACCAAAGAAATATATGTTATGTGACTTTACCTATTCGCCTCTCCCAAGCTGACTCATTGCTGACTTGACACTCCCTTCTCGGACCACCAGGTTCTTGTGGCAGCAGCCTCGCATCAGAGCTAGGCATCGACGAGGCCATGGCCGAGTGGTTTACAGCGCAGCGGCCGGATCTGGTGGCCTCCAGCCGCCTGGTCATGCGGGTCCGCGGCATCGCCAAGCTGCTCAGATGCACAAGCCAGCAGGCTGCCGCCACGCTGCACAAGCAGCCGGCGCTGCTTGACCAGGACTCAAGCACCATCCGCCAGCGGCTCAGCAGCCTCGCGGCAGCACTGGGAGACGATATGCACGCCGCGTGCCAGTCGGCCCGCAGAGTGCCCATCCTGCTCGCGTCAAACACCCCGCTGGACACGTGCATGCTGCAGGTCGCTGCGGTTTTCGAGCTGGATGCCACTAACCTCAGCAAGGCAGTCCGGCTGGTGGGTAAGGAGCCTTCGCTGCTGGTGCTGCTTCCGGAAACGCTCCGGGAGCGCCTGGAAGCGCTGCCCGAGACGCTGGGCCTGCGTACCCCGGCGGAAGCCGTCGCGCTGTGCCGCGCCAACCCATGGCTGTTGACCGTGTCACCGCGCAGCATCCGCAGCAAGCTCGCCGCGCTCGGCGCCACGCTACGTATGTCGCGGGGCGCGGTGTTGAAAATAGCGCTGGCATACCCCCGCGTGCTCAGCTTTTCCGAGCACGCGCAGGCGGCAAAGGTCGCGGCAATGACGGAGCTGATCCCGCTCTCGAGCCTGCAGACCATGGTGAGCATCGACCCGTCGCTGCTGGCGCGCTCCAGCGGCAAGGTGATGGAGAGCCTGCGCTCGGTGCAGCAGGCCACCGGCAAGCCGATGAAGGACGCGATCGGGCTGGTCGAGCGCCGGCCGGCCATCCTGGCCAAAGCGCCGACGGCGCCGGCGCGCTGCTACAAGGTGCTGTCGATCTGGAAGTTTAGCAAGGAGGAGAAGGACGCGATGCTGCAGAAGCACCCGCTGCTGCTGCAGCTGTCGCCGAGGGAGCTGCACCTCCGCTGCCGCTGGCTGCGCTCGCTGATCACCGGAAACGGCTACTACCACGTCGCGCTGCGGCGGATCTCACCCCCGCTTGTTGCGGTGATTATCATGCATCTGCCCAAGGCGTGGAGTCGACTGCAGTACCTGGTGGACTGCAACCAGGAGCAGATGATGGGTCTGATGGATGCAGTGCAGTTCCGGGACGCCGACTTTGAGGAGCGGTTCCCGCTGTACCGGAAGTGGCTGAATTTCAAGATTAGCGAGATGGTGCGAGGTGCAGGGGAGTAGGGCGAGATGGTGCAAGGGGGCAGGAGGCTGGGCGAGATGGACTAAGGGGCAGGGAAAGGATTAGATTGTGGAAGGGGGCAGGGCTAGATGGTGCGAGATGCAGGGGGCAGGGTGAGATGGAGGGAGGTGGCAGGGTTAGAACTAGATGGTGGGAGGATGCAAGGTGATATAGTGTGAGTGGCAGGAGGCAGGGCGAGATGGAGGGAGGGGGCACGAGGTAAGGCAATATTGAGCCAGGGGCGTAGGGGGAGTGAAAAGGAGGGCGGGAGCGCAGAGGGGGCGTGGTGCGAGGGGTGAGAGAATGTGACGGGCAATGGGGTCACAGTGAGAGAGCTATGCGGCTCTAGCAGGATTGACATTGATGTCTTTCCTGGGCTCTTGGAACTTAAAAGCAGATTGTTCGCTCATGGTTCTCTAGGCTGGACTCTGGATCCCTGGACAGAGGGGGGCCCAAGCCTTTATTTCAGTGATCGCCAGGTCATCACCGTTACCTTTGGCAGGCTGCTGGGCAGCCACCGCTGAGCCAATGGGGACCAAACCTTGACTGGCCGGTGGCCTGCGGCCTGAGGAACAGGGCATGCTGCACCAGCATACTTCAGCTATAAGCTATCATGTAGCTGAATCCCAGCTATGATGTACCTGAATCCCAACTATCTTGTAGCTGTATCCCAACTATCATGTAGCTGAATCCCAGCTATCATGCGGCTGAATCCCAGCCACCATGCAGCTAAATCCCAGCCACCATGCGGCTGAATCCCAGCCACCATGCAGCCAAATCCCAGCTACCATGCAGCTAAATCCCAGCTACCATGCGGCTGAATTCCAGCTACCATGCGGCTGAATCCCAGCCACCATGCGGCTGAATCCCAGCTACCATGCAGCTAAATCCCAGCTACCATGCGGCTGAATCCCAGCCACCATGCAGCTAAATCCCAGCTACCATGGGGCTGAATCCCAGCCACCATGCAGCTAAATCCCAGCTACCATGCGGCTGAATCCCAGCTACCATGCGGCTGAATCCCAGCTACCATGCGGCTGAATCCCAGCTACGATGCGGCTGAATCCCAGCCACCATGCGGCTAAATCCCAGCTGCCATGCGGCTAAATCCCAGCTGCCGTGCAGCTGAATCCCAGCCACCATGCGGCTGAATTCCAGCTGCCATGCGGCTAAATCCCAGCTGCCATGCGAAAAAATCCCAGCCACCATGCGGCTAAATCCCAGCCACCATGCGGCTGAATCCCAGCTGCCATGCGGTTGAATCCCAGCAGCCATGCAGCTGAATCCCACTAAAATCCCACTGCTATTTCCACAGGGCTGCCAGAAGCCCTGGAGGCAACCCCCACGCCCGAAGGAGGCCCCAGCTTGGAAGAAGAAAAGGGACGCCGAGATCGCCGCAGCAGCCCTGGATGGGATTGACGACGCCAAATCCACCGGTGGGTTGTCCCCGCAGATAGGTTAACCCTAAAACCTTAACCCTGCAGACAGGCCGGGAAAGCTTCTGGGAGACCATGAGCAGAGCTAGGAAACGAAATCTCAAAAGCGACGCACAGTGGATGTGCTGCATTGAGCCGTTGGGAAGTGTGACTCTTACCCAGTGTGAATCTGTCTATATGAGGGCACTTGCGCAGTTTAGCCTCTGTTTGGGCAATGAAGCAGTTGCATGTCGGCCTTTGGCCGTAGGAGCCTGATCAAGCCCTGCTGATTGGGCCCTCACCTGATGCTTGTTAAGGCTTGGTCCCCATCTGCCCCGTGGTGGCGGCCCTGCGACTTGCCTAAGATCACGGTATTCAAGGCACTGAAGTAAACGCTGGTTAAGTGTGAAGGGTTGGGAACCCAATGTAGCCAACAGGCCGGAGAACACATTGGAGCTCAACCCTTCAGACTCCAGTGTTGATGTCAGTGCGAACTAGACCAGTGGACCACTATTGCTTTCAGCAGCTGTTGGGGCTGCCCTCGATGTGCCAAGCGCGAAGCTTGGACCTCCAGTGTTGATGTCAGTGCGAACTAGACCAGTGGACCACTATTGCTTTCAGCAGCTGTTGGGGCTGCCCTTGATGTGCCAATCGCGAAGCTTGGACCTCCAGTGTTGATGTCAGTGCGAACTAGACCAGTGGACCACTATTGCTTTCAGCAGCTGTTGGGGCTGCCCTCGAAGTGCCAAACGCGAAGCTTGGACCTCCAGTGTTGATGTCAGTGCGAACTAGACCAGTGGACCACTATTGCTTTCAGCAGCTGTTGGGGCTGCCCTCGATGTGCCAAACGCGAAGCTTGGACCCTCTGCTGCGCCACCTAAACGCCCTGCTACAGCTTTACCAGAGGGCCTGCTCCCCAGACAGCGCTGTTTAGGCCCACTGTAGGATCTGCCGGACCATTGTTGTCCACCATACCTTGACCTGCCTAGTATTAGTGTGTAGGGTTTAACTTAAACCCTAAACCCAAACCTTTAACCCTTTTGCTCCATGGCTCCCATCGCTCAGGCCGTGTGGAGGAGATAGTTGCTCCCGAATTTGCGTGGCACGCGGCGCACAGCGCCGAAAGCGTCCGGCCCGGCAAGCAGGCTGTGGTGAGCGAGGCCGGTGTCGTGTACTTCGGTGTGGAGCGCGTGCATAAGCCCCGGAGGGTCATCTACACGTCCGCTGCACCGGATCTTGGTGATGCTGAGGCAGCTGTCAGCCATGATGGAGCAGCTGGCAACCATCTTGGAGCAACTGGCAGTCAAGATAATGGGAATGGAGGGGGGATGAACGGCGCGGTGGAGATATCAGAGAGGCAGATGCTTGATGCCCCTATCCAGGCGACCAGTGCGTTGTAGGCAGCTGGGGAGTGAGTGGGCACACGCATTGCGGGCTACAGGCGTGAGGTGTCGGAGCGAGTAGCCTGAGTTCTTTAGCCTGCAAACGTTGTCATAGTAAAAGAATGCACTTGGCAGGGACATTTTATCTAGCTTTCTTGCTAGCTTCTGTTTGCGATTAAGGTATGTTTCGGTTGATTTAGGTTTCGGATTTTTGTAGTCCATCGGATTCACCGCCAGTAGCAGTGCATTGGATGATTGAGTTATGAGAACTTTGCCACCTGCACGCTATGTCGGGCACCCACTACGGTCACCTAGATACCATAGTGGAATATGTTGCACTCAACTTCGTGGAATCTAGTGCACCTCTGCTACCATCCAGCTGCCTAAGGGTCCTTTTGCATCATGCCCTGTTGCTTGGTCTACCGACCAAAGACCGGCCTGGACCTATATGTTTTTCCTTCTCAAATGCTCTCATTGACGTTGGCCCCTTCCAAGGTGGTGAGCACTATATCAGTGGTCAAGGTCACATTCACATCATTGTCGTGATGGCGGAATTTTCTGAGAGGGTAGGGAGCCCTGGTAGGAAGGATGTCTTGGTTTTCAAACGCTGAGTTGTCAATCCTGGCCACTACCTACCTCATGGAAGAACACATACCGGTGCAGAAGTTGCGCGATATTGCCCAATGCACTTTTGTTTCCTTGCCATATTTCCCAGCTGGGCAGTTGGGCACTCACACAGCCAGGCCTTACGAGCACGGTCCGGGGATGTAATGTGATGAACCCATTTGCACCACTCAGCGTCCACAATACCTCGCAATATCGTGTCTCCTTTCCATGGGCCACCATTACAGACCCTAGGGTTCATTTTTTCTCCTTACTACCCACGGCTCACGGTACTCATGGGGTGTAGTTGTCGATGGCCCAGAGGTGTTATGTCATGGACTCATGGGATATTGGGATGTAGCTGAGTTGTGGCTGAATTATCTACCAATTCATGGTTGTGAGGCTGAAGGAAGGAAAGAAGAGACAACGCTTTTGCTGATGGATCCGGATTTGGGAACTAGGTTTATTGTCACAAACGTCATGAGGAAGCCCTGGTGATGCTGTCAATGACGTTACAACTCTGGGCTCTGCTCAAACAAGGCTCGGCCGCGTGGGCGCCTAACTAAAGAGTTGGAAGGTAAGATGGAAAGAAACACAGAAGGGGTAGGACAAAATAGAGGGGGGGGAAGTGAAGGGTGATGCCTGATGCTGCTGTGTATCAGTGTATGTCAATGACATTACACCTCTGGGCCCTGCTCAAAAAGGCTCGGCCGCGTGGGCGCCCAACTGTCTCGTTGGAAGAAAATAAACTTAAGTTAAGAGGGAAAGAAGGAGAAGAAAACAAAGTAAATAACTACCCCACCCCCCAAAGGAAAAGGCAGCCCGAAGTAAACCTTGCCCCTCTCAAGCCTATTCCTCAAGAAGGCAAAGAAAACAACAAAACTAGGCCTCAACAAAGCGAGCGACGACCTCAACAAAAGTCAGAGCCTCCCATTCAAGCCTGCCCTGGTACAACTGTTGAAAGTCTGTGGCACCTTACAGGGGGCCTGCCCAACCTCTCTCCCTAAGCCTCTCCTTCACGCAAGGGCACTGGAAGCAGACATGCAGCGCACCCTCCACATGCTCGCCATCTCCCCTTGCCCAACACCGTTTGCAGCACCGTCCGTCACGCTGCTGACCGCTGCGCCGTCCTCGAGTTTCAGCTGTGCTGACGGCGCCGAGCCGCAGCCTTAAGTTTGTGCGCACGCAAGCACACTCCCTTTGACTGGTGCGGCCCCTGGCCTGCGCCAGCACGGCGCCCGCCGTAGACTGAAACCAGGTGCGGTAGGCCGCCGTAGACCTGTGTTCAGTGGCAAAATCTCTGGGGTCCCCTCTGCCAGCTGCATCCAGCTGCGCCCACTCGTATGCTGCATCAACTAGCGCCAGCACCTCTGAGACAGGTAGCGGCTGTAGGTCAGTCGCTGTCTGACGCAGTTTGGGGATGGCAGATCCCAGCTCCAGCTCCTATAAAGCACCTAGCAATTCCCTGCACCAATTGCGCCCTCCGGTGCCCTGTCTGACAGCGAGTGTATGTATGAAGCTGAATGGAGCGGTCGTGACTGACTTCAACAGTCAGTGGCATGTTTTCAGGGTGGTGCAGAAGTCAGTAAGTGTCATACCGGTATGCCAGTTTAGGGTGGTGCATACCTCGGTACAACAGGTGAACTGCTGGTGATAGACCAGTGTAGGAATACGGTATCCGGTATTCCGTGTCATGACAAAATCGTCACATTTTCTTCAGTCTCAAGGGGATTTATGGGCTTGAGCAGCTGTCAGGCAGGCTATTGCCGCAGGAGGTACGCAGGCTGCTGACTGTTAATGACATTACACCTCTGACTGTGTACACTGTACAGCTTTTTCACCCGCCCACGAAGGCAGTTTTGAGCCTATCACCCACCTGCAGATCTGCCAGACTTTTTTGAATTCACTGTCAGGTTCGCTCGTGCTATAGAAACTTGGTGAAGCGGTCGGCGTCACGGGCGATCGCATGGGTGAATCCAACGCCCGCATTCCCTGTCTTCAGTTACATTCACCAGTTCACTGGCTGGGAGAGGGTTGGGGTTTTGGGTTCGGGCGGAATCGAGCGCTTTTTTCTGTGTGCGTGTACACTTAATGCTCGGCACCTACAGTTCAGGTGTCAACGGTGATAGCGTGCCACGTGTACGCACTTCCGTGCAGTGCAGTTCCCAGGATGATCAGTGCTGCCACGTCTGCCTGCCCGGAGCTGAAGCCCTCGAGCCGGCGTACCTCCCACAAGCTGACCGAACGCCGGCACCATGCGCCTCTCTCTGCCGTCAAGAATAACATGGCCTCGACCTCTGCGCCTCCCAAAAAGCTTGAGAAGGGGGCCGCTGCAACTGCACGGATGGAAACGCTCGCATCAGCCCCAGTGTCACCGCATCCCAGCTCGGGAGGTTTCTGGGACATCGTGGCCTCATCGCAGATCTTTTTGTCGCAAATCCTGGGCCACTTCACACGGCAGCTCCAGATGGACCAAGCCGAGATGGTGCGCTAATGCCATGCTGCTGCTCGAACGAACGATCTACCCCACTGCCCACCCCCTCTTATCTTTGGTCTGTCACAATTCGCCATCGAGGGCTCGGCCGAGATATTAAACGAGCTTATAACCTGCTGTGCATCGCAGATGCTGCAAGAGGCGTCCGTGATAGAGCGCGAGAAGCAGCTCAACGCCACACCAGTCAACATCAAGCCCTACTTGAGTCCAGTGGGCGTGTGGGAGGCCAAGCACTGCCGAAGACTGTGTCACTTGGCAGGCCTGGCATACAAGCCCATAAATGTCAATGTGAGAGCATGTGTGCGTGCAGGATGAGCATGTGCTCCAAGTTTTGAAATCGTGGCCACTGTCGGATTTGAATTGGGTCTTGCATGGTCCAAGAACAATTGAATCTGGCAGAGCCGGAGGGCACTTTCTCTACTGCTGGTGGCAGAGGCTGTGGAAGGTCCACGCTAAACGGCCACCATATTTCTTCTGCGGCTCATATCCTGCTCACCTCCTGCTGAAAGACTGGTATATTTGGGATCCCAGCCTGCTTGCTGTTGGAAGTGCCGCCCTCTTGCCACCACCACCTCCCATTGGCATACCGCTCACCTCAAAAACTATTTGATTAGGGGATTCTAGCCTTCTGACTGCCCTTAGGTATGTCAGCAAAAAATAAATGTTCAAGGATTTTATCTAGCGTATGTACCTTCAACGCATGGCCCCTGGATCCCATGGAAAGGGTAAGATGATAGATCCCATGTAAGCATGTGACTGGCTCGCTGGCTGATTGGCTTGATCCGAGCTAATAATCTCGCGACCTCAACTGAGCTATTAAAGCATGGGGAGAGAAGAGACCCCCAAGTCCTATGTCCAAGTTCTTGCATCTCGCAAGAAGCCCGCTGATCAGCCCACCCCACCCTCCTTGCAGAGGGATTCATATTGAATCATTCAACCTCTGTATCCCCCTAAGATTACCCATGGCTCCTCCTGGGCCTGGCACAGCCACCTGTGAACCTGTGTTCTACTGCCCTCCCCCCCGCCAAGAAAGAAAGAAAGGAAACTATGCTCTGCAGAGGTATGAGGGTTAGAGAAATAGTGCGGCATGGGCCGTGGCCTGCCAAGAAAAAACCTCTGCAATCACCCAACCTCCTACAGCCTGCCCTTGCTGGTCAATGCATCACTCTTCACTGGTTCTGTGTAGGGTATTGGTTTTTCAGGTACATTCAACTACGTCACAGCCTGCGGCCTTGGGAGCCTGGTGCGATAAGCCCTGCTGCCTGGGCTACCAGGTACCATCCAGGTTCGGTCTTCACCGGTCCAGTGGTAGCTGCCCAGCAGCCTGGTATGTTGCGCACTGAAATATTCAAATTCAAATATCCCCCCCCCTCACTCATGTGCCCATCGAGCAGGATGGCTACCTCCGCCGCACTCAGAAGATGGAGCTGGTGTCCTCCTCTTGGACCTATCAGGCGCCCTTCAGCGTCATAAGCAGCCTTGATGACGCCTTGAACAACGCAGACGGCATGGCGGTCAGCTTTGAGGATGTCAACAGCGTCTACAGCTCTGCGAAAAACAACCGCACCGCAGCGTCTGGGAGTCTAAACGTGGAGACGAAGAACGATGTGCGGACAAGTTGGGAGCTGTTGGAGGAGACTGCCCGCTCTGCCGGTGCCGGCACGCCGTACCAATGGAACGAAGCGAGCCCGAGCAGGCCCGAAGCCTCGCCGCCTTCCGGCCGGGACGCAGGCTCGGACGCCGGGCAGGTCCTCCGGCCCTCGCCCGACGCGCTGACGTCGCAGAGCATAGCGGCCTCGATGTCCCAGCAGGCGCCCGCAGGCTCCACGGCCAAGAGATGGTCGGGCTCGCCGGCCGACTCGGTAGCCAGCAAGCTGTCCGAGGCCTACGAGGCGGCATCCTGCGCCGCGGCGGCGGCGGCCAGCCCACTCGCATCAGCGGCCGGCAGCTTGTACGCCGGTCTCGGGTTCCTACCTGGCCTCGGAGGCGGCAGCGTCAGCAGCAGCAGTGTGCAGTACGGCAGGCTCGAGGGCAGTGAGGCGGCCTCTGGCTCCGCGCCCGGGCGGGACAGGCCTGCCGCTACGGTCGCCGCCCCGCCGTCCTCTCCTCCTCCGGGTGCCGTGTCCTGGCTGGCTCCTTCCGTGTCGGTCTCTCAGAGTGCGTCATCGGTGTGCCCCTCGGAATGGTTTGTCTGCGACGATCCGGTCGCGCATCTCCGCATTTTTGTGATCCAGGTATGTGCGAGTCGGCTGTGCTGAACATGTGTGTGAAGGGTTCTTCCGGGTGTTGGGTGTTGCTACTGCATCTATATCTGCGTTGCTTGATGTTTGTGTGGAAGATTTTCCGGGTGCTACTGGATGTTCGGATATAGAGGCTTGGATTTTGCTATTTGTCTGCGTGGAGATCTTGTTGGGTGTTGCTGGGTGTTGCTACTTTCCTGCATGGAGATATTGTTTGGTTTTGCTGGATGCTGCTATTTGTCTGCGTGGAGATGTTGCTGGGTGTTGCTGGAAGATCCTGTTTGTGCTTGCAAAAGGACACGTCCAGGAGGCAGTATGTCGTATCAGCTATCAAGCATGCGCCATGCAGCAGCCTTCAAGGCTCGGTCGGGTGTCAAGGGAGTGAACAGGGAGGGATGCAGGGATAAAGCGACAGGGCTAAGTCGCTGGGCCGACTGGGGCCAAACCATGGTTGACCATGGATGACCTGGGTGTGGATTTCAAGGTTAAGGACGTGGGGGCCGAAGCTGCAGAGATTTATGCAACAGACCTCTTGGCTGTAGGCCAGAGGATGGTGCTGAAGCGTAGCACTACTGCAACACAAAGGACACTACCTGCCCTGCCCTGCCCTGCCTCATCCCTGCCCAGCCCAGCCCAGCCCACTGCCCAGTCCACTGCCCAGCCCTGCCCTGCCCTCTGTCCACTGCCCACTGCCCAGCCCCGCCTTGCCCCTTCCTGCCTTGCCCCTTCCTGCCCAACCCTGCCCTGCCCACTGCCCTCTTATGTCCCACTGCCCTCTTCTGTCTCTCGCGTGTTCCTTGTCCAGGGCTCGGACAGCCTTGACCATTGGAAACTCAACCTGACGTTTGACCCGGTCACATTTGAGGACCCGGAGCTAGGGGTCACGGTAAGCAGCGCCTGTACTCACGTCGATTGATCGGTTTTACTGATAAGGGTCTAGTGTTCAAAGCAGGCTCAGAGTTAATGCTAAGCCCTCAACCTGGAGCTAGGGGTCACGGTAAGCAGCGCCTGTACTCACGTCGATTGATTGGTTTTACTGATAAGGGTCTAGTGTTCAAAGCAGGTTCAGAGTTAATGCTAAGCCCTCAACCTGGAGCTAGGGGTCACGGTAAGCAGCGCCTGTTTTTACGTTTGTTTGATTGGTTTATTGATTGGGGTCTAGGGTTCAGAGCAGGTTCAGAGTGTATGATAAAACCTTAACCATCAACTATCAGAGCTAGGGGTCACGGTGAGCTGCGCCT
The DNA here is from genome assembly GCA_037349105.1 of Limnomonas spitsbergensis. Classification (NCBI taxonomy): domain Eukaryota; kingdom Viridiplantae; phylum Chlorophyta; class Chlorophyceae; order Chlamydomonadales; genus Limnomonas; species Limnomonas spitsbergensis. The sequence goes on from JAYJMM010000041.1 coordinate 3,815,454, forward strand.
GTATTCACGTCGTTTCATTGATTTTGTTTATTAGGGTCTTAGGTCCAAAGCTGGTTCAGAGTTTATGCTAAACCCTCAGCCCGGAGCTAGGGGTCAGGGTAAGCAACAACTGCATTTACGTTTGTTTCGTTGATTTTATTGAGTAGGGTCTAGGGTTCAGAGCTGGTTCAGTGTTCATGCTAAATCTTCAACCGTCAACTGGGAGCTAGGGGTCGCGGTGGGAGGCGCCTGCATTTACATTTGTTTTAATGATTAGGGCTTCTACTTGTTCAAGCCCTTCACCCTTAACCCGGAGCTAGGGGTTATGGTTAGGAACGCCTGCACGTACATCAATTTTTATTGATGAGGATTTAGGGATTACGCTTACGGTATGTTAAATCCTTATACCGTTAATTAGATAGATAGGGCGTATACTACTATACTGCATACTGGTACTGGAAGGAGAGATATCCTTCACACATTTGATGTGTCATGCTTTAAGGCCAAGGTACTACGTTTAATGCACCCCGCACGCACACCCTGGTATGCCCCTTGTAGCCCGCATGAGTTTTCTCGTGAGTGGGCACCATGACCCACACTTCATCAGTGTCACACCTCATCCGACCTTGTGCCACACTTCAACCACCCCTGTGCCACACTTACAGGTGCACCGAGGCGTGTATGAGGCTGCGCAGGTGCTGTACTACCGCTTCTTGCCCATGGTCCAGGACCACCTGGCCTCGTCGCCATTTGCGAGGGTGACATTCACGGTAAGGGGGGCAGGGCAAGGTTTAGTGCAGGGCAGGGCTGAAGGGAGGGTTTAGGTCAATGCAGAGATGGGCTGAAGTCATGGTGTAGGACAGGGCAGGGCTGAAGGCAGGGTGTAGGATAGGGCAAGGTTAAGTGCAGGACAGGGCTGAAGGCAGGGTAAAGATCAACGCAGGGCTGGGCTGAAGGCATGATGTAGGACAGGGCAGGGCAGGGTATAGGTCAGGACAGGGCTGAAGGCAGGGTATAGGGCAGGACAGGTTTCAGGGCAGGGCAGGATATAGGGCAGGGCAAGGTATAGGCCAGGAGAGGGCTGAAGGCAGGGTAAAGGTCAACGCAGGGCTGGGCTAAAATTTAGCCCTTACCTGCCCTATACCCTGCCCTACCCTGACCCACACCATGAGGCATGGTGTGGGTCAGGGTAGGGCAGGGTATAGGGCAGGTAAGGGCTAAATGCAGGGTAAAGGCAGGACAGGGCAGGGCAGGGTATAGGGCAAGACAGGGCAGGGTATAGGGCAGGGCAGGGCAGGGCATAGTGCAGGACAGGGTATAGGGTAGGTTAAAGGTCAGGGCAGGGTATAAGGCAGGACAGGGTATAAGGCAGGACAGGGCTGAAGGCAGGGTGTAGGGCAGGGCAGGGCAGGGTGGCGGCAGGGGCTTGACTGGGGGGAATGGAATGGGAGAACAGGGGGGAGGGAAGGGAAGGAGGCAGGATGGGCAGTGTTGCAGCAGGGTAGGGCGGGGCACAGGGCATGGTCGTCAACGGCTATATGAACGTGCTATATGTTCTCCCTGCTCATGCCACTCGTGGTTTTGGGCATTGTGGGGGCTGTGGGGTTGAGCATTTTGATCATGCGTCACTACCCAGTAGCTTGCTCCCGGGCCAGTCTGGTTAAACAGGAGGGCCTGCCAGAATACGAAGGAGGGCCTGCCTGAGCAACCAGAAGGTTTAAATAAGCTTGTGGCAGGCCAGTTACACTTGTGACTGTTAAATTAACTTTCAGGGTAGAATCCTGATTGGTCTGAAACATTTGCCTGCAGCGTTTCTTTCCTCCAAATGAGGGTAAACGCATGTGTTTGTGTGTGTGGTGTTCTCGCAGGGTCACTCGATCGGCGGCAGCTTGGGCACGCTGCTCATGTTCATGTACGCGGCGCGCGGCGTGCTGCCCCTGCGGAGCATTTCGACCGTCTATACGTTCGGCGCACCGTCCGTGTTCTGCGAGAGCCCAGAGGAAAGCTTTCAGGTACTGTAGAACCACTCAAACTCCGCGCACCCCCCCCCAAAAAGAATTTTTTTCCGCCCGCAAACCCCAAAAAGAATTTAAAAAACGGTCGCGCAGCGACGAAATTTTAATTTAATTTAATGTCGCGCAGGTTATTTAATTTAACATCGCGCATAACTGGAAATTGTTTAAATTTCCTTCCGCGCAGCACTTTCAGCCAGTACAGTAAAACTTAGTTAAAATCTCGTTTTATGCTAGCAAGGATAGTTCACGGTCAGCAATACTCAGCATAGTCGTCATCCTCCTCCTCCGCCGTTTCCTAGCCTCAGAAAACGGGTGTGGCTGTTGAAGCCCCGAAACGTCAGCAGTCGTCAGCACCCGTCTCTGCCTCCAGGATCGAGCTTCGCAACGGGGATTGGCGTCAGGATCACTCGACGGATGTCAAATCAAACAGTCGCGCGCGAGCGCGCGGTTTCTGATATTTGCTGTTTTTAATTCGTAGCGCGCACCCCCAAAATAGTTGTTTGGGCACCTGACTGACGCTCCGCGCAGCGGCGATTTTGGAATTCATATTGGCGCGCAGCCATGTCTGCGCACCCCAAAAATTATTTAATTACGAGCGGAGTCAAAGTGGTTCTACGGTATGCTTCAATTTAGAACATCCAACAGTTGTTTCAGAAAGCTGTATGCAGGATTGCAGGTTGTCTACAAGCTGTATGCAGGTCAACTTGCACGTACAGTCGTCTTGTGCGGGCTTTGGCTGAGGCACGGCTGAGACATATGACCCTGAAGTTTTCAGCCCTGGGCCTGTTGTTTGAGGGGGGGCAAGTAACTGGTCGTTTTGATTTCCTCCCCTCTTCTTTCGACCATGTACACGTTCGGCGCTCCGCACGTGTTCTGCAAGAGCCCCGGGGAGAACCTGGAAGTGTAATAGACCGATCTTATACGAGCCCTGTATGAGGCACGGCTGAAACCCAGGACCCTTGGACTCTGAGCTCTGACGCCCTGACTCCATTTTTGTTTGAGGGAGCTGTGTAACTGGTTGATGTGTTGAGCTGATCTCATTGAGGTGCAAGGAGGCCAGGGAGCATATTCCAGATGACGGGGTCTGAGCATCGTTTCGTTTTTGGAGATTGCACCTACAGTGGTGCCCGTGCGCGCACTAGAGACACTTCCCATGTAACTTACCAGATCCCAATAGGAGAACCCTCCAATAGATCCTCGTTAAGGGATCAAGATTGTACTCATTCCAATCTCCAGAAACTTGAAGATCTCACTGCTCACCTCTTTCCGGCTGGTTGCTGGGCAGCTACCACTGTGCCGTCGGGGACCAAAGTGTGAACGGTCTTCAGCCGCTCACCTTAGCCTGCCCTGCCACTCCTCTCCCCCGCCCCCTCAGGCCAGCAGTAGCGCCTTCTCTGAGTGGCCTGGCAGCTCGGCCTCTGCGGCTCAGAGGCGGCGGACTCACGTGGGAGGCCCGAGTCGACTAATGGCCTCGCTCGGCCTGCGGGAATATGCGGTGAGAGCGCCTGCTTCCTGTCTAGTTTAGGGTTAAGAGGGTGAGGGTCGAGTCTGCCTCTCTAAGAGGTTTGGAATTAGGGTTCAGTGTGCCTCTTGTTTAGTTTGGGGATTAGAGGTTCAGGGGAGTCTGAGTCTTGTTCCAAGGCGGTTCAGCTTACAATCGTCTGAAGCTGAACTGAAGCCCAGGGCTCAGGGTAATGCTGCGAATTGCCTGGGGCTTGGGGGCCCGGTACATCAGCCCCTGCTTATTGAACCGATACCAAAATTGGCTGGTCTACAGTTGGTCCCCATGACATCAGTGTGGTTTGCCTAAGGGCTGGGAGCCCGATGCATCAGACCCTGCCAAAGACTCTCTGGACCCTGCCAATGGAACCAATACCAAAATCGGCTGTTCAAGGTTCGGTTTCTTTGGTCCCCATCAGACCTGTGGGATTTGCCCAGGGCTGGGGGGCCTGGTGCATTAGCCCCTGCCAGTTGAGCCGTCGGTCGTCGGCGGGTCTAGGTTGGGTTGACCATCAGATCAGTGGTGGCGACTCAGCGGCCTGCCCAAGGTGTTCTCGAGCACGCTGAAGTGCAGGATGCACTGCTACTGGTGTCACGGGTTAAGGCTAAACTAGGGCCCAGAGGTGTAAAGTCTTTGACTGGTCCTGGTGTCAATTTCAGTTTTTGTTGCTGAACATGCTGCGAACAGCTCGTCTCACTGACAGCAAAACATCAGGGTTGACAAACAGCCCATGGTTGACTGGCCAGCAACCATAACATGGAACTCGTATCGTTGAATGTTTACATGAAGATCTACGGTTCCTTGTCCTAGTCGAATCCCAACCTCCTCCCAGCCTGATTCTGACCTTCCCCCTGCCCCTATCGCCTCGTCATGGTTCCAGGTTGGGAAAGCATCACGCATTGTGTCGTCGTACCCCTCCTGCCAACAGCTGTGCCCACACCTTTGTCTTCCTGTTCACACCTGTGCCCACTCCCGTGCCTTCCTGTTCACATCTGTGCCCACACCTCTGCCTTCCAGTTCACACCTGTGCCTTCCTGTTCTCACCTGTGCCCACACCTTAACTTCCTGTTCACACCTGTACTCACTCATGTGCCTTCCTGTCCACACCTGTCTCTCTCCCCCTTCATCGACCCTTCACCTCACACACCTCAAGAGTCAAGACCTTGCCACAAATTTTGCAACACTTTTCGCCCCGGATCTTCCAGGTCCGCAACGTCATCATGGGCCGTGACGTCGTGCCCCGTGCCTTCTCGTGTGACTACAGCATCGTGGCGGACATCCTGAAAAGCTGGGGCCCCGGCTTCCGCGGCCACCTGTCGCTCGGCTACGACGGGCGCAAGCACCTCTATTACTTTGTCGGCCGGATGATCATCTTGCAACCGGACCGCACATACCACTCATTTGTGGGTGGCGACCCGGATCACCCTCTTCTGCCTCCTGGCCCCGGCCTGTTCTATCTGGCGGAGCCAGCAGAGATGAACCTGCCGCCTCTAGCCGCGATGGGGAGCGCCAGCAGTAGCGGCACGGCGACGACTGGCGGCGGCCAGAAAGGTACTGCCGCCTTGGGCCCGTCTGGGGGTGGGTCCAGCAGACAGAGCAGGAGCAGCTGGAGCCGGGCGGCGCAACCGCGGGCTGCGGGTCCCTCCGAAACGCCGACGGCGGTTTCGACGTCTCCTCCCGTGCCGACGTGGCTCCGAGACCAGGTGTCTTCCTCGTCCCCGAGCCCGGTGTACGGCCGGGTGCCTCCGAGCGCCCACGAGGCTGTGATGGAGCTCATGGACTTCCCGCACCCGCTGGAGAGCTTGGCGGACCCAGCCGCATACCTCGAAAAGGGAATCATCTCTCGCTATCACAACCCGGACAACTACTCCACGGTGTGTTATCTGGCTCGAAGGGTATCCTGCTCTCATACCGCACAGGCACACCACGCAGGCACACGTCTTGGACGACCTCATGGCGCTCGGGTGCCCCACAACTCAATGGTTTTAGATTGGGGTCGAATTTCATGAACTGAAAAGTACCGTACGATCAGTCGTAATTGGTTTTCCACGCGGTTTCTTAAAATCACACCAACGTGGATAATGTGGCCTTACTAAATATAAAAAGGCTGAACTAAGTGTGGATACCGTAGTCAAAAAATCGTATTCAGTGTGAAAAAATGTGTTTTTACCGCGCTGTCTCCTTTACTTCAAGATGCATGCTATCATGTGCGGCCATCATGACATTAATCATGGAGTGCAAGTCCCCCTCCCTGGCAGAGGCTAGCATGGATGGGCAACAGCCAGCCACGGAAGGATGACCCACTTTCTGAGCTTAAGCTGACTCAGCTGTGCTATTTCTGAGCTGACTACCGGTACCCTGTTTCTGAGTTGAGCTGACTACGGTACTGGTATGCTGATTCTGAGCTGAGCTGATTCAGCTGTTTCTGACAAAAACCAATTTAAATCGTGTTTTCAAAGAAACAGGTCTGGAGCTAAAAAAATCTCCGCACCATATGTGGATAAAATTGATGGTTTTTCAATGCATGAATCTTAAAAAAAAAATGTGACTGATGGTATGGTGATGTAAATAAGATGCACTGATGCAACGTGCTAGGACTGGTCCGTGGGTGGGTAGCACACCGAGGTATAGGGGACTGTTACGCTTGCCGCCTCGATTCAAACGCCCTGAAATGGAGCTAGCGAGCTGGGCTGATGAAGCCTCGAGTCTGTCCCAATGGGGCCTCTGGCGGTCGTGGGGCGGCCTGCTGACTGTGGCCTTGCAGCCCACAAAAAATATAAATCCCTGTTCTGTCCTATCCCCCAGTGTGTCTTCTGCCCTTTCATCCCATTCGGTGTTCTGCCTTGTCTTGCGCCCGCAGGCTTTTGGACGCGTCATTCATCTGCGCCGGCGGCTGGAGGGCAGCTCTGCGGTCCGCCAGTCCTCCCCGCTGTCGATCCTTGTGCGAGAGGCGCTGAGTCAGCGGCGGAGCGGCGCGGTGCGCACGCTCCGCCGGAGCGCCGCAGAGCAGGCGCGCCATCAGCGGGACGCCAGCAGCGGGAAAGCAGCAGGACAGCGGGGTAGCAGCAGCAGCAGCAGCGGAACCTCGTCGCCTCCCTCCTCGCCGTCAGGCAGCGGCGCGCTGCCGTCGGGCAGTTGGGGAGGAAGCGTCGCATATAGCCCTCCGGGTGGCCTACCGCAACCGTTAGGCATGTGGGACAGCAGTGATGAGGCCGATAGTGCGGCGCCCGGCACTGTTCTGCGGGAGGACCCAAGCCACTACCAGTAGAGGGGTCCGGATTTCCGGGCTTCTGTTTTCCACGGGCTTCAGTTTTCTGGGCTTCAGTTTTCCAAGGGCTTCAGTTTTCGGGTTGAAGAGGCGACTGTCCGCGAGCGCGTGAAGGGGAGAGAGAATAGGAGCAAGAGCCAGCCGGGGAGGGAGCTGGCTGCATGGAGTGATTACTTATGTGGTGGCGTGTGTGCTGCCGCCCGGCCTGGCTGCGTGTCGCTGAGCAGCTCGGCCTGGCTGTCTTAGAGGTTTTGGCGCCGTTGCATGGACTGTGTCCCCCCCCCCCCCCCTCTAGTGGGAGGGGCTGAGAGGAGAGAGTAGTAGACTATGCCATCCCCCCTTGCGGGAAGGGCTGAGAGGAGAGGAGAGGAGAAGAAAGGAGTGTGCGCCCCCCCCCTTGCGGGAAGGGCTAAGAGGAGAGTGGATTTGGGAGCTATTGGATTGCCCTGGATGTGAGTTGCGACTGGCTTTGGCCTGCTGACATCAGTGGTGCCCTGCTGGACTGCTGGCACCAGTGGTGGCAGCATCAAAGCCGTCTGCTGCAAAACGGCTGGATTTTAAACAGGCAGTAGTGAAGCTGGCAGTGACTTGAGGGCGAAGGCTGTCGTGGCTAGGCCGCGACCTCCACCTCGACCCACAGTCATCTCCCAATGCTCCTCAAAAGGGCGACGAAAATGGTGACCAAGCGCAATTTTCCATGACACACCGGCTGTGTGATTTTCCACCAGTTCCCACTCCCTTGTTATTATTTTACTATTGATGTATACCTTTTTGTAGACTTCCAGCAGGACCATCAGGGCGCACTCCAGGGCTGGCGCGCATGCTGCCCATGCACTCATGCAGATTTTTTTTTGGAATGCTTGGCGCCATGGAGTTGATGGAATTTATGACTCGTTGTGGTTGGCCACACTTTTCAGGTGACAGACCTAACCCATGATATTTTGCCCCCTTCCCACCCGCCCGCCCTATCTACCCTTGCCCCTTCCCTACCTCCCCGGTCGTCGTGGTGCCCACTACATGGGAATACAGAAAGGTTTGAATCCTACGCCGCGTCGGGTAATTGTTTTTGTACTGTGCTCGCTCCCCTCCTTAATTTTGCCCCCCCCACACACCACCACACACACACACACAACACACAGCACACACACTGCCCCTACCTTGCAGCTTTTCATCCTCCAATACCCAACGTGTCCTTCAGACCTGTTGCCTACTCGCCAAACAGGGCCCGGCGGAAATGCACCCGCTGGGCCCCGCTTGACGCTCAGCTGCGTGGGGCTGGTGTGGGACGAGCATGCTCAATTCCAGCTGCCATGCTCAACCAGGCCCCGGGTGCAGCCATGCCACCCTCTTGTGCGATGGACCAGGACCACCCTGGTCTACAGGCCTGTTGCATTTAAATGAAGCTGATTCATTTCGAGGGGTGTCCAATATCAGGAGCAGGACTCCGTTGCCTGAGCAGGGTGTTCAGTCACGTCGTAGATTACACTTAAGTCGCCCCTCTGATGATGTTGCTCGTTGTACATAAGCCCCTTTTAAGTCGCTGGCGCGACATTAACACAACTACCCAGGTAGCTGTGGAAGATTTATGTGGGATTTTTTAGATCTCGGATTGGATCTCATGTCACTCTGAAGCCCCACATGGTTGGCTGGTTGTAATTTGTTAAACCGCTGATTCCAGATTTGTTTTCAGCCTGTGGCACCTGAGGGCGAAGGGTCCCTTGCAAACAACGTGATTGCCCATGAGGCACATTTGAAGGTGTGGAGTTTTTACAATCCTGCAGAGCATCGCATAACAGTGGAACCCGCAAACAATTGTTATCATGAACTCTTGACTGTCAAATGTGTCAAGGTGTTATGAGGCTCGCTTGTTTTTATTGGCGACTGCAGCGGACATGGCGTCATAGGGGTCATTATATAAGTCAAACTTGGTGAACTCATGGATTTTGAAATGTTTTTTGCGTCGTGGCAAGGACGTAGTGGGATGAGATCATAACGGCTACGAGGCGAGTCAGAATGTGCCGTTCATAAAAGTGAAGTGAATATGCATCAAACCTTCCAGATAAGAGGCAGCCAAGACAAGTAGCACCTGGGTCAATCTGGAGCCAACGAGCGTTCAGCAGGGCCCAGCGAGTGTACACCATTATAAACCTGGATCAATAAGGACAGCTCTTGGTCTGTCACAAGCAACGTGATAAGGGAACTCGAAATGACCGGTCAGCTATTTATCGTCAGCAGAAATAACCCTGTCGAGTGTGGATTTTGTTACGCGTTCCGAAGGGATTCAGCCTGTCAGGAATTTCGAAACGCCTTTCGACCCATAAAGCATGATTATGGTTGTTTGGGGGTATGGCACAGGGTTTATGACAATATTATGGTTCACAATTATAACTGCTTTGTCACTCCTACAGAGCCTCGACCTTTCCCTAAACAAGTCGCTCCGCAGAGATTTGACGGTTAATGAAGAAAAAGAGTAAAACATTGGCGAGCCTTCATCCCGCAGGAATCTGATCACCGGTAAATGGCTGGGGCAAAATTTCCTTAGTCTTGCAGCTTTTGGAGACTACCGTCTTTGATTGGTCAATAACGTCACACCTCTGGGCCCGCTCAAAGCTCGGCCGCGTGGGCGCCCAACTGTTCAGAAGGGAGTAAAGAAAGAACTAAAAGGAAGAGAGGGGGAAAGGAACAAAAGAAGAGGCCGGGAAGGCAAAGAAGACCAAGTCCAACACCTGAGTTGTACTAGAGACTAGCCCTCTAGTGAGCCTCTAAGAAAAGAAAAAATCACAAAAGCAAGCGTATTCCACCCCTGCTTGGCCGTGAGGGCGCCCCACTAATCAGAAGGGAGAAGAGAAGAAACTAAAAAGGGGGCAAACAACAACAACAAAATGACCAAGAGCGAAGTCGGGAAAGGCAAACGTCTTTGATTGGTGTTACCCCCTGGTGCTACAGTGAAGTCACGCAGGCTTCGGTAATTTTTATTGTTGACCACAACGCACGGCCGGGCTCTGCACAGTGTCATTCTTTTTGCGCACCCCAATGTTATCTAATTGATTTTTGCGCCTCCTATGGTATTTTTGCGGGAACCTACTCATGATCTACGCCTGATCAACGGTACATACCGTAATTCATTTAATCACCTTCTGGTACTGCAGCTTCAGTCTTAACCCTTAAGAATTCCTCGCCTATCGCTTCGGTTCTGCTCATTCCCACGACGCCACATTTGAGCACCAATAAGCACCATCGTTCTTTATAATCCATGGGGGTTAAACCATCTTTCCACACTTCTTCAAGATCATCAGCGGCAAATTTGTATCATGAGATACCAGCATGATAATTAAGCAGGAAGGTACCAAATGCATGGTTCATACATACGCCCAGCAGCAGAGTCTTTTCAGCTGGGCCCAAAGATCAATGACATGTACACCTTTGGGCCATGCTCAAAAGAGGGCGCCCGACTGTCTGTTTGAGAGGGAAAGAAACGTAAGGCTTAGATGAGAAACGTAAGGCTTAGATGACAAATGAAATAAACAGACAGAAAGACGGGCCCAGAGGTATGACGTCATTGACGCGCCGCACCAGTCAGAGCATCTGTCACGCCATGAGTTTGTGGACTGAAGAAATGGTACCGGCTACCCAACCCAAAAAGGAATCCAGTATAGGGACGTGCATCCCTTGACAGTGGGGACTGGGGAGAGCCCAGTAGCCCACCACAGACTCCCCCTCACCCAGACACTGAGGTGATGGGAGGCTTGCTTCTGTTCGACTGCCTTTCCCCACTCGACACACGTCCTTCTCTGACGGTCATGGCCCGGACACGCTTCATGTTGCGCTGCTTCCTCAACCCTCACACCTCCGTTATTCACCCTACAGGCCCCGTAGTCTTTCTTTTACCTATCTCCGTACATCAGACTTTCCAGAATTGAACACTTTCATGCACATGTAAAACAGTCAAGTGCTACATCTCCATCTCTGCATTGGAGGAGGACACCCCTTGACCCAACGGCGATCCAAAAACGAATTGAAGGCCTCCCCCACACTCTGTGCGTGGACCTGCACAATCTGTAGACGCTGCGAACATTGGTTGCCCTCCCCCGACCGCCGCCGTCGAGGAGGTGGGGACGTCAGGAGAGAGAGCCCACGCAGTGTGGCCTGTGGGAACTACAAGTGTGACATAGAGTGGAAAAGTGTGACTGAAAGTGCGAAACAGGGTGTTACGGTGGAAATTTCAAGTATGGCATAGTGTGGCGAAGAGTGACGGGAAGTGTGGCACAGGGTGTTACGGTGGGGTGGGAACTGCAAATGTGATGCAGAAGGGGAGATGTAACGAAGGGAAGAGGGACAAACAGATATGAACGCTTGGATTTGAATGTGGATTGTGTCTTTGAGAATTGAGGAACGTCGTGGATTTGGATTTTGTCTTAGAGGTTGGGAGAACGTTCGCGGGACGTTAGCCAGTTCAAAGACGTTACAGCTGGTCGAAGACGTTACAGCTCTGGGCCCGGTTCAATAAGGCGTCAAGCTGTTTGGTTAATAACAAAAGGGGAGACTTGAATAGCCGCATTGCCCACTGACGTCCAAACGCCGGCGTTGAATCGGCTCCGTCAATCCAGAAGGTGCCGTCATCTTGCAGTGTTGTTTCAAATGAAATGAAATATAATGATTAATGATGTTTTGAATGAAATGAAACACAAGGACGTGTTAAATGAAATTAGATATGCCGGTAAGGACGTGCTGAATGAAATTAAATATAAGGACGTGCTAAACGAAATGAAAGATAATGATGTTGCCCCGCATGGCCCACTCACCAGCAAACGCCGGCGCCGATTCTTGCATGGCTGAGCTCATGCCCTCCATGCTGCTCGAGGAGATGGACACACCAAACACACCTGCGCACATGCAAGGGCATGCCATGATTCACACACATCATCCACACTCAGCGCACATCATGATCTAAACGTCTCGCTGAAACCAGAACACACACTTCATCTTTTGTTCAGCCAAGAGGGCCCCCCGGCCGATGTGACCCCCCTGGCTTCAGGCCCTGATGAAGCTGCATTGCAGCTTAGTTGTAGTTAAGTGTGAATAATTGCGGTACATAAGTGCCTGCACCTCAGGCATTGAAGGCTTCGTCCTCCAGCACCACACTTTGTTCAGGGTTCAGGGTTTACGGTTTACGGTTTGAAGGTTAGGGTTGAGGGTTTTCAAGCAAGTCCAAGAGCAAGCAAAATTAAGTATGTTCGGTTCTCGTTCTCGCTGTACAGCATTTGAAATGCCATGTTCCTCAAGAAGCGTGCCGGCACTTTCCTTCTTTTCTTCAATGCTGCAGGGGGAAAGTGGATGGCAGGCGGTCAAAAAAAAGGGCCGATGCGACATGGATTTTAAGAGGTACAGGTTCGCGAGACGCCCAAACCCCAGGATGTAAACCCTTAAAGGGAAAACGAGACAAAGGCGGGTCAGTAAGAACAGGGGGGAAGGGATGCGAGCCGGCAGTCGGGCGGATGGCCAAAGATGATTTCGAGCACACTCCACCTTCATCTCAGCTACTCCCTGTTCTTTAATGAACCTAAACCCTAAACCCTGTTCTATAATTCCGTGGAGTATGGCCAGGGTGACCTGGCTCGCAGCATTCGCCATCCCAATTGAGCCACCAGATGGAACCCATTCCAGTTTGGGCCCCGAACGGCGCTCAGTACTGTCATCCCCTACGGACGTTCCGATGCATGTCAGAAATCTTACCAGACTGCACCCTGTGGGCCTGGGTTGAGTGGGCTTTATTGGTTTAGAGTTTAGGGTTGAACTCAACACACCTCTACAGCCGCCAACCCATCATCAGGATTCGGTCTCTGCCATTGGAATTACCCTAACTGTCCCAGCTGTCGCATCAAGCCTACTAGCTCCTCCCCCCCCTCCCTCACGCACAGCCTCTAATCCATGGGTATCGCTGAATACCCCCTAAATGTCCTGGGTGTGACCTGGTTCAGGGCTGTTAACCCTTCACCCTCAAACCCTTGGGGGACCGATGAACGCCGTCTCCCCCTAGATGTCCCCCCGGTGTTTGGATGAGGGTTGGAAAGGGTTCAGGGCTGTTAAGCCTTCACCCTCAAACCCTTGGGGGATCGATGAAAGCCATATCCCCCTAGATGTCCCCTAGATGGAGGGTTGTAAAGGGTGAAGGGCTGTGAACCCTAAACCCTTAACCTCAAACCCGAGGGGCACAGCTGAATGCCGTGTTCCTCGAGATGTCCCCTAGGGTGTCCACCGGGCCTTACCTGAGCTGGACACCTCCACAGCGAAGAGGGACCCCCGGCCGATGTGGACCCCCTGGCTGCAGGCCCTGATGAAGCGGCATTGCAGCTCAGTTGTAGTCATGGGCCTCACCTGAGCTGGACACCTCCACAGCGAAGAGGGACCCCCGGCTGATGTGGACCCCCTGGCTGCAGGCCCTGATGAAGCGGCATTGCAGCTCAGTTGTAGTCAAGGGCCTCACCTGGGCTGGACACCTCCACAGCTTCAAACCCATTGGGCACCGAGCAGCTGTTGTACGTCTCGAGTTCGTACTGGATGAGGCGCTTCTTGTCCTCTGGAGCAGGGCAGAAAAATGACCTGGCTTGCGGTGTTCACACTAGATGTAGGCAGGGCTCACGGTGCTTGCAGTAGAGGTAGGCCCACGGTGCTGGTAGTTGACTTTTGCAGGGCTCATAGTGTTTGCCAGAGTTAAGCAGGGTTTACAGTGTTTGTAGTAGAGATTAGGCAGGGATACGTATCACCAACCAACACAAATTAGAATGACCCATAAAGGCACACAGTTGTGTACGACAGCTATGTACTTCGTACAACAGCTATGTACTACATCTATGCACTACAGGGAGCCTGTTGGGAGCAGAGCAGCACCAATCTCTTGAGTAAAAGAACACCCGGTTGCTGTGCCCACGGTTTCAAGGCTGCAAGCAGGCCCTCGCCTGCATTCAGCTGGACAGACCCATGTAGTTTCGGGGCTGCATGCAGGCCCTCACTTGCATTAATCTGTACATAACCATGTAATTTCGGGGCTCGCATGCATTAAGCTTTACATACCCATTTGGTTTTGGGGCTGTTGGCAGGCCCTCACCTGCATTCAGCTGGACAGACCCATGTGGTTTCGGGGCTGCTGGCAGGCCCTCACTTGCATTCAGCTGAATATACCCATGTGGTTTCAGGGCTCACCTGCATTCAGCTGTATAGACCCACGCTTCTGCTTGACCCACTTGTAGCTCTCCAGAAGCCGCCAGCGCCTCGTCTTCATAAGGTAGGCTATGACCATGGTGGGCGACCTGGGAGAGCAGATGCCTGTATCAGCTACAATTCAGCTACAATTCAGTTCCATAGCTCCTGCACAGCTCAGCTACAATTCAGCTTCCTCACAGGCGGCCTGCATCAGAGGGGGTCGGGTGCAGCGAGTCCCTCTGCTTAAGCCACTGGCCGTAGGCCGGTCAAGATTTCGGTCCCTACGGGCCCAGTGGTGGCTGTCCGGCGGGCGGCGGCCCTCTTGTAGGTGATGTAGCGCGCATTGTCATGAACACCGATGAGGACACATCATTCCAGTGTATCAGGGTGCACCAGTGGGCCATGCAAAACAGGAAATCGAAACAGATTGACCATGCTGTTCAAGTTGTTTGATGCATCTCATGCGTCATGATGGCATCAAGAGGCTGTCCTAAAGGTTCCGATCCCCTCCAAAGCCCAAGAGGGAGTGCTCAGGGTATCCCTCTAAAAAGCCCCTGCGTGAGAGCTGCGAGGTAGAGATCAAAATATTTTTCGCCCCTGCGAAGGTTCAAGGCTTCATTGCAAATCAAGGAACTATAGGCAATTAGGCATGACATACCGTATCCTGCTGATGGATCCTGCAGAAAATTTTAACGACTCGGAGCAAAACATCCTGGCCATCATCAAGTACCTTGAGAGGCCGCTCATGCAGTACACAAGGACTTTCCCGTTGCCCGTTTGCTGCACCGAGTCGATAAACTTGGCACCCTCTAGGAAGTCTGGCGGAGACGAGGCGCTTGTGTGATAGCAGAAGGTATTCTTATAGAGCTCGGTGCAGGTAGGGACGGTCTACAATTCAAGCAATGGTGATTGATTAGTGTTGCCATGCATGGGAGTGTAGCGCGGCTGAAGGGTCAATGGCATGAGGGCATGCATGTGCTGCCACACTGCCTCAGTTGCTGCTTTGTCACAGCAAGCACATGATCCAGAGCCAAGTATCATACTTTCATACCATGCGTGCATGGCATGCCATGGGAATGCCCGGCAGATCTGGTGTCACAATGCTTGATGATGCCCGGCTAGGCTCACATTGAGAATGTGAGTGATGGCCATGGCTTTCAGCATTTCCGATCGCGATGCTGTGTCGTAGGAGCCAAGGTATAAGAACCCTGGCAGGATGGCGGTAGGTAGAACAGTCTCGCACTGCTTCTTTTCCTGGGTCGTCATGACGTGCCCGCAAGTGTCGCATGGCTCACCAGCCTCAAACTGCGTTAACAAGCAGGCGGGTGTGAGGAGAGGCGCACCGGAGAGGCGGAGAAGGACGGCGATCGCATCGATCCCGGTAAAGAGTGCTCGTGATTCGTCTCCCCAGTTGTGCGTATTAATGCCTTGCTCGCACATCATGATAGTGGCCACATATGTAGCACGGCTCCTCGCGACCCCGCTTGCTCTTCATGTTGGCTTCCACAACCGGTACCGGTATTCGAAATATGTCCGATTTCAGACAAAGCTACATCATCGTAGTGACTGAGCACACGGGTCCTGAAGTTTCAACGATAATAAGTGATTCACTGTCAAACATAAACAACGCTCACGCAGGTTTTCATGTCATGATTTCTCATGGTGTTCCATTTTTTCGCTCCTTCCACACCATTTTTAATTTGAAGTTGATATGTCCCTCAAACATCGCTTACAAACTTTTGCCAAGGTGATGGGATGGTCTCCAATTGCCTGCAGAATTTGTGTTAAGATACCCACAGTCAGGAATGAATGATTTCCCGTCCCTGCAAGTCATCAACTGATCCTTGAGCCGCCGCTTGAGGTACCGTAACAGTAAACATTTCGTCAAGCAGGCAAAGCCACCTGCTGCTGGCACTCCTTTCATCGTTTGCTATCTCCCTTCCTGAACCACCACATTGCGGCCACGAGAGTAAGCCAAAGCTCCTGTAGTAAGTTTGTGCTGTATGTTTCTGATTCACTTTCAGGCCATTTCGAATTTTCGACATTGCGTGGCTGCGTGCATGGCTGCACAATCCAGCTGAACAAGTCCTTATCAGAGTCCTTATTGTGCCGTGCCGTGCTCTATTGATAGTAGAATCCAGCTTGACCTGTGCCATATCGTGCTACTTTGTTTATGTGCCTCCTTATGTACCTGCCTGAGCTGTACCGTATTTCATGTTCAAAATTTGACCAGGTGACTGAAGTCCGAGATATCACAATTTTCACAACCCTAACTCACAGGGTGGCCTTCATA
Source organism: Limnomonas spitsbergensis (assembly GCA_037349105.1). Classification (NCBI taxonomy): domain Eukaryota; kingdom Viridiplantae; phylum Chlorophyta; class Chlorophyceae; order Chlamydomonadales; genus Limnomonas; species Limnomonas spitsbergensis. Next base: position 3,831,710 of record JAYJMM010000041.1, read on the forward strand.
CTTCAGCCAAGCTGCTTGGTTGCAATGTAGTGTGCATTCTACATTTTGTGCACGTTGTGATGTTTCGTACAGCCCTCGTGCTCCACAGCATCCTGTCACTCAGTCAGGGTATCACATAGGGATGGTGATTGCCGATGACGGGATTTTGAATAATTGATCGTCTAGGCGTTCTTGCAAGATAGTTCCAATTGAATGATACAAAGGAGTGAATCCTCCTAATAATATAATGGCAAATATGAGATACCTCCAACAGGTGTCTGAATGATTCGGATAAGCCCCCTGAGAGAATTAGAGAAAGCGATGGAGCAATTCCTGAGTGACATGGCAGACTGACAGCTTCAAGCAATTCGTTTATCTAAAACCGGCGCCAACTCAAAGATGCATCTATATGATGCAAGCAGTCTTGCAAGCATTTCTTCTGTCATGAAAAAAACATGATCCCTTACCGGTATACAAAGGTCGGCCATTCTGTCGGTCATACGTCGTGACAATTCATGCACCTGCTGCCCAATGCTTGATGGGGACCAAACTAGCTGATGAGCCACAGAAGAAGATGCATTGACTGACAACTGCTTTGCTTCCAGTGCATTCCAGGTCAGGAATGCCGAGGGTGTACGGTTATGTGTAAGCTACTGAATCCTTAAACCCTAAACCCTAAAACGTGGAACAGACGTAAGCGCTTTCCTCTCCAGGTCTTGTCACAGGTGTGTCAATGACGTTACACCTCTGGGTGTGTGGGAGAGGGTATTGTCGGTCCCTCGGAGCTAAATGAAATACCAGGCCCTGACAATGCCCTGACACGAGTGTGGGCACGACACATTGTGTCGACATGAAAAGTGTGGGCTGTGGAAATTCACACACAGCCAGACCTAGGGAGACCTTGCCTGGTATCAGTGCCTTAACATGCCATCTGGAAAACACAAATGCGGAGGTTTGACTGAGTTAAGTTTGATACGACGTCCTTGTGGGCAAGTTGGAAATAGCGTTTGCGCTGTCGGGCACCTAATCGAATATGGATCAGCCAGACCCGAGGCCAGACCTCCTCATTTGCTGGAGGATGCGCCCATGCATGATCGCCATCAACTGCAGCATGGTGGTCGCCCTATCCTGGTCTTCCTCGGGAAGTAGACCTTGGTGATGTCTGGCAGGCACTACATGAGCAACACCGTCTACTCCTGGGTACCGCATCGCCATCAGCATCAGTCCTGATAAGTCATGACATCAGTACTGAGGCATGCATGCCCGTGTGACATGGCCATGCCCAATGCTGTGCTTGCATGTAGGGGAATGGCTCTCCACTTGCACCTATGTGTACACATGTCTCACGTTGTCCCACAGATGGTCTTGCACACTTAAGCATAGGATCTGGTGAGGCCCCCATGGCCCCATGGCATGCGACGAGTGGCCTCCAGCTGCCCCCCTTGGCTGGAGTAGGTGGGCATGCATGACACATCCAGGTGCACGAGGCTACACATATGCATGTAGATGCTGGAGAAGGCCTCCAAAATTTTGATCCCGTTGTATAAATGATGCCCGCCGTGGTAGAGAGCAAGCATGTTGCCTTCTCGCTCCTGTAACCACTGCATGGGAGCTGATGAGTCAGCAGAGGCTGTGTGCCTATGACTTCTTTCACCCTCAGGACAAACTTGGCAGCTCGATGAGTTGGCTTGGCTGGAGCATCTGATGGGATGCCCTCGGGCAGGGGGATTATAGCGAACTTAACTTGGCACTAACCGTAAACCCTTTACCCTGATCAACCACCCCACCCCAACCCCGAAGGTCTGAGCGCTCCATGTCGCATGCGAAGGGCGAGCTACCCACCCTTGACACTGCCTACCTGTCCCCCAGCTTGTTCCTGAGGCAGGTGCCCCAGGTGGCGCCGGACACGCTCACACTTTGGGATGGGCCCATGGCAGACGTCGCGCCTCTGCCCTGGAGGCCACGCAGGTATTAACCAGGAAGAAGTGTGAATCAAGGGACCAGGGAAGGGTGTGAACCAAGTGAAGTGATTGAAGGGGGAGGGGCATGCTTTCGGCTGTTGGAGCGCAGCAGCTGTCCCGTGAGCTGTACTTCGCGGTGGGCCCAGCAGGTGGGTCCTCTGGGTCATACCGGCCATCTCTGCACAGTTGTGTAGCGTAAGCAATTTGCGCCATTGTTTATTTTAGTGCTCCCTTGCGTGGCCACCACTGGACCGATAGGGACTAAAGCCTGACCGGCTTCCCGCCGGTGGTCCAGGCAGCAGGGTGTATCCCCCGGCCCTATGCCAGGTTGTAGCTGACCTGTAGCTGAGGCAGCCAAACAATAGTGTCCTGCCAGCTGGATTTAAAGTGCAAGGTGGGGACCTGATAGCGCAGCTGCTCCACATCTACTCTTCTTGCCGCAATCTCGGCCCGAGCTAATGGAGACAAGCCCGAAACTTGAATTCACATACCGTGATTAGAGGATAGGGAGGATTGTAGGGTAGAGCTGATTCATAGTAGACGGCCTGGCCACTTGTGCTTCCATGACGTCTCATCATGCCTAAGTGCTAAGGTATACCATGGGCTGTGCAACAGCTTGGATATGACCATGACGTAACTCCTTTTAACCTCTGTGCCCTTCCATATGAATGTGTAACTGTGCTGGTGATGGAGAGTACCGCAGTACATCCAGTTATCCACCCCTATGGAATGGAGGCGGCTGAATGGGTTCGAGGTGTCAACGGCCAATATAGCAATGAGTGTCGATAAATAATAAAATGATTGCGGGAAGCCCATTGCAACTAATGTTTTTGCTTACCGATAATGGCACTTACGTTTGTTTGGGGACTTTTCAGGTTTGGTAGAGTGAATTAATTAAATGAGAGCTTCCCAAGCAACTACCGTATATTTATTATAATGATCTTGATTTTAATCGAGAACATCAGAAGTTGCATACGTGGCTCATCTGGTGTGGCTGATAACAGCCTCTACTGGTATGGCATTTTTATATAGGCTACCTCTGCACAAATATCATCTCTCTCCCTAAGGGATTCATTTCTGTTCAGTTGATTTCAGTTCGTTGGGCGCCAAGAAGACGCATGTGCCTTTCTGGCTGCGCACAACCCTTATTTTATCCAGGGCTCCATTGTCCAAGAAGCGAGTGGCTCAGCAGTTTGTGAGACATAGCACAGACGCATTCCGAGACAGATGTGCCAGCCTGCAAATTAAATCCTTCCAGCTCATTAAAATGAAACTAGGCGAATATGCTAAAATTGATATCGCCCCCCCCCACACACGCACATTACCACATCTTCAGTGTTGGGCTCTGAGATCGTTTAAGGGAGATGTACCGTAAGACCGTCTGTTACGCAGTTAAATACTGAACGAAGAACCGTACAATCATCGTGACGCCGTAATGAGGCCAACCGTCACGAGCATTGCCCAACCATGCACAACTTGCATGGCAAATTCACACTACTAACTCTCCCACCAACCAATAATTGGGCCTCTCAAACGGAGCCCATGGTGACAGGCTGATTAATCAAAGCCCCTCCCCCCGATCTACGACTACTGCCGTATTTGGGTTCAAAAACAGAAAACTCTCAAGTGGTCGATGCGTTCCTACATGTTAGACAGGTAAAAGAGGGACACATGATGAGCAAAAGTGTGATGGGGACTGAGGAACTGCCCTAGTGAAGCCAAGCAAGGAACACATCCCGACAGAGACAGCAGCAATGGTGATCAAGGGACAACCGTAATTTAAAAAACAGAATGTGAAACTCCAATCTTGTTTTAAGGCCAACAAAGGTATCGTACTCAATGTCAATATTGTCCAGCGAATTGTGTTAGACCAATGAAGTTGGGAGGCCCGAAATGATTTGATGTCAGAGGCAAACCTGCTTGGGCACTGAAATGTAAGAGCTAGGACCAGAGACAAAAATATCGAGCAACGATCGTACCGTATCCATGTTAATTTGACCGTGGATTTCCATGTTGGCAGGTATGGCTTCTTTCCTTTCCTCCGTTAGTTAATTTTCAGACACTGCCCTCGATTTATTTGAATGTTGTCATGTCTACTAGTACCGCTTGTTGCTCTCTGTCGCTCCAGTCCACGCTGTCAGAGACACTAGGGGTTCCTGCCCTCAAAACAACTCGGTGAACAAAAACGAATGGGCTTTGAAAGTATGCTGTGTGCACATAACGGGATTGAAACACAGCGCCCTGCCGCCGTCACATTACAATCGTGTGAAGCTTATGCAGTACAGCTCGCATCACGAGCTGTCATCCCGCCGGTCCACCACTCCTCCATCAAGCTCCAGGAAGTCTTTGACCCCGCCGCCCGTGACCTCCACGCCCCACTCCAAACGCACGCGGCTCCCAAGCCCCGAAACCACCACCTGGCCGCCGATGCCGCTACTGCCGCCGCTGTGGCCCGCCGCCATCCTGTCCTGCTCGTCATCACCCACGGGTTGATCATCAGCCTCTTGCTGCTGCTGCTGCGGCGGCAGCGGCGGCGACTGCTGCTGCGGTGGTGGCTGAGGGGTACCATTGTTCCTCAGGTGACAGTCCTCGAGGGTGACCTGAGAGCGGCCCAGGACGTGCAGGCCAGGGCCGCTGTTGTGCGCAACGGTGCATTTACGGAGCGAGAGCTGCGTTGTCCCGGACTCGGGCCCGCTGACTAGCACGCCAGGACCTGCGACGCTACCCTGTAAACAAAGTGAAAGCGGGGTCAATTGAGCACCGTGCGGACACCAGAACTTTCGAAACAGTGCATCATGGATGTTTTGAAGCACCGGTACCAGTATTCATTTTTTCCGAAGCATTCACTGAGATCCATTTTTATGTACGGTGCTGCCGGTATTCATTACGGTTTGAAGTACCATACCAGTCCCTGCACATTCACCTTCAAGCCTTCTTCAGGCCATGCAGTCTATGTTGGTACAGGAAGTGCCGTGAGTGTGCTGTGCATGGCCACCCAAAGGCGGCACTCGCCTATTTGGGGTCCGAGCCTCTGTTTCTTTCAACCACAATTCTGCTACCTCACGGCCTATAACTGGAGGGGCCAGGTGCAGCAAGCCCTGCTGCTGGGGCGGCCGGCCGCGGTCTGGAAGCCAGTTATGGTTTGGTTGCCAGCAGCCCAGCGGTGGCCCTGACGACCCCCCAAAATGCGGCATGGAACGCATTTCGCGCTTGACTGCATTTGTCGTTTGGGTTCACCCCCCCTCAGAAAGGTTCATCTATAAATCTGCGCAGTCAATTATCCAGAAGTCTGCGCAGCCTTTTTTCAGGATCATATGCAGCTTAACAACCATTTAAAAATCATCCCCCACTGGTGCTGCCTTTTTTTGATCCCAGACCAACAAACCAAAGTTCTGCGCAGCTCAGGTTCTGGCATTAAATCACAGCGAGCAAGCGGTCTGCGCAGCCCTCTAAATAACTAAATTTGCACGGAACCAGTATGTGCGTTTTTGTGCACTGCATTTTGCGTTCAAATAAACACTATTGCCCAGGCAAGGAAAAAACAGGCGATAGACCAACCGACTGAACCAACGCAAGCTAAAAAGGAGACAAAGCAGGGCACAGCAATACATCGTGTTGGGAGATAGAGTCTGGTCTGCACCTTCATGCTGCAGCCCTCAACGTCTACCGAGGCGGAAGAAGCGATGAGCAGGCAGCCCTCGGGACAGTCCCTCATACTAGTGTCCTGCATGTTGAGTCTGATGGGGCAGAGGGGGGAGGAGAGAAGCAGATTCCAAGTGTGAGCATTCAGGTTCAAATATTCGACTTTGAACGTGGAAGCATGAGCGATCAGTTTCAAGAGTGTTCAGGTTAAAGCAATGTTGAGATACAGGTATTCAGGTTTTGATACGGCATTAAAGTAAAGTGTGAAGTAAAGTGTGAACGCTCAAGCACATTCGTCCAGGTTGCAGCGTACCAGGCATCAGCTTTCAAGCACGAGCGTCCAGGTTTCAGCGTTCAAACAACAATGTCCAGCTGTCAGCTTTCAAGCACGAGCGTCCAGGTTTCAGTGTTCAAACAACAGTGTCCAGCTGTCAGCTTTCAAGCACGAGCGTCCAGGTTTCAGCGTTCAAACAACAGTGTCCAGGTGTCAGCTTTCAAGTATGAGCGTTCAGGCTCCAGCGCTTGGGTGTGCAGCAGAGTGCACAGCCCAGGTTTGCATGGCCCAGGCCTTAATTGTAAAAGGGCTGTCAGGGGCGGAAGTCACGCTGTCTAAAAACAATAGAAGGAGGCACTGCCACAAAAAAGTCTTAACCATACAACAATAGAAGGAGACAATGCCACCAAAAACAAGAGAGCGAGAACCTGAACACCCGACGAAAGCTCTCTGCCGATCTCACCTACTCTTACTGCCCTCCACCTGCACCGCCGCTGCCAGCTGGCTGCCGCTGACCTCACATGCCAGCATCTCGCAGCGGGCACCCTCGCGCACCAACACACCCTGAGCCGGGAGGGAGGGAAGCAAGGGAGGCGGTGGGGTTGTGCTTGAGGGTTAAGGTTGCAGTCCGCTGACCTCGCATGCCAGCACCTCGCAGCGGGCACCTTGGCACACCAACACACCCTGAGCCGTGAGGGAGGAAACTAGGGAAGCATGGGAGGCGGTGGGGTCGTGCTCGAGGGTAAAGGGTTCAGTTTTTGTCTGACAGCATGAGCGCCTATGACGTGAGGATGGGAGGGTGTAGCCTCACACCTGGACCCCCCTTTGTTATAACCCTCAACCCTGCACATTACTTCCCCCCCCACACACACCCTGCGCCCCCCTCACTTCCCCTAATTCTACCACTTGTCTGTCCCCTCACACCTGCACCCCCCTTTCCTCCCCATTCACGCCCACCCCTTACTCTTCCATTCACACCTGCTCCTCCCTCTTCCCCTCCCTTTTCCCCTCATGCTCGCACTCTCTCTTCCACTCACCCCCCTTCTCCCCCTCCCCCCTCCCTTTTCCCCTAACGGCCCCCCCTCCCCCTTCCCCTCAGCTCCCCCCCCCTCCCTCTTCCACTCCCCCCCCCCTCCCTCTTCCACTCACGTCCCCCCCTCCCCCTTGCCCTCAGCTCCCCCCACTCCCTCTTCCTTCACCCCCCCCTCACCTTCCACGTCCTCTCCCCCCCTTTTGCCCTCACCTGCATCTTGTTGTCCAACATACGGCATGAGCGCGCAATGATTCGCGTCTTGTAGCCTGAAGCGCAGACACCCTGACCATGGCATGAATCCTGAGGCAGAAGGGGAAGCATGCGGCTGTTGCGTGGGTGCGGCAAGGGAGGGAAGCATGAGGCTTTACCAGTCGTTGTGACAAAGTACAACATCTACGCATCCAATCAGCAGCCTTTTAATGAGAGGGTCAGGCAGCGCGAACTGGTCACCAACTGGAGCTTCCCCTTCTTCCTCATCCCCATCGTCACCAACCACTGGTCGCCGCCAGCAAACCGTATTAGCTGGGACGACCATAGGAGTCAGGTCCTGACTGTCAGGAACACTGTGCAATTTGCAGGCACTGGTCTCATGCGCTTTGCTACGCCGCATGGGCTTTGCAAATTCTGACAGCAGCTTGTCGTGAACGAGCGCATGCGCGGCGGCCAGGAGGTAAGGGCACGCAGTTTTTTCAATTGATTTTTTAGTTTTCAGCGCCAGGTCACCCTTTGTATGCCATTGGGCAGCGACCACCACCGGTCCGTTGGGGGAGATCCTTTGACTCAAGCTAGATTTTAGCTTCAGTCAAGCTACCTCATGGCCTCCGGCTCAGGCCTCGAGCTAGGACAAACATGCCGCTTGGTATAGTTTTTGCAGCAGGCCGGTCTAGGTTTGGGGGGTCGGACATTCGACGCCCGCGGGGCGGCCTACTGAAGGTGGACTTGCAGTCGCAGAGAGAAACTCTGGACCCGAGAAACGAACAGTGAATGACTCTCACCCGCAAGGTACACGACGTGAGCCGCACCACGGCTCCGCCGTCGGTCGCCACGCAGGCTCCGAGGCAGCCCTTGAGCGTGCACTCCTTGAGAGAGGCTTCGGATCTGGTTCCGCGCACGCAGCAGCCGGGCCCGGCGCCGCTGCTGAGTTGGCACGCGTCTAGCTCGACCTTCCCCCCGCTTGAGACCTCGACAGCGGCAGCCGACAGAGCAGTGTCCGTCTGCAGCAGTTGCTGCCGTTTCTGCGATAGGGGACACCCGTCGAAATCTCTGCCTTCGTCGGATGCGTCGTCGTCGTCACTTTTGTTGGACGTGTCGCATGCTGCTTCTCCGCGCAGCAGGCTGCCGCCCTGATGAGGCTGATTGCTGCCTCTGCTTGGTGGGAGGAGCGATACTGTACACCTTGACATGCACAGCTTCCCGGCCTCAACAAGAACCAGGCCCCTGGAGAGGGCCGGTGCAGGTGCAGCAAAACAGTCTAAGATTAAGAGGCCTGCCTGCCTGCCTGCTGAGGCCTGGTGAGGGGGAGAGATGAAATTTTGACTACCGGTTGACAGGCACAGGCACAGGCGCAGTAGCTGCAGCAGGTGCGACTTCGGATAAGATAACCAGGGTGAGGGCAGGGTGAGGGCCTAGGGGGGGAGACATGCAAGTTAAACAACGCAGGCGCATCAGCAGCATCAGCATCAGCAGCGGCAGCAACAACAGCAGGTGCAACGTCGAATTAAACACACAGACTGAGGGCCTAGGGAAGGGGTCTCCAATTCCCCCACGGGCCGCATCCCCCAAAACCCTAAAAGTTTCTAGGGATGCACCCCGTGGGGGTGGGTGCATCCCCCTTGCCTAGGGGGGAGACGTGCAAACAAAACGAAGTGGGCACATCAGCAGCAGCAGCATGCGCATCATCATCATGTTCAGTAACAGCAGCAAGCTGCAGGAACAATGTCGGATTACATAATCAGGGTCGGATTATATAATCAGGGTCGGATTACATAATCAGGGCCGTTGCCAAGGGGGTGAGGGGGTTGGGGGAAGGAAATTCATCCAAGAGATATTGCTGAAGGGGGAGAGGGGGTGTTCACAAAACAAAGTGGCGGCCGTTGCCAAGGGGGGACGGAGGGGGGATAGTTAGCGAATTTATGTGAGATTTGTTTTGTTGAGGGGGAAAGGGTGTGTGTGCGTAACACAAGGTGGGAGCCATTGCTAATGGGGGAGGGAGTGGGATGCAGCATAACTACATAAGGGGTCAGGGGTTGGGAGATCGGGAGAACAAACAGGGACCAGCCGGTGTCAGGTGTCAGGTGAAAGTAGTGAGATGTCCATGAATAACGACTGAAAGACTGAGGGTGCACGAAACCTTGGGCGATAAAGGGTTCAGGAAACCTTGGGCAACCGAGGGTTTATAAAACCCTTACCCAATGGGCACTCTCACCTAGAGTCACTGAGCGACTGAAGCAAGGGGTGCACTGCTGAAGCCTCCCCTTTTAGGTGGACTTCCTCCAAGCACACCGATGTTGTGCTGAAAGTAGCAAAGGGCGCCCCGGAGCTGCGCCTGCTGCTCTGCATGCTCGATGCTCTTGGCCGCTGGCTACCGAGCTGCTGCAGCGAGACCAGCTCGACAGCAGCAAGCGCAGCCGCAGCCGCTGCGGGTAAAATCCTGTCGAGGACCAACAGGCTGGCGGTCAGCGCCACTGAAAAGTCTGTCGAGGCGAGGATTGAGGCCGAGGAGCGGCGGGATGTTGAGGCCGAATTGAGACTGGAGCGCCTGCTTATCATGCCTCCCGCGCCCGCCCGGCTGTCCGCAGCACATCCACGGCGGCGCAGCTGCGGGCAGACAACCAGCCGCTCCCCGGGCCCAAAGCTTAGGGTGCCGTTGCGGATTACTGTCCCCGGCCGTGAAAGCACTAGGCAGCCGCGCCCAGGTGCGGCGCGGACGGGGCTAAGGATGAAATCTTCTGCGCCTGCGTTTGCTGCGCCTGGTGTAGAGGCCGATGGGGACAGCAGCGGCCGGGTCGGAATCAGCAGCGGCGGCAGCAGCAGTAGCGGCGACGCGACGGCGGAGCCGCTGCTGATCGAGCGAGCATCGTTGAGGGGATCGACGCTGGTGCTTCCAAGGGAGTGAGGGTAGCTAGTACTGCTGAGGCCAGAGCTAGTGCAGCCTAGGGACGATCCGCAGCCCATGGGGTTTGAGCTGCTGGCCTGGGACGACTCGCAGGCCAAGGGGCCTCCAGTAGCAAGAGGATCAATTGAGATCGAGGTTAAGAGGTCAGCCAGGTCATCCTGCTCAGCAGCGTCGCTATCCGTTACAGACGAAAAAACGGCCACCTCTGTAGCATTCTCTGCTGTACTACCTAAGGGCTGTAGTGGTGTGGCCTCGATCGTCCGGCCGCAGAGGTCGATTGTGACGTGTTCGCCCGCGACAGCGCCCTCGAGCATGTCGAGCAATTCCGAGAATCCGCCCTGCTTGAGGAAGAACACCACGGGGCTGCAGTCAATGCTGCAGTTTCGCAGAATACCAGTTGCGTCGCCATTGTAGGAGCCCTGTCCGTCAGTGCTCGCGTCCGTGCTCTGCTGCTGCTGCTGTTGCTGTGGCGGGCAACATTTCACGTTGGGGTTCAGCGGGGAGGGCATCGGCAGTGCTGAAGTTAGCGAGGTGGAGTAACGAGAACAATGTGGAATAGCTCGCTCCGGCTTGGACATAGTTATCTTTGCATCTGGGAGGCTGAAAGGGATTGAAATGAAAGGGGACACACCAGGCACGTGGCGCACACAGTTTAAGTAAATCAGCACGTTCTGGAATGCCGAGAGGATGAATGTTCACGGAATCGGTTGGACTAATTCTCGGAATTCCGAAATTCCTATATTGAAACATGGAGCAGCACGAACACAAATCAGAATTTGCCAGCCTGCCTTGTACTGGTCTGCCAGCTGGTGCACCCGATCGCATGAAAATATCTAAGCCGATCTATGTCGCCGCGATATGAATATTTGATACGCACTGAGATACGCGAGAGACACGTAGGCAAACGACATGATCACACGCTGATACGGCGACGGTTGCATTTCCCCGACAGTAGGGCGATTTATCTTCAACCGAAATACGGTATGAGAAGTGTCATACGTCACGTCACGTCAAATTATGCGGATGATCTCACACTGCTAGCCAGCATCCCGGCAGGGCTGCAGCGCATGCTAGATGCCCTGCATGAATATGCGGCGGTCAAGCAGGTCAACGTTAGCAAGACAGACATTTTGGAGTTTGGTAGCCGCTTAGCTGCTCAACCCCGGAAATCGCCCCATACTTGTGTGTATGGTCCTGATAGGCTAGTGTTGAAGCGTGTCCAGGATTTCAAGTTCTTGGGCATCATTTAGCATGAGAGCGGCAGCATGAGGAAGGCCATGCAAGTTAGAGAGGTGCCTTTGGCTGCCGCGTTGCAGCGTGTCCGCCGCATGGCCGCCAAGGTGCCCCTCAGGCATCATCTGCCTGCACGCATCCGGCTGGCGTGTCTACGCAGCGCCTGCGGCCAACTACGGTGATAGATGTGGTGTGGGCCACTGATCGCCTCAGGCCGCTGTATTGCCCTAAGAGCAGGATGAAGTCCAGATTCCTCCATCATCTGTGCCAGGCTGCAGGGCTACCTGCGTCCGCTGCCAGCTGGGGGTCATGAGCGAGCTGCAGATCCAGCCGTTACAGCGAAGCTGGTGGCAGCACGTAGTTCCTTTCTACAACGCAGCGGTCGCACCAGCAGCACAGCAAGACAGCTCACTCATGGCAGCAGCGATGGCGGCCGACGTACAGCAGTACAGCTCGCTGTCAGGCAGGGCACAGTGCTGTCAGAGATGTTGGGCTAAGGGGATGGGCGACCATGTGGAGGGCGCATTGCATGAATACATTCAATGCCCCAGCGTGTAGGATCAACTTAGGGAGCGGGGATGGGCAGGTCCTCCGAACGGTGCTAAAGACGTCTTAGATTTGTACCAGGGCAGGCTTGAGTGAGCTGCCCTGGCCTTTGTGGAAAATGGTAGATATCGAGGAGGCGAAGGCGTTTTCAGAGGCTGCAACTTCCTTTCTATTTCTTTTCCAGCTTTTTGTTTTGTCCCTTCACTTTATTTCCCACTTGTCCTCATTTGTTTGTCCTGCCCACCTGTGTTTGTTTCCATCTGTCCTCCCAACTTATTAGTTAGGCGCCCATGCGGCCGAGCCTGTTTAAGTAGGGTTCAGCGGTGTAACCACATTGACTGGCATGGCTACACCATGGTCCTGGCTGTGCATATTTGTTGGAATTGAGCTTACTCATCCCCTACCCGCCCCACTTGGTGCTGCATTCAGCAGGACCTATCGGGTCGATGACATGATTACACCTATGCTCGGTTTGCTTCCTTACCCAAGATAAACATCTTTTCTTGGGGGGGAAATATGCATGGTCGGCCCAATCTTGCAGCGATTGACCATGCAGGGGCAAGACCCAGTCTTGCAAAATTTTCGATTAAGCAAGGGGGGGGGGGATGAAGGCTTCCCCAAGATATAAGTCCCCATGAGTGGCCCAAAGGTGTAACGTTATTCACCTCTGGGCCTTGCTGAAAAGGCTCGGCCGAATGGGATTGGGGGTATACACCGTTTTTAACATCTTCCCCCCCGGCTCTTAGATACCTGACCATGTAAATGTTTTTATTTTCCAACTTGTCCGTACTTAAATGTTGATCAGGGAACAACAGAGGTATAACGTCACTCACCTGAACATCAAAATGTGCGACTTGGGTCCTATGAATCCTGACCATGTCGCACACAACTGACCATCATCTAGCGAACAAGCCAGAGCACATCCCAGGCCTCAATGCCCCCATCGGGGCAGAGTGAACAGTTTGGAATTCAACACTGATGATCAACAGACTGCTCAAGAACCGGTACCGTTTTTCATGCCACACGATACAGTAATGAAAGCAGCACACAGTAACCTTACTCTCGAGTTCAACTTCAAATCGGACACCAGTTACACAGAGGCTGTGGATCGACAGAGATGCACCTCCTCATGCAGAAGGCAATTAAAAGGCAACATCTGCAACATGTGAGGGAGCTAACGAGCTTGCCTCGTCAAGCATGGTCACGCCCATCAAGACCCCCTCGAACCTGGATTCAACCAGGGGCTGCTTTCAAATTTGCCCTGGGGGCACTAGCCCCGAGGGTACAAGAGAAAAAGCCCCATCATCTCCCCCTACCTACAACCCCCTCATTTCAAGCACCGAGTCTTCTCAACCTTGCTCAACTTGTCAGAGTCTTTCAAAATGCAGCAGATGAGCATGGCTCACTCCATGACCGCCCTTACTCCTCCTCCGAGTTCAGGACGAATCCATGACGTCTCCAACCTTCAACCTGCAACCTCCCACCGGGGTGCAGGAGCAATCCAACGTCTGCAACCTTGCCCTCGATGCCCCCCCTAAGCATCAATCATTGACCTCCTCTTTTCATCAGCGGATTCCTCATAGTCCTTCCTTTTTTGACAGACCTCCTCAGTGTTCGAAGGCCTCTGAAGCTTAGAAGACCTTTAATTCTTTTTAGGGTTCAGGGAATCCACGGCGTCTCCGACCTTCTTCTTGATGTCACCGACAAAGTCCGAGGTGTTCTCCTTGGCGCTCTCGGTCGCGTCGGAGGTGTTGTCCCCGACGCCGGTCACCTTGTCCTTGGCCGTCTCGTAAGCGTCCGTTACTGCCTCCTTGGTGGATTCACCGAGGGCGCCCGCATTGGATTTGACATCCGAAGCAACTGCAGCAGGGGAGGAGATAGAGGGAGAGGAGAAATTGACTTGAAATAAAGCAGAAAGGGAGAGGAAGAGGGGAGGGGACCTAGAAATTAAGCAGGGGCCTGGAGCAAACATCTGAAGTAGCTGCAGCGGTAGGAGGGAGGCTTGGCATGGAGGGGGGTTAAGGCGGTGCAGTTACGTATTATACAGTTGAAATGTAGTCATGCATACACTGGTATCAGGGAAGCTTAGAACATCAATTTTCTGGATGCGCACCCGAACACCGTAGGTAGGCCACCGTAGGGCCGTGGGGTACAAACCTTGGCCAGCTTCCGGCCACCGGCCCAAACAGCAGGGCTGGCTCAGGTTCAAGATGACAAGTACCAGTAGTCTATTATTGAAAGGTACGGCCAAGACGGGATTCAAGCGTGAGGTGAAATACAAGGCTTAAATGCTGTCCACTGCGGATCCGTTGTCACTGCATTGCCAGCCCTAACACATTAATGAATGCCCCCGGAACCGCGGGTTAAGTAAGCCGCCCAATGTCGGTTTGTTATTTACCAGCATGAAGTCGTATATGATATATGCATGCATGCAATCCATACATACTTGCATGCTTGCCAGGGTTGGGCGATTTCACCGTGGCAGGGAAGTCCGGAGAACCAAAGTACAGTGCATGACATCGTGGTGCCAGTACACGGTAGTGCAACACAAAACCATGAGAAACACACCATATCCGAAATGCGTACTGTTACTTACTCAACAGTACAACCGTGCATTACTTACTGCAATGTACGGTCATGCCAGAATATAATCAAAACAGTGAAGGGCAATTTTACGTTCGGCCACAGATGGGCCGATGGCACACAATAACCCATTAGTCGAAGCATCCATAAAACCAGAACGCAGCAGGCAAGGAGTTCATAGAACTGTACCGCATCAGGCAAGGAGTTCATAGAACTGTACCGCATCAGGCGAGGGATTGATGAAGCCACAGCGCACAAGGCAGGTAATTGATTCAGCAACAACACACTAGGCAAGGAACTCATACAACCATAACGCATCAGGCAAGGAATGTCTCACCTTCCTTGAGCTTGTCAGAGCCTTCCTCGAGCTTATCTTGGACAGTGTCCTTGAACTGCAGTCACAGCATCGGGCCCACTCTTCAGTCAAACACAACACACCTCCGGGTGCACGATTGTCTGGTCGGGCACAGAAATGAAGGCGCAAAACACAGTTCTGCTTGCTCCAGCACATTCAGAATTCGCATATCAATCAAAACGCATGCCTTCTCTCCCCTCAAATCTCTAAATGCAATTACCACCGTAGACACTCCAGCAAACGCCTCAGTGAACTGCAGTCACAGCATCCGGCACACTTCACAGTCGAAGACAACACCTCCAAGCGCCTTAAGTTTATTTTCCGCCCGAACAGACAGTCAGGCGGGGAATACACTGAATGCTACCATGGACACTCTGGCAAACGCCTCGGTGACCTGCAGTCAAAGCATCCGGCACACTCCACGGTGAACTGGATTCCAACATTTATGAAAGTGCGCACCTGATCACGTTCAGGCGGCGGGCGGGTGGCCGCGGCTGGGGACCAAGGCTAGACCAGTGGCCCACGCAAAAAGGGCTTTTGCTGAACTGAACCTAGCAATATTTATGGAAGTGCGCACCCGACCACCTTCAGGAGGCAGCTAGGTGGCCGCGGCTGGGCGGTTGGGGACCAAGGCTAGGACAGTGGCCCACGCAAAATGAGCTTTATTTTGCTCAACTGAACCTAGCAAGCAGTAGACCAGGTTGCAGATTTGTTTATGTGCCTGGAACACCCTAAATCCTTAACCCTAAGGGAGCAGTGCTGGGTTCCAGACCTTCAGGCTTAGCCATACGAGTCATCATCAGTATTAGCAAGCATTATAACTTTATTAGCCACTTGCTGTTTTAGTGATACCGCAACCTACCCAAACATTTTTCGTTCAAAGGGACCAGGCTGAGTTAAGCGGTGGGAGATTGAAATACATAAATCCTGCTTGAAGCCACAAAGGTCTACCAAGCACTGTATTATAAATCTTCTTTAGTTTCACTCGGTCCCATCTTGGCTGCTACTCTCATTCTACCCCACAGCAGGCGGCTGGCTCTAGGGAGCGAGGATACATTGTTCAATTTAGCGCACTTCAGCTGCAATACAACTACAATACAGCTACATCATGGCCTATGGCAGGAGAGACTTAGTAAGGCAAGCCCTGCTGCTTGCCCAGTCAGCTGTAGGCTGGTCAAGGTTTGGTGCCTATTAGCCTAGTAGTGCACTAGTGCCCACCCACTAAAATAAAGACCGGGGGGGTCACCAGTCACCACCATCATCATGAATCATACATATTACCACTTTTCCAGATTGGGCTCATAAATTTTCAAGAATATCGCAAATGCAGGTGCATAATTTGATGCCCAGATGCCGGAAAAGGCTGCTATACTGTGCGCGTACGTGCTGGATTATGTGAATGACAATGCTGATTGCGCATATGTGTGCGTGCTGACACGTCGAAAACGGTCGTCGCGTCAGCAGAAGATGGCAATGAAGCTAAAACTACGCGTCAGTTAAAGTTTCAGGAGGAGCTGTCAGGACGTAACTCACGCTTTCGGCTTTTCCGGAGATGTCCGGGTCTGCCCTCACTGTCACGATGCGCTTGAATGGCACGGGCCGAGTTGTCCTGACGGGGGGCGTCCGGTGGAGAGAGGTGGCAGCAGCGGCGCGGCGAGTGAGCGTGAAAGACATTTTAACGCGTTGGGTTGCTGTTTGCAAGAAATTTGTATGTAATGATACATGCTGGGCTCGATCAGACCTCTAAATCCCCCCCGCCAATGCCTTCATGACTAGGGTTCAAGGGTCGGAATATAGGGCTGTCAATCAAATGTGCTTGATATCTGATGCATATGATGATTTCAGGTTTAATTCAGGTGTGAAATGCACAGGTCAGCAACATAGCTGTCCAGTTCATGATGATGTCACACCTTTGAGCCCATGAATTCCCCCCCCCTTCTCCCTTCCCAGTAGTTGTCTGTTCCTCTGGCCGGTTTTTTTTCCCCTCCCCACCCAACTAATCAGTTGGCCGCCCACCCGACCGAGCCTTTTCAGCAGGGCCCAGAGGTGCAATGTTATTCACCTTTGGGCCCAACTACGTAATCGGGACATATTCTCCCATTTTCCTAGACGCATGATGCTTCAAGGAAATTCAGAGATAGTTTGCGTGTGGGGGGGGCAGTTAAAAATAATGGGGAGTGGGAGGATTGGGCAATATATACCTGTACAGCAAGTCATGAACAGGATGCAGTGCTTGCTTCAGCACCTGCGCTTGATTGCGGGGCCACCCACGCCCACTGCCAGCTGGGGGGGAGGGGGTATCAGGGAGTTGCAGATCCAGGCGTTACAACGAGCCTAACGGCAGCACGTGCTCCGCTTCTACAATGCAGCGGTGGCACCGGCAGCACAGCAACACAGGCTCATGGCGGCAGCCGTCACCGCCTGTCCGCCTTCATGCAACTTGCAGTCAAAGGTTCACCTGGTGTGGTTTCCTGTTGGGTGCTCTGGAGGAATTGGAGCCGGGAGCAGCCATCCCCAAACTGCGTCAGGCAGCGACTGGCCTACAGTTGCGACCCATCACAGAGGTGCCAGTGCTAGCTGACGTAGCCTACTATGAGCAGGCGGAGTCGAGCGCTGCTGACCGGGGGGACCCTGGGACCCTGCCGCCGGTTAGGAGGGACCCTAGGACCCTGCCACCGGTTTCGTCTGACGGCGGGCGCTGTACTGGCGCAAGCCAGGGCCGCACCAGCAAGATGGAGTGTGCTCGTGCATGCACAAAATGAGGCTGCAGCTCTGCCTATCTGACGGTTAGCTCCTTGCGCGTTCAAAACAGCGGGCGACCATACAGCCGCTGCAAGCATTTAGCACAACCGACACTAGCGGGCAAAGTTTAAGTCCCTTTTCCTCAACTTCCTTTTCTTTTCTCCCAACGGAGCAGTTGGGAGCCCACGCGGCCGAGCCTTTTTGAGCAGGGACCAGAGGTGTTATGTCATTGACTAGCGGGCGGCGCAACGGTCAGCAGCGTCCAAGAGGCATGATGCGGCCAGTGATGCTGGCTATGAGAGACGGTGAGCATGTGGAGGACACGCCACAGGCTTCCATTGCCCTAGCTTACAGGAACAGGTAAGGGGACGGGGATGGGCAAGGCCCCCAGAGGGTGACAGCCAATAAGTTACACCTCTTAGCCCGCTCAAAGCTCGGCCGCATGGGCGCCCAACTGTTGAGAAGGGAGAAAAAAAGAAACGAAAAGGAAGAGGGGGGAAAGGAAGTTTTGTTCCTTTCCCCCCCTCTTCCTTTTCGTTTCTTTCTTTAGAGGTTGACAGTATGCCACAGACTTCCACGTGTTCTACCTGGGCAGGCACGGATGGGATGCCCTAGCTTTTGTGGAACATGTCGTGAAAGCCAGAAGCGTAGGCCTTCCCCATTTCCCCTTTTTCTCCCTCCCCTTCCCCTTCCCCCTTCCCCCTTTACCCTTTTTCTCCCCTCTTTCTTCCCCCCTTCCCCACTTTTATCCCCTAAATTCCAACCACTCCCAACCACACAGTTGGACGTGTATGTTGTGGTATAGGCTTTACGACAACAGCGTTCGCAGCCGAGCCTTTTCGAGCAGGACTGGCATTCATGCAGTTACACCTCTGGGCCCTGTTTAAAGGCTCGGCCGCTCCCTGTTCAAAAGGCGCGGACGCCTGGGCCAACTGGGGAGAAAAAGGAAGCTACGGAACCTGTGAAGTTTGTTTACTGTCCAGCAGGGAAGAAAGGAGGAGGGAAACATATTGGAATACAAATACAAGGCTGGAAATGGAATTGAGATTGGTCCCTCAACCTCTCCAGGCCCTCATCGTCTCAAAATCTTACCTAATCTTACCTACCTTACCGTACACTTGGCTAGGGCATCCCACCCATGGCTGCCCCCCATACATATGGTAAAAGTCTGAGGCTCCCCTCAGGACTCCCCAAACCAAGGGTTTCATGTTGACCGGTAGTTGGCATGCAGGTAACTCAGGCTTGAATGCAAGGCACCGCATGGGTTGGACTAGGGGGATCACCCTTCCGTTATGTTAGTTTCGAACCCAAATGCTCGAAACCGCCCACCGCCTTCAACCAAAGCCAGACGGCACATGAAGCAAAAGTGCAGACGAGCAACGCAAACACGGTCCGCCAGGAGCGCTTTCACTTATCCGATTCGGTATTTTTCAGACATTTATCGAAAGCGTTCGAGTAGCCCCGCGCTATTCCCTACATCCCTGCGGCCCGTCTCCCACACCCACTCGCGCCACTGCCTCCCTCTTCCTTCCTCCTGAATCTATCTCACATCATCAGCTGTCTAACTGTGACAATCGCTGAGCCATCGCACGGAGAGCGTGCCAGACATGGGCAAGTACAGGGACGTCGACGCGCTCGCGTTCGAGCATCGGGTCAAGGGAGACGATGACGGCCGCGCCGTGAACCACATCCAGAAACGCTTCAAGAACAAGACAACGGAGGTGGTGTTCGACCCAGCAGGTCACAAGTAAGGGTTCGAGGGCAGCCGGGCAAGCCTTGCCGAGTGTGACGGCCGACAGGGTGCCGCTTCTAATCCATGCCCTAGGCTCTAGGCCTCTGGTCACACTTGCTTCCTGTCTCGTTGAGTTGGGTGAAATTGCGACAGGGGGCTTGGGCTTACCAGTCTACTCAAGTAGTCACATGCATGCAGCAGAGCCTACCATCATGCATGTGACTTTGTGAGTGGGCTGGCAAGCACGCTGGCATGTGGCTTTGTGAGCAGGCTGAGCCTGCCGACATGCATGTGAACTTTGTGAGTTGGCTGGCAAGCACGCTGGCATGCCCATGAGCGTGCTGGCACGCATGTTACCGATAGCACGCATGCCAGACAGTTCGCAAACGTGCTTTCAGGCGCGCATTGTCTTACGAGGAGCATGCATTCTATGATACCAGCCCGTGACGCTGCCCGGCCCTATGGAGGCATGAGCTCATTGGGTGGATACGTACCATAAATGGACTACATGCAGTGAAGGGAACAGGACAGGCCCAAGGTGCCTGGTAGACTTACTGCACGTGACGGACTTGGCATGCCCAATGTCATGGGGAGGGGGGGGGGGGGGGTGTACTGTAAGTGCCAGGCTTGCCCCATATAGTGAGGGGGGAGGAATTCTGGATGTATCTGGCATGCCCATGTCAAAGGGGAGGGGGGTATGCTACAAGTGCCAGGCATGCCCAATATCATGGGGGGGGGGGGGGGGGGGGGGGGGGGGATACTGGACGTACTTGGCATGCCCAATATCATGGGTGGGCAGGAACTTGAAACACTGGGCATGCCAAATATCACATGGCGGGGGATACTTTTAACACTGGGCATGCCCAATATCATGAGTAGGGGAAGGGGGAGATACATGAAGCACTGGGCATGCCAAATATTACATGGCGGGGGATATTTTTAACACTGGGCATGCCCAATGTCATGGTGTTATAATACTGGAAACACTTGTGCCTGTGTTGCAGGATTTCCACCCTTTGTCAGAATCAGATGGAAGCAGTATTTACATGTTCCGTGTGCCAGACCACCTAGGCCATGCTGTTTGGCGGCGACCACTGGGCCGATGGAATTAATCGGCCCAAGCAGCAGGGATAGCTGCACCATGACCTCCCCCTTACCAGGCCGCAGGCTGTGATGTAGCTGAATTGTAGCTGAAGCACCCTAAAATATACATTGGGTGGACATCCCTGGACCAGGCACTCAAAGCAATCAGTCATGCGTGCATGGGGCTACGAGTGGCTATGCATGCATGGTGCTGTGATCTTAGCTGCATGCATGGCAACAGAATCGGAGCTGCGTGCATGGCGCGGTGATCAGCTCATCATGCATGGGCTGGGATGATCTCTGCATGCATGGGCTGGGATCAGCTTTGCATGCATGGTCCGGGATTGGTCTTGTACACAAAACATATCGGTCCGCAAAGAAATGCCCTGCCAGGTGGCAGATAAATGGAGGTCACGCAAACTGGACTTTAGGCTCGAGCCAATCGCCAGATGTGTTGAAAACTGTCAATTAAATTCAGCCTGATTGCTGTAGGTATCTGAAACAGGCAGTTGACTGCCGTAATCAAGCTCCGTTGTTTTCTCTTTCATGGCTTGGGGACCCTCCTCCTGGACAGGTGGAAACCCTGAGTACCCCCACCCCCCAAAAGGTTGTCTACTGCATAATTGGGGAGCGATTTATGCACCGGGAAATTACGTTTGTTGCCCCAATCTATGATCATGACTGCAATATCACGTGCGCAGGGAATTCGTCACGGGCTTCCGGAAACGCAAGCAGCAGCGCCGGACCAAGGCCATCAAGTGGGTAGAGGAATCCATGGGGTGCCATGCACCTTCATGTGCACCTCCACATGCACCATGCACCTTCATACCTGATGAGCCATGCACCATGCACCTTCATGTGCACCTCCACATGCACCGTGCACCTTCATACCTGATGAGCCATGCACCATGCACCTTCATGTGCACCTCCACATGCACCGTGCACCTTCATACCTGATGAGCCATGCACCATGCACCATCATGTGCACCTCCACATGCACCGTGCACCTTCATACCTAAAGCCATGCACCTTGATATGTGCATGCATTGCAGAACCCGATGCATTCCGCTCCGTATGGGCGCATATCAAGTTGCATGCGCCCTTTGTTACGAGGCGCCATGCAGGCTGCATGTGCCTTTGCGTCTTCTTGTGCCATGCCTTGCCATGCGCCATGCATTCCTTTCCGAGTGGGCGAATGCAGAACGAGCGCATGCACCTTGGTGCGCCGAACACACTCTTTGCATGGGCACATCCATCATGAACACATGGTGCATCTAGTACCATGCATGCATACATTTCTGTGGGCACATGCTGAAGGCGCATGAGCCAGTATAGCCCACTCATGTTGTGTCATGCATCATGCATGTGAGTGCATGGGCCACTTGGCAGCGTGCCATGTTTCCAAATGTGCGCATGCTCTGTACCGCATGGCACTTTTCCAGCGCCAAGCACGACTCACGAGCCCTTGGGCCATTTTATGTCATGCCGTGCACTGCCACGTACACGAGTTTTCAAAGGCATCACCAATCAGCGCAAAAAGAGTATACTTTGAAGGCCTCTTTTACAGCTTAATCTCTCTGGGTTTTGTCCTCGCTTAAAGATACCGCCTCTGAACAATTCCATCGTTGTTCTTGGGTACCGGTTAGTGATTCGTTCATTCTGTTCATTCATCCTTGCCATATTGAAGAAAACGAGGTGTGAGTGCGCAGGTTGCGTTTTGCAGCAGCTGTTACTAAAGCTACTGCTTGCATTCGTAAAACAGCAAAAACAATATCATCAACAGGAGGAACAAAAGCAACGTTTACTAGAACAGCCGCAACAACAACATAAACAGCAGCACAACAGCAGCATCAACAGCAACAGCCAATAAGGCTTCTGTTTGCATGCATAGATTAGGCTGCAGCAACAACAACAACTCATCCGCTGGTATATTCACTTCTCGGGGCATTGTAAGAAAAACAGAGCCAATCCTCTGTTATGTCCACTTCTAGGGGTTCGGTAGCAACTAGGACGACAAAAGAAAGAGCAAAAACAAGCGCAACAACGACATCCACCACCACCGCAACAACAGGAGCAACAGTAACAACAATAAGATGGGGGGGAGGAAAGCTGCAGCAACTCGTCCACTGCTTGACTCCTTCACTCCCCCTCCGTGGTTCCTGTCATGCAGGCAACTTGAAGACAGGGCCAAGCTGGAGCGCTTGCAAATGAGGTCCGAGGTGCGATTAATTCTGCTGCAGATAGATGACGATGGCAGTACAGGGATAGCTGGGAGTGCAGGACATGTCTAGCTGGAGCGCTTGCAAATGAGGTCCGAGGTGCGATTCGTTCTGCTGTGGACAGATGGGGATGGCAGTACAGGGATGGCAGTACATGTATACCTGAAGGGTAAAGTACAGGGGTAACTGGGGATTGCAGCACATGGAGTGCAGTACAGGGATAGCCAAGCCCAAAACCCATAACCTGGCTTGAGAGGGGGAATCACAATCTGGCTGTGGCCTTGACTCAGCTCTGAGTCCTGAACCCCGAACCCTGAACCCTGAACCTTGCAGAAAAGAGAGAAGCTGAAATCGGACCTCGGCGTCGACGATCGATGGGGTGTGGAACCAAGCTCCAGCGAAGGTGGGCGTTATGAGTAGATAAATAAACGATACGCCCTGAGGCGTGGATTGAGGGTGTCCTGGGTGCTGATATTGCTTAATGAAAATATAGAGAAGAAAAAGGATTTTGCCGTATCTCTACCTTCGAGAAGCGCCCTCCCCCCTCCCTCGTTCGTTCCTCCTTGGCGGAATAGATCCAGTGTTTATATGTTATTGATTCAGCTACATGTCAGCTTCACTCTGACCTCTGCCCGGAGGCCCCGTTTGTGGCCAGCCATGCTGCATTGGCCACCAGTTGTAGGCCGGACTAGCTTTGGACCCAATCGGGCCTCTGGCGGCTGCGGGGCGGCCTGCTGAAGGTGGCCTTGTAGCCTTACAAGAAACTGGATAACGGTACTGCTGAATGGAAATAAAGGGAAGCATTAGGATTTTGTCATGCTTTCACCTTCAATAAGCGTCCCCACCCTCCCCCTTTCTTTTATCCCTGGGGGGTATGGGGGGTGCATTCTCCAGTCACAATGCCGGTGGGACAGACGGGAACCTCACAATTAGCTGCTGGCTTTTTGCTGCTGCTCTTAATTTTGGTAGGAGTTGCCATAGCTGTTGTTGCCGTTGTTGTTGCAGCTGCTATCGTTGTCGCTTCTTATGTTTTGTTCCATAGCTGTTGTTGCCGCTGTTGTTGTTGCTCTGCTGTTGTTGCTGCTGCTGTTGTTGCCGCTGCTGTTGTTGCAGCTGTGCTTGTTCCATTATTACGCAGCCTCACAAAGGCTTGCATGCCCATGCCCATGCCCATGCCCATGCCCATGCCCATGCCCATGCAAGTAGGGGGAGGATACGCGGCTAGCAGCAGCACCTGTTTCGGCAGACGCCACTTGCTCACCTCAGACATTTATGGGGAGGCCTCCCCCCCCCCTATCACCTTGCCCCCCATATCTATTAACCCCACTGAGCAGACACAAAATCTTTAGCCGGATTTGGAAAGCTGTCTTGAAGCTCTTCCTTATCTTCGCAAATTTACACCGGTATAACTTTCAATTGATACGTCTTGTTTCGTGCCCTGGAACCCTGCTCTCCCCCTCCCTCTGACGCTGCGTGCCTCTTGATCCCCCACCCTTCATCCTTTGTGAAATGTGAACCATGCTCTCTCCGCCCTCCAAACCTGTTCTCCTTCTCCCTCCTACGCTGTGTGCCTTGTTACCCTCCCCTCCCTCCCTTCTTGAACCACGCTCTCTCCGCCCTCCAACCCTGCTCTCCTTCCCCCTCCTACGCTGTGTGCCTTTTGACCCTCCCCTCCCTCCCTTCGTGAACCACGCCCTCTCCACTCTCCAACCCTGCGCTCCTCCTCCCTCCGACGCTGTGCCTCGTTACCCCCCCCCCCCCTGCCGTGCGTGGACCAGCCCTTCGTGGACCTCGTTCTCTCCGCCCTCCAACCTTGCTCTCCTCCTCCTTCCGACGCTGTGCGCCTCTTGACCCCCCCCCCCCCCCCTTCGAGAACCCTGCTCTTCGTGAAACACACTCTCTCCGCCCTCTAACCCTGCTCTCCTCCTCCTTCTGACACTAAATGCCTCATGGGCCCCCCCCACCCTTTGTGAACCAAGCCGTGTGTGAACCCTGCCCTTCGTGAATCACGCCGTGTGTGAACCCTGCTCTTTGTGAACCTCGTTCTCTCCGCCCTCCGACCCTGCTCTCCTTCTCCTTCCTTCCCCTTCCCCTTCAGACGAAATGGACACTGTGCCCGGAGAGGTCAAGGTGTACAAGGATCAGGGCGTGACGACAACGGTCACCGCGCTGGCTTTAGATTCAGGCCCAGAGAGGTGAGCAGCGGTCCTGGATTTTGGGTGGATTATCATCATGTAGTACCAGAACCCTAACCTTTAAACCCTAAATTTTACACCACAAGTCATAAACCCTAAATTCAAGCCCTACGCCCCAAGCCATAAGCCCCAAGCCATAAACCCCAAGCCATTAACCCCAAGCCCTTAACCCTAAGCCATTAACCCTCAGCGGTTTCAGATATCGGGTTTGCCATGGTTATAGGGCACCAGAGCCCTGAACCCTTAACCCTGAACCTTAATCTGAAGGGGTTTCAGTTTTCGGATTTACTATACATGAGGAGCCAGACCCCTTAAACCTCAACCCTGAGCAGTATCAGGTTCCGGATTTTGACTATTGATGGGGTGCCAGAACGCATAACCCTGAACCCTGAACCCTGAACCCTGAACCCTGAACCCTGAACCCTGAACCCTGAACCCTGAACCCTGAGTGGTTTCAAATGTCTGGTTTGTCACCATTGGGTTGCCAGAATCCTAAATCCTAAACCCTAAACCCTGAACCTTCAGCAGCTTCAGATTTCGGGTTTGCACTGCCCACGGGCTGCCACAGCGTTCAACCCTGAACCCTTGAGTTTAAACCTTAAGCAGCTTCAGACTTTGGGGTTTGCACCATCCATGGGGTGCCAGAGGGTGCCAGAGCGCATGGGACCTGCCAGTGATACGGCTACGAAGACTCGTTGCGCTTTTTGTGGCGCACTCGAGACCCCCCTTTTTTAAGGGGCGGCCGGGATGCTGCCAATGGGGGCTTGCTCATGATCGGCCCACGGCTGGCGGCTCAAACAGCTGGGCTTGCGTCACCAGCTCCCCTGGCTGTAGGACGTGGTGTAGCTGAAGTGTAGCTGCTGTGTAGCTGTAACGCTGTGAAAGAAACGTTGCTTGGCAGGTTCATGCTAGGCACAATTTCAAACCTAAGTTAAGGTGCTGCTTGAGTTTATCTTACCCAAATCAATCTCAGAGGAGAAGAAAACAAAGGCTCGGGTGCCCCAAAGAGCCACCACAAGTTGAGAAATGATTTCAGACGCTGTGACGCACGCGACCCCACGCACGCATGAAAGGTGGTCAAAGCACATTTTAAATGCCGGTAAGCATATTTTTAAGCGGTGACCCTCGAGCCCTGTCCGCCCTGCGAATGTACAGTACTGGTACAGAAGTACTGTTGTTGTACACCGTTGTACATCGTTGTACCAGTACACCTAGATTCTGAAAGCTGGTCAAAGCGCATTGTCAATGAGCGTGTTTTTCAAGCCGCGACCCTCAAGCCCCGTCCTCCCTGCCTTAAAGCTTCTCACCTTTGCCTCGAATCCTTGAATGCCCCCCCTTGCCCTGTGCCCGATCTCTTGCTCTTTCGGTTTGCCTCGCTCGCAGCTCCTCCTCTGACTCGGAGGGGGACCAAGGCGATGAGGATGACCATGCCGGTGCCGGCGGGCGGCAGCCGACGCAGCGGGCGCGGGTCGGCGCGCCAAGCCGCGTGCGGCCGCCGCCGAGCGGCAGCGGCAGAGGTGGGCCAGGCGGCAAGCCCGGATCCAGATCCGGATCAGGCAGATCTATGAACGACGATGGTGACGGAGGCGAAGTGCCTTCGGCGTCCGCGGCGCACGCCCGCGCCACCAAGGGCTCCAAGAGCAAGTCGGCGATGGCGTGGAACCGGAAGCATGGCGCTGGTGAGAGGGAGCTGAGCGGAGGAACTGTGTGTGCGGCAGTTTCAAAGGAAAAGTCGGTTTTCAGAGGGAAAGTCAGATTTTGGGTGATGTTGTTTTACGGGAAAGTCATTCTTTTTCGTCACGCAGAAGGGGAAATTCTGTGTGACGCAGTTGTAGGGAAGTCGGTTTTCTTGAAGATGAAACTGTCTGCGTTGCTTTCAAAGTGGAAGTCGGTTTCCTTTTGTGGGGAAAGTGCACTTACCGGTTCCTTACGGTAAGTTGATTCATTTTCAGGGGTAACTGTGCATTTCGGTTTCAAAGGGACAGTCGGTTTAATTCAAGGGGAAGCTGTGTGTGACGGTTTCTAAGGGACAATTGGTTTCTTTGAGGGGAAAGATTGCGTGAAGGTTTTGAAGGGAAAGCCGGTTTCCTTTTAGGGGGAAATTGCACTTCGCGGTTTCTAAAAGGCAAGTATATTTATTGAAGGGGTAACTGTGCCTACAGGATTCAGAAGGACAGTCGGTCTCTTGAAGGGAAAACTGTGTGTGTAACGGTTTCACAGGGAAAGTCGGTTTCATTCAAGGGGAAGCTGTGTGTGTAACGGTTTGACAGGGAAACTCGGTTTCATTCAAGGGGATCTGTGTGTGACGGTCTCTAAGGAGTGCAAACAGTGCTTCATGGGCGGTAGAATCAGGCCAAGGGACCTCGGTCAAGGGTCTTACGATCATTGTTTGAGTGCCGCAAGGATATTACGATGGAGAAAAGACCATTGGTGGGCTTCCATGTTTTTCTTTCAGCTGGCGCCAAGACGCCCCTAGCTCAGGGTGATCTGCCATATTTATTTGTGTTTGTTACCTTTCTTTTGGCTGCTGATTAGACGCGACTTCCCCGGGCTTCATCATCGCTAGTCCACGAGGAGACTGAGGATTGTTTGAGTCAAGAGGTAACAGCCGAGGCCGTTAGCAGCTTTTAGTTGATTGATTGATCCCGCGTTCCTCTTTTTTTCAGGCACCGGAAAGGATAAAGGGGAGGAGGGAGGGAAGAAAGGCGGCGGGGCAGCGGAGCGGCTCCACAAGCTGACCATGATTATGAAGAAAGGTGAGAGGAGAGGGGTTTGAGGGCGTGGTTGGGGGGGAGGGGAGGGTTAAGGGAGGAAATTTGGGGGTGGGGACAGGGTTTGGGCAGAAATCTGGGGGGGGGATGTGGGGAGGGCTGGGACCAAAATTTGGGGCGTAAGGTCTGGAGAGCTTCAGGGAACAGCTTTGGAGTTTTTTTGATTTACTCATCGCCTTTTCTTTCTGAAAAAAAATTGCAAGTGGTGTCCCTCAGAATGTAACCCACCAGTATGTGGGGCGGAATCCTCAGAGTGGAGAAGAACGCTGATTGGACGCGTTGTTTTGCGTATGTTTTGTTTGCTGGTGTCGTGTGCAACTACACCCCAGGAGCAGCGGCTGATCCGTGCTTGCCTGCATACTGATCTGGAATGCCTTGAGATGAATACTGGCAGGTATTGCTCGTCGATCAATGACAGCTATGCATACACGTCTTCGGGGCACAAATGTCACTCGGGGGCTGCAATAGAGGCCCAGCTTTTCCAGATATTGGTACTGGTGAATAAATGATTTATTATGCTGCTGCTGCTGTGTCATGTGTGAAGCTGTATGGTAGGCTACTCAGTGCTGCGGCGGAATGGGCGCCTTCTTTAATCCATGCCTCAAGGTGTATATCTTCATTTCTTTCTTTGTGATCTTATGTCAATGACGTTACACCTCTGGGCCCTGCTTAAAAAAGGCTCGGCCGCGTGGGCGCCTACGCAAAAGGGACAGAAAAAAAGGAGAGGAAAAGAGGTACAAATTGAAAGGACAGACAAAAGGCTGGAAAGGAAAGGCAAAGGATGTTCCAGTCTCTGAGTCAGTCTGAGAACGTCTACGCCTCAAAGATTTCTACCCCGTCTTTGTGATCTTATGTGAGTGACTGCGCCTCCTTTTTTCAGGTGGAAAGGGCGGCGGCAAGAAAGGCGGCGGCGGCGGCTTCGGAGGCAAGGAGAAGGGCGGCGCCAAGGGGGGAGGCAAGGGAGGCAAGAAGTAGCCGTGAAGATTCGGACACGGGGGAGGGAGGGAGTGAGGGGGGGAGATGATGAGGTACATCCCCGTACCTCCCCGTCACTGCCTACGCAGTATCATGGGCCTGCTGGCTCCGATTGTGACTAGCTCCTGTCCTCTGGGCTTGAGAGGGGAAGAAAGAAAAGTACTTTGGGGCTTTATACCTGATGACCACGTGCACCGTTTGCATGCGTATCAATGGATCATGGCTGTTCCTTGGCGGGTGCCTGCCGGGAAGGTGTTCTGCACACGAGGTGCTGCGTCAAGGTATGTTCATTGAATGACCTTGCTGAAAAGCTCGGCCGCGTGGGCGCCCGACTGTGTGGTCGGGAGTTAAAGAAACTTGAGGCTACAGGAGAGAGGAAGGTGTGGAGCACACGAGGTGCCGCGTCAGGGATGCATCCTGTACTCTGAATGACCAGGGGCTCCCCAGCTTGCATGTGATGCCCATACCACATTGTATGGCATGGGATATTTCCACTTGAATATTGGTAGATGTCGTGGAACATGATTTGGGGGGGGGCGAGCGAACCGAGTGACTTTTTCACAGTCTCTGGGCCCTGCTTAAAAAGGGCTTTGTGTTATGTTTCTGGAGCGGTCTCAGGCAGGAACGAACACAGAACCCTGAACCCTCTTTTCACCTTACCGATGTGGTGTTTTTCACCTCACCATTCTCTTAGTTTCGCACAGCATGTTCACATCCTATTGAAGGGGCTCGTGTCCCTTCCCCGGAAATAAACTGTATGCAGGATTGCAGGGGTATGTGCCATGAGCCGTTTATTTTATAGTTTTTAAACCAGGGTTTCAGGTGGCCGCACCGAAACAAGTTAATGACGTTACACCTCCGGGCCCTGCTCAAAAAAGGCTCAGCCGGGCTCAGCTGCGTAGGGGTGTAAGTTAAAGGGGCAGAAAAAAGCGAGGAAAAGGGGTAAAAACCGGAACTAGTAAGGCTTGTTCGGATTGGTTAGCTTGCAGAAATGCATGACGTAATAAGGAAGCTTGCAAACTGAACTTAATCCTGACAATGAAGGGTCGAAACTGGGTAAGCGGACGTAAAAATGGAGAAGGGGCCCCACAGGTGTAACGTCATTTTGACATTTCTTGCGACTGGATGCATCAGAGGGGATTATAATGTTGATGTAAAGACCATTTCCTTGACGTAGATCCCTACCACGCCCACCCCAGTAGGCCATAGCCGACGTATCCTACCAATCCCCTTTGTCTAGAGTTTCCCATTACGCTACATCCCGTTATTCGCACTAAAACTCTTTCGAGATCTGCCCAGAAGAACTTTCCAGCACCGTGAGTTCCAAGCTTCTGGACGCACATGTCACTTGTCACAACTGGATACGTTATGAATCCAGCTATGAATTCGGTAGGTGAAGTGTGGGGTTCCAGGTTAAGAACATGTACAGAACTCGCAGTCGTCAGCATACGTCATCAACGCAAGCGATTATTCCGAACGAAACAAATCAAACAGGGCCCTGTTTCTAGCAGCTTTACACTTCGACCTACCATGGACACTCAAAAGGTAAGCATGCTGACGACCGGTGCGGTAGGAACGTGGTACATGAATGACGATGCTGTGAAAACCTAGTTCTTGCCTTGCAAATTTGCCGCCCAAGTGAATAGATAGCCTCACCCACAAGCGGCAGTTCACTATCATTTTATGTTGTTTGAGCCAGAACTGTGCTGCAAGCCTGCTGCTGGGATTACCTGATGAACCCAAACACAGT
Organism: Limnomonas spitsbergensis; assembly: GCA_037349105.1. Classification (NCBI taxonomy): domain Eukaryota; kingdom Viridiplantae; phylum Chlorophyta; class Chlorophyceae; order Chlamydomonadales; genus Limnomonas; species Limnomonas spitsbergensis. The sequence goes on from JAYJMM010000041.1 coordinate 3,861,898, forward strand.
ATACTTTGGGGAAACCCTAAATGTGGTGGTGCCTTCCCAAAAAGACCCAACTAGACCCGAGTTGATGGGTGAGACTGAGACCTGGCCCATCTCAAATTATTAGGCATAGTTGAGGTTTTCAACTTGCATTGCCATGGCAGTCCCAGAGGATATGCATCCATATTGGTGATTTTAATCCGACACACGCTGCACTTTGCAATGCCCCATGTTGACTTGTTGATCCTAACACCTCCCCTGTCCCTCCTTCCTTCCCCCGCCTCCTTGCGGTATATTCGTGTGGTATTGAACCAAACAGATGACGGAGCAGGCTAAGGAAGGTGAGAGGCAGGGTGACAGTATTAATTAGAAAAACCCGATTGGCCCCTGGGTTGGCCGAGTGGCAACGACCACTGTTCCAGCTGGGACTAGAAAAACATAATTGGCTGGCTGTGGCCAGCAACCCCAGCAGCAGACATCCTGCTGCTCCAGACCCTCTCTACCCCCTCCTGCTGTAAGCTTCTAAAATGAATTGCAGCTGAAGCCCACTTTACCAATGCACAGTGGTGTCCGCCCGTTTTGTTTTCTACGTCCTCAACAAGGATGGGCAGGAGACAGCAGACCAGTATCTTGGGACTGCCAGTCTACTGAAGACAAGAATTTTGCAGCACTTTTTAGCTGGTGCCACACTGTTGTCCTTCTTCTCTTCTAGAGAAACTTACTAGCCGGTCTGTCGCCAGCTGGCGCTTTCCCAGTGTTTCAGTGTCAGCGTTACTTGTAACCTGTCTACCTGCGACCAGTGCTGTGCGATTGATGGACCTTACGGTCAGCCTTTTGACGGCACCTCCAACATATCGCGGTTCTCCAGTCAACATTTACTGCTGTATGGTTTAACACACTGTCATGTGCTGCATCTTTTGACCCCTTCTGTGGCGTCAAGAGCCTGACACTGAATGTCATGTCGGCAAACAAAAAGTCTGCTGGAGCACTCAAAGGAGTTTCATGTTATGGCAGGTCCCAGAGGTGTTAACGCCAGAAGCTAAATATCATCGCTTTCGGTGTGTCGCAGGTATACAGGAGTCCAAAGACCAACGACCATTCCCTTGACATAAGAGTCCCCCACTGCCATGCCCACCCCAGTAGGCCATGGCCGATGTATCCTGAAGTGAACACCCAATTTCCTGTCTGGAGCTTCCCCTTTTAGCTGAAGGTCACTCCCTCTGTGTGTTGCAGGCACCCAGGAGGCCAAGGGCAAGGCAGGGGCCATGGCGGAGTCCACGCAGGAGCAGAGCAAGGGAATGATGGAGGGCGCAAAGGAGAAGATTGGAGGAGCCACCGAAAACGTGAAGGGCGGGGTGGAGAACATGGTCAATACCGTTACCGGAAAGAAGGAGTGAAGGGGAGACCTGACCCATCCCGAATTGTAGAGGTCAGACCAGCCGCTTGCATCCCAAAATGGGTTGAGGTTTGATTGGATATTGGACCACGGCATGCAGTCCCAAGTATGGTAGCTGCTTCTAGACGTAGAGCGCAGTCTGATGTTTCAGACGATTCGTTGTTTGAAATTGCTTTGTCCTCAGGGATCGATGCTCTGGCCATGGGATTGATGCTCTGGCCATGTACTTCCGATCTGATTAACTCTTTTGACCTCTGGTCCAGATGTTGTTGCCCTGGTGGCCGCTGTTGTAACCGTTGAACTCAATGATGACCCGCATTTCAGCCTGGCAATTTGGCCCTAGGCTTACATACAAAAATAGGCAGAGCTGCAGTGGGCAGCGGTTGACCTCCACATTCCAGGCACAGCATTCCACATCATGCAGAAACGAGACAGGAGACAGTCGTCCGTCCATCTCGTGGCTGAAATCGAACAGAAAATAATGGTTAGACCCTTTGGGTTAGGCTTAAGACGGTCAATGATACTACACCTCTGGGTGCTGGGACAGCTCGGCTGCAAGGGTTCCCGACGGTGTGGGCAGGACGAAAAAAGGCTTGAGGAGAGAGGACAAGAATATACGGGAAAAGGAGAAGGAAAAAGACCCCAAAACGAGCGAGAGGACAATTGAAGAGACTTAAGGCCGTCCAGACCCTAGCCCTAAACAAAAAGAAAAAAACTAACGTACTACGCAGCAAGTCAGAAGAAATCGGAAAGAGGAAGTGTAATGAAGGGACGCATAAAAGGCTAGGCGAAAAGACATGAAAGGGAGCCCTGGATCCTGAAACAACTAAGCCTCGACGAAAGCTACCACATCCACCACACAAGTCAGAGCATCCCACCCTAGTCTGCCCTAAAACCGGAACAGTCACAGCAAACAAGATACTAGCCAAGCCAAGTCAATAACGTCACACCTCGAAAAATAAGTTTGTGGGGCATGCAGGCGACTGGGCATGTCTTTCAAGAACAAAAATACCAGGCAAATATCTAGACTGGAAATTCCCGAGCCCCGAATGAAGGTTACTTAGACAAAGGTTGGAACTTCCTTTGTATTCTGTGTTGTTTAGCCTTTTGTTTTGTCCCTTCACTTTTCCCCCACTTTCCCCCCCTTTCTTTCGTCCTGCCCCCTTCTGTGTTTCTTCCCAACTTTCCTCCCACAACTCTATAGTTAAGCACCCACGTGGCTCAGCCTTATTTGTGCAGGGCCCAGAAGTGTAACGTCATTGACTTAGACAAAGCCCTACAGCGCCTACCCGTCATAGAGGTGTTGGCACTCGTTGACGCAGCCTACGAGCAAGCACGGCTGGGCGCAAGCGGCGGTGGCGAACCCAGGGCCCCTACCACCGAGCACAGATCTGCGGCGACCTACTGCGCCTGGTTCCAGTCCACGGCGGGTGCCGTGCTGGCGCAAGCCAAGAGCCGCACTAGCCAGAGGGAGTGTGCTTGTGTGCGCATAAATATGCGACTGCGGCTCGGCGCGATCAGCACGGCTGATACCAGAAGACGGCGCAGCGGTCAGCAGCGAGAGGCACGCTGCTGCCAGCGGTGTTGGGCACGGGGGGATAGCGAGCAGGTAGAGGATGCGCTACATGTGTGCTTCCAGTGCCCTAGTGTCAGGGAGCAGTTACGGGAGCGGGGGTAAGCATGTCCTCCGGGCGTTGCCACTAACTTCCACCAGCTGTACCAGGCTGAGCAGGGGTGGGATGCACTTGCTTTTGCGGACTGTGCTGTGGGCATTGTTCAGGGTTAGTCCCTAGGGATTCTGAGGCGCCGGTATCATTTGCCTTTCCGGCCTCCCCTTTTTTGTTGTTGTTGTTTGCCCCCTTTTTGATTTCTTCTCTTCTCCCTTCTGATCAGTGGGGCGCCCTCGCGGCCAACCAGGGGTGGGATACGCCTGCTGTTGTGGATTTTTCTTTTTATAGGCTTTGTTGAGGGCTAGTCTCTAGTGGAACTCAGGTGCCGGACTCTGTCTTATTCGCCTTCCCGGCCTCTCCTTTTGTTCCTTTCCCCCCCTCTTCCTTTTAGTTTCTTCTTTTCCCCCTTCTCAACAGTTGGGCGCCCACGCGGCCGAGTTTTGAGCGGGCCCAGAGGTGTACCCTCATTGACTTAGACAAAGCCCAGACGATGCCTGCAGCGTCGGGCACTGGGTGTAGAGGATATTGAGGTTCGAAAAAGTCCAGGCAGCCGGGGGAGGTAGATCCTAGGCACACAGGGACACTTGTCTGGGACGATCAAAGCCTCGACTCCTGTCGGCCATGGTCATAAGGCTCGGCCATATCAGCGTGCAACTGTCTGGTTAGCAGAGTGCGCGAGAGGAAAAATAAAAGGAGAAAGTAGTCCCCCCTGACCCCAAGCAAAGCAGTTGAAGCACTGGATTGCTCTTTATGGGCTGTATAGGCGACATACGGAGGAGACCTGGGCAGGAACTGGTCAACCTTGTTCTTGGACTGTTCAACTTCCTTCATACCAGTGTTGCATCTTATGTTCGGGCACCTGTCCCATGCATCGAGTCTGATAACCTGCTAGTCCGTCTGCAAAGTTCCCACAAAAAAGCCTTCGACAAGGAGACCACGAAGGGGGAGGAGGGCAATGTCTTGTGGTATCATGGCGGAACGGGTCGGGGCACGAATGTGTCCGGGCGAGGAGAACTTTGTATGCCAGGACCGTGAGGCGGAGGGCATTCCGGGAGAGGTGAGCCAATTTCAGGCTGATCGGGTCAGCGGTGACTGTCGGGGTCACCCGTCAACTCGAGTGAGGGTTCAGGCTTGAGTATAGTTTAGGGTTATAAGGCCCAAACCGTGACACCCTGCCGCGGCGCGCAAGACCTGCCATATTCATCAGCAGGCCGCACCTTTGGCAGAGACTTAAAAAACACCAAACAAACTAGTCAATAATAAGCAGCGGTCGATCAAGTAGTCGCCAGTCAAAGTACGATACCGGTAGCTACCTGTTAGAGTAACGGCTGCAACAATTAGATTACTCAGCAACACTCTAAGCAACGGCTGCATCAATCCGCGTACCGGCTGCAGTTTCAGTACAGTGCATCCCTTTTCGGGACTGAACCGATGATACAGGACTTCGGTGCCGGTATTAGCAAGCCAAACATATTTGTCAAAGCAGAAAGCGGATTTGGTCAGTGAAAGCAAAGGATAAAGGAGGCCCAGAAGAGGTCCTCATTCAATAAATAACGTTTTACCTATTACCGCCCGCCCGCCCTCCTTCTCCCCCGAAGCACCCACAACCGCAACCGAAAGATTCAGTCAAGTGAATAGATTTTTCGTTTATAAGTTCAGCCATTAAACCGCTCCGACTCAAAGGTGTGAATACTACCTAGGTGTGGGGGATATGGCAATGTGTGACAACACGTGGAACCATGAATGAGACACACACACTCACTCACACGCACGCATGCACACACGTGTTTTGACGCAGTAGTTGATATGTACGTGAGGGGTTAAAAGAAGCCACGCAGGCACACAGACCCAAATGACGCGGGACAGGAATAGGATAAGGCGCAATAAGACAGAGGGCAGCAAGAGAGCAGCGACGGCGGATGTTGCCATCTGTAACAAAAGCTACACAGAAGAAATATGGAAGCAGAAAAAGCTACCGTGCACAGCGGAGCACGGCTTCATGTCGCAAATCGGCTACGCGTGGTGGCAGATTTCCTTGCTGAAGAGGCATTCCGCTGCTGCCACGCAACGCCCGCATCATCCCCACCACTCGCCGCTCCCTGCTCCCCGCCCGCCGCGGCATCCCCCCCCGGTGCACCTCCGCACCACGCCCGAATGCTGCAGTCGCTTCCGGTCTCGGAACCGGTCGGCGAGGTCCGGCCCGGACCTGGCGCCGGCGCGAACGCCGATATGAGGCTCAGCGGCACAACCTTTGGCGCGGCACCACCAACCCCAACACTGCCAGCAGCGCCCGCCCCCCTGAACGCCGCTGAGACATCCGCCGCCGAGGAGTTCCCGATGGGCCCAGACTTCACGCCAGACATCAGCATCATGCCGCTGTCACCAAGCCTTGCCGCAGCCACCGCTTGCAAGTCCACCTGCGGCCGGCTCCATTCCGTTGACGGGAAGCGCTCCTTGCTCAGGATGTTGTAGCTGTGGGAGCTCCGAAACACATTCAGGTCAGGCAGCGTCGAGAAGCCCGAGGGCGACGCCAGCTGGCAGACAGGGGACGCCAGGCCGGATGAGTAGTCGCCGCCGTTCGAGCTGTGCTGCGAGCCGCCGCCACCTCCGCCCGCACTGAACGGGACGAGGAGAGCACCCGGGCCGCCTGCGCCACGGGTCGGGGTCGGCAGCAAGGTGTAGCCGCTGTCCCAGAGCGGCGGCGGCGGCAGCGGAGGCATAGCTGCCGCTGCCGCCATCAAGCCTGTGACGGCTTGGTGCGACATGTGCAGCGCCTGTAGCCCGCAGCTGCCATTGTTGCTGCTGCTGCGCTCGCTCCCGTCAAAGCCGCTCAAGACGTCGTGCTGGCCGGAGGGCGCGCGGCTCATCGGGCCGTCGCCGTTGCAGCTGCTGGTGAGGGAGAACATGCTCAATTCGCGCTCCAGCTCATCCAGGTTCCTGGCGGGCAGGAGGAGGAAAATTGTGGGAGAAATATTTGCGGACACATTTGTGGATGTTTGAGGGAAGCATTGAGGCAGCATTTGAGGGAAGCATTGAGGCAGCATTTGAGGGAAGCATTGAGGCAGCATTTGAGGGAAGCATTAAGGCAGCATTTGAGGAAAGCATGGCACGGCTATGCCATTCAAATGCGAACCGGTAGCTGTCTTCCAGGCACGTGGTAACCGAATGGAAATTGAATGGAAATATAAAACGAGTATCAAGTCTGGATGAAATGAGAAACGTTTGCGAAGACGCCTTCAAGGAGGATCCCCCAATCGGTATTGAAAGCGTTTGGCGGTTGCCAAGTCGTGGCCACAGTCCACCCGGCACAGCGCATTCGATATCGAAATACGTCAAGTTAAACACAGGGCCTTGCAGGTCGTGGCGTAGCTGACGAGTACCCGAATCAGTCTGATATAAACAGTGGCGAGCCCAGCTCACCACGCATCATGTATTGTGTATAGGGTTCAACCCTCAATCCTGAAACCCTAAGCAGTGGCAAGCCCAGCTCACCACGCATACTGTGGATCGTGTTTAGGGTTCAACCCTCAATCCTAAAAGCCTACACCCGTGGCAATCCCAGCTCACCACGCATCGTGTATTGTCTTCCTCATCAACGCAATGTCAAAGGCGTCCAGAGAGTGCACGCGTGCGCCCGCGTTGGGGGGCTGTCCCCTCAGGTGCCTCTGCAGCCAAGGGTGCCGGCTGAGCTGACCTGCAGAGGGCCGCTTGGCTGCGTCCTTGGTCAGAGCTGACGCGATGAACTCGGCACAGTCGTTGGGGATGTGGCCCGGTAGCGGGGGCAGAGGGGCACCTGGCAGGCGGGGGGGGAGGGGTAGGTTAAGTGCAGCCTGGTGGCAGGGGCAGAGGAGCAACTGGCAGGTGGGAAGGGAAGGTTAATTGTAGCCCAGTAGCGAGGGAAGAGGGGCAAGGCAGTAGAGAGGGTAACCTAGTTTGGGTCAAGGTACATGCCCAGGTTCGAATTAGGGTGAATGTTCCGTCCTGTACCCTCGCCCCCACATGCCGCATCTCTTGGGAATCCTGACGTTTGATACAAACAGCACCTACTCCTGCAGGAATCAGCACGCGAGCCCGCTGCTGTCCCCGCCTTCTCGTCCACTCATTTTTAGTGCCTGGCGCCTTTTCGGAAAAGAATGCTGTGTGGAGGCGCGCGACTCTTGATGAACCACCCACGGAAAGCCCCTGCAGTGGCATCCTTGGGTCCTCCACCTCTGACATCACCAACACCACTCCTACCACCCACCAACGATCGTTGCAGCGGTGTCCTTGGGGTCCTCCACCTCGAACAGGGTGCGCCCCACCACCAGCACCCCTCCCCTCCCACTCCCACCTGTGATCCCCCACCTCCAACTGCTCATGACCAATCCCCTCCCACCCACCAAGCCCCCCACCCACCTAAAATCCTTGCAGCGGTGTCCTTAAGGTCCTTCTCCTCCAGCGGGTTGCGTCCCATCACCCCTCCCCTTCAACCCACCTAAAATCCTTGCAGCGGTGTCCTTAGGGTCCTCCACCTTCAACGGCGTGGGTCCCAACACCCCTCCCCTCCAACCCACCTATGATTCTTGCAGCAGTGTCCTTAGGGTCCTCCACCTCAAACGGCGTGCGCCCCACCAGCAGCTCATGCATCAGGACTCCCACCGCCCACACGTCCACCTTCTCGTCATAAGGCCTCAGCTTCTGTTCGCTATTTGAGTGCAAGTCTGGGACAGGCATTGACAGGACCTATGGAGGGGGTGAGGAAGGCACAGTGCTTATTTTTCGTGTCTCAGCTCCATGTCAGCTACACTTCAGCCTCTGGCTGGAGGCCCTGTTTGTGGCCAGCCTTGCTGCTTTTGTCACCAGCTGCAGGCCGGTCCAGGTTTGGTCCTCATCAGGCTTAAGGCGGCCGCTGGGTGGCCTGCCAAAGTTGACTTTGTAGCCAGAAAAAGGAACACTGGAGTAAGGACTGGTATCTTGGACTGTTGCTGAAGTCCTCGGAAAGAACAGTTAGCTGAACTGTAGCGTAAGTCCTCTGCATGAACTGTAGCCTGCGTGTAGCTGATATGTAGCTGAATGGAATGTAGCTGAAACAAACCCTGGTGCCCACCTCTGGGCTCATGTAATCCAGCGTTCCAACTCGGTCGACCAGCTCGTCGTGGACCTTGTGTGCGGCCAGGCCAAAGTCGCCAAGCTGCAGGAGGGTGAACAGCCCAACTTCAAAAACAATAGAGCCATCATAATTGTATATTGAAGATACCGGTATATGCCGACGATTGGATCATTCTTACTAATCCAAATTTAAAACAAGGCAGGCCCGACGTAAGGTAGAGGACCCCTGGGAGAGCGGCAGGCCACCAACATGGCTAGGGAACAGGCCCACCCAAATTGTGCGAGCACGCACGCTCACTCATCTCCCCCCTAACAAAAGTAGTTGTTTTTACTCCTCTGACACTTTCATGCTTTTGTTAACATATTCAGCACAATGTGAAGTGTGGATTTACCCCCCCCCCCCCTTAACCCCTTGCCATGAGCCTCTCCCCCTGTTGAACACATGTTCAGCACACATTGAAAAATATATGTACCCCCCTTTCCTCCCTCCACTCCTTGCCATGAGCCCCTCCCCCTGTTGAATAAAGTTCAGCACACCGTGGAAAGGGGATTTACCCCCCTCCTACTTTCCTCGCCTACCACATCAGCACCTACTTCCCACTACCTTGAGCACCACCTCCCCTTTCCTCCCTACTCCCCCTTTCCTCTCCCCCCTACCCTGAGCTCTCCCTCCCTCCTCCCCCTTTCCCCCCTCCTCCCCTTCCCTCCCTCCTCCCCTTCCCTCCCTCCTCCCCCTTTCTTCCCTCCCCCCCTTTCCTCCCTCCTCCCCCTTCCCTCCCTCCTCCCCTTTCCTCCCTCCTCCCCCTTTCCTGCCCCCCCTACCATGAGCTCTCCCTCTGACGATAGAAACACATTCTCGGTCTTGATGTCACGGTGCACAATATTAAGTGAGTGCAGTAGTTGGAGTGTGGACAGGAGTGGGGCCACAACCTGGTGAAGAAGGAGCAGCACCAGCGGATCAGAGGAAAAGGGGGTGGAAGACATGTGACATCTCCATCAGAGAGGCGGATGGATCTGGAAGATCCACAGATCTGGCTCTGCACCAGATCAGCAGATCTTAATCTACACCAGATCAACATATCTGGCTCTGCACCAGGTCAACGGATCCAACTCTACACCAGATCTCACCTGGCACGCCACAAAACCCTCGTCTAGGCTTCCCATATTCCTTGTCATCAGCTGGTACAGGTCGCCCTGTGGGGAGGGCGAATTAAAAACCGTGGGTTAAGCGGCGGGGATCATGTCGGGATGGAAATGTTCCTCGTCATCATAAGGTACAGGTCGCCCAGTGGGGAGGATGTTTTGTGACACGTTGGTTCAGCGTCGGGGAGCAGGGTGCTTCAGTCCTTCTGCTTGTTTAGTTTAGGGTTCAGGGTGAGGATAAACTGCTCCTCTGCTTGGTTCGGGTTAAGAGAAACTGCTCTTCTGTCTGTTCAGGGTTGCGGGTTTAGTGAAACTGTTTCGCTGTCTGTTGGCTGTGCGCAGCGTGCTGAGGGTGTCATCTGTCAGCAGCTGATATCAGCCATCCTGTGGGGACGAAGCTATAGAGGCCCGCAGCTTGGCTCTGGCATGGCAGACGTCTTTTAGAGAAACAGGGTGCTGGTTAAGCTAGATTGGGGGCACAACCATCGGACAGAGACCTGAGGCCAGTTTTTCATTTTTTCAATCAGAACACGCACTCTTATTCACGCACACACACACACACACACACACACAGAGTGACACAGCTATACAATGACTAACGTTCTGCAACTATTCCGTTTATTTTAGCGGGTACCAGACCACCTTTGCTGGGCCGCCCTGCGGCCACCCCTGGGACGATTCACACCAAACCTGGACCGACCTCCGGCCAGTGGCCCAAGCAGCGGGGCTGGCCGAACCAGGGGCTCGTGGCCGGGGGCCACCGTGCAGCTGAACTGCAGCGGATAGTGGTATACCCCTCACTTACAAAAAAAACTGCCCCTAACGCAACAATTAACCCTGATGCCGGTGTCTCACCTTCATGCATGCTTCAAATACCAAGTACACCTGCATTGTAGCAGGACATGCGTGTAAGGGTGGAGGGGAGGCGCTGTTGCAGCCCATGTGCAACAACTTCAAACTTGATGACACAAAGGGATGGCTGGGTAGAGGTCATGCATGGCAGCAGCAGAAGCGAGGGGGGACGTGGTGCGTTGTAGCATCAGAAGCGAGGGAAGACGTGGGGCCCTGTAGCATCAGAGGCGAGGGGAGACGTGGTGCGTGGCAGCAGCAAATGGGTGTCAGGGCAGAGGTGGTGCAATGCAGCAGGAGATGCGAGGAGTCAAGGTGGTGCATTGTAGCAGGAGATGCAAGGTTAGAAGTGGAACACAGCAGCAGCGCACGCGGGGGTGGAGGTAGAATCTTGCAGCAGCACATGGCTGTCAGAGTAGGGTGGTGCGTTGCAACAGCACGTACGATATAGCTTCATTGAGCGTATTTGGCATTTATATAATGCAACGGGATGTCAGGGTGTAGGTGGAACAATGTAGCATCACGTAGTGTAGAGGTGGTGTGTTGCAGCAGATGGGATATCAGGGTGTAGGCAGAACAATGTAGCAGCACGCGTATTGTAGAGGTGGTGTGTTGCAGCAGATGGGATGTCAGGTGTAGGCGGAACAACGTAGCAGCACGCGTATTGTAGAGGTGGTGTGTTGCAGCAGATGGGATGTCAGGGTGGAGGTGTTGCGTGAGATCACATGGATGCTTAGCCTCCATAAAGAGGAACCCCAAAGTTATGAATGGCATCAACATCCTTCTACCAGATCCTCCGCAATCTCGCATGGCACTGCATGGCACGGCATGCGCGGCGTATGTGTACGAGATGCGCCACGTCTACTCTCTTCCGCGCCTTGGCACGCATGCGCCCTCCATCGAGCATGATGGTGTGTACTGAGAAGAATGAGCTTGCTAGCAGATCGCGTGCTGGTTGAGGACTCTGCCAGAGCTGCCAGAGTCATCTACAGCTGGCAAAGCATGCGTCTGCATGCTCGTAAAACGCACTGCAAAGTCCATGCAGCGTGGTTATGCTTACAGTGATGCACACCTTGGCAGCTGACATGACCTGCATGGCCTTCTCTGGGGAGAATTCTGGGGCCATTTCCTGTTCGTGTGATGGCCTGATGGGGCTTTGGTGTGCCAGCCAATGCTGCATGGGGTGATCGCACCATGCACCCATCAGAGCCAGAGGCATAGCCGCAGCAAAAGTTAGGCTCTTGGACAGCGGGACCTTCACTATCTGCTGATGGCCTGCTCTGGATTGGGCTCTTTCAGGGTGGCCGTGGCTCCAGGCCCATCCCTACCACCACCCTTGCTCTGCATGCTTGGTGCGCACTCACATTCAGTTCGTCCTCAAAAGCCTTGAGAAGCTTTACAACGCCGCGACACCTGCACGAGTGTGTTAACGCATGCCTCAGAAAAACAGGCGAGCGCGGTCATAGGCACAGCTGATAACTTCTTGGCTAGCCTTGTCTCATTTGATCTTGGGAATGAAGTGGTCGGGGCACAAGCACGCAGCAGCGGTGCTGATGCAAAGACGCTCGCCATGGTGAGATGAGCTGCAAATGTAGGGCGCACATTTCCTACACATCCCCGATAGTCACGAATTTGTGTGCCTGATTGCTGAACTTCTTTGACGACAGGATTCGTGATTGTTTGAGGGATTGAGGGGAGGACATATGTATGCATCGGCGGACTGTATCCCTCGAAGGGAAAGCGCATCCGTGCCGTCTCGCACTACAGCGATTCTCCTGGGGCATGGTCCTTTCGGGCCCCCCTAGGACACGCATGTGTGCTGTTTGACATTTAGTATGAGTCGAGCAGATGCAGGTGGTGCATGCTGGAGCAGCACCGAGAGGGAGGGGTCATACGACTGACATTTAAGGGTGGGGTGGGGGAGGATGCGGGCCTCGAACGATGCGCACCTGCTTTCATTGAACACTTGCAGCAGGCGCTTCTCACGAATCACGTTGCGCACATGCCTTGGCTTCATGGAAGCCTTGCAGTATGACTTGATGACCACGACGGTGCCCGCCCTCGAGGTGTCAAGGCAGCTCCAGACGGTCGAGTGCTGCCCACGGTGCAATTCTACGAGGTCCTCATATTGGTCTAGCTCGGGCGCGGAAGAGGTCCCTCCGCCACCACAAGTAGGCAGCATGGCCGCTGCCGGGTCTTCCATGCGCGAAAAAGCTGCTCTGATGGTGATATCCCACCTACTGTCGTCGATGCGCCTTGTGACCAGCAAATTATATTTGAAATGTGCAGGGTAACACCTGCCGCATACCTAGCAAATGAGCAACAACGACAGCAACAAGACGGTAACGAACATGGTGTGTGTGTGAGTGTGGGGACGGATGTGACGTGCAGTCACCGGAGAGACGCCATGTTCAGGAAGTATGACTGATGGGACATCCGTGTCAGCGCCAAGCGGTTTCGGGCAGCAATGGAAAATGCGTACCGATTTCAACACTGGCAAGAGAGGCGAATGCTTCGGGGGATCAACGCATAGCCAGCAATCGCACCGATTGCCATGGCCTACCAGCCTACTGACCTCGACTCCCCCCCTGCGAATCAGGTCGCTTGCTCTGATGCCCTCTCTCCGCGCTTGTTTGCAATATGAGCGTCGCGGAAAACGAAGCGTGCAGGGCGTAAATCGTAAGTATTGGTTGCGATCGGAAGGCAGCCGGATACGAAAATCCCACCGAAGCGTCGCGTCACAGTGAGCACATGCTGATATGTCCCCCCACCCTTTGGCTGTGTTTCCATTGGCTGTTTTGACGTCGGGGTGGGCTGCCAGCTAGGCGCCAGCTGTGCCACCCCGACGAAAACGGTATCGGGGTCCCCAGATGCTTCTTGCGAGTTGCTTCTCGCCGTATACCGCCAGGTCAACCAAAATCCAATCGCATTATTTCTAATGGGATAACATTGCTGAATCGACCTACAGTCGCGGAGCTCCAAAAGCAATTGTACCCTGCAGGTGGTGACGCTGGCACCCTAACCAACTCCGCATGGGTGGGCGTTGGGAGGCTCAGGACTGGGCGCAATGAGTTTGAGGCTTTAGTGATTTTTATAGCATACCTGCTGTCGATCACCCAAGCAATCGCCAGTCAGCAACAAACGGAGCGCTAGGGAAATGAAGCCATAGATACAGATATTATCGTTCATCGCAAGCTTTTTAACAAGCAAATTAATAGGGCAGTCGTTCTAGTGAAGCAGCAATGGCTGCTGTAAAAGGTCTTGCATGGTCCAGCTGTGGTGTTAGATCTAGCATCTGGACACTGTCAATGGTCTAGGGAAGTTCTAAGCGCATACTACAGCAGGGATCCGGATAGAAAGCCCTTGGTGGCATTTAGGGAAGGGTGGCATGGCCCCATGCAGCAGCTCATCATGCGGGACCTGGGGCGGTGGGCATCGTTTCGCCTAGTTTTGCGGCGGCCAACAAGGATAGCAATTGCTCCAGACAGGGCTACCTGCAGGCAGCTACAGGCATGCAGATTGGTTCGATGGCTTTGGACAGCAGCGGTTGCCCCAGCTCCCCCCTGTCATGGCAACAGCAAGCAAACCTGACATATGGATGTCATATGTTTGCTCCGCTTATGTTGATGGCTGCCCCAGCGCTCTCAGACTCGGCTTTCTTCTCCAAGACTTGCTGCAGCCGGTATCTGCAGATGGCGATGAATGGGTGGCTGCCACGGTAGAGGGCGCCGCCCCAACCCTCATTCCGAACGAGAAGTTCCCAGGGCGGTTCACAGTAGGTTCAATTGGACTGGATTCATTGCAGTGACATGCTGAATGTTGTAGTAGGAGGCGATAATGTCCAGGCCTTCACTGGCCAGATTCTTAGGCGAATCATAAGCTGGTGATCCATGGCACTACTGAACATTTTACATGGACTGGCAGTTTATTTTTGTCAGTGGATATGAAATGAATGTTTAGCTTCTCGCCTCTTTTACAAATCATACCCCCCCCCTCAATTGCACTACCATTCTACCCATATTGTCTTCCCAGGTCAAGAGCACCCTCTCCACTTCGAATGCCAGCCTACCCATGTGCCTCATGCGGGAAGAAGCGGGTGCCGAGCCCGGGCGCGGGCACATACACACCATCTTGTACGGACATGCCAGCAACAGTGATGCGCTCGATGCAGTGGTGGCTACAGCGGCTGCGGCGGGGATCAGGATGACGCCCTCGCAACTCCAAACAGTTGTCATCCCCAACATTGAGGTAGCAGATCCCACTCATGCTACCACCTTGATTCCCACTCTGGAGCGCACCAAGAATGCCAAGAGGTAGGAAGCAAGGCAATCATGGAGCTACACCGGATCAGTGGCAGACAAGGTGTTGGCTATGGGGGGGGGCGGGGGGCAATCACCGTCAGTTTTTTTTATTTTTCGTGACTCAGCTACATGTCAGCAACACTCCAGCATCTGGCCGGAGGCCCCATGTGTGGCCAACCATGCTACTTTGGCCACCAGTCGTAGGCCGGTCCAGGTTTGGTCCCAATCGGGCCCTTGGTGGCTGTAGGGCAGGGCCTGCCAAAGCTGACTTGTAGCGGAATAAGAAACACTGAGCACCGTGTCGAGAGGGCCAGCACCGAGTGTCTTCCCTAATTCCTGCCCCCCTTCAAGGCAAGTGTCCCGTCTGTTGATATGCTCATCCGTCTGTTTCCCACTCATACACATTCACCCTCCCACCCTCCCATACGTGTGTACTGAGTCATGCTGAGCCAGTAGAGCCAGGACTCCACATGCTGCTGCCTGCACACACAGGGTGCCCGCCACGCCTCCCTGCGCATTCTCCTCCCCGCTCCCCACTCCCGATGCCGGTGGGGACGGCGCGGGGCCGGGGTTGAGCGCCAGGCACGCCTGCGGTAACAATGTGTTGGTATGGCTTCATCATGTGCCCTCCTGCTCTTGTGGTATGTGCATGTGTGTGCCCCCCATGCTAGTGCTGCTTAGAGGGTTATACTGTACGGCTGTGCCGTATTCGTACTGTACTATTTGACGATATTTGTATTTCCGTTCCGGAAATGTGATACCCCTGTTTCTGCACGCTTTACCTTCGCCTGTACTTGCCTGACCCTGGCACCGGCATGCTGTACCCTGGCAGCTGCATGCTTTACCCTCGCAGACGCATGCTTTACCCTGGCAGCTGCATGCTTTACCCTGGCAGCTGCATGCTTTACCCTGGCAGCTGCATGCTTTACCCTGGCAGCTGCATGCTTTACCCTGGCAGCTGCATGCTTTACCCTGACAGCTGCATGTTGTACCTTCACACCGGCATGCTGTACCCTCGCAGCGGCATGCTTTACCCTGGCAGATGCATGCTTTACCCTGGCAGCTGCATGTTGTACCCTCGCAGATGCATGCTTTACCCTGGCAGCTGCATCTTTTACCCTATGGCGTTTCATGACGTCCTTGCCTCTTCCTGCCGTCATGTAACCCACCCAGTGTATGTGTCTTACCCTCGCCTTATTGATTAATGTAGGTGGCCGCCTTGTGCACCATCACATCATGCAAGGACATATTCCCAAGTCATGGGGGCGCCCCTCTTCAGCTCAAGGCGGATCTCTTGCCGGCCAATACGATTCAGGCTTTGCAGATGGCCGGCTATCTGAGCTCTACCGGTTCCTCAGCCGGGAGCATGCAGGCCGACATGCGTGCACACATGGCAGACAAGGTGCGAAATGGAGGAATAGGAAGTAAAGGAGAGCGGATGTTTGGCCAACCATGTTGCTTTGGCTTGGGTAGGATTGTCGATGCTGAAACAGTACATAGTGCATGATGGTAGTATCACATATCATTGACAGACCTCTATGACACAAGGTCCGTGAGGATAACCTGAGGTGGAGGACCCCAGGGTGGAGGACATGGAGTTGCCTGAGGAAAAGGATCCCTTCTTCGACACGTCAGATGGGGCATGGGACTATTGCATCCGAGTCGAGGGCCTGCCTCAAGAATGTGGATTCCATCTTCGAGTGCGGCTGGTGTGATGAGGAAATGTTTTGCCCCCACCCTTTCCTACCATAGCTTGTCCTTCCCTGCTAGGTCAGAGGAACCGTGCTAGGGTACAGTGACCTATACTTGATGGCATGCCCCACCACGTCTTACCAACTGACATAAACTTGTTGACCCTTGTGTAGACAATGCAACAACCACCAACAAGATCATGGGATTGCCGTCGAGGTCAGTGCAGCAGCAACGTCTGCAGCCGGTGCAACAGACCCTGCCACACGGCATGCAACAGCAACAGCAGATGCAGCTCATGCAGCAGCAACAACAGATGCAGCTCATGCAGCAGCAACAGCAGATGCAACTCATGCACCATCTCCAGATGCAGCAGCCTCCGTCACACAACATGGAGCAACACATGCAGATCTTGCACCAGATATAACAACAACAAGGAATGCCCCCGCTGCAACAACCCCCGCCACACAGCATGCACGGTGCTCCATTGGTGTGGTCAGCGCCTGTCCCCAGCAAGCGCTTACTGATAGGCTGATGGCCTTTGCACATGATCAGCAACAACGCAAGGGACCCGGTGTGGGCTTTGGGGCCACCTCTCCGGCTGCCTAGAGGCATCAGTTCGGCCCATAAATGCTAGAGATGCTTAGGATCATCTTCGGTGGGGGCTGCTGGCCGCATGATGGATTTCAGAACAGGCTCAGGAAAACTTACAATTACGGACTAATCTTGGTTTTTAAATTAAGGTATGGCCTGCAAACAATTCCCTGTGAAGTTACTGGATTTATCTTGAGCAGCCTCTTCGGTGAGGATTTATTTAGCGTGGCGCCCTAGGGCTGCTGGTCGCATGATGGATTTCAGAACAGCCTCAGGAAAATTTGCAGGTATGGGCCAAGCCAGTCTTAGTCAGCCCATACTGAAGGTCACACACTTCTTCCTCACTTCCAGATGAAGCAGTTTGACAAAGGCGCCCAAGTGCATGCCTGGCAGGGAATGCGAGCACATCACGGTGGCTTACGCATGGCATGTGCATGGTTCGTGCTCATTGTTGCTAGCAAAATAGCATTTTGAAAAAAGTAACATACAGTAATTCAGGCAGAAGGTTCCCCACTGTACCCACAGGTATGTGTGCCCGCACCCTGCGTCTGCTTCTGCAGTTCTGCTCCTGCTGCATTGTGTAGTGCTCTCTTAGACAATGTGTCACGAGGTACCAGTGACCTTGAAGTATCACTGCGCACAGCAGTCAAATCTCTTAACCTCAAATCTGCACACCACGCGTTATGCGCCCCAACCACTAGACCTGCCAGCGTAAGCACGCCCCGACACGATCTCCTCAACTTCCCTCTGCTACGCAGATTTTCCACTTATACCTCTTCCCCTAACCCTTTTAGCACTGTGCACCGTGCCCCTAATCGCCGACCCACCATCCTACTAACTTGCGCCATACATCGCACCCAACTACCTGTTTAACGCAGCATGCGACTCTTGACCTCTCGTGAAGCGAAAACTAAGATCCACACTCGATCAGTTCTCCCAGACCCACTGGCCGTCCCACTAACCACCATAGCATCTGCTGGCCTGATAGCTATCCTGCCCTGCAATTGTAGCTGCCAAAGCCACTCAAACCGCGCTGGTGCGCACTGCAAAAACCCTCTCTCTACCAAACAACAAACTACATGCGGAACTGCTAACACAGCTACGGCGCACACGATGTCAGCCAGTGCTGGTGATGGGTTGACAATGATGACGTGCAGGCCGTGATGCTTGCCCAAAAAGCGATACGATGTCAGCTGCATCGGGTTCAAGTAGTAGTCCGCCACTCCCGCAGCCCATCCGTAATTGGTGATCACACCTGGCCAGTGGTCCTCATACATGGCAGGGGAAAGACCAGGCTCAGCGCACATAATGACAGTGCTTGGGGATAAACTCAAGTCAAGGATGTTACACAGGGTTTTGCATTCTCCTGAGGTTATCCCTAATGTATTAGCAGGGTGGCCCCCCCTGACTTGTGCTAAGTGTGCCAATACCATTTTAGCAGCTGCGGTCCTTCCCGACCAAACCCCTGGCATCAGCCACGTCATACCATCCAGCACGCCCGCAATAGTGGTCCAGTCCAGAAACATCGTGGGCACCAAGCGCTCACAAATGTCCGTGACATGCGCCTCAAGCCGCAGTGGGAGTCTGCTTACCCGAACTGGCCGACCGCTTGGGCTGGTCAGCGGTGGGGACGGTGTCAGTCGTAGACCGTCCGCTGACTGCATTAGTCGTTGAATAGGCGGCACTGATGTTACCAATGCGGGTGGCGGTGGCTCGTCGCTCGTCATGGGTGTAACCCGTCGAGTAGTCCTGCCGTTAGGGATAGGCGGACGGACAACTAGTGTCTTTGGAGCAGCTGGTGGCTGTGGCGCCTTCATGGTCACGTGCTTCAGCGTGACTCGCTTTACCGAGGGCTCCTCAGCCAGTGCTGCTGCACGCTGCGTCAGAAATGTGGGCGTAGCAATTCCTAAGACAAGGCATTGGTCACATACCCAGCGACCTTTAGGCACTTTGGAGAGGGCAGGGGTCATACAGTAAATATGGCACCCTCTGTTGCATGCATCGCACAAGACTAGCAGCCTGTCCAAATCTGGCAGCAAACACACTTCGCATGGAGTGTCTAAGGGTGGTCGCTGGTACTGCAGTGACGGGCCCCTCAACTCATTAATGGGCAGATGGCATGGTGCGCAGTTAATGACATTTTCTGATATGGTGCGGCCGTCCCTCCCAGCCAGCACCAGGACCCCACTAGGTCTGACATCATGGACTCTAAGCACTACAGTCCTGGCTGCATGGTGCAACCGATCATCACTTCGGACGTACACAAATTGTCCCACCCGAAACTTGACAATTTTGGGTAGATAGGCACCGCTGCGCAACTTGGCATACCTCAGTGTGTCACGGTGCTGAGCAACCAACAAGTTCTGCCCTGCCATGGCACACTCATCTGCCATGATTTTGGCACGTTGCAGCACATGCTCAGCAGCAAGATCTACATTCAGATAATCATCTTCTAATCCAGGCATCCGTTCCATGACATCAGGAGGGATAACTGGGTCACAGGCAAAGAGGAGTTGATAAGGGCTCATCTTAGTGCTCTGGTGTTTTGTTACTCGGTAACCTAATGCAATCCAGGGCAGGTACGTGTCCCAGGTTTGCACGTGCTTTGCATCTTCGTGCAGGTGCCTCAACAGCGCAGTTTTCACAGTTTGAACCAGCCGTTCTGCAGCCCCGTTGGCTTGGGGGTGATGAGGTGATGTGACCCTGTGATCTATTAGCGCTCGCACTAGCAGTTCATCCATTTCACCTTGAAATTCGCCACCTCCGTCAGTAACGACTTCAGCGCAGGCCCCGTACCTGGCCAAGATGCCGTGTAAGAAATGGTACGCTACCTCTGCAGATGATTTGTCCTTCATGGGAAATACCTCCACCCACTTAGAGTAGCTCTCGATAGCCACCATGACGTACTTGTTTCCCTGATCAGACACAGCATAGGGGCCAGATAAATCTAGGTGCCAGCGATACATCATGCCTTTGATCGGAAGGGGGTTAAGAACGGCCTGTTGCTGATTGAACGCAGCTTTGGTGAAGTCACAGGCCGCACATGACTGCACTACGCGCTTGCAGTCATTCCACAGGCCCACCCACCAATGCTTCATGGTGACCAGCGCAGTCGTGCGTCTTCGCCCGAAATGCCCATTCTCTGCATGCATGCGCCTGACTAATGGCAGGCGGTCATCAGGGGCAGGCACGATCTTCAAGCCCCCCCCAGGCATGCGCCTGTGAAGCTGTTTACCAACTGACCACTCAAAATGTGCGGCTCTTCTCAGGATCCGTCTACGCTCAATCATTGAGCACGAGGCAAGCCTGACTGCATCTGGGTGTTGCAGATACCTCATAACTGCATGGTCAAGCCAGACATCCACATGCATAGTGTCATCTGCGCTGTTGCTGTATTCTTCCATCTCAGCAGCCTGGGCTTGAGCTGCATAAAACATCAGATGCGATCCTGCACTGAATCGATCATGCAGTTCCTGGTGCATCTGATGACTCTTCCCCCCCAGCTCAAGGCCTGGCTCGGACGCAACATCAACTGAGAAAGATGAAGGCCCTGAATGAAAACCAAATCTAATGGCCAGGCTGAAAGCAACCAATGAACTCACCGCATTGGCGTCAAACGCACCTCCCGTGAGAATGTGTCGCGCATGGAAAGATATACCTGGTGCAGCCGTGCAGTTGTCCGCATACCCCAAGGCTCTCTCCCTTTCCAGGATGGTGAGGTCACACAGACCCTTGCCGGTCTCCCACACCAGCCCCTGACCAGGGGGCAAATCTCCAGGCAGAGCGAAGGACCAAGAGTGCTGACGGGCAACAAGAGTGGGGAGGACAATTAGTGGATGATCAATCACATTGGCCTGGTAATAAGGACGCTGGTTAACCCTGTTGCAAATTTGAGGCCTGCGACAGCTCTCCAATATATCTGCAACCGTAACCGTCTCATTTCGCACAACAGACGACAACACGACCTGCAGAGCCTTGGGATCACATAGATTGCACCAGTAATTACGCAATCTGTGTGCACAACTGCCCATGGCAGCTGCGTCAAAAGTCACTGGTGTCCCCAAGCGGTCACACAGTTCCACATAGCTATCTAACATAATCTTCGATGCAGCCACCGCATGTTGAACAGCGACGTTCTCAATGAGGTACATGGGAGGTGTGCTGGACCTCTGCAACACTTGCAATGTGCCCATAATCCTAAGAAGAGGAAAGAAAGTGGAGCTATGCTCACCTTGCAACCCCGAGCGTTTACCTGCGGATGACAAGTCATTGCACATGAACCCAGCGATTACCATCCACTGCGTTCCATTTAAGCATCCTGCAGCTATGAGGTGGTTCTCAGATATGTCATACACATTTTGCGGCAGGACAGTAAAGGCATTTTCCACTGCATCAGAAGAAAGCAGATGCGGATACGCAAGAGACAATTGCTGAACTCGAAATTGAGCAACTGTTCTGGCAGACGCACACGTGTCACAGTACAAGTATCTGTTAACACGAATGCCATTCCTGAGCATACATTCCAACCCACTGGTCATTCCCCCGAAGAGCTCAATGAGAGATATGCCATCCCGCAAGGCAACAGTCAGGTCAATAATGTGCACTGGTGACGAGTCAATGGATTCAACAAAGTCACCCGCCGGCCCTTTACCCATAATAAGGCGACTTGGCACAGATGCAGGGGTGCGCCGCAACTTCAATAAGCAGGCCTCCACTTGCGCGGAAGCCCTTGCTCGCAACGCCTGATGTTTGCTGGTGAGGCACAGGGGGTAAACAGGCAGACAATCAGAAGTGAAGCAGTGAAAACCAGATATCTCCGCATCGAGTGCATGAGCTGCTTGCATACAATCAGGATCACAGGGCTCCTGGGCCTGACTCAGAGCCGGGGTAATCACCAGCTGGTTGGCAAGTTGGGTAATTTGTGACGCTACCTTTCTACCAAACAGGGGGGATTCGTTAGTCAGAATTTCTATCTCCATTCCAGGCCACACTTTAGGGCGTGGAACCTGCACCAAGTCATTGACAGGAGAGAAACTACCGGGTTCCGCCAGCTCGGTAAGCGCTTGTGCTGCCATTGACAGGGCCCAGGGCACGCGTGACTGCGGAGTGCGGGAAAAGCATGCAACCATCAGTGATAAGGCATGAGGGGCATCATGCTCTGCTTTTTTGCAAAACTTGTCGTTTAGCTGATCCGGCCAATCCACACTAAAGTGGGTTTCCCGAGTGCCTGTCGTGTCTGCAGATGATGGTACAGGATAACGGCTAGGAACGTCAGCCACGATGTGTTTCACCCCCGGCTTATATTGCAGCTCAAATGAAAAGGGGCTCAACATAACTGACCACCTGGCGTACTGCCCCTCCAATTCTCGATTGGACATGAGCCAAGACAAACCCTTATGATCACTGATCATGAGAAAAGGCAAGTGTGCACCCAGTAGGTAATATCGGAAACTGCGGACTCCCCATACCGCAGCTAGCATTTCCCCTTTGTAAGAACCATAATTGGCCTCATGCACATTGCACGTCCTGCTGATGCAAGCAACCAGGTACTCATGGCCATCATCATCCAACTGCCCCAGTACTGCAGACATACCTTTTTGAGACCAGTCAGTATGCAGAATGTACCTACGACTGGGATCTGGATTCCGCAGCGCGTTGCCCGGCTGACATAATGCATCCTTGAGCTCGTTCCAGGCAACGTCTCGTGCTGGCGTCCATTCCCAGGACACGTTGCTTTTAAGCAGCTCAGTCAGGGGGCTGGCCATTGTTGAAAAGTTAGGCACATAGCAACGATAATAATTGGCAAAACCGAGAACCCTCCTCAGTTCATGGACAGACGTGGGCGTGGGCAGGGCTCGGATGGCAGTGACCTTGGTCTCGCTGGGAGAGATTCCCCCAGAGCCAATCATGTGCCCAAGGTACTCTACTGCATCAAAACAGAACTTGCACTTACCTGGATGGACCTTCAACCCCACCTTCTGCAATGCCGCCAGTAAGGCAGCGACAGCTACCTTGTGTGACGCAAGATCTTTAGTAAAAATCAGCACATCATCGATGAAACAACAGCAGCAATGACCCAGCCCTGCATCCTGAATTGTGGTCGTCATGACCCGCTGAAAGTAAGCCGGCATATTGGACAACCCGAAAGTATTCCTCTTAGTCTGCCATAATTGGCGGTTCCACCAGAAGGCAGTCTGGTGCTGGCAGGAAGGGTCAAGCTTGGTCTGCCCAAACCCTGATTTCATATCACATACCGAAAAGAACTTGCAACCCTTGGTTTCAGCAAACAACTCCTCAGGTAGGGGCAGAGGGTAGGGATCAGGAGGCGTGAAGGCGTTAATCCCCCCCGCTGCCTTACCATAATTGATGCAGCAGCGCTTGTCCGTCCATGCCCCCGTGACTGGATCCTTTTTCGCTGCGATCACTGCCTCATGTGTTAATGTAGCAAAGGGACAGGGCTCAATGAACCCAGCGGCTAACAGGGGCTGCATGTGCTCGTTCATGACGTCAGTCTCCAACGGAGAACGCCTCCGGCTCTTGCGCGGTACAGCACCTGCGGGGACTTCCACCAAAACTCCAGGGGGTCCAATAGTGAAATCAGGGACACGACCACAGTACCCAGTCAGATCAGCAAGCTCGAACGCACTAGTCTCTTTGATCATGTGCCCTAGGTCGCGGACAAACTCCTGTCGTTCCGAAGCGGACATCTCTGGATGATCACCTAGGATCCAACCATCTTTCATCTTCTGGTGTTTCCCTGGTTCTACTGGATCGGCAGGGCTGTCAGGTGTCAAACTATCCAGGGTCCACGACTCCTCTATAGGGACTTCACCCAACCCTACAATGGGCTGCAGGAAAGGCTCTACAAATGGATCAGGGTACCAGACATCAGCCTGAAAAGCTGCCCACTCTTGCTGAGGGCATAGAGGGACGGTCGGGAGCCTTGAGAACACGGCTTCTTGAGCCAATGTGGGCATATCGCTGAGCCCGGGCGTAGCCCAGACAGATCCAATGATCAGGAAGAAAGTGAGAACGACCAGCAGAACAATTTTGCGGAACCCTGTGAACACTCTTGAGGCAGGAGGGCCCACGTTGCAGCGCACATTTTTAAATTCACGCACCAGCGTGCGAGAGACCTCGATCCTGACAGGGCGGCACACAGAGTTCAACGCCTGTCTGGCAGCTAGATCCACCACTGCCTGTGCCTTGCTGGCCTTGCGCCTCAAGCGCCTATCCCTGAGTCCTGCCTTAACTACATTCAACCGCTGGCGCCAAATTCGCAAACGATGCAAACGCAGACCGCGCAGCAGAGGCGTACCGCCCAGGTCACCTAACCTAGGCTGGGCCTGAAAGGGGGAGGCAATGCGGGGAACGGGGTACATGCGCAGCACTTGCTTATACAACCCCCGATCCCTGCACCGCGCCCACCTTCACTCAGTTGAGGTTCCCCGAGTGGGAAGCCCGAGCAAGTCGTAGACATACGCTTTGATGGCCTCGTGATCGCCAAGCGGAGGTGAGTTGATGTCGAGGAACGTCTGCCAGCACCTTGTGACAGCATACCACGAAGTCCCGTCATCGTCATCAGAGGCACCAGCGGCCCTGTCCACTGCAACGGCTCGGCGGAAGCACTTCAGCTGTCCGTGGTTGATCCACTCGTGGATGTTGTCCTCTGTTGTGGGCCTTGGCTCGCTGACTGCGGCAGCGGCTGCGGCTGCGGCTGCGGTCGCGGCTGCGGTCGCGGCTGCGGTCGCGGCTGCGGTTGCGGCTGCGGTTGCGGTTGCTGTACGGTGGAGCAGCCCTGCCGCCATGTAGTCGTCCAACCCGCTGTCCAAGCGAGCTTCTAAGTCTGCTGCAGCAGCCTGGGCATCGCGAGGCGCCGCGGAATGCACAGGGGACCGGCGATGCAGGTCGGTCTCAGAAGTGTCGGGCTGCGACTGCATATCCTCTTCGTAGTACTGTTCAGCACCGTACTGGCCGCGTCCACCTCGACCGCGCTTGCGCCGCTGTAAAAGTACTTCGGTCATGCTATCCCGAGCCTCCCGACGGTACGACTGTCTCTCCGAGTGAAACAGGCCGACGGACTGCCTCCTCATTGCAGCCCGCCGGATGGCCAGCGCGTCCTGACTGCCACCACCGCCGCGTCCATGGCTTCCGTGCTGCGACATCTGGAGCCGACAGAGTAAGACGGATTAGTAGTCAACAGCGTCGGCAAACTGTTCTGCCGGGGTCAGCACTATCAGAGCCTCCAACTCAGTCATCCAGGGGTGGGGTTCTGAGCCATGCCACGGGCTGGGAGACGTCATGATGCCTGGGTACCATTCCGGCCACATGCTGTATTCTATCAGCAGGTCAGCGAGCATATAGCGGTGATAGTTGGAGCGCTGATCATACTGCGTGGCCATGGTGGCCAGGGCTGCCCGATAATGCAGAATGAGAGGTGGCTGTGTTGGGCCGTGCAGTTCAGCAAATGGTGCACAGGTGTCAGGGTTTTTGACTATGTCCCTGATCTCCAGGTGACGTCCGCACAGAGCTAGGAGCAGGGGGGTGCTGACCAGACGGCATCGGGCCGCCTTAAACATCGCGCGCATGAGCATGCGGCGACACTGCCCCCAGCGCCCCACGAAGCTATCATACACGGCGCGGTGCTCCCCTTCTAGGCTCTCATCCGGGGATGCACAAGCAGCGTATTCCGACTCATCAGAAGAGCTCGGGTCACCTCCCGGCTCAGGCGAAGGGGGAGGGTCAACCGCGTCCGGCGGCACACGACGGCGCTTAGAAGCAGCGCGTCTATCGGCAGTACGTGCCATCTGCACAGCAGGAAACCTAAATCACTCAGCCTAATGCGAGAGGACAGGCTATAAACTAAGTGCTACTGCACTAGTTGAGAGGTTTAACTAATCCCCTATCAGGCAATACTATACCGTCTTGGAAGACCGGTACTTCATGCAAGCTTTTACAGCAATTCCAGGCTGAATGGCACCCCTCTTGGTGCCACAGCTGAGCGTACTCACTTGTGAATGTGGCCTGCACAGGATGGGGGAACAGCATCATTATTTAATATAACAGCATGTGTGATTCAGGTGTGAAGCAGGTACTCCCCCCCCCAGATGAGGAAGTATGACGCAATCTGTAACTGCTGAATCTTGCCCAGCAACACCTAGCTGAGTTAAGTCATCAAGCATCACAGGTTAAGACACGCTGTTGGGGCTGCGAAGCGCTATAGGCATTTGCAGAACAATCGGCGGATCAACAGACGTCATAGTGAGGGTTCCATTTCCCACATCGTGAATTGAGGAGAAGGCTGCGCCATCTGGATTCCCGACCAAGACTGAGAATGCGGCATTTGCAGGTTCTCTGACTACCAGCAAACAGTGCGATGTGCGCAACTCAGTGGCACCAAATCCATATGATACAATTACAGGTTATGTGACCCCAAGGATCGTGCTCGTGCCATTGCTAGTATTCAAACCGACATCATACGGAACGACAGGTATGTGCAGCCTTCTCGCCTCAACATCAGTAATCAGGAAGCAGTTGGACCCAAAATCAAGCTTAGCCTTCAGCGGTATCTTTTTCTCATTGTCGATCACCAGCCCCATGCACTCACTTGGTTTGTTGATCGGATTACTGAAGTAAAACAGCAGACCTGGGAGGGATCTGAAGTAATGTGAGACGCTGGTCGCACAAGCCATCAGCGCCGAGAGGATAACCGGGTCTGGATCAGGCAGCGCACTCACCGTAAAAGACTCAGGAAAGACACGCGGCTGACCTGAAGGTAACAAAAGGACTGCAGGAATGCGTAACTGTTGTGTTGCAGTGATCTGATGAGAAGGACTTTTATAGGACCCCCCACTGCTATCGGCGGCCGAAACCCTGACCCCATCACCAGCAACGGGCTGCCACCTGGCGGAATGCGGACCGTGTGTACGAACGACACTTTTTACATTGTCTCTGTCGTCCACATGTGAACCCGCATCCTCATGCACATCTCCCTGAATGACTCGCTCAGTAGCTGCTTTGCAGCTGTCCTCTCTAACCGATGCCAACATGGCGGGCGAGCCAGTCTGGGGCATGCTTGCCGGTTTGACAAACGTCTCCGGAAAAAAATTTGACCCCCCTTTAGCGTACTTATCTTTGACCTTCCCTAAGGTGTTGGCCAGAGATGCGACCGAGACTTCCTTAGGGGAACGCCGTCAGTTGCCCTGCATGAGGTCCTGATCATCCTGGTGGTTAAACACCTCAGGCAGGGCACCCCAGATGCCCTTACCTGCATGGTCAGATGCACCTGCCTGTGTTGAGTTGGCCGTGCCCTCGAACTTCCTCGTTACGCTGTTTTCGTGTTTGAGGCGCTCCCCTTCGTGGTGCTCCTTGAGAGCCAGGTTGGCCCATGCCTGCACCTGTCCGAAGTTAGATTCTGCAACAGTGGGGGGGCACTTGTCCATACCAGCAGGTCCGTTAGCCACACTTGCCCTGCCAATCTGTGCCCAATCCTGAAACTCAGGCCATTGTGCACACAGGTCAGTCCAGTGGTCCCCGAAACACAGTTTGCAGATCTTGGGCCTGGGGGGTGGCCGTGGTGGCGCTGGTCCTACCCTAGGGTTTGGGGGCATAGTTGCCCCGTAAGCCTTCGGGGTTCCTTGGGGAGGTGGCTGATTGCTCCCAGTCATTGAACGCCCCTGAGCTCCCTGGCCCCCTCTGGGTGGGTGGACTGTGGCTGGGTACACGGGTTTTGCATCCGTGGCATTGTTCCACAGATGCCCTTCCCCATCAGCCTGGGTCTCAGGGAACATGTCCAGCGACTCACCTTGGTCCAGGCTCTCCGCGCTAATTGCGCCTGCATGACTTCGGGGTGTTCCCTTTGACGTAGCAGGGGCACTGTCAGAGGGAGCTGCCGCAACAGATTTGGTGAGATTGTCCCACACACCAGCCTCAAAAGCGTGCTGAGCTGCCTGGACTACCTTGGCCAGCACCTTCACTGGTCCCTGAGTGAATATCCCCCCTTTAATGAAGGCGGTGTCACACGCTGCCCTCAGGCTGGCTGGGAGTCCCTCTCTGACCACTGTCACCATAGCCCTGTTACTAGACACTCCTAGAAAGGCATCTTTGTTGCTGGCAAGGAAGGCATCATATGTGGTGCACACCCGTGTGGCAAACTGCACGGGGTTTTCATGCGGGGAGACAGTGGGATCTAGCGAGTTGGGCAATCCCATTTTCATGGCAGTGTGCCATAGCATCATCTCACCTTGGGTAGCCACATTGAGGTAGCGGTGGCCAACTGCCAGCACAGCATCAAAGAAGGTCCTCTTCCGCCCATTGGGTGACGGGTAGGGGACATGTGACGCAGAACCAACTAGCTTCTTACCACGCATATCAGACATGATCTCCACCGACTCATTTACCGGGGTTAGACCCCCTCCATCAATTCGGCAGCCAAGTTCTAACTGCAAGTGCCTTCCTCACTGGGGACACAAGAGCGTCAGATCAGCAAGGTGCCTCCGCAGGAAATCAACCCCCTGTTGGTTCGCCTTAGACAGGACCATTTGAACTTGAACCTTATAGGCACGTCCCAGAATGTTGTTAGAAGCAGCTGCATAGGCGTACATGCCCTTTGAGAACTCTCTCCAAGACAACATTCCCTCCAGCGCTACCAACTCTGGCAAATGCTTGGAATTAATGTGAGTGCGGTCACTGACCTGAACCTCATCATCAGAGTCATACCCCCCAGCAGACCAATTGGGACCGTTATCTGCATCCCTATCTGGTCCGCCTGGTCCCCCTGTTCCCGTAGGATACCCTGGGCCGCCTGGCCCTCCTGATCCACCAGTGTACTTGGAACCTTCATGACCCTCAGATCCACATGTCCTAGCTGGTTGTCCAGGACCCCCGGCTCCACCTGCCCCTCCGGCGCCGGTTGGATAGCCTGACCCTCGAGCATTCCCATTTCCACCTGAATATCCAGGTCCACCGGAACTCCAAGCCTTGTCATTGCCTGATGTCGGTCTGCTAGTCTCATACTGCTGGTGACCCTGGTTATCACCCTGGGCACCTGACTGACCATCCGAACTAACACCATTGTACGACCTGCCAGGACCATTTGGGGCCCCTCCACTGCCTCTTGGGGCTCGGTGCATATGCCCTCCCTGGATAGAAGGCCCCAACCACACCCCATGGGCATGACGTTGGTTGCTATCCGCCCACGGATGACTGAGACCTGGTGCCCTCCCTGCTCCAGCTTGGGACTGACCCCCATACACAGGGGCCATTGACGGCTCACTGGAAGGAAGTCCTGCCTCAAGCTGGAACTGCTGCCATTCTCTGACCTCACGACCTCTAGACAGGTCTTCAGAAATCTGGCTGCTACCGTGATTATGGGGAGGCGCCCTCAATTCCTCAACGGGTCGCTCACCTGGCCTCTTGTCAATGCGGTCCAGCAAGGCTTGCAGCATCCGCATAAAATCACCTTTGGTGACTGCCCCATCATCCTCACCTTGGGCAACTGGGACCATCACATTCTGGCCCATGTCCAGTTGACGACCTTGGTGCTCAGAGTGCCGCCCCTTTTCTTTAACAGGTTCAGGCGCACTCTGATGCAGCCATGACTGCCCCTCCTCACCTGATCCGAATGATGTAGAGGTAGGTGTGGATATCATCTGCACCTCAGGTTCTGCCGATGGTCTTGACGCGGTAGGCGTGACTGGTCTCAAGGCCAGTTCCAGCGACTCGGGTACAGGCTTGACGATTGACTCACGCACGGGAGCAGCTTCAATCTCCATTAGGGGCACCTGCAATACAGGTGCTGAGGAGAGGGCACACATCCCACTTCCAGCTGGTTCTTCAGCAACACGCAGCGACTTTACTGGTGTTCGCACGCTCTGGCATTTTTGGACAGCTGCAAAATACAGGGGGTTATCGACCATCCGTAAGCACACTTTCTCTCCATCACTGTATGACTCTGTCACCTTTTTCGGGGTACTATCCCTACATTTATCGGCGTTGAGAATACTTAGGTCCCGGTCTTCCCTTTCTTCAGCCGCTCGTTGTTCGGCTTCGCGTTGCTCTTCATCGGCTACACGTCGCTCTTCATCGAGCCGCGCAATTGCAGCAATCGCATCTGCGGTGATTCTACGATCATGCGCCTCCTTGGCCCTGACCCTGACGGCAAGTTGCTTCTGTATCCTCAATCGTTCGTTGTTTTCAAACTCTTGCATGGCGGTGAGGACTGGGACCTGCGGGTCCCTTCCAGACGACGCAGCGGTATCCCGGCTAATCTTGGCCGCAGCATCCATGTCCTGCTGGACCATGTTCTGCTTCTGAATTGCGAC
This sequence comes from Limnomonas spitsbergensis, assembly GCA_037349105.1. Classification (NCBI taxonomy): domain Eukaryota; kingdom Viridiplantae; phylum Chlorophyta; class Chlorophyceae; order Chlamydomonadales; genus Limnomonas; species Limnomonas spitsbergensis. Next base: position 3,891,926 of record JAYJMM010000041.1, read on the forward strand.
TTCCTTCTTTACCTCACGCGTGATAGCTCTTGTGTCCCGCGCTACTGCATCCAGTTGAGCCTTATCAAGCTCTGGGATGGTGGGCAGTTCACCAGGAAAGGCTTTCTTGCCCTTCCCAGCCTCATGACTCATACTGAGCTGTGCTGGATGGTACAGATCTCTTGCTTAATCAAGGATGCGACTAGGATTTATCGACACTCGACCGATTCAAGCACTTTTTTAACGACTTAGTTACCAGCGAATTCGAGGTGCTAACGAATCCGGATTCTTCTCTTCTTAAAGGAGTGCTAGGAGCCCTTTACCAAGGGTAACCTGCTGTGCAGGCGCGATAATCTGTCTGGTGAGCAGATTATCCTCGACTTAATCCTCGGGTTACTGCACTAACCTTTGATGATTCTTCCCTTACTGTTGACAGAAGTTACGAAGTGAAGTCGACCCTGGTGAAGACTGATGCACTGATGTCGACAGTTGACAGGTTGGGGCGGCTTAGATCGGACTTGTGGACGAAGCTGCCCGAAGTGATGAAGAGTGTAGAGCTGACTGAACGACTCTTGATGGAGAAGATCAACTGAAAGATCAGATGATCGACTTGGTAGCCAGGAAAGGCTGGGGAAGCAGCTTGCAGTGTCGACTTGAGTTCTAGAGATTGAGATGAGAGCTCGCAGTGTAGAGGTGTCAAGCGAGAGAGCAAGAAGAATGAGGAGTGGAAGTAGAGGAGATGGAACTAGAGATAGCGAATAAGTGTAGTGTGTAACTAGAGCTATTCGCACAGTGTAGTGTCCAGGCTTCGATACTTAGCGATGTGGTCTTAAGAGCGAAAGGATCAGTGTAGAGTTAACTAGAGATCTCCTTCCAGTGTAGTTTCCTGGCCTTGATAAGGGGCCGAAATATCGCAGGTAGACAATTAGTCCCAGAACAGATTAAAACGGGGTGATTCAACTTCGTGTATACTTGAGTAAGAAGAGAAGAATGCCTGGAACGAGCCAGGCATTCTCGAAGTACCACAAAACGTAATGGATCCGAAACCAAAAAGAATGTACAAACCACCCCTGCGTGCGGTGCACCCATACGTCGTGACAAATGCACGTCTGTGTCCTAGCAGTCGGAAATCTATTTCACAAACGTGGTACATCACAGCACCCATCAAATATTGTTTGATGTCGGAGTGCTGACGTTTTTGCATGCCGCCGATAGTGCGATACTTGATGGGCGACTTCTGCGCGCCATGAGCCTCCAAACGCATACCCATGCGGAGTTGGTTAGAGGTCGGTCAGACTGCGTTACGTTTGGGGTTGCGTCAGGAAAAAGTGCAAACGCGACGCCGGTCACACTACCCAAACGCCAAACGCAAAGTGTCAAAACGCGAAACGCAAACGCAGGGGGGGGGGGTTGACGTTTCGCGTTTGAGATTTTTCATGAATTCCAGCTTAAGCTTGATCTTAAGCTGGACACGAACAATATATATGTTACAATGTAAGGAAATATCAACCCCAAGTCGCTGGGAGACGGAATTCGCACAAAAATGTACCATGCCGTGCCCTGACGTCGTCTTGCCCTGCCGTCTTGCCCAAACGCAGTGTGACCAGTTTAGCGTCAGATTCACGCTAAATCCAAACGCAACCCAAACGCAACTGCCAAACGCAACCTCAAACGTAACGCAGTCTGACCGACCCCTTAGGGGGGGAGGGGGGGATGAGGTGAGGAAAGGGGTGCGACAGGGGGGGGGGATGAGGTGAGCAGGGTAACCCGGTACGGAAACACGGTACGGGAATACGGTGCGGTACGGTACGGATACGGTACGGACAAAAGGGACGGTACGGTAGGCCAATACGGTCCAAGATTTTCCCCACTTTCAAGGCTCGGAACAGCAGGATCCACACAGAGAAACACATGCATGCAACACTCACATGACTGTTTGACCCCATGCACATCCTGACATACTGCATGGCTGCATGACAGTCCCCATGCTATTTTTGCATGGCCCCCAAATAACCACCAAGGATCTCCATGCATGCATGCAGATTTACCAGGCTGACATGATATGAGAAAATATGATCATTGATGCAATCCCAAACACCTCACAGATCGCCATTACAATGTTCCAACATGCCATTCAGCATTTCAGTAATTCAGCTAGTCCATATAAACGCTACCCACCAGCATGGCACATGAAATTTTACATGCTTGAATATAGCAAAAGAAACAAGAGGCCTCAGAATCACCTTGCATAGTTGCTGAGTTGAATGACATGCATGGAAATCACTTCGTAAGGAGACACGGAGCTCCTATGTCTTGCCTCCCTCCTGGGAGTCCTGGACTCATGGGCTCCTACTCCTCCTGGCCTCCTGCCCTCCTCCCTCTATGCAGCTTTGGATTGTGACTTGGCGCCAAGTTCTGTCTTATTGCCACTAGATTTTGGGGTAGACTTGTACTTTCACGAGCAACGAATGCCTCTTTACCACTGGAAGCGAGCGAGCTAACGTAGATTTTGATCCCCTGGATGTGTGGACTGTGGACGGTGTGGATTTGCCAGACGAGGGAGACGATCACACGACATCACCGCAATATGCCTGTATCACCCGTCCTAACGTCTTACACGCCGCAACTTGTCCTGTTATGCCCGCGAAGTGATTGGTAAATCGCGTAGTGTTGACGATAATATAATTACAAAATTTGCATCGCCCACGCTTGGCCTGGCCAGCCTTCGAGGACGGCTGCAAAATCCAATGCGAATCAGCCGTGTACGCTGCATTCCTGTTCTCAGCGCTACCTCCATCGCTCTCATGCAGTCATGCAGTGCAGGAAATGGCGACCGTACTTGGCCGTGTTGCAAACGGTACGGTACGGTACGGATACGGTACGGGATTTTAGGCCAATACGGCCCGTACTGGGTAACCCTGGTCAGGTGAGGAAAGGGGTGCGACAGGGGGGGGGGGGGGGGATGAGGTGAGGAAAGGGGTGCGACAGGGGGGGGGTGGGGTGAAGTGAGGAGAGGGGTGCGACAGGGGGGGGGGGGGGGATGAGGTGAGGAAAGGGGTGCGACAGGGGTGGGGGGGATGAGGTGAAGAAAGGGGTGCGACAGGGGGGGGGGAAGGATGAGGTAAGGAAAGGGGTGCGACAGGGGGGGGGGGGGTGAGGTGAGGAAAAGGGTGCGACAGGGGGGGAGGGGGGGATGAGGTGAGGAAAGGGGTGCGACAGGGGGGGGGGGGGGGATGAGGAGAGGAAAGGGGTGCGACAGGGGGGGGGTGAGGTGAGGAAAGGGGTGCGACAGGGGGGGGGGGGGGGTGAAGTGAGGAGAGGGGTGCGACAGGGGGGGGGGGGGGATGAGGTGAGGAAAGGGGTGCGACAGGGGGGGGGGGGATGAGGTGAAGAAAGGGGTGCGACAGGGGGGGGGGGAGGATGAGGTGAGGAAAGGGGTGCGACAGGGGGGGAGGGGGGATGAGGAGAGGAAAGGGGTGCGACAGGGGGAGGGGGGGGGGTGAGGTGAGGAAAGGGGTGCGACAGGGGGGGGGGGGGGGGATGAGGAGAGGAAAGGGGTGCGACAGGGGGAGGGGGGGGGGTGAGGTGAGGAAAGGGGTGCGACAGGGGGAGGGGCGATCCATTGTCAAAGTAGCCTAGGGTAACTAGAAGCCAGGCCAAGACAGGTTAGGACAAGGGATCAGGTGAGGTATAGCCAGGCCAGGTCAGCTAGAGGACCGTGCATGAAGGAAGGCAGAGATGCATACATCGAACTCACCTCTCCCATGCACGTAATTTCCCAAGACGAGGAGCCCTCCATCTCACCCCCCCTTCCCCCTCCTATCTTCTCTACCCCGTACGAGGCCATGCACATTATAGCCGAAAGCGAGGAGACCCCTCTCCTCCCACTCCCGCGTCCCATCCATGCACGTCCTAGCCCAAGCAGAGGAGACCCCCTCCGCCTCACCAGTGCCATGCACGTTGTAGCCCATAACGAGGAGCTCTTTCGTGATGCGCTGCTTGGCCCACCACATCTCAACTGCGTGGGAGCTCCTAAAGAGAAGAGTGGGAGGCAGTGTGTCATTTTGTGGATCGAAACAAGCATATCTTTTTCATCACCAATCCAGCCATCCGCAAACTGCGGCTAAATTCAGCCCTGACACAATGTGTGAGGTGCGCAACTTAGCTCACACCATGTAAACTATTAAGCTGACTCAAGGGAGGGGTTGCTGCCAGAAAGCTGCCTGGAAGCAATGGGGTGCGCGATCTTAAGATGCAGGGTGCAGTTTGGGGTTAAGAGTTCACGCGTCAGGGGTCCTAGGTATAATATTTTTATAGCAGGCAAGCTCAGATATCTCTCCGAGACAGCGAGGCTCGTACCCAAAATTGTGGTCTCCATCTTCAATGGCGCGCGTCGTCATTGAGGTCGCGTTCAGGCAGGGCAGCTTGAGCTTCTTGCACTCAGTGAGGGAGACATGTGCACAAACATAGCGGTGGAGAGAGAGAAGGGAACGCCAGGCAGGGCAGGGCAGTAAATTTCAGGCAGGGCAGGGCAGGGCAGAGCAGAGCAGGGGAGAGTGAGGAATGCACGCCAAGGCAAGGCAGGGAAGGGAAGGGAAAGGGGATTTCAGGCAGGGCAGGGCAGGACAGAGCAGGGCAGGAGGAGGAATGCACGCTAAGGCAAGGCATGCCATCCTTCCCTCTTGGCGTGGCACGTCGAGGCGATGGCTGCCGGTGTCATCACTAGCGGGCACCAGACTGACGGACTTGAAGGGAGACATGCTCATGGCCAATGCTGGTGTTGCTTGGGCAATCTACATTGAGAGCGGACAGCATGGATGGTGGCCTACGCGGTGCGTGGCTGACCATGTACTTGGCCTGCCCGCTGGTTAGAGGGTGGAGGGACCGTTGTCAACCCCATCCTCCAGGCTAGGTATGAAACCTGTTGTTCGGTGATCGATGCAGTTCCGAGCGTCATTTGGGACCAGATTTCCCGAAGGTCACATTAGCTTTGAGAGTGGGGTTGTCGATGACATGCAGCAGCCATTATATGATCATTACGGATTGTGGCCCTAGCACCATCCAGGGTGACCATAATGCCGTTCAACAGGTATGCATATGCTGCTGGGGCCTCCAAACGGTCCATGTCAGGGGGCAATCGGGACTGTGCCGGGCGGCCACAGGGCGGTCTGCCAAAGATTAACCATAGGCACTCAGTGAGTACTGATGAGTACTGACGGGGGCCTGTGGCGGCCAGGGGGCATACTACCAATGGTGATCCGGAGAAACTGAGGTCCATGTCAGGGACCAATTGGGCATGTGGCGGCCACGGGGCAGACTGCTTAGGGAGGTCCGGAGGTACTGAGCACTGGCTAGAAGAAACACGGCCAGTACAGAATCAGCAGTGCTAGTGCATCTTTCAGTGGGTACCCAACCAGATTTGATGGGCGGCCTCACGGCCACCACTGGCTGATTTACACCAAATCTGGACCAGCTTGTGCCTGGAGGCCCAAGCAGCAGGACTGGCCACCAGGGGCTTCCGGCCGGAGGCTGGATTGTAGCCAAATATTGTCCAGTACCCATTAAAATACTACATGTGATTACTGACGTCATCAAAGGTGGCGACGATGTAGTTCGGCTGTCCCCCACTCCCCCATACTTGTGAAGGCTGTAGACACAGCTGCGAACGGAAGCCAAAGACAGGATTCGCAAACTGGTATTTCAGAGAGGATTAGCTACATGTCAGCTGCACTTGAGCTGCACTCCAGAAGCATCCGGCCAGAGGCCACAAGGGCGGTCAGGCATGCAGTTCTTGGGCATCCGGCCAGAGGCCTGTCCAGGTTGGGGGCAGTCAGGCCTTTGGCAACCGCTGGAGGTCCTCCCACAAAACTAGGTACCGTACTGACTAAAATACAGACTAGACGCGAATGCTTGAGACTGCAGAACTCCAGCAGGTGAGGCCATGGCAAAGGAAGAAGAAACGGCTTACTTGAGCACGAAACGCTTCACTTTCGCCGTCATGGTCACCATGGAAATCCAGTTGTGGGGGCTGACTTGGACCTGCAGCCATACAACGTCATGCACTAGTTTAGACAAATTGAGCAATTTTTTGGCGGCTATCTGTGCATGCTGAGCATGGCAGGCGACTGTGAGTGCGATACGCCTGTACGGGCTGCCCTTGGTGAGAGTAGGGGCTGTCCGTCCGGGGTCACCTTAGCCAGGGCTGACAAGTCATTTTCCAAGTGCGTATATGGAAACACGGTACCGGCTGGCGCCATCCCTTCGAAGATTAGGAAGAGTGGTGTGTGAGTGGGGTACAGGGGTAAACTGTGCGTCCTGCCGAACCCCGCCCATTGACGTGACGTATGACGCATACGCATTTAGCTCCGAGACCAAAGGGGGTGGTGGGAAATCCGCCGCCTTGAGGCTATCTTATCGCATTGTTTTCAGCCCTGCCGCGCCCAGCCCGGGACGGCCCACGAATGCAAGAAGGGAACGCACAAGGTGCTGCAGGCTCAAATGCAGACACAGGATGTGACAGGCAGGAAGCCGCGATCACAGCCAAGATGCAGCTGCTGAGACGATGCATCTGCGCCGCTTATGTGTAAATGCAGCAAAACAAGTTGTTGATTTCAGATCTATATATGTGGTGAGCAAGGTCTAAGTGAAAATTGCTGACAACGGCAAAGGTCGCTTTCCACCAATCTTGTTACGAACGTCGTCTGTCAGGCATTTGCGGATTTGCCTCTCCGTACGAGGAGGTTTTACAGTACTGTCAGGTGTCCCATCAATACTCCACAGTCTTGTTTTTCGAGCCCTGTGCTCATTCTCCTTTGTTTAAGCAGCTGATAGACTCTGTTGTTTCAGTAGAAGTCGACTGGCTGTCCCGGCCCACGGAAGGCCACGTGACGATTTTCTACCCCGTCGTTGCGTTGCAGCGTGCGCGACCGAATCAAAATAAAGCAATATTATATGTAAGCACCACTGGTTTCTTTGATCTACGTGGTCAAGTTACACAGGTGCAGAAATTTCAAAAGAGCGTTGCCAGCTGCGCCCAATGGTACTACTATGCATGGATAAGCCGATAACGCGATTCGTTTTGCAGCGGCGCAACAAACGCGACCCAACAACTACCAAGGAATGCTGCGACATTTCGAAGTTCTTAGCCTGCGAAGGTTCTTAAACGCGAATCGGCCACCCCGGACATGCAATGGAAACGAAGGCCGGATTTTGCTGTGGTGGTCTCCACCTCGGGCTAAAACCTTGGCGCGGACCGAACAAAATCGACCTGCCCGACTGCTCACCCCAAACTGGAAACACAGCCTTTCCCATGGGACCACATCTCAGGCAAGGGCAACTGATCGTTCTACACTTCAGCCCACCATAAACCAAGAGCGAGAGCGTGTGGGAGACAGCGACACAAGAGGCGCCGAGCTTGGTGCGTAGAAATCCGCCACAATGTTGCGTCACGAAGTTCAAGTTGGGCGGTTCAGCTATCGATAGCTCCCCGCCGACTGCCTAGGCACTCGGTCCTCCCGGTCCCACCCCGCATGCACCCCCCAAGCAACCTGTCTGCTCTGTCTGGCCGCTTCAAAAAGGTTGAAATGTCTTTGCATCGATGATGTGACGGGGAGCCAGTGGAAATCTCACACATCCAAGCGACAGCCACCCACCCACGCGTCGTGATGACCGCATGACTGGCCGCGGCCAGGTGGATTTCAGGTGGGCTGTTTGTGTGAGAAATTGAGAATGACAGCTTCCCCACTACCCGCACCCGGCTTCCCCCGACATTCCCCTTCCTCGACCGGACTGCACTGTAAGATCTGCTGCTGCCTCGATCCGCCTCGATACCTGCAGCTGTCGCTGCTATTAAGTTTCACCCACCCCTACCCCTCCCGACCTGTGCCCCGCTCACACACTTCGAAACCGGTATGTCCGCAAACAAGGTGCTGACCGGCGTTGGCGTGATCATCACGAGGGCAGCCAGCCGACAGATTCTTCTCGGGCAAAGGCAAGGGCCCTGCGTGGGTGGGCACAGGCAGGGGCTGGGGGCTGGAGAGAGTGAGATATCTACCTGTTACCGGGCTCCTGTCATGATTGCGACACACTTAAGTCTCCTGCCCTGCTCTCGTACATCCCTGAAGCGTTGTGCATGATCAAGACACCCGTGTCGGCGTGGGTTGAGTTTCACATAAAGAACACACACTAGGTTGGTGTAGTGGCTACCAGGGTTTGTGAGGCAACCTCAAGATACGCATGATGCATGGATGGAGCATGGATGGAGCATGGGGCATGGATGGAGCATGGTGCATGGCGCATGGATGGAGCATGGTGCATGGCGTATGGATGAAGTATGGTGAATGGCTCATGGATGATGCATGGTGCATGGCGTATGTATGAAGCATGGTGCATGGCATATGGATGGAGCATGGTGCATGGCATATGGATGAAGCATGGTGCATGGCGTATGTATGAAGCATGGTGCATGGCACATAAATGGAGCATGGAGCATGGTGCATGGCGTATGGATGAAGTATGGTGCATGGCTCATGGATGATGCATGGTGCATGGCTCATGGATGGAATATGATGCATGGCTCATGCATGGAGCATGGTACATGAATAAAGCATGGTGCATGGCTCATAGATGGAGCATGGTGCATGGCGTATGGATGAAGCATGGTGCATGGCACATGGATGGAGCATGGTGCATGGCGTATGTATGAAGCTTGGAACATGGCTCATGGGTAGAGCATAGAGCATGAATGTAGCATAATGCATGGCATATGTATGAAGCATGGCACATGGCGTATAGATGGACCATGGTGCATTGCGCATGGAGCATGGTCAATGGCACATGAATATAGTATGGTTCCAGGATAAAGCGTGCTGCATGGCACATGAGGACGCATGGGAAATGCAGGATGCATGGCACATGGAGGACGCATGGCAATGGCGCATGGCGCCTGAATGAAGCATGGTGCATGGCACATTAATGAAGCATTATTGGTGCATGGCGCCTTAATGGCGCATGGTTGATTTAATGAAGCATTAAGCAAGGTGTGTGGAGCATGGTGCATGGCACCACCATGGCATGACAATCGGGGACAGCTTGAGTTTGTGTCATCTAATCAATCTCTGCATGGCACCCCACATTGTCTCCTTCTACGGTCCGACTTCTGAAACCACTTAAAATCACCATTAGGAAACATATCATGGATTATAAGCCGGGGGATGGGTCCGATCCCCTAGGTGACAGGGGCCTTGTTCTACCTGAACGTTGTTGTTTTGATTCAGGACTTTTCACCTTTTCAGGAGATGGCATAATGATGGCATCCCCTGAAAAGGTGAAAAGCCCTGATATAAACACTTCACCCGTTCAAGTGGAAAGTCAGAGAACAGGAAGGGAGAGACAGCCCTTATAAGTATGTGTGACTGCATGAAGGGGCATGTAGCACGGCTCAGCGAAATGTTTTCGAGAGAATGTGCATTGTCCGTCAGCTTCAGCACACCCCAACCTGCTGCCAGGCTGTTGAAGGGTCAAATCATAATCATTCGGTGTATGTGCCAATAGAGCCGCCCTTGCTCATTTGGTGTGTGCCTCACCTGCAGGAAGGGCTCGCACGGCGCAGGAACATTCGCGCTGCCCGGCGGACACTTGGGTGAGGACCCGGAACCCTGAATACTGAAACCCTGAACCTTCAACCCCTGCACTATGAAACCTGGACCCTTCCCCTGGAACCCAGTGCTCTGAACCCTGAACTCGCAACATCTGAACCCTGATCCCTGAAAAGCCCCTATGGCCTGAACCCTGAAGCCTCGCCTGTTGTTTTTACGGAAGAGCAGGTTAAGCTAAGCTCAGGGTCTAGGGTTTAGGGTCTCGCTCAACCCTGAGGATCCAGGCTGCAACCTTAACCCTTAACCCTCAAGGCTTGCTGATCCTTAAGGTTGTTGCTGTCTTTGTTGCAGCTTTGGCCATTAGGTTGTTCTTGCTGTTGTTGCAGCTTCCGCCGTCAGGTTGTTGCTGTTGTTGTTGCAGCCTCCGCCGTCAGGTTGTTGTTGTTGTTGCAGCTTCCGCCGTCAGGTTTTTGTTGTCGTTTTTGATGTCATTACAGGGTTAATGTACCTTCCAAAAGCCTTGTTTGAAAATACCAGAAGGAGCCAACCGGGAAAAAACCAGCACAGAAAATCAAAACAGAACCACTACCACCCACAACGAGGACTAGCCAAGGGCACCCAGAACCAACTCTACAAAATAATGAAGAGAGCAGGGAAACAAACTAAAACCCCAAAACAAGCTATACAAAAATCGCCAGGTCCAGGAGTGCCATCGACTTCGTTTTCGCTGCAGCGGCTATGCACCGAATCGAAGGCCTGAGTTCAGATTGCTCTTGTTGCGGGGTCAGTGCATCCACCTATCATTTCCTGTCTATGCTTGTAGATTGTTTCCGCTTTCTCTGCCCTGCCTGACCGCTCCGCCCCGCCCTATCATAAACGTGTAAATGAGGGTTGTGCAAAAAATCTTATAAAAGTTTATATAAGGTTAGACGAGCTGCTTACCCCAAACTACCCTGAACCCTAAATCGTTACCCTCAAAGTGAAACCCTGAAACCATGCAAGACCTACAGCCTAGTCGCTTCATGGCTCTGGAGCTCATTCCATAACTCTAAACCCAAAACCCTAGTCGCTTCATGGCTCTGGAGCTCATTCCATAACTCTAAACCCAAAACCCTAGTCGCTTCATGGCTCTGGAGCTCATTCCATAACTCTAAACCCAAAACCCTAGTAGCTTCATGGCTCTGGAGCTCATTCCATAACTCTAAACCCAAAACCCTAGTCGCTTCATGGCTCTGGAGCTCATTCCATAACTCTAAACCCAAAACCCTAGTCGCTTCATGGCTCTGGAGCTCATTCCATAACTCTTAACCCAAAACCATAGTCGCTTCATGGCTCTGGAGCACATTCCATAACTCTAAACCCAAAACCCTAGTCGCTTCATGGCTCTGGAGCTCATTCCATAACTCTAAACCCAAAACCCTAGTCGCTTCATGGCTCTGGAGCTCATTCCATAACCCTAAACCCAAAACCCTAGTCGCTTCATGGCTCTGGAGCTCATTCCACAACTCTAAACCCTAAACCCTAGTCGCTTCATGGCTCTGGAGCTCATTCCATAACTCTAAACCCTAAACCCTAATACCTGATCGCTTCATGGCTCTGGAGCTCATTCCTGCATGCCATCCTAACCGGATGCGGCCACCCTCCTCCTTCTGTGTTGTGCGACTGCAGAGTACGGAGAGGGCTTCGCAGAATGTGCCGCGAGGGAGGTGAGAGTTATGGACTGAGACTTAACCCTAAACCCGTAACCTATAACATAAAACATGAATCTCAAACCCTTAAGACTTCAACCTGCAACCTGACAGATGCTATGGGAGGCAGGATGCCTGAATTTGCTTAAGTAGCGGCGTGAATTAAGGCTGATACAGGTGTTGGCAGTTGGCATAAATATTAAACATGTTGATAAAAGCTGTCGCGAGGGAGGTGTACGTCATGGACCGCAACATAAGGCTTCAGCTTCAGCTTGAAACCCTAAGCCCTAGACCCGGCACCATACAACCTGAACCCTGATCCGGAACCATACAACCTACAGCCTGCAACCTCAGAGATGCTGTGGTATGCAGAGACCCTGACCCTAAAGTCTGATGGGGAGGGAGAGCGTTGAAAGTTTAGGATCTAGAAGCTTCACGCGTCTGACTGCGTCTGGCTGCCTGACTGCAGGTGCTTGAGGAGACTGGCATTAAGCTTGACCTCGCAAAGGTTGCTTTCGCCTACGCCACCACGGACGTGTTCCCCGACCTCGGCAAGCAGTATGTGACGGTGGGTTTGTTTCCGATTTCAGGGTTCGGGCTAAGGGTTTAAACCTGTAACCTGGAAGTTCAATTATTTTGTTACCGTATGTTGCCTAAGCCACCACGGAGGTGATCCCCGACCTTGGAAAAAAGTATGTGACAATGAGTTGTTTCCGTTTCCAAACTTAAAGGCAATTCTTTTTATATGTTCAGACATTGATATGGATGTAGTCCCAGGCCTAGGCAATACAACAAGTACGTCACGGTGATTCCCCCCGAGTTGTAGGCTGAAGGTACATGGCCAGTTTTTGTAATCATTGATGTTTATAGCAGCTCTGCCGAGGGCTAGATTACTCACGGCAGACCAGCGCCGGCGGCAGCTGCACGAGGGATGAAGGTCACTGCTGAGGAGGTACTGCTGGTGGTCAAGGATGTACTGTCGAGGGTGTCTCGCCAGTGCTTGAGGTTGTACTGTTGAGGATGTACTGCCTGTGGTCCAACGTGTACTGTGAAGGGCGTACTGCCGAGGGTGTCCCGCCAGTGGTTGAGGTTGTACTGTTCAGGGTGTACTGTTCAGGGTGTCCCGCCGGTGGTTGATGTTGCACTGTTGAAGATGTGCTGCCTGTGGCAAAGGCTGTACTGCCATGGGTGTGCAGCCAATGTGGCAAACATGTATTGTCATGACTGTGCGGTACGCCGCTGCCGCCGCCGCAGTACACCTAAATGCCTAGGGGGCATGCCAGCATAGATGAGGGCAGGGCAGAGGTCAGAGTCAGGCCATGGCTGTCGATCAGCTAGGCCTGACCAAAGGCTTGTGGCTTACGGGGGGGGGCCCAAGCAGCATGGCTTGCAGTGCAATATTCCCCCCAGCTGTCCTGGGCAGTACTGGGCGGTACTGGGCGGTACTGGGCGGTACTGAGCTGTGCTGGGCTGGCCAAGCTCCGCCCTCGGTTGTCCCAGTAGTGAACGCCCGGCTGATCAGATGAACCCAAGACCTTGAACGGGTGAAGCCCCAAACAGTTTGTCATGTCTGCAATTAAGAAAAAATGGAGGTATAGATCTAGGATCTAGATTCACTTATTGAGGATTTATCTGGAGCACCTCGTTCCGCGCTTGCGACATTGCTGATTATTCTGCCCCGCCTCTGGTCATGGTAGCACAATATAGCACGATACGGGACAGATTGGACCTCGCCTACTTGCAGGCGAGTCTCCTCACTAAGCGCTGGATTGTACTTCCAAGGTAGCACGATACGGCAAGATACGGCACGGGTTGACTCAGCTGCGTTCATGCGTCGGAGTGGAGGCCTCTGTTATTTTCAGTCCTCTTGAATTTAACATTTTGAATTTAGATTCCTCCATTGTTTATATTTTTGGCTCTCACCTCTCCTCCTTTCATGTCCTTGCCATCCCGCCCCACCCACCGCCACTCAGATCTTCATGCAAGCCACGGTCGAGGAGGTGAGGGTTCAGGAGCCGAAAGATGCAGCCGGAATATCTATTAAATGACTGAATGATGTGTTGAAGCTCTGGTACGGTATATCAGTTTTCCGAAATTATGTCAGATCTTCATGCAAGCCATGGTTGAGGAGGTGCAGGTTTGGGAGCCCAAAGGCGTGGCCGGGACCTCTTAAACGATGCCTTTTAATTGAGATAAGTTCCTGAGATCAGCAGGCTAAGTGTGAACCACGGAGGAGCAGGCTAGGGTTTGGGACTGAAAGGATCAGCCTGAACCTCTCAAACGAGTAATCTTTGTGCAAAGGAGTCATATTCATGCGAATCATCTTGATCATTATGATGCAAATGAGTGGTCTTAGTTCGTATCAGGTTTCTGATATTAGATCTGGCGTCATGCGGACCACCGTCGAGGAAATACACCATGCCCCACGCGACCCCCCCCCATGTCTTCTCTCACACCATGCCACCACCCTCTGCGCCTGGTCGTGTTGTTACACAGTCCACTGAAGCTGAAAACGTGGAGCCCGACAAGTGTGAAAGCTGGCGGTGGTACGACTGGGGGGCCATGCCCTCGCCCCTGTTCAAGCCACTGGCAACCCTGCTCAACACGCCGTTCCGGCCGACCACTGGCAGCTCGTGATGAACTCTGGAACCTAGGTGGCGTTGCGACGATTTTTTGCATGACTACGAATACGGGCAACTCAGTTGTGACAGCAGGCCCGTTTGTCCGTGTTTGTGTATAAATGATGAGGTCTTTGCAGGGCGTGCGCGTGGTTATAGCATCATAAATTGCGAATTTTGAATCTCGCTTCAAATTTGTATCCATGTCACGTGTTACTATTGCGGTACAAACCTGCACTGGATGTATCATTCTGCCATACCGTATATAATGTACACATGGAACTAGTTACGCTGCGTATGGCGCCATACTGAAGTGATAGAACACTTCGTATAGGAGCTCAAATCAAAGTTTGTCATTGTTGGGAAGTCGATGCCGTAGAGCACCAGGAGAGATAAGTGGAGAAGCTTATGTTTGAGATCAAAGCTGCCGCGAGAAAGGCTGTTTGGTATGTTTTGATGGTAGGTTGGGAGTAAATGGACCAGCTGATAAAGCTGGAGAGTGTATTTTCTTGTCAAGGGCAAATGAAGTCAAGTACTGGATTGCCTTGTTGCTAGATCTGGGATTGCCACAGTCAATAACAATACACCTCTGGGCCCTGCTCAAAAAGGCTCGGCCGCGTGGGTGCCCAACTGTCCCGCTGGAAGAAAAGAAACTGATTGCCACAGTAGGGATTCCGTTGGGGCACATGCGGGCAGCTCGAATGCCAAAGAAAGGGTCGACTGCATGTTAGACTACTGAATAGAGCACTGGGTAACAGTCCAAGTGTGTGGGGGACACAAGAACGAAAGAAATAATGCATGGAGAGAGCCAGACAGCTCATAAGCAGTACTGATAAGTGAGTGTGAACATTCAAATTTAAAACCGGAATACACAAAAGAAGTGCATGCGACCTATGGCCATTAGAGGCATGTGGACACTTAAAACATTAAGGGAACAGATAAGAACCCCGCCCCCCATTTGGTCAATACAGGGGGCCTAGTGCAACAAAACCGAAATCTGTAAAAGGAGGTCCCCCATCTATCGGGCATGACCGCCGACTCAAATGAGCAGTCATTTATAAGACTTATTGGGCATCAACGTTGCCAAAATTTCGCAAATTGTACATGAAGATGATTGGTGCTGAAGGAGCTCGCGTGAGACAAAGAGAGGACCCCAAATCCCACGGCATACATGTGGTGATATGTTGGAGCATCTCAGGCACAGTCAAGGCACGCGATGCAAGGCGCTATCAAAACGGTAGCTAAATCGAATCAGAAATCAGTCGGATCACAAACAATCCACCCCTCATGCTAGGAAGGATAGCAGCGGGGGAAAATATATTGTATAATTATACACGAGTAATGATGCATCTGCTTGCACCATCTCCTGGGAGAAGAGTAAGATATAGAAGCCGTGACCAAGCCAACGTTTCAGCCATGCACGTCACTACAAGGCTGCCCGCGCCATCACCCCTCACAACCAATTCAGCTATGCATGTGACATGATGTCAGTGGTCGGCTGCCTATCGGCTGCCTGGCTGCCCACTCCATTGATTCCCACTCACGACCAACTCAGCCATGCATGTCACATGATGTCCGTGGTCGGCCGCCCGCTCTATAGCCCCTCACGTCTTGACCATCATGGTGTCGAAATCCTTCAGCAAGCTGTTGACATGGTTCAGCAAGTCATCCAATGGGCTGCCATTCACCGGCGGCCGCCTGCCGTTGCCGCCTCCGCCTGCAGTCCCCGCTCGGCCGTTGCCCCGCGTCGCTTGCTGTGCCGGAGAGGCCAGGCGGTAGTCACCGGAGGGGTGGTACGTGGAGGTCAGGCGTTGTACCTCGTAATCAAGGCCTGCAGAATGAGAGGCAGGTGTGGGGCGCGTCAGAGGTAGATGAGAGGTCTCAAGTGACAGGTAGACAAGGGGTATGTGGGGGGCAGGAGAGAGGTATGTGAGGGGCAGGTGAGAGGTATGTGAGGGGCAGGTGAGAGGTATGTGAGGGGCAGGTGAGAGGTATGTGAGAGGTCAACAAGAGGTCGGAGAGAGGAATGTGCCAGGTGGGTGAGAGGTAGGGAGGGGCAGGCGATAGGGGTGTAGGGGAAGGGATGAAGTAGCAGGAGATCAAACTACTCTTGCCTTTGCCCTGGATCAGAAAACCCTTCACCCCCAATGCCGATAGCACGCACCAGGGAGGTATCCGGCGGCCTCGTCTTTTCGCGGCCCGTCCCTGGCGCCCGAGTCAGCGTACCCCGCAGAGGCCCTGCTGCCCTCCCCGCCGGGCTTCGTCGGAGAAGGCGGGAGCTTTCCTCCCGGCCGCCAAGCCGCCACGCTGCGCCGCGCGGATGCCAAACGGTTCCCGCCTCCCGCACCTCCGCCACCCCGGCTGCTGCCGCCGCCGCCGCCGGACGTCGAGTCCCGTTGCTCCGCGCCTGCTCGAGACGGCGGCGACGTGGCGTGTGGCCTGCTGTGGCGGTTCGTCGGCCGGTGGGCAGCGGCAGCGGCGGCGGCGGCTCCTGCGCTGCTGGGGCTGTGTGGGTCATTGTAATACGTGCCGTGTGAGGTGCTTTGCGGGCCGGAGGGGTGGTACGCGCTGTGCGAGGTGTGCTGCTGGCTGGACGAGTGTTGTGCGCCGGAGGTATGTTGCGGACCCGGTCCATAGGGGTCCCGGGTGTTGCGAGGCGCGGCCTCCTGATACGAGGGGTGTTGCGCGTTGGAGGTATGTTGCGGACCAGGTGGGTCGTAGTGGCTCCTGGCGTTGCGAGGAGCGGGGGCATCTGGGATGTACTTGTGCTGCTGGTCGGAGGCATGCTGTTGGCCAGAGGGGCGCTGAGGTCCAGGGCTGTAGTAGTGGCCCCCTGTGCGGCGAGGAGCAGCCTCAGGGAAGGGCGGCTCCGTGTCCTCCTCGGTTGGTCGGCTGCGAATGGCAAGGCGTGACACCGGATGAGGTCAGGGCGAACGGCAGAGAACCTCAGATCTTTGGTTTCGTGATGCGTCAAGATTTTCAGCCTCTGGGATTTGAGGTTTTAGGGTTCAGTAACCCAACACCTATTCAACATACCGGTAATTCGTAATAAATTTTCGGCTGCACATGCGGCCTCTACATTTTATTGTGGTCCTGGCGATGGCCACATGGATAAATAAATAATAATAGGCAAACAAGTGGGTGGATTAAGGAAGCCGCCCATTTTGGCCGAAGCATAAGCCATGGCTACCATGGCACAGAGTGTGTCTCTTCTAGCGATGGGCACATTGCCAAGTGAGCAACCCACAATAGAACAGGAGGTGGCATGGATTCAGTACACAGAATTGTACACTATATAGGGTTTAGTACACGGAATTGAACAGGGTTTGGTACTGATATCGTTTCCTAGGTCACATGGTCTAGTACCCATAGTTCAGGTATTGCCTCTCCAGGTCACAGGGTTTAGTACCGGTGTTACTCCTCAGGTCACAGGGTTTAGTACCGGTGTTACTCCTCAGGTCACAGGGTTTAGTACCGGTGTAACTCCTCAGGTCACAGGGTTTATACCGGTGTTACTCCTCAGGTCACAGGGTTTAGTACCGGTGTAACTCCTCAGGTCACAGGGTTCAGTACCGGTGTTACTCCTCAGGTCACAGGGTTTAGTACCGGTGTAACTCCTCAGGTCACAGGGTTTAGTACCGGTGTTACTCCTCAGGTTACAGGGTTTAGTACCGGTGTAACTCCTCAGGTCACAGGGTTTAGTACCGGTGTTACTCCTCAGGTCACAGGTTTCAGTACCAGTGTCACTCCTCAGGTCACAGGGTTTAGTACACTTGTCAGGTCAAATTGGTACCATCTGGCGGTACACAGGTTGGCTTGTTTTCGCTGGTACTGTTTTTTAGGGCAAACCGCCCTACAGCAGATTCGAATTGCCTCCCCTCATAATGAATGCTGTTTAGAGGTGAGGTTTTTTAACAAAAATCATTCTTGGTACCAGTATGACTGCGCAAGTTTCAGTCGGAAATCTAGAGTTTGCGTCCATATTTTTGCCCGAGCGGAGCACAAATAAACAATTTAAACCGAGTGGAGGTAATTCAAATCTATGGGGGACTACGTTAACACCAGGAGTATTATACCAGACCCCTAGTTATACCAGCAGATCTGATTTTCCTTTGCTCAGGTGCAAAATATTTTCTTTTTTAATCTGCCCTCTGGGCAGAATCAATTGTTCAATGCCTTGCCTTGCCCTCTGGGCATAATTTTTTGCATACGGTACCTCTGTGGCGTGGTATGACTTTCCGCTCCATGCCTTCATACCTTGACACTGTCCTAGGCCTCACGTGCGACCAGTCTAGCTTTTTGGCAGCTACTGCCTGGCTCCTCCGCTTCAGGAACGGCTTGGCAGATGACGAGGGCGCCCCCGCCGCTGCCCCTGGCGGAGAGGCCTGCCTCTGCTGCTGCTTTTGTTGATGCTGATGCCGAGGGCCGGCAGCAACCGGCGCACACTCAGAGCTGACCCATCCGGAGGACCGGCCTTCGCCAGGTGCTGCAGCGCCCCTTAGCGGCAGCTGCAAATGCTGCTGCTGGCGCGCAGGCGCGGCGGCAGCGGCGGCGGAGCCGCCGCCTCCGCCACTGCTGCCGCGCGCTGATGCGTTGCTCCCACCCGTTGACGCGACACCCCGCGTTCTCCTGAGGTTGAAGTCCTCCTCTTCTACGCGGCCGGAGAAGCCGCTGCCGCTGCCGCCGGCAGCGCCTCCGCTCACCTCGACCCCCGCCCGTGACGACACCGCCGCTGCTGCCGCCTGCATTCTCTGACGCTTCAGGCGCAGGAGGGCGGACGAAAGGGACGGCGCGCCGCCAGCCGACGGGCCGGGGCCGCTGATAGAGCGTGCGGGCGGCTCAGCGGATGGGGCTTCAGTGGTCGTGGTCGTCGTCGTCGCCGTGCCTGCATGCTGTCGAGCTGGCGAGGTGGTGGCACCACGTCGCACCTCCCCAGATGGGTACTGGTGCTGCTGCTTTGGTAGGGAGGAAGGAGGGCTGGGGTGCCGAGGGGCCGTGTGGGCTGCTGAAGGGCTGGGGGAGCGAGGGGGGCTGGGGACAGAAGGAGCCGAACCAAGAATCGGCTTGTCTGCAAAAATAAGGAAAAGGGCGGGGCTCAGGGTTGAGGATTGGAGTGGGGTAGGGCGCTATTACAAGGGGAAAGTCAGATCTAGATCAGATCAGGATCTAGGTCAGATCAGGAAAACCACCATTGCACGCGTCCAAGACTGGTGCCAGTATTGGTAATACGGTACGTCCCTTGTACCGCACCGTACATCTCTTGTACCGCACGACTGTGGATGCATCATTGGTTCCTGCGTGATGGCCGTGGGATGACCGTGCACATCAGCAGCTGTCCGCCTGAAGAATTAACATGCTCTCAGGCGAACGGCTGGTAGCGTTTGCAGCAACTAACGGAACACGTCATCACACGAAAATGTTCTGAATGTGGGAAGAAATAGAGCGGTGGGATGACGCTGCGCATCAGCGTACAGATTTGAACCCCCTCCAACCCATGGACAATGAGAGGGGCCAGGGTGTGTGCCCCTATCATACTCCATCACAAATAACAAAAAGCTACAAAAACCGTAGTCGCGGAAAGGGGCCTGTCACTTATGGGGTCGGACGAGTCCCCCGACTACCGCAGTCGACCCCTGGGGTGGGTTCTTTCCGCACGAAAAGTTTTACTGGCGTCCAGGACTTCAGCTTCTTAGTACGGAACGAAAGTACGTTTTTTTTCCAGTCCGTCCAGGCCGACCCAGGTCGCGACCCCCCCTCTTTGGGGGGACTCGTCCGACCCCCTGAGTGGCAGGCCCCTTGTCGCGGACGTGTTTCGTTGTTTATGAAGTTTGTTGCTGCTTAACAAGCTGTTTTGGCGCTGTTTTTTATTTGTTGCCCCTAAACATGAACAATTCCAGTCAAAAACATTTCCACAATTGATTTCGTCGCTCCCTGAACAACAAAATAAAATAAAACAATAAAATACGTCCGTGACTACGGTAACTAATATTAAATACCGGTACCTAAAATGACAAATTATAAATAATGAATTACCGTCAAGCCCCATCGATTTCCATGACATTCCCATCATCTTGTGCGCCAGTTGTCGAATTTCGTTCAAGCAACGGGTTTCCCACAGGTGCAAGGATGAAGACAATGGGGTCTTCAAACAAAGGAAACCGCCTATAGAAACCCTCTACCTGTACCGTAGATTGGATTTGCGTTCCCTCGGGCATCAAACCAATATTTCTTTTATGCTGCCCTCAGGGCCAATTGTCGACAAAAGCTCTTCATTTCCGACTGAAAACTGGCGTTGACAATCGTTACGGTAATTAGTAAATGCAGTGATCCCTCAACCCCAAACAACGTTAATTACGAGGGAGGGCACAGCTCATCTACAGTAATATGGAAGAATATGTAGGACATGCAGAAAGCTGCGAGCCTGCAGATCAGTGCGGTGCCAATTGCGGTCCTAAAGGTGGCTGAATTACGTAGCTGAGTTTCAGTCACCGTAATTGCAAGGCAGATTCAGCTACTTTTTCCAGTAATGGACCGTCATAATCTCCACGGTTTATGAATCACGGCAGCCACCTGGCCGTGCGCCTTCCTGACTGTAACAAGACCGAAAAACATACCACCCGGTAATCGAATACCGGTAGCAGAAATAAACCCAAAATGGCCACGCCTGTTTTCCTCTATTCCGCACTTTCACCCAGCCATTCAAATGAGGCAAATCTCGGTGGGAAGCATCATTACTTATGTCCTCGAGTATTGTATAATAAGTTTGCCTTCCCGCATCCCTAGGAAAACATTTTTTTTATTAAGCCCCGCACCCCTTTTTCATTGTTTATGAAATGTCCCCCCTGGGGGAGATTTCATCGTTTATCACGCACTGCCCAATTCCGACTGATTCCAATCGCTTCTAACAGATTCCGCCCAGCGACGTTATCGCCCACCCCTGATAGTACTTGCTTCACGCGGCTTATCGCGCAACCCTGGTAAACTATACTTCTGTGGGAAGGCAAAGCTAATCAACGTTATGACCTGGGGCCATTTATTTATAAGGCCTACAAAAGCTGTGTACTAGTACTAGTACCGGTAGCTGCGGTAAAAAAAGACGACCCTATGAAAAACCCATAACACCAGTGAGCCTGGACAACCAAGGCGCTCACGCACGGACCTTCACTACTCCGTCGACGCACGCCCCCGCCGCCGCCGCCTGCACCGTCCCAGGAGTGCAGCTGGCGAGTCGCAGGCACCTGCGTGCCCATGTCCGCCGAGCTCCTCCGCGCATCCGCAGCCCCGCCTGAAGCTTCTGCACCTGCCCCAGCAGCGGGCGGCGACGCACCCGGCTGGTTGGTCAACCCCTGTTCCTCCTGCTGCCGCTGGCGAGTCAGAAAGGCAGACCCGGGCTCTGTAGGAGACCTGAAGCTGGTGCTGCCCGGGGCGCCCAGAGGGAGACTGCCGCCAGGCAGGCCCTGCAGCGGCATGCCCCAGGCCAGTGCCGGGCCTGCCGCTCCCGGCACTGGGCTTCCCCAGGCCATGGCGCTGCTGCTGCTGCTGCGGCCTGCGGGCGACGCGGCTGAAGCTCCAACCAAAGGGGACTGCAGCCAGAAAAAAAGTCAGCAAAAGAGCCACAGCCAAAATCCAGCAAGAGGGGCCAGCACAAGCAGAGTCGGCAAGAAAGCCAGCAAAGGAGACTGCAGCCAGCAAAGGAGACTGCAGCCAGCAAAGGAGACTGCAGCCAGCAAAGAAGACTGCAGCCAGCAAAGGAGTGTCAAGGTAAAATTTGCGTGACCCTGCAGTGATGATGCACTGGTGCAGTATCGGCATAACATGTGAGTACCGGTACCATAGTTAAAGCAGATACAGTATACCAATATTTGTTTTGCCTTCCCTCAGGAGCGAATAAAATATGTTTTAATGCCGTCAGGGCGATTGTTGATGAAAATCTCGTTTTCTGACTGAAGATTGACATGGGCGTTGGCTCTTCGTATTTGCAGGCATCCCTCATCCCCAAACAGCATTAATTGCGAGGCAAGGCTAAGCAAATCCACAACACCAGGACAGGCCGGGTAACAGCATGATGCATGACCGCGCACCAGTGCGGCAATACTGGTTGCGTGACATGCGAGCAATTCACCAGGTGAGTCAACTTTGGGGACAGACAAAAAGAGTGACCTTGGCTGTTGTGGCTTGTGGGGTTTTGCAAAGCCACTCGCGACATCTGGCGCCAGATGCGAAACCCTACAAACCACATATTCAGGTTGTGGCAATGCATCTGGCATCGCATGTTTTGGACATCTGGCACCATAGCCTGGGACGGAGCGTACAAGGGCTTAGGGTTTAGGGCGAGGCATCATATGAGGGTTAAGGGGTAAGTGCAAGCATGATGAGGGTTAAGGTGTAGGACAGGGCATGATAAGGGTTTGGGGTTTAGGGCCGAGCATACGAAGGTGTAGGGTTTAGGTTTAGGGTGTAGCATGATAGAGGTTCAGCTGGAAAGCGGGGCATCACAGGCTGAAAAAGGACTGACCTGAGCTGCCGGCGACCATCTCCAGCCATCGCCTCCCGGGCTTGCCGCGGCGCCATCGCTGCTGTACGCAACGCTGCTGCCCCCATACGCAAATCCGCCGGAAGCAGCGGAAGCCCCGTCATGACGCTGCCACTGCTGCTGCTGAGCTGGGAGGCTGAAGTCCAAAGACGTCCCCGTCGCACCGTGCCCCAAATTCAGGTCCATGCCCGGAAAGAGGCCCGCCGCCGCCGCGGCGGCAGTGGCGGGCGGCGGCGCCGCCGCCGCCCCAGCCCTGCTGATCGCCGCGTCAGCCGCCCTCTTCATGGCCTCGTAGCCGCTGGACCCCAGCGTGTCGGTCAGGCTGCGGCGCCGGCTGCGGCGCACGAGCAGCCCAGAGGGCGGCGGCGACGTCTCACCCATTAGCAGCTCCGATGACGATGACGGCGAGTAAGAGGAGTAGCGCGCGGACGGGGAGCTCGCCCCGCTCGTCCGGCGACGCCCGCGCTCGGCGGTGGCGGCGCCGGCTGGCATGCGCGTGCGGATTGGTGCGGCTTTCAGGTGCGGGGAGGCGTCAGCCTCAGTTGGTGCCGCGGATGCTGTCTGTGCTGTGGCAGCTGATGTAGAAGCCACCGTCGCCGCTGTCGTCGTCGCTGAGCGATGTGGCCCACCCATGTCCCCCTCGATGGGCTGCTGCTGCTTTTGCTGAAGCTTCCACTGCTGCTGCCTCAGCAGCTTGAGCATGCTCAGCCGCCCCAGTGTGCCCGCATCGGCCGCCGGCTGGCTGGCAGGCAACCCGGCCTCCGCCTCCTCATCATGTGTCGGCCCAACGACGCTTCCACGGTGCTCTGATGCCGCGAGTGCACTATCGCCCGCGGATGCCCGCCCCAATGAAGATTCTTTCACCTCCTCTAAAGGGTCCACCAATGAAGATTCCTTCCCCCCCTCTAAAGATTCCCTCCCCTCAGAGTCCACCAAGGGCTGCCGGAATGCCTCAAGAGGGGGCGTCGCTGCGGCGCGCACCGTTGCTGCCACTCTGGACGCAACCGGAGACGTGCCGTAGGGCAAGGGCGAGGGCGAGGGCGAGGAGGGTGTGGAGGGGCTGCTGCCGGACGAGTCGTCGTTTAGCCCACCCACGGGTGCTGGTGAGGAGGCATGCGGAGGTTTTAAAGAAGATGCAGGAGACGGCCGAGGCCAGGGCGACGTGGGGCCTGCCGCGCTAGAGCCTCGTCCAGGGTGTGCTTCTGATTGAACTGGTCCGTGGCCTGCCGCTACCGTCGCAGGGACCGGCGGGGCAGCAACCGCTGGCGCTGGTGCATCTGTAGGGCTGACGCCTGACACACCCTCTCCCTCCTCCTCCTCCCCCTCGTCTTTCACCGGAACAAAGGCTGAAGAGAAGACTGTTTCGTTCCGGTACCCCAAGGGGGAGCCCCCTGGTCGGTCGGCCGCTCCCACTTCCAGTACACTCCACTCCGTCCGCGCATCCCGCTCGAGGGCGAGCACCAGAGCTCCTCCCAGGCACAGCTCGCTGGGGTCTTCACAGACTGAGCCAACACCCGAGCCTTGCCGCCCCCCCCCCTCAGCACGAGGCATCTCAGCGGCTTGCTGACTCTTCTGAGCGACGGCGGGGGCGGCAGCGGCAGCACCCGCGTGGTGGTAGTGGTGGTGATGGTGGTGGTGGTGCAGCGGCCCTGGCTGGGGATCCTGGGGAGACGTAGCCCGCATGCCTCGCGAAACGCGCCCCTCCGCGGAACGCGCAGAGGAGGCAGCGACACGGGTCAAAGACTGCCCCGCGGCAGCCTCCGCAGCCGCGGCCCGGCAGCCGCCTGGCTTGGCCGCGAGCGAGCCACCTTTGCCTGCCAGCTGCATGTGGGCGCTGCTGTACAGCTCGGCCGCACCCACAAGGGGGTAGGCGGCCGGTGGCGAGGATGGCGCGGCGGGGCCGCTGCTGTCACTGTCGCTGTCGCCCATGTACCTTCAAGTGCGAAGGGCAGTACGGGGGGCAGTCCAATACTGACAACAGACAAGGAGGCGGTACTACGAACTGCGGTACAGTCCTGGCTTTTGACCAACTACCAGTGGAATCCCCCCGGGATATTAGGATAAATACCGGTAATGGTACCCAACAGCCCATTCCTGTTATCATCAGTAAAATAACCTAATCCTAGTCATTTGTCTTGACAGCATACCCGTGACCGGTGAAACTGGCTTTTATCTTTCAAGTGTTTAGGTTTGGGTGTAGGGTGTAGGGTGTAAGGTTGGGTTTAAGGTTTTGGTTTAGTTTTGTTTCCAGAACTTGTACTGAAAGTACACAAGGTCACAATCAGGACACGCACATTGTTCTGCATCCAGCAACGACGCAGCAGTCCCTGACACCTGCACGCTGACGGTGACAGAGGGTTAAGTCTGAGCCCTGAACACACATCAACAACTATTCAGCCGTCCTTTGAACCCGCACCACACAGTGACTTCATCAGTGCTGTGCAATTACTGAATGCCGTAACTCAAACAATTGTGTAAGTACCGGTAATTATGGTCCATTACTACCAGTAGTAAAAATACGGTAGCTGCGTTTGCCTTGAAGGTATCATACTTTCAGATTGCCTTCGCGCAGAAATATTGCTCACAAGGGGTGCGCAATGGGCTTCGCGGACTAGAAAAAAATCAGTACCTATGGTGCGCGATAATGACACTGGTTGGAATCGGTTGGAATCAGTCGGAATGGGGAAGTGCGTCCATTAAAAGCAAATAATATTTTTCCTACTGGTACGGGATATAATACCGGTAACGGTAAACTATTTAAATCCTGCTGGGCAGTACCGGTACCGTAGATTTGATTTGCCTTCCCTCGGGCATCAAAACGATATTCTTTTAATGCTGCCTGCAGGGCCAATTGTGGACACAAGCCCTTAATTTCCGACAGAAACTGGCGTTGACAATCGATAATGAGAAAATCCGTGGATCCCTCAACCCCAAACAACGTTAATTATGAAGGAAGGCAAAGCAAATCTACAGTACTACGCTACACCATTTTATTTTCTTACCGGTAGGAGTGCGTGAATGCTATTCAAAAGAAGTTAACGGTGGCTGGAAATCAGCTACGTAAATTAGCCACCGTAATGGTCACACCAAGAAGGTTAATCCAGTAGATTACCGAATTATCTGTAGGGTGTAGGGTTTAGGGATGTGCTTGTTTACAGTTCCGGGCGGTACTCTTTCCTGAGGCCGCACCTGTCCGGGGAGTACGTCAGCGTTGTGGCCTCATTGAAGTAGGCTGTTGCAGACCCCGGCGCAACAGGGTGTGACCCCGACGCAACAAAGTGTGACGTGAGGACCTGCCCCGCCCCGGCAAGCAGCAGCGGAGATGTCTCTGAGAAGGGGCAAGCGCCGCCGGCTGAACGGGCGCTGCTGCCGGCGCCCATACGCGTGGCCCCGCTGGACAACGCCGACGCGCCCGGCGGCGTACCGGCCGCGCCGATCTGCAGCGCCCACACCGTAGTACCTGTGCCGGCGCGGTCACTGCTGTCGCCCTGCCGTCCCTGCTGCTGACCTTCTAGCTGCCGCGGCCGGATCGGGCTCCAGCTGTCGCCGCCGCTGCCGCCGTACAGCCCTGCCCCGGCGGCCGGCGAGGCGCCGCTCCCATCGTACCCTCCACGGTAACTCCGGGCACCCCCCTCGCTGCTGAAGGCTGTGTAACTGGTCGCGCTGTACCCGGCGCCAGAGCCAGCAGAGCCGTTGGCCGGTAGGCCCTCGCCCTCACCGGGTGGTGGCAGGCCCGCCCCGTCACTGGGCCTGCCTGTAATGGGCACCGGAGGACTGCCGTACAGCACAGAGTCCTCTCCGGCAGGGCCACCCACGCCCGTCGGCGACGGCAGCAAACCCCCTTGGTAGGCAGGCAGCTGGCCGGAGGCTGAGAACCAACCGGAAGACTCCGGTGGGGATGGTCGCGAGGGCGGCGGCGGCGGCGAGGGCGTAGCGGCGGCATCTGCGGCGGGGGACCGTGACGCCTGCGGCTCGCTCAGGGCAGCCCGTGCCAGCTGCTTCTGCTGCTGCTCCTTCTGCCGTTTCTGCTGCTGCTCCTTCTGCTGCTGTTGTTGTCTCTGGTGGAGGTGTACCAGGGAGGGCTCCTCGACCACCTCCTCATTCCCATCAAGCTCGTGCGAGGCCAGCATGGCGCGTCCGCCGCGCGGCACCTGCTGCCTCTGCTCCTGGGCGGCAGGGAACGTCAGCGGAGCAGGACCAGGGTCAGGGGATGCTGCTGCTGCGGCTGCTGCTGCGGTTGAACCAACTTCAGGCAACTCGTCGACGATGCTTCCGGATGCAGCAAAAGAGAAGGACTGGTTGTCTTTCGCGGCGAGTGTCAGCTCGAGAAACTCGTCGGCAGACTCGTCGGCGACGTCGCCGCCGCTGCTGCTGCTGCCACTGCGGCTGTAGGCAGGAAGGCCTCTGTTGCTTCTTGGAGAAGGATTCCTGGACCCCATGTGAGACTCGCCCTGTGGTGAGATGAAGTTTGAGGTGAAGTTTGAGGTGAAGTATGAGGTGAAGTTTGTGAGATAAAGTTTGAGATGAAGTTTGCGAGGTGAAGTTTGAGGTGAAATTTGAGGTTAAGTTTGAGGTCAAGTTTGTGAAATGAAGTTTGTGAGGTGAGGTTAGTGAGGTGAAGTTTTTCAGTCAAGCCGAGAGGGCTTCACATTGGATGCATGGGACAGGCGTGCCCCTAAACCAGTACGAGTTCAAAATGCTGTGGTGAGGGTCTCGGCTGACCGACCTGCAAGAGAGCCGCTGACCACTAAGAGGGTCTGGGTCTGCCAGCCAGTGCATTACCAAAATCAGTGTTTCGTTTTCCGGCCATCAGTGCACCTTCGGCAGGCCGCCCCGCGGCCAACAAAGGCCCGATTGGGACTGGACCTGGACCGGCCAACGACTGGTGGCCAAAGCAACATGGCTGACCACAAACGCAGCTGCCGGCCAGAGGCCAGAGTGTAGCTGAAATGTAGCTGAGCCTCAAAAAAAGGAACATGGAAAGGAACGCTAAATGCTGACAAGTCAGCCACGGAATGGCCGCAGAAGAGTAAAACAAAACAAAAAAACAAAAAATATGGTTGCAGAACGGTAGGGTACACTAAAGCCTGGAAGCAGGCTGGGATGGAAGGGTGCTGTAACAAAGTGTCAGTCAATAAATAGCAACCGGGTGCAGTCCCCTAACATCTTGAGAATCCCTTTGGTTGAGTGATTCGAAACCCAGGCTTAAACAAACCCACGTGTGCGCAGTTGAGCAGTGCGCTATCCCCACCTGGCCATGCGAGGAGCCGGCCGTCGTGCGCATTGACGGCGATTGCGTCGCAGCGGCAGTTCGGGCGCCGGAGGCACCTCGTGCCAGCAGCGGCGACGGGTCCAGAGACGAGGCGACGCGCGCCAGCAGCGGAGACGGGCCCCCGGAGGCGCTATCAGAGCGGTCGGCCGCTTCAAACACGTCTTCAGAGCTGACCGACTCGGCGTCCGAGCTGTCGTCGTGGAACTTGTACATCTGCACCTGAAATGAGGTGGCAGTGTAGAACACACACACACTTACACACAGTCACACCGTTTGTTACAGGGTGAGCGCACTGCCGCACTACCATCCTGTCACCCCCGCCCCACACATGCAGTCCCTCGTGGGAAGGTTTTGGATAGAGATCTAGGAGATCTAGGAGCGTTTCGGTATTCATGGGTTTAATTTGCCTGTCAAGCTATGATTGTGCTTACTATATCTGTTCTCTGTCCCAGCGGGCAGCCAAACGAGGTCGGATGCGCATCTAAAATACTCCCTCCCCCCCCCCCCGACACACACACACACAACGCCACAACCACCACCACACGGTCACTCATATGAAGGTTGTGCATTGAGGACAGGTAGGGGTTCGGTATTCGCAAGTTGATCACCGTAGACATGCCAAGTGCCGAGCTATAGTTACCCAATAGTTGCCCTCATCTGTTGACCGGCTGAAAGAACTGAATACCTTTGCTTGTTCATCATTCAAGCACTGGTGCCTGCCTGAATGGTACACCCAGGGGCGGCGCAGGGACGTGCCCTACACCCGCACCTTGCCGGCAGTGCGTTCTTGACCCTGAACCTGCACCTTGCTCGCAGGGCAACCTGAACCCTAAACCCTCTACCACCTCAGGGCGGCGCAGGGATGTGCCCTACACCCGCACCTTGCCGGCAGTGCGCTCTTGACCCTAAACCTGCACCATGCTCACAGTGTGCCCTCAACCCTCTTCCCCGCTCACAGTGTGCTTTCAACCCTCAACCTGCACGGCTGCACTCCGCTCACAGTGTGCCCTCAACCCTCGACCTGCACCATGCTCACAGTGTGCCCTCAACCCTCAGCCTTAAGCCTGCACCCCGCTCACAGTGTGCCCTACGTCCGTCCGCTCGCCCATGCCTCCTCGGCTGGCTGCGCTGGCTCCCCACCCCTTCGATTGGGATGTTGCAGCAGCGGCAGCAGCCATGCCCGCTCGCTGCACTTTCCACTGCGCCGCATCTGACGGGCTGTTGCCAATGCTGCTTGCGGCACTGCCGCTGATCGGGCTTCCCTGGCGCTTGTCGCCTGCAGTAGCGAAGGCTGGGCCGCCGTTGCTACTTGCGCTCATGCGAGGGCATACAGGCGGCGGCGACGGGTGTGCCGAGAAGGCTCGCTTGGCAGACTGCTTCGGCTGGGCCGCCGCGGCAGCGGACGCCCCCCTCTCGGCTGCAAGGGTGGAAATATCCAAATTTTAAGGCGTCTGTACCGCAGATTTGAATAGCCGTCCCTCCGGAAAGCATTGATTATTTATTTTAATGCTACTCTCAGGGCTCCCCAAAAACACCTGACCCTTTAATGCCTGACTAAAAACTGGCGTGGTCGAGGAATGAACATGAGTATTTTGACCCACCGCTTCCCTCTAAATTATGAGGGTTGGCAAAGCACATCTACAGAAAAGTGTTGACAATTGTCATGAATGTAAGCAATGAACCCCTCAACCCTAAACGAGGTCAATTTTGAGAGAAGGCAATTCAAACTACTCACTCTCACTGCTGGTACCGGTATTTCAAACCGATCCGGCCTTTGGCAGCCACGGGGCTAACGGTGGCTGCGTAGACTGAAAATTGTCGGCGTCTGCAAACCCGCTTCTAAACAGGACACTGACCGGCCACAGCCGCCACCCGTGTGCAGTTTATACTTTTCCGGCTACTAGTCCACTGTCAAAGGGCCGCCCCCCCACACATTCGCCAAGGGCCCAATAGGGGCCAAACCTTGATCGGCCTATAGACACCCGAAGCCCGTATAGCATGGCTGCTGCGCATGGTGGCATAGGGCTGGCTGTGCATGGTGGCATGGGGCTGGCTGCACATGGAGGCCAGCGCGTGGCTGAACTATCGCTGCAGTGGACCTGAGCCACGGAAAAAGAGAGACTGTGCGCGTGGCACATATCAGGGAGCGCTCTTACCAGGACTGCCAGAAACGGCCTTTGCGATCCCGCCGTACGAGCTGCTCCTAGCCATGGAGGTGGGGGAGGCGGCAGAGGATGAGGCACCCCTCAGCATCGGTGAGCTCCGTTCTGCAGCCAGCGCGGGCGCTGCTGCCGCCACTACGCTCTCGCTCGTTGCTCGGAAGCGGGTCGGGGCAGCTGCCTGTGGCGGCCCATAGGGGGGTGTAGTGCCGCCGGGCACCTCCTAAGGTGGGGATGGGAGTTTAAGTTACTACATCCACGCCTCCCTGCAGCCTGTTCGTGAGGACAGCGCAAAACCGGAAAAAGGGGACTGGGGCGGAGGGCGGGTACTATGGCCAGCCCCCCACCCAGGAGGAAGGGCTGAGGCATCATGGCTTTTGTGGCTAAGTAAGCTGTCGTAGTCGATTATAATTCTAGAAATGTTTGAGTTCAGACAGCAAATGTCGCCTGGAATGGCAACCCACCCACACGCAGGCCACAATACTGCTATGGGAACTTTGGCCTTCTGATGGATGTAATTATATTTCAGGCAACGGTTGAACGGTGCTGTGTCTGACACGGGGTTAGGAAGACGGGGCAGGGCTTTGTTGCGTCCCGGGATGCTACTGAGTCCAAGGCTGTACAGATGTACAATGTTGTACATCTAACCAATAGAACGATCTTGAGGATCTGTCGAGGAGGCACTGACAGTATTGAGCCAGGTGGAGCTCTTTCCACCGCAATGCTCTGATCCATATTCAACGTTGTTAGCCGAGTGCTACAGGCTTGACTGACAAAGCAGGGCACCACTAGGAGGCGACTTGAAGGATGGGAGCCATCTTTTGGCACACTCGGGTGGCCCGGCCAAGCACCCTGGATATTTCTTCAGGGCGTGCTGCTAGGAAAGAGGGGGGGGGTCTTTCAATTGCGAGGGCTTCACGGGTGTGGCAGCAGTTGGATTAAAGCGCACATCCACAAACTATGCACATCTCTAGCTAGGGCACGCTACTCCACCATGGGCATTTAAAACCCCTGAATTGGTAGCTAAATCTTTACCTGCTTAACCTTAACCATAAATTCAGTCTTGATGGTGCTGTCACGGAAGGACATATGAATCCTGGACTAAACTGGGGCCATGCCACTGCAAATATCCCCATGCGCAGCGGATGTGCTTTCTTCTGAACGCCATGATGACTCTGGAAATGCTTTGTAAGACATCTTTGCCAAGTTGCCCAAGCAGCATGTCTCACCTCCATCAACTCGAAAGAGTCCAATGAAATGTTGTGCTGCATGCCATTCCAATATCTGGCACCCAGGTTCTTTGCCAGGTTGTCTCTGTCGGGCAAACGACCTACAATAAACTGTGAGGTGGGAAGGCGCAGATGATTATTTTCGCTGAAAGACTGGCGACCGCGGGACGCGCAGATTTGGTTTGAGTTGACTCCGAAAAAACAAATTCAGCATACGGGCGCACCTGCTGGTGTTGCGCCTCAATTTCGGCGAGTTGCCTGCCCATACGCAGTAGGTGGTATTGCATGTCGTTGTTGTTAAACCTGCTGCTGCTGCTGCTAGAGAGCCGCTGCTCAGTATCGGGAGGATCCTCCATCGTGACAGCTCACGAGTACTGGGAGATCGTAGGTGCCATCGTCAGGAAAAATCAATGTAAACACACAACTTAAAACAATGCCGAATGCAAGATTCCGCCCATGTTACCATGATCATACATCCAGTTCCAGTCCAGTTCACACCGCGATCGTGTCAGTTCTCTCTGTCCCCATCGGTGGACCCCATCCATGTGCTCTCAGTTTTGGATCTTCTCCGATGTGCTTGCTCCCATTTCCTGTTTGATAAAACAAACTCGCAATCGCAGCTACTGCAACAAATTTTAGAGGACCATACTCTCTTGGATCTCTCTCAATCTCGAAGCCTGCGCGTTTAGGGCTTGTCCAGTTGCTGTCAGGCAACGGGAATTAAATCCCTTCCTTTCACTAGCCAGCGCACCATCGCAAGGAAACGCAGCGCATGCCCCAGGCCCGTCCGTGCAATCGAGCGCACCCTGAGTTCTGAAAATGCAGACAACATACTCTTGAAAGCGAGGCCGCAACGTCTTGACGCCGCGGCTTAAACCTCCCCTACGCATGGACGCTCCCCTAAATGATGCTGCTCCGGGGGCCATCAGCCAAACACTCGCCTTCCTTCAAAGCCAGGTCCAGCAACAGCTGCAGCTCCTCTCTGAACAACAGGCCTCGCTGCTGCAGAGGACCAGCGCCCTCGCTGCAAGAGAAGCTCAGATGTCTGACCAGCAGCAGAAAGACCAGGCAAGGAGGCAAGAGGTGGAGAGCAAGGCCCAAGCCGTGCAGAAACGAACAAATGGATTGGACGCCGTTGAGAGGAGGCAGCGAGACAGGGCTAAGGAACTGGTAAGCCCGCCTAAGACACATTTCTTTCACAGGATCCCAAAAGTAAATGACCGACATGGCAAGAGGGCCTTCTTTTGCATGAGGCATCGCCTGGTGCATGGGTATGCCACACCGTGCATGGGACAGACCGTAAGACATACCGTGTGCTGCTGTTATAGGTGTTTCATGGCCATTTGTTTCTTGTGACATGGGTGTTGCATGGGCATGTCCATGCTGCCGACATGCATTTTGGATGGTCATGTATATGCTGCCGACACGCATTTTGGATGGTCAGGTACATGCAGCTGTCATGGGTGTTGCATGGGCATGCGCATGCCGTTGACATGGGCATCGCATGGTCATGTGCGCGCTGCTGCAAGGTCGTGAACATGCCGCTGACATAGGTGTTGCATGCGCATGAAGTGCATGGACTTACGCATGCTGCTGATATGGGTGTAGCATGGGGATGTCCATGCTGCGAATATGACTGTGGCATGTACATGACATACATGGTCATGTCCATGCTGCTGAACTGGGTGTTGCATGGGCATAGCATGATGTGCTATTGTGTTTTGTCATGTCTTTGCAGCTGGCATGGGTGTTGCACAGTCATGTGCATGCTAGTGCCTAGTGGTATGCGAAGTTTTGCATGGTGAGGTGCATGATGTGGTTGGGCATGTGCAAGCGGCCAAGATACGCATAGTATGGCTTCCTCTTGAGAACACGATGCTTTGTTTGATTGTTTCAGGACAAGGAGGAGCGATTAGCTAGTGCACGGCAGGAGGAGCTGGTCCGGCATGAGAAGGCATTGGGGCTGCTGAAGCAGCGTGTGGCGGAGCAGTACCATGCTGTGCTGGATGGTTATGCGGAGCTGCAGTCCAGGTGAGAGCTGTGTTCATGTTTAAGGCATTGGGGCTGCTGAAGCAGTGTGTGGCAGAGCAGTACCATGCTGTGCTGGATGGTTATGCGGAGCTGCAGTCCAGGTGAGAGCTGTGTTCCTGATTAAGGCATTGGGGCTGCTGAAGCAGCGTGTGGCGGAGCAGTACCATTCTGTGCTGGATGGTTATGCGGAGCCGCAGTCCAGGTGAGAGCTGTGTTCCTGTTTTAGGCATCGGGGCTGCTGAAGCAGCGTGTGGCGGAGCAGTACCTTGCTGTGCTGGATGGTTATGCGGAGCTGCAGTCCAGGTGAGAGCTGTGTTCCTGCTTAAGGCATTGGGACTGCTGAAGCAGCGTGTGGCGGAGCAGTACCATGCTGTGCTGGATGGTTATGCGGAGCTGCAGTCCAGGTGAGAGCTGTGTTCCTGTTTAAGGCATCGGGGCTGCAGAAGCAGTGTGTGGCAGAGCAGTACCATGCTGTGCTGGATGGTGATGCGGAGCTGCAGTCCAGGTGAGAGCTGTGTTCCTGCTTAAGGCATTGGGGCTGCTGAAGCAGCGTGTGGCGGAGCAGTACCATGCTGTGCTGGATGGTTATGCGGAGCTGCAGTCCAGGTGAGAGCTGTGCTCCTGCTTAAGGCATTGGGGCTGCTGAAGCAGCGTGTGGCGGAGCAGTACCATGCTGTGCTGGATGGTTATGCAGAGCTGCAGTCCAGGTGAGAGCTGTGTTCCTGCTTAAGGCATTTGGACTGCTGAAGCAGCGTGTGGCGGAGCAGTACCATGCTGTGCTGGATGGTTATGCGGAGCTGCAGTCCAGGTGAGAGCTGTGTTCCTGTTTAAGGCATTGAGGCTGCTGAAGCAGTGTGTGGCAGAGCAGTACCATGCTGTGCTGGATGGTTATGCGGAGCTGCAGTCCAGGTGAGAGCTGTGCTCCTGCTTAAGGCATTGGGGCTGCTGAAGCAGCGTGTGGCGGAGCAGTACCATTCTGTGCTGGATGGTTATGCGGAGCCGCAGTCCAGGTGAGAGCTGTGTTCCTGTTTTAGGCATCGGGGCTGCTGAAGCAGCGTGTGGCGGAGCAGTACCTTGCTGTGCTGGATGGTTATGCGGAGCTGCAGTCCAGGTGAGAGCTGTGTTCCTGCTTAAGGCATTGGGACTGCTGAAGCAGCGTGTGGCGGAGCAGTACCATGCTGTGCTGGATGGTTATGCGGAGCTGCAGTCCAGGTGAGAGCTGTGTTCCTGTTTAAGGCATCGGGGCTGCAGAAGCAGTGTGTGGCAGAGCAGTACCATGCTGTGCTGGATGGTGATGCGGAGCTGCAGTCCAGGTGAGAGCTGTGTTCCTGCTTAAGGCATTGGGGCTGCTGAAGCAGCGTGTGGCGGAGCAGTACCATGCTGTGCTGGATGGTTATGCGGAGCTGCAGTCCAGGTGAGAGCTGTGCTCCTGCTTAAGGCATTGGGGCTGCTGAAGCAGCGTGTGGCGGAGCAGTACCATGCTGTGCTGGATGGTTATGCAGAGCTGCAGTCCAGGTGAGAGCTGTGTTCCTGCTTAAGGCATTTGGACTGCTGAAGCAGCGTGTGGCGGAGCAGTACCATGCTGTGCTGGATGGTTATGCGGAGCTGCAGTCCAGGTGAGAGCTGTGTTCCTGTTTAAGGCATTGAGGCTGCTGAAGCAGTGTGTGGCAGAGCAGTACCATGCTGTGCTGGATGGTTATGCGGAGCTGCAGTCCAGGTGAGAGCTGTGTTCCTGCTTAAGGCATTGGGGCTGCTGAAGCAGCGTGTGGCGGAGCAGTACCATTCTGTGCTGGATGGTTATGCGGAGCTGCAGTCCAGGTGAGAGCTGTGTTCCTGTTTTAGGCATCGGGGCTGCTGAAGCAGCGTGTGGCGGAGCAGTACCATGCTGTGCTGGATGGTTATGCGGAGCTGCAGTCCAGGTGAGAGCTGTGTTCCTGCTTAAGGCATTGGGGCTGCTGAAGCAGCGTGTGGCGGAGCAGTACCATGCTGTGCTGGATGGTTATGCGGAGCTGCAGTCCAGGTGAGAGCTATGTTCCTGTTTAAGGCATCGGGGCTGCAGAAGCAGTGTGTGGCAGAGCAGTACCATGCTGTGCTGGATGGTGATGCGGAGCTGCAGTCCATGTGAGAGCTGTGTTCCTGCTTAAGGCATTGGGGCTGCTGAAGCAGCGTGTGGCGGAGCAGTACCATGCTGTGCTGGATGGTTATGCGGAGCTGCAGTCCAGGTGAGAGCTGTGCTCCTGCTTAAGGCATTGGGGCTGCTGAAGCAGCGTGTGGCGGAGCAGTACCATGCTGTGCTGGATGGTTATGCGGAGCTGCAGTCCAGGTGAGAGCTGTGTTCCTGCTTAAGGCATTGGGACTGCTGAAGCAGCGTGTGGCAGAGCAGTGCCATGCTGTGCTGGATGGTTATGCGGAGCTGCAGTCCAGGTGAGAGCTGTGTTCCTGCTTAAGGCATTGGGGCTGCTGAAGCAGCGTGTGGCGGAGCAGTACCATGCTGTGCTGGATGGTTATGAGGAGCTGCAGTCCAGGTGAGAGCTGTGTTCCTGCTTAAGGCATTGGGGCTTTTGAAGCAGCGTGTGGCGGAGCAGTACCATGCTGTGCTGGATGGTTATGCGGAGCTGCAGTCCAGGTGAGAGCTGTGTTCCTGCTTAAGGCATTGGGACTGCTGAAGCAGCATGTGGCGGAGCAGTACCATGCTGTGCTGGATGGTTATGCGGAGCCGCAGTCCACGTGAGTGCTGTGTTCCTGTTTAAGGCGAGTGGAAGCCATTGGCGACCATGAGGGCGAGTGTAAAGTGAGTCGGATTGGCGATTTCAACCAGCCACTCGCCAAAAGAAGTGGGCTCGCCGAAGGCAAGAACACACGTTCACACTTTTGCGTAGCACCGGCTCCTAGAGAAGGAAGTATACATTTTGGAATTAGGAACACTGGGTGAGGGCACAGCTGCAACACTATGACCTGGTGCAGGAAGATGGTGTAAGACTCGTAAGACCAGCATGATGGCCGGGGGCCTGGAGGGAATGATTGAGCATACAGTGAATGCTGTACGGCAAGGTCATGTGTGACACACTTTCCTGTGTATGTTACGGTCATTTCGCTCTTTGCCTCCTTCCTCCGGCGTCTCATGCCTACGCTTTCCTGTGTGTGTATTTTCTTCTATTATGCTTGTTCCTCTCTGCCAGAGTTATGGTCTCGGACATTTCGCTCTTTGCCACCTCCTCCCCCTCCTCCTCCTCGTGCCTCCTGCCCACGCTTTCCTGTGTGTTTATTTTCGTCTATTCCGCTTGCAGCCCCCTTTCCTCACAGCCTCCAAAAATCCACTGTCCTACGGTACACATCCTGCCACTTACCTCCAGTCCTCTTCCTCCCCCGGTACAATACCCCCAGTCCTCTTCCTTTCCCGGTACAGTCCCCCCAGCCCTCTTCCTCCCTCCTACCCATCCCCCCCAGGCTATCCCTTGCAAGGCGCGAGGCCCTGCAGATGCGGAAGCAGCCTTTGCCCCATGACTCGGGGATGTTGCCTGTACCGCCTGCCGCGGAGCACTTGCAACAGCCTTGCAACGTCCAGGTGCAACCGACCCTGGGCGCTGCTACTGTGGGGTACAGGCAGCAATGGAATTGCGCGCCAGGAAACGAACATCAGCAACAGCAGCAACAGCGCTGCGTTGCTGAAGCTGCACCTAGCTTCCCTGCGGCTCCTCCGCTTGTCGATGCGTCAGCATGCGCTGCTTCTACATCGCGCTTGATGACTCGGCCTCCGAACGCAGACTTGTCATCGGCTCCGCCGGCAGGCTTCCTGCCTACTGGATCAGGAGCAACAGCTGCGGCAACAGAGGCGTTTGATGCAGCTTCAGTGTTCAGAGATCAAGCCGGTCATCATGTAGGGACGGTAGGGTTGGGAGATCAGCAGCTGTCGGGAGGAAGAGGAGCACAGGAGGGCAAAGAAGGAGGCCAGGGGGGAGGTGGTGATGTTACTGCTGCAGCTCCCGGTCTAGTCTTGGGGCCGTTAGCGGAAGCTGTCAGAGGGACAGAACGGCTCCCTTCTCCGGTCATCCCTGCACCAAACTCAGGTGGTGCGCCGGAGGATGCTTCGGCTGGCGCCCAATGGGCACCTCGACCCGTAGTAGCAGACCCTGGCGACACGCTGCATCTCGGCTCATCGACTGCGTGTGATGCGGCGCCGGTACGTGATTCCGCCCCTGGCGGTGAATGCGATGTGTGGGCAGCAGGCGCTGAGACAAGTGCACTGGCTGGTATGGCATTGCCCCGCCCTGGGAGCGGCGAACACGGTGAAGGTGTAGGCGGCAGCGGAAGGGACCTTCCCAGCGGGCGTTTCGGAGCGCCATCGCGGCTTGCTGTCTCCCACGCTGCCCCTGCTGCTTCCGCTGCTGATGCTGCTGGTTATCTTGATGAACCTGCAGACAGGACCCAGCTTGGCTCGGAGGGACGTCTGGGGCAGGAGGAGGCGATGGTGGCGGTGGCGCCCACGACGGATCAGGCGCCCGCGCGCGACACTGCGAGTGGCGTCACGCTGCAGGGCGTCGATTCTATCAGCCTGTCCAGCAGCGCTCAGCATGCTTGGCACAGCGGGGAGGTTGCAGCATCGGGCCAAGGGGCGGGGCAGGCGGTAGCAGCAACCGCAAGCTGGGCGGTAGGAAACCTGGGGGACTGTGGGAGCAGAGCGGGCCTTACTGGAGTTGAGGCGGGAGCGGAGGGGGGACAAGGGGGACCAGGAATTGCAGCTGGAGAGGAGCCACATGCATCAGGAGCGGCAATGGAGGCTGGGAAAGCAGCAGGGGCTTGGCTTGCCGCGCCTGCCGAAGTGTCTCAAGCTGAGGCAGACCAGGGGGCAACGACTGGCTTGACTCCAGGAGGACTGTCGGCGGCAGCGGCAGCAGCAGCAACAGCGGGAGCAGGGAGGAAGGAGCAAGATTATCTGCAGGCTTACCTGCAAGCTGCCTTCTCCTTGCGCGGGTGGAACAGCAGGGAGGATGCATCAGCGGGCCCAGGGGCAGGGCAGGCAGCGAGGCGGGCGGCTGCCGCCACAGACTGGGGGATGGGAGAGGTTGCGGACAGCCTGGGCGGAGTTGGTCGTGCAGCGGCAGCAACAACAGCAGCAGCAGCAGGGTGCGAAGGCCAATATCAAGGTCTGCAATCAGCTCCGGCAGCCACAACATCACCACAAATACGAGCAGCAGCAGCAGCAGCAATGGTGGAGCAGGCTACGGAGGGGGGGGCAGCAACTGCTGATGGCCCAGCGCATGCAAAAGGGCAGGCATGTCCGCATGCCTTAGACTTCGGCCCGGCTGCGATGCTCCCCTCCAGCCCTGCAGTCTCGTCGGCTGCAGGACCACCCGGCTATTCCGCCGCAGCTGCCTTCCCGGCCAGTTTCCCCGGAGGATCCGCCGCCCCTCCGCCGCCGCCAATGGCGAGCTTCAGGGGTAACTGCCCGCCAGAAACTGCTTGGCCGGGCCACTGGCCTGCACCGTCCGGAGGTGGCGAAACCAGGTCCCGCCCAGCAGACAGCTCGGAAGCTGCATCCGGCTGGGCTAGCCATGGTGGGCCTGGGTTCTCGGCGGACGGGCCTGCCTGCTCGGGAGATGGGCTTGCCCCATACGGCGGGGTCGATTCCTGCAGGG
The DNA here is from genome assembly GCA_037349105.1 of Limnomonas spitsbergensis. Lineage (NCBI taxonomy): Eukaryota > Viridiplantae > Chlorophyta > Chlorophyceae > Chlamydomonadales > Limnomonas > Limnomonas spitsbergensis. Next base: position 3,930,667 of record JAYJMM010000041.1, read on the forward strand.
GTCTGCCTGAGGCGCTGGTCACCGCTGGGCTTGCCGGTTCGGGAGCGGAGCTGCATGGGGTGTCGGTTGCCCACGGGGCGCAGCAGGCTGTTCACCCAGGGGCAGGCAGCAGCTGGCAGCATGGGGGAGGAGGTGTAGGGGCCTGGCCTGAGGTCGCTCCACCCGGCTCCTTTCAGGGTTGGGAGGCGTTGGCGGAAGGTCTGGTCCCGCCCGCACACCTCTCTAAATGCTTCAACAACGGCCCGCAGGCGCAGCGCAAGCGCCCAAAGCTCAGTCAGCAGGACCAGCAGCAGCTCCAGCAGCAGCACCAGCGGCAGCACCAACAACAGGCCCGGCACCTCCCTCAGCGGCAACATGAGAGACAAAAAGGTCAACACGCGCAGCATTTTGAGCAACAGCAGCAACACCAGGGCCACAGCAACAACAACAAAAACAGCAAACATCAGCTCCGGAACCCGTATGACCTCAGTTCCCACCCCCACGGAGGCCAACAGTTCCAGCCGCGTCAGCGTGACTATCAGGGTGAAGGCGGTCCACCCGTCCCTCCCTACCCACCTGACTTGAATGCACCTGGCAGCTCGAGCCGCGCAGGCGGCCCCTATTCGGAAGGGCAGCATCATGAGCATGTGGGGCCGTCTCACAGCAGCCAACAGCAAGAGGGTGGGTCAGGCGCGGTCGTGCCAACGGCCGCGCAGCTCACCCACCACTACTGGCAAGCGGGTGGGCCTACTGGCGGCCGCGTCGCTGGGTGGACGGACGTGGGCCACCGACCGGGCTCCGCCCCTGATGGTGGCAGGAGGGGGCAGGGCGGCGGGCGGCCGCCATTTTCCGGCAGGGGATCCGTGGGCAGCGGCGGCAGGACTGCGGGGCTGGGCGGCCGCGGGGAAGCTGGCAGCCGCGGCAGCCGATGGAGCTGGCACGCGCCTGACCGTGGCGACGGTCATGTTGTGCTGTCGGACCCTGCCCGAGGGGATGAGACGCCCATGGAGGGTGAGCATGAGGATGCTGCGACCGCTCCCAGCGGGACGTCTGCGGACGCGGCGCACGATAGCGCTGGTGCATCGGCCCAGGCAGCGGCCGCCCACGGCAGAAGGCCTAGCCGTCTGGAGATCGCAAAGATGAGGAAGAGGATGGTAAGATGGGCACATGCCTTGCTGGCGCCAGAGCAAGAGGCACTTAACTGTTTGTTGGCTCACTCAAACGCATGCCCTTTTACTTCTGCCTTGCCCACTTTATTTTTCTTTTCCCCCCAACCAATTCGTTGGGCGCCCACGTGGCCGAGCTTCATTTCAGCAGGGCCCAGAGATGTAACGTCATTGACCTCTGCCTTGCAGGCAGAGCAACAAGAGGCGGACTATGATCCATCATCACATGAGCTGAGCCGGACCATTAGCATGTTGAGACAAGAGGTGGAGGCGAAGGGCGAGGTTTAAACCATCGGGGCCTCTTGGGATTTGGCCTGATGGCACGAGGGAAACTGGCTAGGGCCGCTGAGTTGCGCTGCCTCGTCAGCCGCGACGAGCGGACAGGATTGGGACGCTGTCTTAGTTTACTTAGTTTATTGCTCTTACATAGTTGTTTGTCGGTCAATTTTGAGGAATTGCTGGAATTCCATGGGGAATCCAGGGAAAGTGAAGGACAATTAATGGTGTTGGGACGCGTCTATCTCTGCTTCACCCCCATCACTACTCTCTGACTATCAAATCGAATAGTAGATTAGCAAACTTATTCTCCATCATGAAAAGCCGACAACATCGACTCCTTACCATCAGATTTTCGGCCATGTTCGTTGTCAAGTTCACCAAGGCCTCCTCCAGTCGACCATTAGTCGGCCGTCTATCAATACTGATGAAGTCCCTTCAGTACTTCGACACTACCTTAAAACACTGTAAACCATGAAGAAGAATATTCACGGGTTAGTGCAGAGCCTGTCAGTGTAAAATCGGTGTTAGCTGATTGCCAGTAGCAAAACGTCTACCGGTATGCACAATTGGAAAGTCCTTGCAAGGGATCCCGAACACTCAATTAGGAAAGGAATAATCGGATTTGCCTTAGGCCATAAACGAGGTTAAAAAGAATTTAATTACAAAGAGAGGGCTTTTTCTAAAGCGAATCGACTCACAATATCAGCTGATTGGATGTCACAAGAAAATATAGTATGAGGATTTTGGGACAAGAATCTCGATTGGAATAACACAGGGTATATTACATAATTCTTTATGGGTCGCGCAGCTTTGATGATGACGGGGGAAAAATTAGGTTGAAGGTCCTATGATGCTGGAGCACATAAAAGCCAGACCAGAGTCCTTTTAGCGCCAGACAGAAACGGCAGCAAAGCTGCAAACAAGAAAATCAATTTAGGTCGAAGGACCTTATGCTGCCGGAGCACATGAAGGCCAGACCAGGGTCCTTTAACCGCCAGTCTGAGGCGGCAGCCACGCGGCAATCAAAAAAACTGAGTGGGAGGTTGAAGGTCTGCAAATCCTCCAGCGAGCATAGGGTCCTTACCAGCCATGCTTAGGCTGTTTAACACCAGGGCTAGGGCGACATCTACTCTGCAATTACATTGAATCCATGCAGCTGAAATGAGGGTGGATACATGCAGCGTAATGATATTGTTTCTTCGCTACAAGAAACGTGTTCTTACATAGGGATCTTGCAAATCTTGAAATGAAATCAAACTTCCGATTGCACAGCCAGATAAAGGGCAGAAGGATCCTAACCAGTGCGTGATGCCTGTCGGATGGACCGCATATGCACCTGATCATCAGGTGAAATTCAGTGGCTGAGACGGGGAGACACTGCCAGTCGGAGGGTGTGGGATTTGTAGCTCGAGCACGCCTGCGGCAGCAAGGAAGGGGTCAAGGATGGCAAATTTGAAAATATCCGCACGTGCGATGCGCCTTGTTTTACGGAGGCCTTCTTAGCTGCTCTGGCTGCAATATAAGCTGCCAATTTAGGATATAATGCGAGCCTAGAACTGCCTGTTGAGGTGGCTGGCAGCGTTGGCGATGTGTTCTATGGCATGGCCCCAGATCCAGCTTTTTGTGCAGATTTCATGTTGCCTGGATTGGGTGGAAAGAAAAAATATGTGTACCGTAGGGTAATGGACAACCCGAATCAGTTTATAATGCTGAGTTTGAGGTCAGGGCTAGGGATAATCACCGGGCTGCAAGCCTAAATATGATTATCTCAGGCCTGACCGAGACCGAAGCATTCTGAGAACTTAAAAATGCTCGAGGTAAACGCAAATTGGGTGTCAAAACAAGAGGGGGCATCTGCCTGGGGGGAAATCTGAAATCTTCTTGAAGATTTTAGTTAGCCTTACCTGTGGTGGAGTGGGCTTGCGGCATTGGCAGCTTGTCTGGCTTAATGGCATCATCAAGGGCTGTAGGTGCACCAGCTGGTTTCTCCTCGGAGTCTTCTACAGTCAAAAGCAAAGAAACATCAGGAAAGGGTGGCACAAGAAGCAGATTGACGAGTCACCAAACATGAGAGACTCAGCAAGAGTGGATTTCCTGCAGAGACATACATACCGTCATACCCCTGATGATACCGGTACAATTTGTTCGTTGTAAATTTTGTATTTTTGTCAGATCAGATGTGGAGGGTGCATTGCTTGGCAACTGATGCCTGCTTGCTTTAATGCTTTATAGGACAGCAACATAATACAATGCACTTACCGAGATCCTCTTGCCCCTGTACAACTGACATATGCCGTGATGAGAGGACTGAGACTGAGCCTATTCCGTCTTGGAATCTGCAGGGGTACTTCTTCCTCCTCGACTTCTCTTTAGTTTGAATCTGGGGGAGGCTCTGAAGAAGATCGATTTCCATTTAATGATCATTCAGCAGTTTAGACATCAGCCGCAGAGATCTCTTGGCATTGGTTTCAGATCTTTTATCAGGGCTTGTTAGGTACATGGTTTCGAGCTTGGGCTTCCAGCAGGTGCCTTAGAAAATCTGATATCGTTCGCCGATAGAGGCAGAAACTCGAAGGCGGGTAACGCATCGTTTTGTTACCCATAAAAACTGCAGGATTGCTGATGAACGTCACACATGACGTCGGAGCTAGGAGCTATCTGATAGCAAGATGTTGTCTGGCAATTTGAATTTCTCTTGTACCAAGCAAGCAAAGGTTGCGCACGTGGCATGCCACGTCGATGGCACCTTCCCGACAACCCACACACACAAGCAGGCAGGGTGGGCGGGCAGACACTGCCTGCCGACGGCATGTACGCGGGCAGGATAGGCGGTAACGAGGTTCGCGCGCCGGTTGGGCACGGGTAATGGAGCAGCCATCATCGGTTACGCGGTACATAATGCACACGACCAACAAGCACTCACACGGCCGCAATGGCTCATGCGTAAAAACTCCGATTATTCGTCTGGATTAAGGATAATCACCTCGCCTACGGCCTCAGTGGTTATCCCCAGCCCTGAGCATTATGAACCGCTAATCGATTAGGGCAGGCTTCCATTGCCATGCATTTACTAATTATTTTTGCCACTGAGTAAGACTGATACCCCCTGCTGATACCGTACAAAATCCCCCAATGATACCGGTGTTATCATCGTCATGCTCTATATGTTCCAACCCACCCCCATACGGGACTGTGGTTCATTTTTATCAGTCCAGATTCAATCCTGATCGCATTGGGAGAATGGGGGCAGGGCAGCAGGCACTCAGTCCTGACCGATCAGAGGACCCAGCTTACCTCAGCTCCAGTCAACCGAAGGCTTGCTCCCATGAGTTGTACAGCAAATGCAATGGATTTAACAAATTCTACCAGGCTGAGGATTCTGTAATCAGAAATGCATGCGCTGGTCACGGCATTTACATCCGACCATATACTGACAGATCCGCCTACTGTCACATCTCTGCACCAATCCTGCATCTGGTCCTACAAAATTTGTTAAGACTGATAGAAATATAAAAGAAAGTTAAACCCGTACGGGTTGGCAACCGTTATGTCTTAGCCACACTGCCAAACTTTCCAGACTCCACATCCTCCTGCAGCACATATACTCGAAGCACCGGCCAATGTCATAAATTGGCATGAACATTATTCTCCCACATGCTCAACAATAGGTCACCCAGCAAAACACTGGCAGCCTTAAATAGCCAAATCCACAAAAGGCAGCTCCAGCATTGCATAAATCTGCACCAGATGGAGACACAAACAACTACCTGATCAGCATCCCTTATTTCCTCGACAAACGAAGACAAGGACAACAATCTGATACGCATTTCATGAATCTGCACTAAATAGAGACACAAACACAAGTGTTCCACGAATCAGCACAAAACAGAGACACGGACGACAATCTGATCAGTATTTCTCCAGATTCATGGACATGGGTACACGGAAGATAAGCAAAACTGGCAGCACCCTATTCGTCAAACCGCATGTGTCGTCCTTTGGGTGTGGGCAGACCCTTCAGCAACGTCTTGCGGCTGGTGGGCGAATCCACGGCCGTCCCGCTGTCATCAAAGCGGACGTGAGAGCCCAGAGGCATGGGCATGCCATTGAGCACGGCGCGTTTGTCCGTGTTGAGGCCGATCTTGGTCGTCATGGCAGCCACCAGCAGCGCCTCGTCCGCCTGCGGGCAAATATCGGGTGTATAGGCTGTCAGTTGACTTCCAAATCAGGCACAATGTGAAGCACACAGTTCTCAGCGTTCAGCATGGGCAGGCAACGCAAAAAGGCATTATCACATCACGGAACGGTTGCAACACTGAATAGGACTGGATCCACAGCTGGAGCCTGATCTCCACAATTGTTGGGAGTCTGGGAGAAGGGAGGGGGCATGCCAAGAACAAGTCATGCCACCGGTGCTGTGCAATGGTGCCGTAATTCAGAAATTGTGTCGGTGATTACTGTCCATTACTGATAAAAGTAGCTGAATTTGCCTTGAAATTACGGTGCCTGAAACTCAGCTACGTAATTCAGGCACTGTCAGGACCGTGATCAGCACAGCACTGCATACCACCCACCTCGTTGTAGGGCGCCTCCTCCATTTCCTCGTCTGACTCCATGCCCTTGAGGTTGGCCAGGGCCTGGGCTTTGGCTTCAGTCGCTGCCTTGATCTCACGCTTCAGCTGCTTGATGCTCCTGATAACAAAAAAAAAAGTGCACAGCCGGGTCAGCAAGGAAATGTGAAGAGTCTGCCATGGCCAGGCCTGCGCTACGCTTGCTCCCTCAAGGGTTATGTGTCTCAGGAGCATCAAAGACAGGTAGACACATCTTATTCAGAACCAAAGGATTCGTGACATGGCAGTTCTTCCACTGAGACATTCACCACACCATCCACACTCTACTGGATAGTGCCAAACCCTCACACTGCTCGAATCCTGCAACTTACTTGTCATCGCCCCTGGGCCCCACCACCACGCTCTTCACGCGAGGTTTCGAGGCAGCCACTGCCACTCCTGGGCTCAGCTTCTGGAATGACGACTGGGTGCCAGCCATGTAGGACGCCGTCGCAACGGGGAACGTCAGCTTGGGTCCATCAGGGGAGGATGCGGCCGGGACTGTGTCTACAGGCTCCACTTGACGGATCTGCACATGAAAGGGAGAGACATTTCAAGGGGAGAAGATATCACTTAGATCTGAAGAGGGAAGGAATCCAATAAGTGCACATCAGTCAGAACTGAAGGCACTTCACCAGCCATGGTATGCTTTAATGGTTTCACAAATTAAATCCAGATGCCAGTGGCGAGAAGAGAGCCCAATCAGCATAGGTCCATTCAGAAAGCAAGCAGCCAAGTACCCCGTGTCCCATCTGGCCTGTTCCACCCGCGTCACTCACCCTGAAGGGCGATTCCTTTGCTGCTGTCGAGGGTGTCTTGGTCTTCAAGGCGCTGACCGGTCTAGCTGCAGACTCGCGGCGTTGCATGGCTGCTGCAACCTCGCTGGGTGGCGCACGAGGCGGCAGAGGGGAGGGAGCAGGCGCGTCGTCCATGTCCACATCCATGTCCTCCATGGGGGGCGGTGCTGCTAGGGCCTGCACTGCTGCGCTTGCTTCCGGTGCCTCCTGCTCCTCTGCAGCCGCTCCCGGGGCCTCGTCGACTGTGGTCCGACAGGCGGCTAGCAGCATCGAAGCGTCCAAGTAGTCAGGCTCAGCGGCTGCACCAATGCTGACCATAGGGGGCAATGCCACCGATGCTGTTGGGCCCTCCAGATCAGAAGCCAGCTCCATGGCCAGGGGCTCGTACTCAGGCATGCAGTCCACAGGTGTCGTCTTGGCGCCAGCCTTGGGGTAGGGCGTGCAGATCACCGGCCGGGAGAAGGAGCTCCTCTCTGTTGAAGGGAGGGCGCTGCTGATGGACACACGCTTCTCAGCAGGCTTGGCCAGGGACACCTCAGTAAGCTTGGCAGGAGGCGGCCGGGCCCTGACAGTCCGCTCGCTGGGCACTGCAGAAGGGGTTGTCTCGCACACCGCTTTGGCCTGGGAAGTGCGCCTGACACCAGCCGACGCGGGGGCAGCGAGCGGGGTCCTGCTGGCAGCAGACGCAGGGGCAGCCAGCGGGGTCTTGCTGGCAGCAGACGCAGGGGCAGGGAGGGGGGTCTTCAGAGCGGCTGGCACAGGAGAGGGGATCGGGGTTTTCTTGGATGCTGACGCAGGGACGGGGAGCGGAGACTTGCTAGCGGCAGCGCTGGCAGGCCTTACGGACATCTGTGGCGTCTTCACGACGGATCGAGGGGCAGCAGTAGACTTTGGCGTCTTGGGCAGCGCTTGACCTGCCCCGGCCTGCAGGCTTGGTACAGGGGTGCCCAGAGCATGTGGCGCCTGCTCGATGGACTGGGTAGCAGGTGGCTCGGCGACAGTTGCCGGAGAGACTGACTCGTCGTCAGCGACATCGCCCTTCATCAGGTCGAATGAGAACTCCTGCAGGGGCTGCTGCGGGGTGCCTCCTACGATAGCGTCCTCGACAACGCAGGCAGGGTGCTCTGCCACAGTGGGCGAGAGCATCTCGATGGCGGTGGCAGCCAAGGGAGGAGTATCAGATGAGGCCATGCTGTGGGAGGGGAGGGGGGAGAGCATCTCGATGGCGATGGTACCCTGGGGAGAGGCGTCAAATGAGGCCATGCCGTGGGAAGTTAGGGGGGAGAGCATCTCGATGGCTGTGGCTGCCAGGGGAGTGGCGTCAAATGAGGCCATGCCGTGGGAAGGTAGGGGGGAGAGCATCTCGATGGCTGTGGCTGCCAGAGAGGAGGCGTCAAAGGAGGCCATACCGTGGGAGGGGAGGGGGGAGGAGGGCATCTCAATGGCTGTGGCTGCCAGGGGGGAGGTGTCAACCGAGGCCATGCCGTAGGACGGCAGGGGGGAGAGCAGCATAGCATCCGGGATGGAGATGTCAGACCTTCCAGACACAACATTGGAATCAGCCAAGGCAGGGCTTGATGCTGCAGCCAAGGCCTCGGAGATGCACAGGGGCGCAGGCGAGATCATCATGGCGTCAGCAGAGTCCTGTGGGGCACTGGCAGTAGGGGTGGCCAGCGCAACATCCATGCTGTGGTCATCCTCTGTAGTCTCAGGTGCAAGTGCCACTGGCAAGTCCTCAGCTGTCGCCAGCTCATCAGCTGCAGCAGAATCTTGATCCTTCTCACAGGCGTCGACAATTTCGTCCGCCTGCGCATAGATGGGGGACAACGGATCTTGCAAGGAAACGAGACGACCTGCACACGACGAATCGACAGGTATACATCGTAAGTTCATGCTGAGCCAGGGTTTCAATCTCACCTTGCTGATCCTAAACGTTGGTGTAGCCATAGCAGCAACAGCATTCTTGCCCGGTTTCCTCAGAGAAGTTGCGCTCTTGGTCATTCCCGACATCTTAATCTCAGCTGCGCAAGAATGAGCAGCAACAAAATCAAAATACAAGACATACGATTCAGGTTGACAGGACGTATGAGATCTTTAACTCATGTATCGGCAAGATGCAGAGATGGAGCAAACAACTCACGCGTTGTCGCGCCAGCAGCCTCGGCCTTTGCCCTGGATCGGGTCATTCGAGGGGCGGTGTCGGCCATTGTATAAAGCTTGCTTGAGAGGTATGCTTAATTTCTGTCTGTCTTTCTTCCCTTTTTGATCTTTTTGAACCACAACCAGTGTGAACCCAAGCAAACCCACACATTCCTTCGCGGTTTTCGGCTGAAAACCCCCGATGCTGGCAAAGTGGCTGCGCGCATGCTCTACAGGTGATATCGATATGGTGATCATGCACGCTAGTAGGCTGATATGTCCATTTACAATAACTCTATTACCATTGGTCGTTTGATTTAAAGTCTTGCTATGTCGTCCGCGCCCGGCCGGCCGTACGCAAAACGGTCTCATCACCAACCTCCGTCATCATGTCGTTCCAGGTGCTCCTATCCCCTGTGTGGTTGAGTGGGACAGAAAACATGATTCAGGCCCAGCTGACACTTCGTAAATAACCAAACGAGTGAAAATGACAGTTGCAAGGACCTGAAACAGGAGGTCACCCACGTCCAGGCAGATCACCCAGGCCCAGGCAGAGTGATTGGAAGGAAGTGGAACAGAAGGTCAGGCTCGAGCTGCGGCTGATGGCCAAACATTGCTGCAGAAAGTACTGGTACCAGGCCGTTCCTGGTTAAGGGATTCTTCATACCGTAATTACATACGCGCTCTTTCTAAAATGTTCTGCCCCTGCCTCAGCAGAACATGCCGGTCTGCGCTAAGGTCAGTCAAGGATACCAAGTATGGCCGTTTGGGCCTACATCCCCCATACCGTTTACCATACCGTTTGCAAAACGGCCTGGTACGGTTTCCCAGAGTCTTTTGCATGCCAAAGTTGCATGCTTGCATGAGGACTCTTGTGAGCCAGCTTAGGCCCATGCATGGGTATTGGAGGGCTTCGTCCTTGTAATTATGCTACTGTAGACGTCCTTTGCCTTCGCACCGATTAATACCAATTTGCCCGTGCAGAATAACACGTGGTTTAATAATTTATAGTTGAAGGATTGGGCGACTTGATCATACAAATTTGAAATTTTTGCCTGTGATCACCGATCAGGGGTACCGAGTATTCTACAAATTCCCCACACTTTCCCAAAACGGTACCGGTATTCTTATCGTCATGCTCTATGCGTTCCCACCTACTCTTACAGTTCTTACTGTACGCCTTACCTCGCTAGCAATGTGCCAGTTTCCATAAAGAATTATGAGGCTTCACGGATTAACATGAAATTATTGGTGAACCCTGCGGCTTCAAAACAAATACTTATGGCCCTGCGGATAAAAATAAATATCAAGCATAAGGCAAAGAACGTCTATGTATCATCTATTCATCTGCATCACTCCGTTGCCATCGTATTTTGCACGTTACATAGGTGCCTGTATAGTAAGCCTTGAGGTTCATTGGGGGCTCATATCCCTGAACACCGTAATACCCTACCGCCGTACTGCCCCGTTAACCATACCGTGCAGGCGTGCACGTACCCATACCGCACCGTATTTTTGTACTGGGTAACCCTGGTCAGTCCCAATCGGCCACTGGCGGATGTTGCGTCATAGACTTATAGCAGCTTCTCGATGTCTGTCAGCTTGGCCTGTCAATGATGTCGCACCATAAAGCAGTAACTGCAATACTATGGTAAATACCGTAAACTCCGGTCAGGACACCTTAGAGAGGTGTCCTCTACTCACAAACACGGTACATCACCGTACACTCATGCTCCTTGTACTTCAGACAAGAGCGTGTTAACAAGATAACTATAACTGGAAGTCCCTAACTGGATGTCTCTGCCTAGAAGTCTCCGTCTCGTGGGTACCGCCCCTACTACTTTACTCGCGATGTGCGCTTCAGGTCCGTGGCGGACTTCTTTCCTCACGACAGTGATGGACGCCTACGGGCAGGCTCAGTGACTCTTCACTGGCTGCGAGTGCTCAGCGAGTTAAGCAGCTAACTGGTTATTTGTATGTATAGCAATTGACTTAGGTAGCGTAGGCCTTCTGGCCGTCTGGGCGCGATCCAGCTGGGCTATGTCAAGGGGCACTTACCGCGCGACTCGCGGTGAGGGTGACGGGACGTAGACTGCGTACTTCTTCTTGTGCAGGGTCTCGGCTCTCTTACTAGGGTACTTGTCTCCAGCTATCTCAGATGAGGCTGAGCTAGTCTTGACTTGTTGTAGTTACCCTTCTTGTAACTGCTCTCGGGGTGACATTGGCCTCTCCCCGGCCAGTGGTGTACGAGATGTCGTACAACCCGTTCGCCATTGGTCTTGCGATGCCCCGGTCCATTTGCCTTGTTGCTGGGTTGGTGGCCATGACTTCCACCTCAGGCCTGTCCATGACGTTGGCCTCCTGGGCTGTCCTGGCAGCCGCTCTGGCTGCTGGGCTCGGCCGCCCCTGGACCTGCAAACTGCGATCCTCTGTAGCGGGCCCAGCTCTTGCAGCGGGCCCAGCCCCCTTGTCCTCAGGTGTGCATTGTGGGCACACCCACTCGCCCTCAGGCACCTTCTCGAGTACTGGCACCAAGCAATCCATGTGCCAACCTGTATTGCAGGCATCACACAAAAGCATCACCTCTCCGCGGTCAGGCAGCTGGCACACCTCGCATGACAGGCTGTGATTGGGTCTGGTTCCACTGAAATCAACCACTCCCCTGAGGTTGGGCAAGTGGCATGGAGAACAATTGACAGCATTCTCTGTTACTGTGAGGCCATCTGCCCCCTCCAACACCAAGGTTCCCGTCGCCCCCAGTGTTTTTACCCTTAGGATCTCAGGCCTGGCCTTGGGATCGAGGCTGCGTCGCTTTGATGAATACTTCACATACACGTAATCTCCCTCTGCAAAACGCCTGACCTGGGGGACATACCCTCCCCCACGAATGCGTGCATATCGCAGCTTGTCGCGGTGCTGCGCAATTTTCAGATGCTCACCCGCAGTGCCTCTTTGATCCTGGCCACTCTGGCCAAGAGCAGGTCTGCTGCCTCCTCTGCTGTTGCCACCTTGGCTGTGATCCAGAGGTCCGCCCCCACTCTGGAGGGGAAGGTGGGTCTCTGCCCGAACAGCACCTCGTACGGCGCCATGCGCGTGGCCTGCTGCGGCGAGCATCGGAAGCCTAGGGCTACCCAGGGCACCATCTTGTCCCAGGACTCGTCGCAGCTGCCCTCCTCGCAGCACTTGCGCAGGCCTGCCTTGAGTGTCTGGACAGCCCTCTCTGATAGCCCGTCTGCCTGGGGGTGGTTGGCAGAAGTGGTGCGGTGGTCAATGAAGCAATCCAACAACATGTCCTGAAATTCACCCTGGAACTCTGTTCCCTGGTCTGTCACCACTTCTGCGCATCCCCCGAATCGTGCAACAACATTTTGAAAGAATGCCAAGGCCGTCACATCAGACGCCTTGCTTGGAATGGGGATCAACTCCACCCATTTGGAGTAATGCTCCACACACACCATCACAAACCGATTGCCTCTGGAAGTGGTTGTGAATGGACCACACAGGTCCACTCCCCACCGGAAAAACAACCCCTCAATGGGTAGCGGGTGCAGGTTGGGCTGTATGTGATTGAATGTGGACGCCCTGGCCCTGTCACACACACCACATTCCTGCACTGCCTTCTTGACTGCTGCTCTGAGCCCCCGCCACCAATGCTGCTGCATGACCATGAAAGCCGTGCGGTGGCTGCCAAAATGGCCCGTACCGGCATGGGCTGTCTGGATCACTGCAAGCCTGTCCTCTGGCCTGGGCACCACACAACGTCTACCGTCAGGCATGAGTCTCATCAGTACTCCTCCCCTCTCTGATTCCCACTGGAATGGCGCCGCTCTGCGCTGTATTCTGGTCTGTTCTCCTAGCTCTGTTCCCTGAACATATGTCTTCTCACGGAGAAACCTCAATACAGGTTCATCTGCCCACACATCAACCCTGACCGATGGTCCTGCATGGCATCCTGACGGGTCCTTCTCACCCTCTGTGTCCCTGGTCACCTTGATTTCAATATCAACTTGTTCCCCAGGTGTGTTCCCACCTGGTTCCTGTGCCGCGTCGGCCCAGTCTGCCGCAGCTGATTCTCCCAGGCACTGCCTGTATGACGCGGCCACCTCTCCGCTGCCAGAGCATGCGTTTCCTGCAGTAGCAAGGGCATGTGAAGTTTGTGAAGTTTTTACAGTCCAACGGGGCATCACATTTGATGCATGGGACTTGTGCCCGTAAACCGGTACAGGCACTAAATATGCTAGGACAGCGAGCGAAAACCAATGACCCCCCTGGGCAAGCAACCAACACTCAACCACCAAGCAGTAGCGTGGGAATGAACCCCATAGTGCAGCAGATTAGCCCCAGCCATAAAACATGACGTGGGTGCAAAAGAGTTCGGTTGGACGCCTCCTAGGAAAGACAGGTGAGTGTCGTTAGGGACAGCGTTAGATTTTAATTGAGAAGGAAACAAGAAAGTTTTAGTGAAATTTTATGAGTTTGTGTAAAAACTGTGTGATGTGTAAGCGAAACTTCAGTGTGTTTAAGTGTTTTAAAATGTGTGAAATATGTATACAACTGTGTGACACATAACTTAAGTGAGTTAAATGTTTAAAAAGTGTGACCTGTGTGTAAAAATTATTGAGATGAGTGTGTGAAACTTCTGTAAGTGAGCCATTTCAATGTTAAATTAGTGATTCAGAAACGATGATACAAACACATGGACCAGAGATAGGAATTGTGATAATCAAGGTGATAGTCATCCCAAGTCAAGACTCCCCCTTAGCCTGACAAATGAAAGCAAAAACTCATGCGGCCACCTCCACCCCATCGACAAAGAGCCGAGCACGCGTGAAAAACACCCTCAACTTCATCTCCTTGGCAAACTGGAACTTGGGCCAGAGCTCATGCCGTGCCGACAACTCTGCAGGGGACATATCATCCCAGATGGTGACACCCTTGCCTGCCAACTGAATCCTCCCATACACTATGCTCTCGGCCTCGCTGAGATTGCCCACGCGGAACTTGATCTTCCGCATGAACTTGTTGTTGGGATCCGGCTTGCCCATCCGAAAGGCGCTGTTGACATTGATAGTGATACCCATGAGCTTGCACACTGTCTCACACACCAGAGCCGCACAGTCCTCCCCCAGACCACCCTCTGGCAGGCCAGATATCACGAAGCTGGAATCCCTGCTGTCATGCATGGCTAGCGGAGCAATGCCGTTGGCACCCATGCTGGTGCCACCGCCGCACGATGTGGCATAGTGGCTGGACATTAAAGTTGCACCCAGCACTGGGTCCCTGTCCTGGCCTGGCAGCCTTGCTCTGCGTTTCAATTCCTCTGGTATGATTTTAGCACACTCAAGTGCCACATTGAGCCATGCTCCTAGTGCCCACGAATCCATGCACCTGCCCAAGGCTGCCCTCCTGGCCGCCTCTGGGAAGTCTGGGCGCGGCAATGTGGACCCCACAGCGTACCCCATGGCTCGCTCACGCTCGTTTGCGTTGGGCTCCTGCAAGTTCCCCATGGGTCTGTACACCATCCCATTTTGCCCGTTCCGAAAAGAATATGACGAGGGCGTGGCCATCAAACACGGCAGCACCTTCCTGGGCTGGCCTGTTACGTTGATGCGGTACCCCCCATTGTCCGGACATGAGACTACCTGGGCCTTGCTGCCCTTGTCCAGAATGTCGTCTACTATCCCCCCGTGGGGTCTGGTCGACGCACGAATCACAAACTCAATATCTGTTGCAGGGGCGATATTCCCCCAATAGTTGCGGGTGCGGTGGGCGTAAGACCCCACCTGCGCTGCGTCAAACAACGCCGGTGTTCCCAGAATCCTGCACACCTCCTGAAAAGCCTCAACACTGGCCTTCACACTCTTCTGATTCAACTGCATTGCCACATTCTCAATCAGGTACGCTGGCGGCCTAGGCCCCTGCAGGAACTGTAGTGTACCCAACAGCTTGACTAACGGGAAGAAAGACTTGCTTCTCTCTCCCTCGAGCCCACGCCCCTTGCCTGCCGACGAGAGGTCCTGGCACTCCCAGCCTGCTACCATGAACCACTGGCGCCCATCCTGGGCGCCCGCCTCCTGGAGGTGCTCCGCCGTAATGGCATACACATCTTGGGGCAACGCTCTGAACGCCTTATCAAACGCTTTGACCGGAAGCAACTGAGGGTATCACCTGTGCAACTGCACCAGGCGACCCCCTGCGATCTCTCTGACTTCCTCACTGATATCAGCATACAAGTACTGCACCACTGGGATACCCGCCCTGAGCACCATCTCCAGCCCTGAGCACATACCTCCAAAGGGCTCGAAAAGGACGACTCCCTCGGTCTCCATGGCCCGCACAGCCCCACTCGACAGGCAAGCTGTGTCCAGGCCTGCATGTAAATGAGGGGGCGTCACCCGAGGCAGGTCAGCAAGAACATCACTGGTCATTGTCCTGGCCCGCTCCCTGTTGCTGAATGCCTGTTCTGCCGTACTGACAGGCTGCGCCTGCTCATCATCGTCAGTGGCGGCAGAGGATATCTCCTGCCCCACCGGCGCTGTCACGCAAGCTGCCTCTGCAGCTCGCAGTATCTGTACTCTTCTTCTGCCCTCCTGTGCCATGCGCACCATCTGGTCTGCATGCCACTGGTTCACTCTGCCCAACCCCGTGAGTAAAGCTACTTGTTTCCCACCTGCCTCCTCCTGGACTGACGGCTCGGGAGCGGCTGTATCAAGCCTGGCCCCCGTGCGGTCAGCTGAGGATGGGAGTGGCGATCTGGACGGGATGTCCGCATTCTGGTGGCATGCCCCTGAGCGGTGGACAATGGTAATGTCCAGCTCTTGAAGCATGAGAGCCCACCTAGCGTGCTGGCCCACCAACGTCTGATTGTCCATGAGGTAAGTGAGCGGCTCATGGTCAGTGATGAGATGCACCTTGCACCCAAACAGCATGTGGCGGTATGTGCGTGCTGCATACACTGCGGCCAGCATCTCCCCCTGGAACGAGGAATAGTTCCTCTCGCTCTTGTTCAGGGATCTGGACGTGCATGCCACCATATACTCCCGCCCGCTGTCATCACACTGCCCTAGCACGGCGCCTATGCCCTGCTTAGAGAAATCTGTGTACAACAAGAACGGCCTTGGCGGCCCCTTGCCGTCTGGCCCTGTCCCACTGTAATCTGGTCTGCGCAGGACTCTTCCGCCCTCGCACATCTCTGTTTTGATCAACTGGAACGCCTGCGACTGCTCTGGCCCCCACACAAACGGGACCCCCTGGACCAGCAATGCGTTGATGCATGCCGCCTTTTTCGAGAAATCCGGGACGTAGCACCGGTAGAAATTCAAGAATCCCATGACCTCCTGAATGTTTTTCACCGATGTGGGCTCTGGCAGCGCCATAACCGCTGCTATCTTGGCTGCGTGCGGCGTGAGCCCCTGGGCCGACACATTGTGACCCAGGTACTCTACCGTTGCACACCCAAACAGGGACTTGTCGGGGTGCGCCCTTAATCCTACACTGTGGAGCATGTCTAACATCAGCTCCACATGCCTGATGTGTTCTGCCGGTGTGTCACTGTACACTAGCAGATCGTCAATGAATGCCACGCAGAACGCACTCAGGCCTGCCCTGGCAATCTCCTCTTCCATCATACGCTGAAAGAAGGGAGGTCCATTGCGCAGACCGAAGTTGAGCTTTGTGTACATCCAAAGCTCAGGTCCCATCCAGAAAGCTGTCTTAGGCTGGTCCTCGACCTTTATAGGGATCTGCATGAACCCCGACCGGAGATCAACCTTGCTGAATATCTTGGCAGTTCCCAGGTTCTGAAAAATAGTCTCCATCCTGGGGATTGCAAACTCCTGCTTAGCCGTACGCAGGTTTAACCTGCGCATATCGTGCGCTATCCGGTGGTCAGTCCACTCCCCAGTCTCAGCACTCTTCTTGGCTGCTACTACTGAGTTGGCCGCAAACTTGATAGGCCCCCCCTGGGGTACTTTGACGATGATACCTGCCTGTATCATTGGCTGGCACTTTTCTTTAAAAATGGCTGCTTTGGGTGGCGGCATGTCCCTGGACTTCTGAAAGCACGAACTGACCTCGTCTTCTAAAGCCAGCGTAAACTCACCCTGCGTGCCGCAGTAGCCTGGTAGATCCTCCATGGAGTAAGCGAACGCTCCTTGGCGATCCCTGAGGCTCTGCTCCAGGCTCTCCTGCTGTTCCGCAGTGAAGTCGGGGTGCTGGCCCAGCAGCCACCCCTCCTTGGTTTTGACGTACTCCGCGGGCGGCTCCACTACTCCCCCCGGCTGGAACATGTCGATCATCTCAGCCGCCTGCGGGTCGTCCTCCGCGGGCGGCTCTTCCCTGCCAGTGTCGTTGCCGCTTTGCCATCTCTCCTGCTGGCTGCAGGCACCCCTCCTGCTGGCACCCCCCATGGGAATGACTGCTGGCGGGCGCAACCATCCAGACGACAGCTTCGCTGCTGCCTCTTGTCCAGACACAAAAGCCCCTTGGCCTGCTGTAAATCCTCCTCCTCGTACCCCCTGCTCGGTGGCTCGCGCCCCTGGCACACACACCGACAGCAGGAGCCACACCAGTATCAGCTGGAGCGTCCCCGTAAGGATCCCCTTAAATGCTGTACAGGTGAGGAGTCCTCTGCAAGCTGGCATCTGCCTCGTGGGTTTCTGCGGTAGGTGCTCTGTTGGCTGTACGCATGGCTCTGCACTCTGCGCTGGCCTCTGCTGCCCTCTGGCCCATGTGATCTCCAGGTCTACCTGGCTGATCCTGAGTGGCAGGACTGGGCAGTCCATTCCTGGTCTGCTGCCACGGTCCCTGTCCGCGGCTGCCCTCTTCGCCTTTCCTGCGCGTCGCCTAGCCTTCTTTGACTTTTTCCCCCGCAACTCGGCAGTGTCAGCCCAAGCCGCACCGGCCCTTTCTGGCCCTGCTCCTGGGGTCTGGCCTGTGCTGCCCTGTGCCAGCCGCTCCTGCCTGTGAGTGGCGCGCTGCACAGCCTTGCTGCTGCCTGCACCCACGGGCTCCTCTGGCCCACAGCCCTGTCGCATGGTTTCCCGAGCGCTGGCAGCCCTCCTTGCAAGGTCCTCCCCCCTGCTGGTTCGGGCTTGGCTGCTGCGGCTGTCCGACGGCTGTTGGGTGTCCACTCCCTTTGCTCCCATCGTGTTGAGGGCTGATATTCTCTCCGTCAGCTCCTCCTGTAGCTCCCTGACCGCCCTGCTGTAACCTCCCATCCTGGGGTTCGGATCGGGCTGTGGCAGCATTCTGAGTCGGAAAAGCAGGCTAGCCTCCTGGCTTGCCTCTTGCTGCCCCATTTCCTGCCTTCTTAGCACGTCCAGCTGATCCACGAAGTTCCTGAGCACTGCCACCCAGCGTCCCGTGCTGTATGCTGCTGGGTCACCCCAGGGCTCCCTTGCTGCTGCCTGTGCTGGCGGGCTGATCTGGGCGTCCCCTGGGCGCCTGCTGCTCGCCTCGCCTGCTGCTGCCCCCTTGGGCTTGCAAGCGTACTGGTCTGCTGCCTGCCGCGGGCTGACCCCCACTGCGACCTGGTGTGCCTCCTCTTCTAGTGCGACCTTGCTGCTGCGTTCTATCTCGGCTCTCCTGGTTCTGCGCTCTTCCATGGCTGCTTGCTCCTGAACAACACCGCGCATCCACTCCTGCCTTAGCTGTAACAACTCCTCCTCGCGGCCCCACCCTGGACTCCCTGGTCCAGGGCCTGCGTCGGTTGGCTCTTCCATCCCATCTGCATCCCCGGCATCAGCTCTTGTGAGGCTGATCCTTGCTGGGAACGGGCTTCCGTCAGCGCCCCACTCCTCTTCCGACTCTGAATCCTGCACCAGTGATGGTGGCCCTTCCGAAGGGTCTTCATTCTCCTCTCCTAGCAGCCCCCTGCCCTCCTGGCGGGGGCGAAGCTCATTGCTGGACCTTGGCTCCCTGCTGTCCAGGTCTCCTGCAAGTGGTCTGCTGGTACTGTCCGGGGGTGTCTGGGGCTCCGCCCGATCCCGGTCTCAGCCTCCAGGGCTGACACCTCCATTTCCCCCATGGGCTCCAGCCATTCCCAAGAGGATGCTGTTGCCCCGAGTGTGGTGACAAAGGCGACATGGCCCTGCTCTGTTGGCTCCTGGTATGCGTCCTGGATTGGTCCGTCACTGTCAGCAGCGGGGTCCCAATAGCGGGAACCCCACCTGCCCAGTATCCAGCGTCCCAGCACGGGCTGAGTCAGCTCTTCCAGTTCCTCCATGTAGGTATCCGCTCCTGCTCCTCTGAACAAGGGATGCAGCGTGCGCACCCCTGCCGGGTGCGCCTGCCTCCACAGCTGTACTGTCATGCTGTTTGCCTGCCAATAAGGGCCCACGCTGCTGGCCCTGTTGTCGCGCCACGCTCTTCTCTCCCAGCGCACCCACTGGTGCACGCACGCTTCTAACCGTTCCACTGCGAACGGCGAGCGCGCGAACTCCTCCTCGTCTTCCCACATGGGTCCATCCGCTGGCGACCTCTGGGCCCCATATGGCCATGTGGGGCAGTCTGTCATTTCCAGCGGCGCCCACTGATCATCCACGCCCCAGACATGCCACATGGCTGCCGACAGCTGTCCCGGAAGCAGAACCCGTTGCAACGCCATGAGCATGACTGCCCATGTCGCTGGGTCTGCTCCCCTGGCGTGCGTGTGCGCGTGGAACTCTGCCTCGTCGACTGATGCGCACTTGGTGATCGCCACGTTCCCTTCGCACCTTGCGAACAGGAAGACTGGCATATCATCCCGCGACGCATGCATGTGGATCCATGCCGCTGAAACAGGCAGCTCTCCCTCTTCCAGCTCCTCGTAGTAGTAAGTTACCAGCTGCTGAACTGGGATGGCTGCCCTGGCTTCCCCAGGGTCCATTCCCCACGGTACAGCTTGCCCTGCGACCATCCTGGGGATGGTGACCGACGCCTCAACGGTGGCCTCACACCGCCTTGGCCTATCAGAATGGCACAGCCCTGCCCCGCCGTAGGTTCCATCCTCGGACCTGTCACCCCCTCCGTGCCCTCCTAAGGCCTGCACTGGCACGTAGAAAGCGCGGTCTCTGAGAGCGGGGTGCTCCATCAACTGATGGACGCAGTCCTCCGCCCATGGCGTGCGCATGAACCCGGGCTGCGCACCCTGCCACACCCCCTCGGTGCGCGTGCTATCCGGCACGTCTGGGTGCGCCCTGTCGGCTGCGGCCACCGCTGTGATGCCTTCTTTGACGGCTAGGTCCACCATCTCGCTGACGCAGTATGCGTAGATGGGGTGCTGTGACCATCCCCTCTGCATATAATCCTCCATCCTTGTGCTGGGCTGTATGAAACCCTTGAGTGCTGCACCCAGCAGGACTGCTGTCACCGCGTCCCATGGAAAGATCAGTCTGGCCACTGCCTGCATAGCTGCCGCTATGTTGACACACGTCTGCGTCCTGCCTTCCAGGAGCCTGTGGTTCTGCACCCTACATAGCCCATCCTTGGATTGTGCAGGCAGAGTGATCATAGCCTCTGAAGACGACGCCTCTGGCATTTCTTCCCCCAGGCGGTACCACTGTACGAAGCACCTGCTTTCTGGCAATCTCGGCGGGTCTGGCTCGGGGCGAACCCGCCCTCTGCTGCCCGACCTGTCCCGGCGCCCTGTACCGCCCTGGGTGAACCGGGAATCCTCATGCCATGCAGCGGGTCTCTCGCCCCTGCTGCGGCTGCGCTGCAGCCCTCTGTCCTCCTCTTCCCATCTGACAGTGTTGGACAGAGAGGTGGTACTGTGATGGGTCCTAACGGCCCCCGCCGTATTGTCCTCTGGACTCATAGCTGCTGCCCCCTTGGCCCCTGGGTGGTGAACCTGCCTGCTGAGCCAATCCCGGGTCCCGGTGGCTGCTCCCGCTACCTCGCCGCCTGTGTCCGCGTTGCCCTCCGGGGTACCTGGGCAGAGCATGGCAGCTTCCTCCTCACGCACTGTTAAAGGAGCTTGAGGCTCATAGCCTTCCTCTGAGGCGCTGGTGCCGTCCCCACTGGAACTGATTTCCCATTCGTCTACCCTATTGTCGTCATTTGGCATCTCTGTCTTATGACGGAAGCGTTCTTGATATTAAGCCCTTTTTCATCTACTTGGGTATGTTATTTGATGAGGCAGAGGGTATGAAGGGAGCAGGTAGACGTTGTGTCAACAAAGGGAGGGCAGCTTTGTATGCCATGGTCCGGAGATGTCATGAGCTTGACATACACAATGTTCACATCAAATGTCATATTTTTGACTCTTTAGTGAAGCCTATTCTGTTTTATGGGTGTGAAATTTGGGGACCAGGTCTCCTTGCGAAAGGAGTCGGCTTGACAGATACTGGTTTCTCTAGAGATTTGGAGGTAATTCACAAGGGTTTCCTTAGGCAGTGTCTGGGTCTTCGCAAGTCTGTGTCCGAGTATGTTCTCATGAGTGAACTGCACCGTGAACCCCTTATCTTAAGTCTTTTTCAGCAGACCCTGAGTTTTTGGAATAGAATTAATCTGAGGCCTGACAATGACCTTGTGAAAATGGCTATGCAGGAAAGTTGTGATTTGGCAAAGGCTGGCACTTCACTTTGTTGGGCTGGTTTTCTGTCTACGATATTGATGACTCTGGGTATTGATTTATTGACTGCATCAGCCAATACCTCTTTGGATATTAAGGTCATTGTGAATTCAGCTAGGGATCAGTGGCTTTCCAAAATTTCCAGGGACATGCCACGTACGGCCCTGTCTGTACGTGCTACTCCTGACTCAGAACGCTCGGGGTTCAAATTGTTTACGTTCTCTAAGTGGTTCCAAATTAAGCGTGATGTGCAGGAGACTTTCTGGTACAATTTGAGTAAGCCTAATATTATTTTTGCTGTAGCCCGGTATCGAATGGGGTCGCATTGGCTGAATGTTGAGACAGGGCGCTTTGAGAAACCCTGTGTGCCTCGTAGCGAGAGGATTTGTAGATGTTGCAATCTTGAATGTCGGGAGGATGAGCTTCACATGATTTACTGCCCGTTCTATACAGACCTTCGCTTTCAGTTTAACCTTACTTTCCATAATTTCCTAGAGGACGAGGATGAGGCCATGAAACGGTACGCAAATGGAGTGTGGGGCAAACTAAATGCAGCGGATTCTGCATATGTGTTCTGGAAGAAATTTGGTTGTTTTATCTTTCAGTGTATGATGAAAAGAGAGAATCATCTCAAAACTCTGCCAAAATTCCTGTCTCCCCCCTAACTCTCTAGGCGGTGCTCAATCGAACTCTTTTGCACCCACGTCATGTTTTATGGCTGGGGCTTATCTTCTGCACTATGGGGTTCATTCCCACGCCACTGTCGTGGTTGTGTGCTAGTTGCTTGCCCAGGGGGGTCACTGGTTTTCGCTTTCTGTCCTAGTGTATCAAGTGCCTGTACCGGTTTACGGGCACATGTCCCATGCATCAAGTGTGATGCTCTGTTGGACTGTAAAAACTTCACAAAAAAACTTCACAGGCTGTTTCATGGACCAGAATATAGTGGGCATTCATATGCCGCGTATAACGGCGTGATTATATGTCTTTCTTCATGAATAACTGACTTCAATAAACAAACTTGCACTACACGAGCACATCCCAGTCCGCCCTCAGACCCCTGTCGAGTCTGGACCCCCCTGCTCCTTTAATTGCACTGATGTAATCACCATGCCCCATTATCTGCCCCCATCGCTCTCCCCCATTACCTCAGTACCCTCATGTCAGCTCATGCCAGATCGTAATTTCATAATAGCTGCACCCTCATCAGACTACAACACCCTTTCCCTACTTCATGCTGTGACGCAGCTGACCCTAGCAGGCACGGTGAAAAATGATGTGATCCCTGAGATCACACTGACAAACGAAGACGGGACGACACACTTTGTGCTAGCCGACCCGGAGTCGCATGGTATTAAAAAATTCGCTGTTTCAGCAGCGAATGTCCAGGGGGTCAAACGGTATCTGATGCCTCGGGGCGAGGGTGCCGGTAAACAGTATGACTCCTCCGGTGTGTGCTCGGTCTGCTTCGCTCTTTATCTCACGATGACAGCACACCCAGGCCTTGACTACGGACGCCTGCAACTTCCGGAGCTACGATTCCATATTGATGGTAGGGACACAAGCAGATACCTATACAGAGTTTTGCTGGCCATTAGCACGAATACAGCGGGTCTCATGGCTGTTCATTCACATGACTAAAGCTCCAGCCCCTTAGACTACTCGCCTGCGATTTTCTCAAATCCCTCATGTATGCTGCCATTAAATGCCTCAATGGTTACATTCTCTGTAACCCTGCAGGTGCTCCCTCTCAAATCAATCATTGTGTTCAGCATGGACAGCAGCCAGATGCTGCCAAGGAGCTCAATACCTTGCTGTTGGCGGTTAAGAAGACACCGATGCCGGCATCTCAGAAATGTCTTCCAAAACCGTTCCGCGACTCGTATGACAGATTCAGTCCCAACAAAGCACCGATAAAAGGCTGTGGCCTTGTGTCACCTCAAAAGGTTGCGGAGTTCCTGGACGAGGTGAGGCAGGACTGATTTCGGGATGTTGAGACCTCACTTGTTTCAGTTTCCAACTGTCCGCAATCCCATAGGTCTATGCAAATTGTAACAAATTGCTTTGGCAAAGGCTCTATCCCGCTTTACCTGGCACTAAACACTCAGAAATACAGCCATAACCTACATTTTGCCACAGATAGCTCCATACTTCTCAGTTTTTTTTCGAACTGATGATTGTATTGTGTTTCCACCCACTCTCGCTAATTTTCCAGATGGTCCTGGCAGGCGAAGTGGTCTTCGTCTTCCAGAATCCGGGGAAGGGATCAGGGAGGACAGGAACAGGGAGGACAAGCGGGGCTGCGCAGTCTGAAGTCGGAACTGCGCTCGCATGTTCCCAGCGAGATGAAGCAGGAGGAGAAGGTGTGTAACACCAAGAGTACCTAAAGTAGTGGTGGGAATGTCCCATGTACATCTGAGTAGACTTGTGTGTAGTTTGAAAGGGCTTCGCTGAGCAAGAAAAGACACGTGTATAACTATTTATCTCTTTACTTAAACTGATGCGTCGCCGTGACGGGATGTGCCTGCGAAATCTTGAATGCGCAGTGGTACAACGACAACACGAAGGCCTCATGCAGTCGAAGGGAGTCTCCGAGCCCACCCAGAGTGCACACGAGGCAGTGTCCCAGGCCGGCCCCTCAGTAAGCGTTATTTGAATGAAATAAGCTCGTAACTATGTACCGCTCCTGCAAGCTTGTCACTGCTCCACATTTGTGTAAATAAATGTATGTTGCTCTATTTCTTTCAGAGGAGGGTGGAAGATAATGGAGTTGTATCTGCTTGTCAGCAAGAGCAGCTCAGCGGGAAGGTGCAACAGGTGTGACCAATCTTTGATATAATCGCTTTAGGGCCCTCTCCCCCTCTGCCTGCCCCCCCATGCCCCTCTCCTCCCCACCCTCTGTACACATCCCTCCCTGCTCCTGCCCCCCTCCACCTCCCTGCCCCCCCCCCCCCTCTCTAGCCTCTCAAACTCATCCATCTGGGCATTGTAGATGTCCCATTCTTTGTCGAGAAACTGCTGGAGAATGCCAGGCCATCCCTCACATGGGGCCGGGCATCCCCTTTGCTGGAGGTTCCTGAGAAACTCCACTGCATGTGCCATGGACCTGGCTGACCCTGCGGGCCGAGTACCATAGTGATTCATGGCTAGGGCCTCTACCACCATCTGCCAGTGGTGCCTTTGCTGGGCCACCTGCCCCTCTGGCACCACCTGTAACGTTACAGGCATTGCTGCGGCCTGGTGGCTCACAACTTGAGTCGCTGCGTTCTGCCCAAACCCTTCATGGACAGACATCATACACGTGTGCCTCTCCTGGCTGACCCACCTGGAGTTGTAAGACTTGTCACAGTATATTACCGTATACGTGACAGAACCGTTTAGACCGCAGTTAGCGGCCGCGGAGCCTCCGCAGCTTATCTGCGGAGTCTCCGGATTTGAGCTGAGACCTAGAAACCCGCTTACGCAGGATTAGTTTGACAGGTTCTACCGTACTCTGAACTGGGCCTGCCGGGTCCCTGTATCCCGGCAATTGCCTTGGCTAGTTACTTCGTCCCTTTCTAAAGGACAGACCTCTATTTGTAACAAGCACCGGCAGTCTTTGAGACCAGCAGCTTCCATATAAGTCAGTACCTTAACTCGAGTCAAGCCTAGCTCAGCCACCGCTGATCTAGCTGGAGACAAGTACCCCAGTAAGAGAAACGAGACTCTGCAGAAGAAGAAGTACGCAGCCTCGTCCCGTCCGTCTCTCCGCGTGTTACGCGGTAAGTGCCCTTAACATAGCCCAGCTGGATCGCGACCAGACGGCCTATGCCCCCAAAGTCTGTTGCTATATATACACAATTCCACCTAGCTGCTTAACTCGAAGAGCACTCGCAGCCAGTGAGTAGTCACTGAGCCTGCCCGTAGGCGTCCGTCACTGCAGTGAGGAAAGAAGTCCGCCACGGACCTGAAGCGCACCTCGCGTGTCCTTTAGAAAGGGACGAAGTAGATCTAGCCTGATCAGCCTGATTTGCCAATTCCTGCTAAAGGTGCTTGTGCAGCGAGATTGGAATTTTGTTTGTATGCAAACAACCTTGGACAGCATATGAATTGCACTTTGCTGTGGTAATCTCCATAGAGAGTGCCAAGTTAAGCCCTGAGAATCACTAAGAGTGGCAACTTAGTGTTGAGTCCAGGAGAGGCTTGAGGATCTGGCTGTGGATTTATACACCCAGCAGATAATTCCTGTATGACTGCAGATTGAGATCAGGTGGATCCAATCATTCATCATTGACAGAAGTAAACTTGTTGGCAGATCATCCAAGGTTAAAATTTTGTGGTGTACCAAAGGATCCCCGCAGGCGTCAGAGAGGAACTGACACAGCGCAAGATCCGCCAGGAGGCAGACATCCGCAGGGGACGTGCGCCAGCTAGAGGCAGCCCAGCCAGCAAAGGTGGGAAGGGGCTAAAAAGGGCGAAGGAGGATTCCGCCAGATACAAATATTAGTGAGCATAAAAGCAGAGGGCAAGGCCTATCGCGCAAAATTGCTGTACCTGCCGTCCAGCCTTGACTAGCAGATCCTCACCAGGTTGCAGTAAGGATAAGGGGCAGAAGCCTAAACGTTAGCAGGTTTTGTAGGGGGTGTCGCCAGCACGCCTGCAGAACAGTGCGGTTCGTAAAATGCCTGTAGAGATGACAGGCATAGATCTAAACCCCGATAGGCACCAGCACCCTGACGTCCAACGGAGGAGTGGGCGTCTGAGGGGGCTGGAGCCGGGAATAGACCTAAAAAATGCTAGTGCTGAGATTGTGGCAGAGGCCCTGTTGATAGCGGAAAAGCTGTCAGAGCCAGTAGAACCGCCTGCAGAGGATTTCAGGGTACGTGAGCCAGACCGTGTACCACCCAGAGGGGCAGGGGCGCAAGCAGATGGTGCAGTACTAGTAACACGAAAAGGCATTGGTCGAGGGGGTCCGTTGCCCGCTGGTTCCGACAGCTGTCTGAATTTCGAGCAGGGTCAGACTCAAGCGGGAACCCCAGAGTTGATCTTGGATCAAGCAACGGAAGCATCCCAGAGCTGTGACACGCGACAGAGCAGTGCACCTGAGGCCGAGCCGCAGCAGAGCCTGCCCAGGGTGGCAAGTGTTACACAACAGGTTGAAAAAGATCCCAGCCAATCGGGTCTAAGGGCAGAAGTAGCCGCAGCTTCAGACAAGTTTGCAGGCTGGCATAAGACCTGCGAAGTCAAACCTCGAATAAAGGCGGAGGGAGAAAGGGCCAGGATTGTGCCTGCAGAGGTCAAACACGAGGAAGATGAGCCACAGCCAGCAGCAGGCAGACAGAGCTCGCAGGCAGGCAAGGACAGGGAGAAACCAGCTGAGCCGGTAGGGAAGCCTTGGGCTGATCTATCCGAGGAAGAGCAGCCAGACCCAGTTCAGGAAAAGCAGGGGCAGCAGACTACAGCAGAACTGCGTCCCGTGCAGCAGCTGCAGCCGCGCAAGGCACTGGTTAGAAGAGGAGCTGGATCCACAGTCTTCGGCACACCGCTGTCCAGTTTTCCACCCAGCGTGAACAGACCTGCGCAGACGTCCAAGGAGGGATCTGGCAGCCAGAGGCAGAGAGAGCCAGAGCGCTCGGAGACCGGGGGAGTCGCGTGCGGAAATGAGGAGGTAGAAGGGCCGATCGGTTGGGCAGGAATTGTGCAGTGGGCAACAGACCTGTGGAAGCAAGTGTGCTCCAGGACGTTCTTGCATTTCCAGGACCAGGTCACAGCCATTGAGGAGTTCAAGGCCCATCATCTGCGGGGATGGGCAACAAAGGCCATGTTGGGTATCCCCCACACAGGTCTGGACAGGGCGCTACTGTTAGCCGCCCTTGGACAGGTATCCAAGGGAAGGACGGGACACGAAGCAGCCAGGGCTGTTAAAGCCTTCGCAGACGAATGGTGCAAAGAGGTCACAGGAGACCAGGAGGAACCTGGGTCAGAGCCAGAGGATGAGGAGGACCAGGTGTGGGAAGGATTTGAAACAGGGGTGCAGCGGCCTGAGGGGATCAGGGAGGTGCAAAGGTGGCAGCAGCAGGCAGGAGCCGCGTTAACACCAACACTCAGATCTGCAGCCTTCGAGGTCAGCAGCGAGCCCAGCCTCAGAGGACGGCCAAGGGGCAGGGAAGCACCCAGAGCCAGCAGTCCAGCCGCCAGCGAAAGGGCGGAATTGACTAGCCAATCACTTGCCAGAATGGCAGAGCAAAGCACAGCGACACGCAGAGCAAGCAGGCAAGAGTCTTATGAGTTGCTGCGCATAGTCGAGGACAAAGAGAACGCATACCAGGAAACCCAGGTGGATTACATCAAGGAATTCCTGAGGAACAGGCAGCCAGGCGCGGCAAGAGGAGCTAGGAGGAATGAGCCTGCATGCAGCGCACAGAGCAGTGGCCCAAAAATACAGGAGGCCAAAGAGGAAACACAGTCTGATTCCTACGCCAGGAATTACACAGGCGGGACGCAGCCAGGTCGGCAGAGCCGGGAGCCGCCCAGGGGGCAGGCATACTCCAGGGAACAACCTCACCAGCATAGCCAAGAGCCGCCCAGAGGACAGGCAGAGGGCAGGGAACAACCAAGCCAGCAGAGCCAGGAGCAATTAAGGGGACCAGCGGAACGCAGCAGAGGTGTGCGGCATGAATGGCAAGACCAGGAGCTGCCCAGGGGACAGGCAGAGCCCGGCAGAGCACAGCCTTGGAGACCTGGATCTGACAGCAGACCAAGCAGAAGCGAACCAGAACGACCGCCACCCGAAGGAAGTAGAGGCTCGGCAGGCAGAGCGGGCAGACAGCCATCACGAGACGCTCACGATCATGATGAGGATTATAACAGACATGACAGGTATCATTCAGGCCGCAGCCCATCGAGGGGCGGCAGTGGAGGACCTAGGTCGCGGTCAGGGTCAGTAGATTCGGGACCAGGGGGAGCGGACAGACGCAGGCCAGGAGCCAGACAGGAGTCCAGCGACCAGGAAATGAAAAGGCTCGATCGGGAGCAGGCGAGGGTGAACCTGCAGCTGCAGCAACAGATGGTATTGCAGCTGGCAGGGGTAGCCAAGGTAGCCAAGATCCCAGCCATCCAAGGCAACGTACCAGTCCTGGATATGTCACACCCAGGAGCGGTTGCAGCCAGAAAGTATTGCCAGGCGTGTGGGTACTGGGGATCGCACAACAGGTTGGCAATGTCAGATGACCAACCAGCATTCGCCGTGGTGGCAGGTGAAATAGCTGGATCATGCCAGTCGCCGTCAGCTATGACGTTGCTGATCAAGTCGCTGGTCAAGCTGTGGGACAGCAAGCCTGCCAGCATGAGGCCGCTGATGGCAGCCATCAGGGCAGCGCCCCACGCAGGAAACAGAATTGCCAGAGAGGTGGAGCGGATCGAACAGCAGTGGATAGCCCCAGCGGAGCAGAAGGGTTGCGAAGCTTCGCTACTCACGTTGTGGATCAGGGTGGTCCAGGAGGAGGTGGGAAAGCCAACTTCAGAGGAGAGGACGGCCATCACCAACCTCAGGCTAGGAGTAAAAACTACTCTAGACCCGGACGTCAAGCCAGAGGAGACGGTGGAAGCATTTGCTCACAGAGTACTGACAACGGCAGAGTTGCTGCAGATCTCAAGGGATGCAGTAGATCACTTCGGCAGAAGCCACTCGGTCTCTCGCATGTTCCATGACGGACTCCCAGCGGTTGCTAGAGCCAAGCTGAGCAAGTTCGTTATGACGGTGCCAGGGTATCTCAGCATGAGCGATGAAGACCAAATCGCAGTACTCACGCAGCAGGTGGTGCTGTGGGAGAGGTTTGCCCTGGAAATGGGTGACCTGGGAGGTACCGGCTTCAGGCAGATAACCAACAGCGGGCCTGGCCAGGGAGAGGCACAGCCCAACAGGGGCAGGAGAGAGAGAGCAGGACAGTGGGAGATGCGAACACGCCTTGATGGAATTGTGCACCCCACAGGCTCAGCAGCAGTACCACAGGCGCGGATGGATGGTAAACCCAGAGGAGTTACCTGGGCGGACCAAGCAGGGGCGGCAAATTACAACGCTGAGGGTGGCTCAAGCGCAGCCAAGGCATGCTACCAGTGCGGTAGTACGTCGCACCTAGCCAGGGATTGCAGGGCGCCCAGGGCCAGGGATGAGCGCAGACCTATGCCCCTGGTTACAGACATCACACCTGGACCGGCCAGACAGCCGCAACAGCAGTATCCGCAGCAACAGCAGTATCCGCAGCAACAGCAGTATCCCCTGCCGCCAAGGCCGCAGCAGGGACAGGCGGCAGGCAGGCCGTATGACAGGAATCAGAACAACAGACAGTATCCTAGGCCTGGGCCTGGCCAGGGAGGTCAGGCGCAGCAGGCAGCCCACGTGTCGCATCTCAGCAATGCAACGGGGCAGGCTGAGCCAGAGGGATGGCACCAGACCATGGCAGAGATGCTCAGCGAGTCCGTAGCACTCATGACGCAGGTTGGGCTGGTACCCAAGCCTGCAGGTTTCAAGCAGGCAGTTCATAACGCCCGTCCTAAGTCGTTTTTGCCAGAACCTTTGCAGGAGGAGGAACCAGTACCAGGATTCACGGTACAACCCTCCAGGAAGGGAGCAAAGAGGCTGGTATTGAGTAAACTAGCTGACGATATGTCTGACATCCGCCTACAGGTGTTGAAGTTGAACGAGCGGCTCTCAGCGCTGTCGTTCACCACGATGCCCATGGGAGGAGACAACACCGGCCACAGGGGTGAGACTAGTAACACCAGGCCAGAGGGTAGAACGGTGACGGCTGCACCCAAGCTGCAGTATTTCAAAAATGACAGAAGCAACCTGGAGCAGTGTGTGGGACTTATGGTCAATGGGAAGGTCCTGGTGGCTCAGAAAGCACTCATGGACTCCGCATGCACGTGCCATGTCATCACTGTCAATATTGCAGAGCAATTAGTTGCCATGGGGGCGGAGCTGGTGCGTACAGACGAGAAGATTCGTACCACAGACAATGCAGGGGCAGATCTGTATGGAGTACTGTTCATTTATGTGGTGTATGGATACGGAGGGCCCAATGCCATTATGGAGCCCACGGTGGTCAGGGTCGTTAAGACACCACCGGATGCATATGAGCACTTGGTAGGGAACCCAGAGTTCCTCAAGTATAACGGGGTCTTAGAGGCAGCAGGAAGGCTGACCTTACGGCCCAGAGAGGGCCCACAGAGAGTGCAAGGGGTCAAGGACATTACGCTGCCACTACTGCGGGCATCTCCGGCAGGGGGGTACCAGGCAGCAGCAGTGGCATGGGCAGGAATTCAGTGTGGATTCGCAGAAAGAGAGGGGTGGCCAGCTGCAACAGTTGAAACAGAGCACGAACCGCTCTTACAGCATTCCATGGCCACACGCGCAGGTACCGCTATAAGGGCCGAACAGGGCGCAGGACCCAGCAGCGAGCCAAACCCCAGGCTACAAAGGCGCAGGCTGGTGCCAGTCGAAGCAGCAGTGGAAGAGACCGCCACACCAACCGCAGAGGAAATGGCAAGAGCGCGCAGAGCCGCGGAACTCTCTGACGTTGAGAAGAGGGCGGTCAGGGACTTCATGCCAGCAGGCCCCGCCTGCCCGTGCGCCTTGTGCGGAAAACCAGACAAGCACGCGGTGGAGGAGTGTGAGAGGAGGATTCAGGACTTTTCGCGGACACCCGAAACAGCGCCTGCGGTGCAGGCAGGGCCGCCTGCAGCGCAGAGGAGGGGATACGGCACAGCTGCAGCCGATAGAGCTGCACAGGCAACTTCAACGCGCAGCAGGGGAGAGCAGCAGCAGCAACAGCAGCAGCTGCAAAAGCAACCGCAGGTGGCAGGGCCTAGAGTGCAGCAGGCCAGCAACGGCAAGGGTAGGCAGGCGCAACAGCAGCAGTGGCAAGGAAAACCAGGGGCGGCAAGGGCCCCTGCGCAATCAGCCAGCAACAGCGAAGATGAGGCGCAGGAAGCAGAGGAGGAGGAAGATTGCAGCGTAGAGAAGGTTCCAGAGCCAGGGACCAGCCCAAAAGACAGGCAAATCAACAGGCTGGCAGGGCAAGTCAACGGGCTGAAAAAGGCTCTAAGATGGAGAGAGCGGCAAATGTGGAAGCAGTCAGCGGAAATTGTGGATTACCTGAAAGGCCAGCTGGCCGGGTGGAAGGTCATCACGGATGGTCAGCAGGTCATGACAACGGTCCAGCGAGAGTACATCCTGCGGGCAGATGAGCTGAACGGGCTGCAGGAGACCCTGGGACTACAGCACTTGGGGGGCCCGCCAAACCACGGGCAGCCGCTCCCATTCGAAACATACCCAGAGTTGGCGGGGTGCGTCAGGGCAATGTTGGCGACTCCGTCCCCGCTACGAGACGTGGACAGCGAGCATTCCGGCATGGAGGAGCCGAAGAAGCGCAGTCCTTCTAGCAGCGACGAGAGCGGCTCAGGGGACAGAAGGCTACGACGGCGCAGCAGAAGCGCGCAAAGGGCCATCAGTGAGGAGCGCCAAGGGGCGGTGCCAACGCCGGCAGCCAGGACCCAGCGGCAGGGCGCAGGGAGGCGCAGCAACAGCGAGGAAAGGAGCAGGGACCGCAGACAGCGGTCACCATGCAGGGACCAGCCCAGGGGCAGATCCAGGGAACGGCACCATGCTGAGGTTGCCAGGCCTTACAGGCAGGGGCAGGAGCACCAGAGAGGCCCAGGCCCCGGGCCGACAAACAGAACCCTGGCAGAGGGCAGCGGGGCGGCAGAGCCTAGGCGTCACCTGGGACCGCGCCATGGTGGATTGTGCTTCAAGTGCAATCAGCCGGGGCACTTTGCCAACGAGTGCACCAACCCGGAGCAGGCCGGGCTGACAGGCGACAGGCCAGGGGCACCTGCAGGCCCAGCGCGGGGCTATGGAACCTGGGGCCCAGGCAGGGGCCAGGGGATGCCCATGGAGAGCAGGCGCAGGACCTTCGATACTGCCATGGGAACTCCCAGTGCAAGGGACTTCCAGCAGGGGGCAGCAGGCCCCAGCGCGTGGCCAGAACCGCCAGCGCGACAGGAACCACCGGAGGGCGAGCAACCAAGGTGGGAGGGGACAGGAGGCCACACGTGCTTCATGACATGCCACATGGAAATTAGCCAGGACAGAGATGCCTACCAGGCTGAGGTCAGTCAGGCAGGACCAGTTCAGGTGGCCCCTCAGAGGGTGCCAGAAGGGCAGGTAGCCAGTCAGGTAAACCACTGGGCGATGGCTGTAGAGGCGTTAGCCATGAACCATTATGGGACTATGCCTGCAGGGTCGGCCAGATCCGTAGCACATGCGTTGGAGTTCTTGAAGGATCTCCAGAGGAGGGGGTGCCCAGCTCCGTGTGTAGGATGGCCAAATCTGATGCAGAGGTTCCTAGACAGGGAATGGGACAAGTATGATGAGCAGTGGGATGAGTTTGAGAGACGCGAGCGGGAGGCAGTACCCCAGCACGACGTAGACGGGTGGGATACCGATTCAGGATCCAACCTTTCAGCAGGCAGATATGAGCCTCAGGAACCCTCGCCCTTGCATGAAAGAGAGTTTGGCGTGTTATGTCCAGGTACCCCGGAGGGCAATCAAGACACAGGCAGAGGGGTAGCGGGAGCAGCCGCCGAGACAGAGGAGCCACACAGAGCGGGGTCGCGACTCCCAGCGGCCAGAGGGACCGCAGCAGGGAGCCAGCTGGACGCTCGGGCGGGGCCCGTTAGGACCCATAAAGGCACTAGCTCTCGGTGCAATGCTTGGGGAGGAATCGACGAGGACGGAGAGACACAGCACGGCAGCGAGAGGGAAGGGAGGTCTGACGCAAGGGGCGAGGACAGGCAGCTTGACCAGTCCTTCAGCAGAGACAGGTCCTACAGCAGAGAACGCATCTACATACAGCCGTTCCCGCAGTCGCTGCCAGCAGGCGAGCCCTTTGTGCAGTACTTCCGCCTGGGGGAAGAGATGCCAGAGGCGTCCACCTCCGGGGCCATGCTGACTATGCCAGGGGAGTGCAGGGACGGGCCATGTCGGTTGCAGAACCATAGGCTCCTGGACGGCGGAGAGCAGACATGTGTTGACAGGGCAGCAGCCATGCAGGCAGTTGCCAGGATGATTTTCCCGTGGGACGCAGTGACAGCTGTCATGCTGGGCGCTGCGCTCAAAGGATACATCCTGTCCAGCACAAATATAGCAGATTACATGCAGAGGGGATGGTCGCGGCACCCCATCTATGCACACTGCGTTAGCGAGATGGTGAGTCTCGCCATTGCAGCAGGCATCACAGCGGTGGATGCAGCATGCTGGGCGCACCCGGACATGCCAGACATTGCGCCAGCCGAGGGGATGTGGCAGGGCGCGCAGC
Source organism: Limnomonas spitsbergensis (assembly GCA_037349105.1). Taxonomy (NCBI): domain Eukaryota; kingdom Viridiplantae; phylum Chlorophyta; class Chlorophyceae; order Chlamydomonadales; genus Limnomonas; species Limnomonas spitsbergensis. The sequence goes on from JAYJMM010000041.1 coordinate 3,964,543, forward strand.
CAGGATTCATGCGCACACCGTGGGCGATGGATTGTGTCCGTGAGCTGATGGGGCACCCAGCCCTCAGAGACCGCGCATTTTATGTGCCAGTCCAAGCCATGGGCGAGTTCGAGAGATTTGTGGAAACAACAGAGCAGGCCCCAGTGAGGGCAGGGCTGTGTCACCCAGGCAGGCCAGGGCGGTGTGAGGCGACCATAGAGGCGTCCATCGTCATCCCCAGGACGGTCGCAGGACAAGCAGTGCCGTGGGGGCCAGCGCCAGGGGACGCCAGGGCAGCCATTCCAGTCCAGCAGCTAGTAACTTACTACTATGAGGAGATGGCTGATGAGGAGTTGCCCGTTTCATCGGCATGGATCCACATGCACGCGACTCACGATGATATGCCCGTCTACCTGTTTGCAAGGCACCAGCAGGACGTGGCAGTCACTAAGTGCGCGTCAGTAGACGAGGCGGAGTTCCACGCCTATACCTACGCTAGGGGAGCAGACCCGACAGTGTGGACGCTCCTGCTAATGGCGCTGCAGAGGGTCCTGCTCCCAGGACAGCGATCAGCGGCCATGCGGCATGTGTGGGGCGTAGAGGATCAGTGGGCGCCTACAGAGGTAACAGCCTGTCCAACATGGCCTTACGGACCCCAGCAGTCGCCAGCATCAGGAGCCATGTGGGAAGGAGAGGAAGAGCTGGCGAGCTCGCCGTTCGCAGTAGAACGCCTGGCAGCATATGTGCACCAGTGGGTGCGTCAGGAGCGGAGGGCGTGGCACGACAACAGGGCCAGCAGCGTGCTGCCCTATTGGCAGGCTGACGTCATAACGACGCAGTTGTGGAGACAAGCGCACCCAGCAGGGGTGCGCACACTGCACCCTCTGTTCAGAGGAGCAGGGGAAGTAGGCATCGAGGAGGAGTTGGAGGACTTGAGGAACCAGCCGAGTAGGGGACATGGGCCGGTGGGCAGGCGAGGCGCCGATGCAGAGGAGCCAGCAGCAGCCACCGACGGCCCTGTCCAGGATGAGGAGCCGGAATGGACCCAGGTGGCATTTGTAACATTTGGGGCGGCAGCTGCCTCATGGGAGCTGCTGGAGTATGTGGACGACTTGGGGGTATCAGCACTGGAGGCTGAGCCTAGGGGACGGGCAGAGCCCCAGGCGCCCCTGGACAGTGTCGGCACATCGCCCACGGAGGACTCAGACAGCAGGATCCCAGAGCTCAGCGACAACGTTTCAGAGGGCCCACCACCACTGGTTGAGATCACCGAGTCAGATGAGGAGTGGCACGAGGCAGGAGCCAGGCCCTCGGACCAGGATAGCGTCACCAGAGCAGAGGCTCGGGATGCAGAGGGCAACTACGTGCCAGCAGACAGCGGCCCAGGACCAGGAAGTCCAAGGTACGGCATGGTGGGAGAGCTGCCACAGCTGAGGCGCGCGTGGATGCGCGGCATCTTTCAGGAGCAGGCAGCAATGAAAGAGCGCAGAAGCAGGAGGGCCGCTATAGAGCTTGGTAACGGAATCACACTGGAGGAAGAGGCAAACCAGGTCACAGCGGGGATCAGCCTTCAGCAGGCAGCAGACCAGCACGCTCGCAGGCCCGAGGGGGCAGCAGCAGACAAGAAGAGCAACGGGCGCCCGGGATATCCCCAGATCAGCCAGCCAGCACAGACAGCGGCACAGGGGCCTTGGGGTGACCCAGCGGCGTACAGCACGGGACGCTGGGTTGCAGTGCTCAGGAACTTTGTCGATCAGCTGGACGTGCTACGAAGGCAGGAAATGGGGCAGCAAGAGGCGGGCCAGGAGGCTAGCCTGCTGTTTCGACTTAAAATGCTACCACAGCCCGATCCGGACCCCAGGATGGGAGGTTACAGCAGGGCGGTCAGGGAGCTACGGGAGGAGCTAACGGAGAGAGTATCAGCCCTCTACACGGGGAGGGCAGAAGGAGCGGACACCCAACAGCCGTCGGACAGCCGCAGCAGACAAGCCCAAACCGGCAGGGGCGAGGACCTCGCCAACAGGGTTGCCGGCGCGCAGGACACCATACGACGGGGCTGTGGGCAGGATGAGCCCGCGGGTGCAGGCAGCAGTAAGGCTGTGCAGCGCGCCAACCACAGGCAGGAGAGAATGGCACAGTGCAGCACAGGACAGATCCCAGGAGCAGGGCCAGAAAGGGCCAGTGCAATTTGGGCTGACACTGCCAAGTTGCAAGGAAAGAAGTCTAAGAAGGCCAGGAGACGCGCAGGAAAGGCGCAGAGGGCGGCCGCGGACAGGAACCGAGGCAGCAGACCAGGATTGGACTGCCCAGCCCCGCCACTCAGGGTCAGCCAGGTAGACCTGGAGATCACGTGGGCCAGAGGACAGCAGCCGCCAGCGCAGATTGCAGAGCCATGCGTTCAGCCCGCAGAACAGTTACCGCAGCAACCCATGAGGAAGACGACAGCGTGCAGAGGACTCCTCACCTGTACAGCAATTAAAGGGATCCTTACGGGGGCGCTCCAGCTGATACTGGTGTGGCTTCTGCTGTCGGTGTGTGTGCCGGGGGCGCGAGCTACCGGGCAGGGAGTGCGAGGAGGAGGATTTACAGCAGGCCAAGGTGCTTTTGTTTCTGGCAAGGAGGCAGCAGCAAAGCTGTCGTCTGGATGGTTGCGCCCACCGGCTGTCAGCACCATGAGGGACACCGGCGGGAGAGGCGCATGCAGCCAGCAGGAGAGATGGCACAACGGCAACACCACTGGCGAGGAAGAGCTGCCCGCGGTGGACGACCCGCAGGCGGCTGTGGTGATCGACATGTTTCAGCCGGGGGGAGTAGTGGAGCCACCCGCAGAGTACGTCAAGACCAAGGAGGGATGGCTGCTGGGCAAGCACCCCGACTTCACTGCGGAGCAGCAGGAGAGCCTGGAGCAGAGCCTCAGGGATCGCCAAGGAGCATTCGCTTACTCCATGGAGGATCTACCAGGCTACTGCGGCACGCAGGGTGAGTTTACACTGGCTTTAGAAGACGAGGTCAGTTCGTGCTTTCAGAAGTCCAGGGATATGCCACCGCCTAAAGCAGCAATTTTTAAGGAAAAGTGTCAGCCGATGATTGAGGCAGGCATCATAGTCAAGGTGCCCCAGGGGGGGCCTATCAAGTTTGCGGCCAACTCAGTAGTAGCAGCCAAAAAGAGTGCTGAAACTGGGGAGTGGACAGACCATCGAATAGCGCACGATATGCGCAGGTTAAACCTGCGTACAGCCAAGCAGGAGTTTGCCATCCCCAGGATGGAGACTATTTTTCAGAACCTGGGCACTGCCAAGATATTCAGCAAGGTTGATCTCAGGTCGGGGTTCATGCAGATCCCTATAAAGGTCGAGGACCAGCCTAAGACAGCTTTCTGGATGGGACCTGAGCTGTGGATGTACACAAAGCTCAATTTCGGTCTGCGCAACGGGCCTCCTTTCTTTCAGCGTATGATGGAAGAAGAGATTGCCAGGGCAGGCCTGAGTGCGTTCTGCGTAGCATTCATTGACGATTTGCTAGTGTACAGTGACACACCGGCAGAACACATCAGGCATGTGGAGCTGATGTTGGACATGCTCCACAATGTAGGATTAAGGGCGCACCCCGACAAGTCCCTGTTTGGGTGTGCAACAGTAGAGTACCTGGGTCACAATGTGTCGGCCCAGGGGCTCACGCCGCACGCTGCTAAGATAGCAGCAGTTATGGCGCTGCCAGAGCCCGCATCGGTGAAAAACATTCAGGAGGTCATGGGATTCTTGAATTTCTACTGGTGCTACGTCCCGGACTTCTCGAAAAAGGCAGCATGCATCAACGCATTGCTGGTCCAGGGGGTCCCGTTTGTGTGGGGGCCAGAGCAGTCGCAGGCGTTCCAGTTGATTAAGACAGAGATGTGCGAGGGCGGGAGAGTCCTGCGCAGACCAGATTACAGTGGGACAGGACCAGACGGCAAGGGGCCGCCAAGGCCGTTCTTATTGTACACAGATTTCTCTAAGCAAGGCATAGGCGCAGTGCTAGGGCAGTGTGATGACAGCGGGCGGGAGTATATGGTGGCATGCACATCCAGATCCCTGAACAAGAGCGAGAGGAACTATTCCTCGTTCCAGGGGGAGATGCTGGCCGCAGTGTATGCAGCACGCACATACCGCCACATGCTGTTTGGGTGCAAGGTGCATCTCATCACTGACCATGAGCCGCTCACTTACCTCATGGACAACCAGACGTTGGTAGGCCAGCACGCTAGGTGGGCTCTCATGCTTCAAGAGCTAGACATTACCATTGTCCACCGCTCAGGAGCATGCCACCAGAATGCAGACATCCCGTCCAGATCCCCCCTCCCATCCTCAGCTGACCGCACAGGGGCCAGGCTTGATACAGTCGCGCCCGAGCCAGCAGCCAGGGAGGAGGCAAGTGGGAAGCAAGTAGCTTTGCTCACAGGGTTGGGCAGAGTGAACCAGTGGCATGCTGACCAGATAGTGCGCATGGCGCAGGAGGGCAGAAGGAGAGTACAGATGTTGCGAGCTGCAGAGGCAGCTTGCGTGACAGCACCGGTGGGGCAGGAGATATCCTCTGCCGCCACTGACGATGATGAACAGGCGCAGCCTGTCAGTACAGCAGAGCAGGCGTTCAGCAACAGGGAGCGATCCAGGACGATGATCAGTGATGTTCTTGCTGACCTGCCTCGGGTGACGCCCCCTCATTCCCTTGCATGCCTGGATACAGCTTGCCTGTCAAGTGGGGCTGTGCGGGCCATGGAGACCGAAGGAGTCGTCCTCTTCGAGCCTTTTGGAGGTATGTGCTCAGGGCTGGAAATGGTACTCAGGGCAGGTATCCCAGTAGTGCAGTACTTGTATGCAGATATCAGTGAGGAAGTCAGAGAGATCGCAGGGGGTCGCCTGTTGCAGTTGCACAAGAGATTCCCCCAGTTGCTTCCGGTCAGAGCGTTTGATAAGGCTTTCAGAGCGTTGCCGCAAGATGTGTATGCCATTACGGCAGAACACCTCAAGGAGGCGGGTGCCCAGGAGGGGCGCCAGTGGTTCATGGTAGCAGGCTGGGAGTGCCAGGACCTTTCGTCAGCTGGCAAGGGGCGGGGGCTCGCGGGAGAGAGAAGCAAGTCTTTCTTCCCGTTAGTCAAGCTGTTGGGTACTCTGCAGTTCCTGCAGGGTCCTAGGCCGCCAGCGTACCTGATTGAGAATGTAGCAATGCAATTGAATCAGAAGAGTGAGGAGGCCAGTGTTGAGGCTTTTCAGGAAGTGTGCAGGATTCTAGGGACACCGGCGTTGTTTGACGCAGCGCAGGTGGGGTCTTACGCCCACCGCACCCGCAACTATTGGGGGAATATTGCCCCCGCAGCAGATATTGAATTTGTGATTCGTGCGTCGACCAGACCCCACGAGGGGATTGTAGACGACATTCTGGACAAGGGCAGCAAGGCCCAGGTAGTATCATATCCGGACAATGGGGGGTACCGCATCAATGTCACAGGGCAACCCAGGAAGGTGCTGCCGTGTTTGATGGCCACGCCCTCATCATATGCTTTCCGGAACGGGCAAAATGGGATGGTGTACAGGCCCATGGGGGACTTGCAGGAGCCCAACGCAAACGAGCGTGAGCGCGCCATGGGGTACGCTGTGGGGTCCACATTGCCGCGCCCAGACTTCCCAGAGGCAGCCAGACGGGCAGCCTTGGGCAGGTGCATGGATTCATGGGCACTCAGTGCATGGCTCAATGTGGCACTCGAGTGTGCTAAGATCATGCCAGCAGAATTGACGCGCAGGGCAAAGCTGCCAGGCCAGGACAGGGACCCAGTGCTGGGGGTGACTTTAATGTCCAGCCACTATGCCCTTGCTACTGCAGGAAACGCGTGCTCTGGCAGCGGGGAAGCGGCCGCGTCATACAGACAGTGCCTGGGAGAATCGGCCGCGGCAGACTGGGCCGACGCGGCACAGGAACCAGGTGGGAACGCGTCTGAGGCACAAGTTGATGTTGAAATCAGAGTAACCAGGGAAATAGAGAGTGAGAAGGACCAGCCAGGTTGTCCTGCAGGACCGTCGGCTAGGGTTGATGTGTGGGCAGATGAGCCCGTCTTGAGGTTTCTCCGTGAAAAGACTTATGTCCAGGGAACAGAGCTAGGAGAACAGACTAGAATACAGCGCAGAGCAGCGCCATTCCAGTGGGAATCAGAGCGGGGAGGAGTCCTGATGAGACTCATGCCTGATGGTAGACGTTGTGTGGTGCCCAGGCCAGAAGACAGGCTAGCAGTGATCCAGACAGCGCATGCAGGTACGGGCCATTTCGGCAGCCACCGCACGGCTTTCATGGTCATGCAGCAGCATTGGTGGCGGGGGCTTCGAGCAGCAGTCAAGAAGGCGGTGCAGGAATGCGGTGTGTGTGACAGGGCCAGGGCATCCACGTTCAATCACATACAGCCCAACCTGCACCCGCTACCCATTGAGGGGTTGTTTTTCCGGTGGGGAGTGGACCTGTGTGGTCCATTCACGACCACTTCCAGGGGAAATCGGTTTGTGATGGTGTGTGTGGAGCATTACTCCAAATGGGTGGAGTTGATCCCCATTCCAAGCAAGGCGTCTGATGTGACGGCCTTGGCATTCTTTCAAAATGTTGTTGCACGATTCGGGGGATGCGCAGAGGTGGTGACAGACCAGGGAACAGAGTTCCAGGGTGAATTTCAGGACATGTTGTTGGACTGCTTCATTGACCATCGCACCACTTCTGCCAACCACCCCCAGGCAGACGGGCTTTCGGAGAGGGCTGTCCAGACCCTCAAGGCAGGCCTGCGCAAGTGCTGCGAGGAGGGCAGCAGCGACGAGTCCTGGGACAAGATGGTGCCCTGGGTAGCCCTTGGCTTCCGATGCTCGCCGCAGCAGGCCACGCGCATGGCGCCGTACGAGGTGCTGTTTGGACAGAGACCTACCTTCCCCTCCAGAGTGGGAGCGGACCTCTGGAGCACAGCCAAGGTGGCAACGGCAGAGGAGGCAGCAGACCTGCTTTTGGCCAGAGTGGCCAGGATCAAAGAGGCACTGCCAGTCGCGGGTGAGCATCTGAAAATTGCGCAGCACCGCGACAAGCTGCGATATGCACGCATTCGTGGGGGAGGGTATGTCCCCCAGGTCAGGCGTTTTGCAGAGGGAGATTACGTGTATGTGAAGTATTCGTCAGAGAGACGCAGCCTCGATCCCAAGGCCAGGCCTGAGATCCTCAGGGTAAAAACACTGGGGGCGACGGGAGCTTTGGTGCTGGAAGGGGCAGATGGCCTCACAGTTACAGAGAATGCAGTCAATTGTTCTCCATGCCACTTGCCCAACCTCAGGGGAGTGGTTGATTTCAGTGGAACCAGACCCAATAACAGCCTGTCATGCGAGGTGTGCCAGCTGCCCGATCGCGGAGAGGTGATGCTTTTGTGTGATGCCTGCAATACAGGTTGGCACACGGACTGCTTGGTACCAGTACTCGAGGAGGTGCCTGAGGGCGAGTGGTTGTGCCCACACTGCACGCCGGAAGACAAGGGAGCTGGGCCCGCTGCAGTAGCAGGGCCCCCCACAGAGGAGCGCAGTTTACAGGTCCAGGGGCGACCGAGCCCAGCGGCCAGAGCGGCTGCCAGGACAGCCCAGGAGGCCGACGTCATGGACAGGCCTGAGGTGGAAGTCATGGCCACCAACCCAGCAACAAGGCAAATGGAGCGGGGCATCGCAAGACCAATGGCGAACGGGTTGTATGACATCTCGTACACCACTGGCCGGGGAGAGGCCAATGTCACCCCGAGAGCAATTACAAGAAGGGCCAAGGTGGCCAAAGAAGCAGCAAGGGAGGAAGAGGAGTCAGCCCTTGAGGATTTTACCGGGACCTGAAGCCCGGAGCGGCAGGGCCGCTGAGCACGTGACGTCACCCACGCCGTAGCTGGCAAGGAGCGGGCAGGCACCTACAGAGCAGAAATGCAGACGCAGTGCGGCTTGTCCTAGTACCCAGTAGGCAGCGGGCCGGCAGCCAGCGGACCGAAAACGGAAGATGCAGGAGTAGAGTTACGGCAGCTTAATGAAAATTTGTTTCTCAAAATACCGTGGCAGCAAGGCTACAGTAGTACATAAGTTATGAAAATGATGAGCGAGGAGAATTAGTCAACTCGAGCAATTATAGCACAGCAGGGGGCAGATCACGCTGCTACGGCGCACATTTTCTGTGGCCTTTCAAGACCAGGCGGCTATGGCGCAGTGGGGCGAGAGCAGCGGTTGTTCTTAGCTTGACCTGATAACTTTGAAATTTCACTGTTTGCTAGCCAGTAGTGGGCTGAACAGCTTGAGTTTGTAGGGTTCTGCGCATTGCGCTTCAGCTGAAACTCGGTTGATTTTTTTTATTTTCCTGATTGCAGAATGCCTGAACCAGGCAGATTCGTAGAAGGCCTGAACCAGGCAGATTCGTAGAATGCCGGAACCAGGCAGATTGGTAAAGGGCCAGAACCTGGCATATTTGCTGATGATGATTTGAGCTTCTACGTACATATTTTTCCAGAATTTTATTTCAGTACCACCCCTTTTTCCGGCTCCCCGCGCATGCCTGGAGGGCTTAACGCTGGGGAGCGGGGGGCGAGTAAAGTAGTAGGGGCGGTACCCACGAGACGGAGACTTCTATGCAGAGATATCCAGTTAGGGACTTCCAGATACAGTTATCTTGTTGACACACCCTTGTCTGAAGTACAAGGAGCATGAGTGTACGGTGACGTACCGTGTTACCGGAGTACCGACGTACCGCGCAGGTCCTTGTGAGTAGAGGACACCTCTCTAAGGTGTCCTGACCGGAGTTTACGGTATTTACCATAGTATTGCAGTTACTGCTTTATGGTGCGACAGCTGTCACAGTATATTACCGTATACGTGACAGAACCGTTTAGACCGCAGTTAGCGGCCGCGGAGCCTCCGCAGCTTATCTGCGGAGTCTCCGGATTTGAGCTGAGACCTAGAAACCCGCTTACGCAGGATTAGTTTGACAGCTTCTACCGTACTCTGAACTGGGCCTGCCGGGTCCCTGTATCCCGGCAATTGCCTTGGCTAGTTACTTCGTCCCTTTCTAAAGGACAGACCTCTATTTGTAACAAGCACCGGCAGTCTTTGAGACCAGCAGCTTCCATATAAGTCAGTACCTTAACTCGAGTCAAGCCTAGCTCAGCCACCGCTGATCTAGCTGGAGACAAGTACCCCAGTAAGAGAAACGAGACTCTGCAGAAGAAGAAGGACGCAGCCTCGTCCCGTCCGTCTCTCCGCGTGTTACGCGGTAAGTGCCCTTAACATAGCCCAGCTGGATCGCGACCAGACGGCCAGAAGGCCTATGCCCCCAAAGTCTGTTGCTATATATACACAATTCCACCTAGCTGCTTAACTCGAAGAGCACTCGCAGCCAGTGAGTAGTCACTGAGCCTGCCCGTAGGCGTCCGTCACTGCAGTGAGGAAAGAAGTCCGCCACGGACCTGAAGCGCACCTCGCGAGTAAAGTAGTAGGGGCGGTACCCACGAGACGGAGACTTCTATGCAGAGATATCCAGTTAGGGACTTCCAGATACAGTTATCTTGTTGACACACCCTTGTCTGAAGTACAAGGAGCATGAGTGTACGGTGATGTACCGTGTTTGTGAGTAGAGGACACCTCTCTAAGGTGTCCTGACCGGAGTTTACGGTATTTACCATAGTATTGCAGTTACTGCTTTATGGTGCGACAGACTGCCCTGCTGGCCCCGGCCGTCCTAGCGGGCCTGGCAGCTCACTCGGTCCAGCTGTCTCCTGCTGCTTTTTCCATTCTTCAAAGGAGACCTCCTTGGCGGCCTCGTAAGCTCGCCTCATGTTGTCTTCCGAAACCTCCTGGCTTCTGCCAGGTCCCCTGACTCCCCAGCTCCTTTCCGGGCCTTCTGCTGCCCGCGATCGGTCAAACCGGCTGCTGTCCCCTGGCTGCGAGGCCTCTCCCTGCTCTGGGCACGCGTTAGCGAAGTGCCCTGGCTTCCCACAGTTGAAGCACACTCCCCCATCGTGGGGTCCGAGAACACTTCTGTCCCCCCATCCAGCTGCGCCCTGCCTGGGCCCTGCCCGGCGGACTCTGGCCGGGGGCTCCCCTTCTATCCTGCTTTCTCCCTTCCAGCTGGTATGGCCTGGCGTGGCTACCTGTGCCTCGCTCTTGTGACCTGCCCCTGGGCTGGCTCCCTCGATCCCCGCTGGGTGACTGCTGCCTCCTGCCTCTAGGCCGGTCGAAGCTATCATCGCGGTCTGGCCGCTGGGTTCGAGCCTCCGGTGTAGGCACCGCCCGGCGGCGTTCTACACTGCGAGCCCTCTGCGCACTCCTGCTGCGCTCTCTGGTTTCTGTGTGTATTGCGACATCTGGGGTTGACCCCCTGTGCTGCACTCGCTTCTACCCACTGGCCTGCCTGGCCCCGCCACTGCCCCCTGGTCCTTGCTGACCAGTGGCTTGCTGCTCCTGTTCCTGCAGCTTCTCCTGGTTCAGACCCTCGTCCTCCTCTGCGAGCTCGGCCGCGGTTTGAAACATGATTCCCATATGCTCTGCCAGCTCCGGGTCTCCTGGGATTGTGGACTGCAGCGGCTCTCCTGCCTGCTGGTTCCCAAGGTTGGCGTACAGTGCTCGCAGCTGGTCTGCACGCAAGATGTACTGCTGCTGTACCTCCGTGAGCCGTATGTTGGCGTCCTGGAGGCCTGTCCACCTGACCTGCTGCAACCTCAGGTATTCAATTGTTGCAGCCGCCTGGCGGAACAGCAGCTCTTCCCTTGCCTTGACGTCTTGATGCAGTAACTCTACTTGTTGCTGCAGCCTCAGCACATGCATGTACTTCGGACTGGTCCTTCGTTCATGGACCTCTTCCTCCTCTGACTCCTCTGGTTCTTCACTCTCCTCCTTGCCGACAAGATCCTCCTGGCCGCGGTTTGCTGTTACCCCTTGCGTTCCGTCTGCTGCTTCTGGGGCGTCTTCCCTAACGTCCCCATCAGCCGCACAGGCCCTCTCGTCTTTGCCAGGCACTCGCACCTCCGAGCGCCTGCTTGATCCTGCTGGTGCAGCTCTTGCTGCTGCGGCTCCTCCAAAGTCTACCCGCCTTTTGGCTCCTGGTGATGTCCCCTGGGCTGCGGGGACTGCCGCAGGCTTCTGCAGTATCTTCCGGATTCTCTGGTCACACTCCTCTGGTGAGTGCGGGCCAGGTTCTCCGCACAAGACACATGGGTAGCGTGGGCTTGCCTCCACGCACCTCCTGATGATCTCCTTTTCGTATGCCGGCTTAGACTCTGCCTTGAGTGCCATTGCTACCTCAGCATTGGCCTCTGCCTGTGCTGCTGCCTGGCCTGGCTGTGACGCAGCGGCCTTGGCATCCACCTTGACCTCCCTGGGCACTGCAGCCTGCGCTTGCCCGCACTGGCGCGGCCTGGAAGTGGTCTCCTGTGGGCCCCCACGGCTGCTCCTGCTCGCATCTGCGGTGCTTCTGCCTGCACCTGCGGCTGTTCCGCGACTCTGTCCCACCTTCTGGTCTGTCCTCATGGCGGCACCTGCGTGTGTGGCCATGGCATGCTGTAAGAGCGGCTCGTGTTCTTCCTCCACACTGGCCGCGGGCCACCCTTCCCGTTCTGCAAATCCACACTGGATTCCTGCCCATGCTACTGCTGCTGCCTGGTACCCCCCTGCTGGGGATGCTAGCACCAGCGGCAGCGTCAGGTCCCTGACCCCTCGTACTGTCTGGGGACCATCTCTGGGGCGTAAGGTCAGCCTTCCTGCTGCCTCCAAAACCCCATTGTACTTGAGAAACTCTGGGTTCCCCACCAAGTGTTCGTATGCATCGGGTGGCGTTTTTACGACCCTGACCACCGTGGGTTCCATAATAGCATTGGGCCCCCCATATCCGTACACCACATAAATGAACAGCACCCCATACAGATCTGCCCCTGCATTGTCTGTCGTGCGGATCTTCTCATCCGTCCGGATCAGTTCTGCCCCCATGGCGACTAACTGTTCTGCAATGTTGACTGTGATCACATGACAGGAGCATGCTGAGTCCATGAGGGCCTTCTGGGCCACCAGGACCTTTCCTTTGACCATTAGTCCCACACATTGCTCCAGGTTGCTTCTGTCATTCTTAAAATACTGCAGCCTTGGTGCAGCTGTGACCACCTTGCTTTCCTGCCTGCCTTTACTGGCCTTACCCCTGTGGTCTTCTGAACCCATGGGCATAGTGGTGAACGACAGCGCTGTCAGCCTCTCGTTCAACTTGAACACCTGCAGTCGGATGTCAGACATATCGTCAGCTAATTTGCTCAAAACCAGTCTCTTTGCTCCCTTCCTGGAGGCAGGTTCCACGAGCCTTTGCTCAGGTTCCTCCTCCGGACAGGGTTCTGGCAAGAATGACCTAGGACGAGCGTTGTGAGCCGCCTGTTTGAATCCTGCGGATTTGGGCACCAGCCCAACCTGAGTCATGAGTGCTACAGACTCGCTGAGCATCTCTGCCATAATCTGTTGCCAGCCCTCTGGCTCGGCTTGCCCCGTTGGGCTGCTTAGGTGAGATACGTGTGCCGCTTGCTGAGCCTGACCCCCCTGGCCAGGCCCCGGCCGTTGGTACTGCCTATTGTTCTGATTCCGCTCGTACGGTCTGCCTGCAGGTTGACCCTGCTGTGGCCTTGGTGGGAGCGGGTACTGCTGCTGCGGCGGCCTTGCCTGTCCAGCTGTAATGTCAGTAGCGAGTGGCGCAGGCCTGCGCTCATCCCTGGGCCTGGGCGCCCTGCAGTCCCTGGCCAGGTGCGCCGTGCTACCACACTGGTAGCATGCCTTGGCTGCCCCTGCAGCGCCTTCTGCGCTGTAATTTGGTGCCTTTGATTGATCTGCCCAGGTAACTCCTCTGGGTTTGTCACTCCGCTGTTGCTGGGCAGCTGCTGCTCCTGCGGGGTTCCCTGCCCCTTCAAGGCGTGTCCGCATCTCCCACTGTCCTGTTCTCTCCTTCCTCGTTCTGTTGGACTGCGCCTCTCCCTGGCCAGGCCCACTGGCCATCTGTTTGAGGCTTGCGCCTCCTAGGTCCCCCATTTCCAGGGCAAACTTCTCCCACAGCACCACCTGCTGTGTGAGCACTGCAATCTGATCTTCGTCTGTCATGCTGAGGTACCCTGGTACGGTCATAACAAACTTGCTCAGTCTGGCTTTAGCGAGCGCTGGAAGTCCGTCATGGAACAGATGCGAGACCGAGTGCCCCCTGCCAAAGTGGTCCACTGCATCCCTTGAGATCTGCAGCAACTCTGCTGTCGACAGCACTCTGTGAGCAAATGCTTCCACCGTCTCCTCTGGCTTGACGTCAGGATCGAGAGTGGTCTTCACTCCTAGCCTGAGGTTGGAGATGGCTGTCCTCTCATCCGAGGTTGGCTTCCCCACTTCTGCTTGAACTACCTTGATCCACAAGGTTAGCAGCGAGGCTTCACAACACTGCTCCTCTGCTGGGGCAACCCAAATCCCCCTTATCCTTTCTGCTTCTCTGGCAGCCCTGTCTCCTGCATGGGGCGCCGCCCTGATGGCTACCATCAGCGGCCCCACGCTAGCCGGCTTGCTGTCCCACAGCTTGACCAGTGATTTCACCAACATCGTCATAGCTGATGGCGACTGGCACGACCCAGCTATTTCTCCGGCCACCACAGCCAGCGCTGGCGGGTCATCTGGCAGCGCCAGCCTGTTGTGCGATCCCCAATATCCACATGCCTGGCAATATTTCCTGGCTGCAACCGCGCCTGGGTGCGACATATCCAACACTGGCACGTTGCCTTGGATGGCTGGGATTTTGGTGAATTTGGCTACCCCTGCCAGCTGCAGGACCATCTGCTGCTGCAGCTGCAGGTTCACCCTTGCCTGCTCCCTATCGAGCCTCTTCATTTCCTGGTCGCTGGACTCCTGCCTGGCTCCTGGCCTGTGCCTGTCCGCTCCCCCTGGTCCCGAATCTACTGATTCTGACCGCGACCCAGATCCTCCACCACCGCCCCTTGATGGGCTGCGACCTGAGTGGTATCTGTCATGTCTGTAATAATCCTCCTCCTGATCATGATCTTCTCGTGATGGCTGTCTGCCTACTCTTCCTGCAGAGCTTCTACTTCCCTCGGGTGGCGGCCGTTCTGATTCGCTTCTGCCTGGTCTGCTGTCAGAGCCAGGCCTCCAAGACTGTGCTCTGCCAGGCTCTGCCTGTCCCCTGGGCAGCTCCTGGTCTTGCCAATCCTGCCGTGCCCCTCTGCTGTGTTCCGCTGGTCCCCTGGGTTGCTCCTGGCTTTGCTGGCTTGGCTGTTCCCTGCCCTCTGCCTGCCCTCTGGGCGGTTCCCGGCTATGTTGGCTTGGCTGTTCCCTGCCATCTGCCTGCCCTCTGGGCGGCTCCTGGCTATGCCGGCTTGGCTGTTCCCTGCCATCTGCCTGCCCTCTGGGCGGCTCCTGGCTATGCCGGCTTGGCTGTTCTCTGTTGTATGCCTGCCCCCTGGGCGGCTCCTGGCTCTGCCAACCTGGCTGCGTCCCGCCTGTGTAATTCCTGGCATAGGAATCAGACTGCGTTTCCTCTCTGGCTTCCTGCATTCTTGGACAACTGCTCCGTGCGCTGCCTGCAGGCTCATTCCTCCTGGTTCCACTCGTTGTGCCCGCTTGCCTGTTCCTCAGGAATTCCTTGATGTAATCCACCTGGGTTTCCTGGCATGTGTTCTCTTTATCCTCGACTATGCGTAGCAATGCATAAGACTCTTGCCTGCTTGCTCTGCGTGTTGCTGTGCCTTGCTCTGCCATCCTGGCGAGTGATTGGCTAGTCAACTCCGCCCTTTCGCTGGCGGCTGGACTGCTGGCTCTGGGCGCTTCCCTGCCCCTTGGTCGCCCTCTGAGGCTTGGCTCGCTGCTGACCTCGAAGACCTCAGATCTGAGTGTTGGGGTTGGCGCGGCTCTTGCCTGCTGCTGCCACCTTTGCACCTCCCTGAGCTCCTCCGGCCGCTGCACTGCTGTTTCAAATCCTTCCCATGCCTGGTCCTCCTCCTCTTCTGGCTCGGATCCAGGTTCCACCTGATTTCCTGTTACCTCGTTGCACCATTCATCTGCGAAGGCCTTAACAGCCAGGGCTGCTTCGCGTCCCGCCCTTCCCTTGGACACCTGTCCAAGGGCGGCTAACAGCGTTGCCCTGTCCTGCCCTGTGTGGGGGATACCCAGCATGGCCTTTGTTGCCCATCCCCGCAGATGATGGGCCTTGAACTCCTCAATGGCTGTGACCTGGTCCTGGAAATGCAAGAACGTCTTGGAGCAAACTTGCTTCCACAGGTCCGTTGCCCACTGCAAAATTCCTGCCCAACCGATCGGCTGCATCTGTCCTTCTGACTCCTTTTCGCCGCACACTACCCCCCCAACCCCGGAGCGCTCTGGCTCACTAGGGCTGGTATCCTGCGCTCTTGATGGATCGTGAAAAAATCCTCGCAGGATTTCCTTGTGGCTGTCGTCTCTTTGCATCTGGCTGCTAGATCCCTCCTTGGATTTCTGCACAGGTCTGCCCACACTGGGCGGAAACCTGGACAGCGGCGTCCCATAGACTTTGGATCCAGCTCCTCTTCTAACCAGCACCCAGCGCGGTCGCAGCTGCTGCCTTGGACGCAGCCCTGCCTTAGGCTGCTGCCCCTTCTCCTCCTGAACTGGGTCTGACAGTTCTTCCTCGAATATTAGGTCAGCCCAAGGCTTTCCTACCGGTGCAGCTGATTTTTCCCTTTCCTTGCCGACCTGCGAGCTCTGCCTGCCCGCTGCTAGCTGGGGCTCAGCTTCCTCGTGTTTGACCCCTGCAGGCATACTCCTGGCCTCCATTTCCTCTGCTTTCATTCGCGGTTTGTCTGGGCAGGCTTTATCACAGCCTGCAACCCCTCTTGGTGCTGCGGCTTCCTCGGCCCTTTGATCCGGCTGGCTGGGTTCGTCTTTGACCCGTTGTGCGACCCTGGCCACCCTGGGCGGATTCTGCTGGGGCATGGCCTCAGGCTCGCAGTTCTGCCGCGTGTCACAGCTCTGGGACACTTCCGTTGCTTGATCCAAAATCAGCTCTGGTGTTCCCGCTTGAGTCTGCCACTGCTCGAATTCCAGGCTGCCCCTGAAATCGGCGGGCACTGGACCCCCTCGGCCGATGCCTTTACGCGTCACTAGCGCTGAGCCGTCTGCCTGCGCCCCTGCCTCTCTGGGCGGTACGCGGCCCGGCTCTGGCACCTTGCAGTTTCCTGCGGGCGGTTCCACTGGCCCTGCCAGCTTTGCCGCCACCAACAGTGCTTCTGCAGCCAGCTCATCACTAGCTTCCATCAGGTTTACACCCGGCTCCAGCCCCCTCAGACGCCCACTTCTCCGTTGGGCGTCAGGGTGCTGGTGCCTATCGGGATTTAGATCTATGTCTGTCATTCCTTATAGGCAATTAACGAACCGCACGGTCCTGCAAGCGTGCTGGCGACACTCCCTACAAGATCTGCTAACGCTAGGCTTCTGCCCCCTTGTTCCTACTGCAATCTGGTGAGGGCTTGCAAGTCAAGATCGGATGGCAGGTACAGCACTATGCAGGAAAGGCCTCGCCTTCCTGCTTTTCTGCTCACTAGTTTCAATCTGGCGGAATCCTCCTTCGCCCTCTCAGTTCTTCCCACCTTGCTGGCTGGGCTGCTTCTAGATGTCTCACGTCCTGCGTGGATGTCACACGCCCTGCGTGGATGTTGCCTCTTGCGTAGTGTCCGCTCAGCTCTGCGTTCCTGCGGGGATCCTTTGGCACACCCACACGATTTTTAACTTGGATGTTCTATCCACAAGTTCACTACTGTCAATGATGAAAGATTGGATCCACCTGATCACAATCTGCAGTCACACAGGAAATTATCTGCTGGGTGTATAAATCCACAGCCAGATCTTCAAGCCACTCCTGGACTCAACACTAAGCTGCCACGCTCAGTGATTCTCAGGGTATAACTTGGCAATCTCTCTCTGGAGATTACCACAGCAAAGTGTAGTTCAAACGTTGTCCAAGGTCGTTTGCATGCAAACAAAATTCCAATTTCGCTGCACAAGCACCTTTAGCAGGAATTGGCAAATCAAGCTGATCAGGCTAAATCCACTTCGTCCCTTTCTAAAGGACACGCGATGTGCGCTTCAGGTCCGTGGCGGACTTCTTTCCTCACGACAGTGATGGACGCCTACGGGCAGGCTCAGTGACTCTTCACTGGCTGCGAGTGCTCAGCAAGTTAAGCAGCTAACTGGTTATTTGTATGTATAGCAATTGACTTAGGTAGCGTAGGCCTTCTGGCCGTCTGGGCGCGATCCAGCTGGGCTATGTCAAGGGGCACTTACCGCGCGACTCGCGGTGAGGGTGACGGGACGTAGACTGCGTACTTCTTCTTGTGCAGGGTCTCGGCTCTCTTACTAGGGTACTTGTCTCCAGCTATCTCAGATGAGGCTGAGCTAGTCTTGACTTGTTGTAGGTACTGACTTAAGTGAAAGCTGCATGTCTCGAAGACGGCCAGCGAGAGTACATCCTGCGGGCAGATGAGCTGAACGGGCTGCAGGAGACCCTGGGACTACAGCACTTGGGGGGCCCGCCAAACCACGGGCAGCCGCTCCCATTCGAAACAGACCCAGAGTTGGCGGGGTGCGTCAGGGCAATGTTGGCGACTCCGTCCCCGCTACGAGACGTGGACAGCGAGCATTCCGGCATGGAGGAGCCGAAGAAGCGCAGTCCTTCTAGCAGCGACGAGAGCGGCTCAGGGGACAGAAGGCTACGACGGCGCAGCAGAAGCGCGCAAAGGGCCATCAGTGAGGAGCGCCAAGGGGCGGTGCCAACGCCGGCAGCCAGGACCCAGCGGCAGGGCGCAGGGAGGCGCAGCAACAGCGAGGAAAGGAGCAGGGACCGCAGACAGCGGTCACCATGCAGGGACCAGCCCAGGGGCAGATCCAGGGAACGGCACCATGCTGAGGTTGCCAGGCCTTACAGGCAGGGGCAGGATCACCAGAGAGGCCCAGGCCCCGGGCCGACAAACAGAACCCTGGCAGAGGGCAGCGGGGCGGCAGAGCCTAGGCGTCACCTGGGACCGCGCCATGGTGGATTGTGCTTCAAGTGCAATCAGCCGGGGCACTTTGCCAACGAGTGCACCAACCCGGAGCAGGCCGGGCTGACAGGCGACAGGCCAGGGGCACCTGCAGGCCCAGCGCGGGGCTATGGAACCTGGGGCCCAGGCAGGGGCCAGGGGATGCCCATGGAGAGCAGGCGCAGGACCTTCGATACTGCCATGGGAACTCCCAGTGCAAGGGACTTCCAGCAGGGGGCAGCAGGCCCCAGCGCGTGGCCAGAACCGCCAGCGCGACAGGAACCACCGGAGGGCGAGCAACCAAGGTGGGAGGGGACAGGAGGCCATACGTGCTTCATGACAGGCCACATGGAAATTAGCCAGGACAGAGATGCCTACCAGGCTGAGGTCAGTCAGGCAGGACCAGTTCAGGTGGCCCCTCAGAGGGTGCCAGAAGGGCAGGTAGCCAGTCAGGTAAACCACTGGGCGATGGCTGTAGAGGCGTTAGCCATGAACCATTATGGGACTATGCCTGCAGGGTCGGCCAGATCCGTAGCACATGCGTTGGAGTTCTTGAAGGATCTCCAGAGGAGGGGGTGCCCAGCTCCGTGTGTAGGATGGCCAAATCTGATGCAGAGGTTCCTAGACAGGGAATGGGACAAGTATGATGAGCAGTGGGATGAGTTTGAGAGACGCGAGCGGGAGGCAGTACCCCAGCACGACGTAGACGGGTGGGATACCGATTCAGGATCCAACCTTTCAGCAGGCAGATATGAGCCTCAGGAACCCTCGCCCTTGCATGAAAGAGAGTTTGGCGTGTTATGTCCAGGTACCCCGGAGGGCAATCAAGACACAGGCAGAGGGGTAGCGGGAGCAGCCGCCGAGACAGAGGAGCCACACAGAGCGGGGTCGCGACTCCCAGCGGCCAGAGGGACCGCAGCAGGGAGCCAGCTGGACGCTCGGGCGGGGCCCGTTAGGACCCATAAAGGCACTAGCTCTCGGTGCAATGCTTGGGGAGGAATCGACGAGGACGGAGAGACACAGCACGGCAGCGAGAGGGAAGGGAGGTCTGACGCAAGGGGCGAGGACAGGCAGCTTGACCAGTCCTTCAGCAGAGACAGGTCCTACAGCAGAGAACGCATCTACATACAGCCGTTCCCGCAGTCGCTGCCAGCAGGCGAGCCCTTTGTGCAGTACTTCCGCCTGGGGGAAGAGATGCCAGAGGCGTCCACCTCCGGGGCCATGCTGACTATGCCAGGGGAGTGCAGGGACGGGCCATGTCGGTTGCAGAACCATAGGCTCCTGGACGGCGGAGAGCAGACATGTGTTGACAGGGCAGCAGCCATGCAGGCAGTTGCCAGGATGATTTTCCCGTGGGACGCAGTGACAGCTGTCATGCTGGGCGCTGCGCTCAAAGGATACATCCTGTCCAGCACAAATATAGCAGATTACATGCAGAGGGGATGGTCGCGGCACCCCATCTATGCACACTGCGTTAGCGAGATGGTGAGTCTCGCCATTGCAGCAGGCATCACAGCGGTGGATGCAGCATGCTGGGCGCACCCGGACATGCCAGACATTGCGCCAGCCGAGGGGATGTGGCAGGGCGCGCAGCCAGGATTCATGCGCACACCGTGGGCGATGGATTGTGTCCGTGAGCTGATGGGGCACCCAGCCCTCAGAGACCGCGCATTTTATGTGCCAGTCCAAGCCATGGGCGAGTTCGAGAGATTTGTGGAAACAACAGAGCAGGCCCCAGTGAGGGCAGGGCTGTGTCACCCAGGCAGGCCAGGGCGGTGTGAGGCGACCATAGAGGCGTCCATCGTCATCCCCAGGACGGTCGCAGGACAAGCAGTGCCGTGGGGGCCAGCGCCAGGGGACGCCAGGGCAGCCATTCCAGTCCAGCAGCTAGTAACTTACTACTATGAGGAGATGGCTGATGAGGAGTTGCCCGTTTCATCGGCATGGATCCACATGCACGCGACTCACGATGATATGCCCGTCTACCTGTTTGCAAGGCACCAGCAGGACGTGGCAGTCACTAAGTGCGCGTCAGTAGACGAGGCGGAGTTCCACGCCTATACCTACGCTAGGGGAGCAGACCCGACAGTGTGGACGCTCCTGCTAATGGCGCTGCAGAGGGTCCTGCTCCCAGGACAGCGATCAGCGGCCATGCGGCATGTGTGGGGCGTAGAGGATCAGTGGGCGCCTACAGAGGTAACAGCCTGTCCAACATGGCCTTACGGACCCCAGCAGTCGCCAGCATCAGGAGCCATGTGGGAAGGAGAGGAAGAGCTGGCGAGCTCGCCGTTCGCAGTAGAACGCCTGGCAGCATATGTGCACCAGTGGGTGCGTCAGGAGCGGAGGGCGTGGCACGACAACAGGGCCAGCAGCGTGCTGCCCTATTGGCAGGCTGACGTCATAACGACGCAGTTGTGGAGACAAGCGCACCCAGCAGGGGTGCGCACACTGCACCCTCTGTTCAGAGGAGCAGGGGAAGTAGGCATCGAGGAGGAGTTGGAGGACTTGAGGAACCAGCCGAGTAGGGGACATGGGCCGGTGGGCAGGCGAGGCGCCGATGCAGAGGAGCCAGCAGCAGCCACCGACGGCCCTGTCCAGGATGAGGAGCCGGAATGGACCCAGGTGGCATTTGTAACATTTGGGGCGGCAGCTGCCTCATGGGAGCTGCTGGAGTATGTGGACGACTTGGGGGTATCAGCACTGGAGGCTGAGCCTAGGGGACGGGCAGAGCCCCAGGCGCCCCTGGACAGTGTCGGCACATCGCCCACGGAGGACTCAGACAGCAGGATCCCAGAGCTCAGCGACAACGTTTCAGAGGGCCCACCACCACTGGTTGAGATCACCGAGTCAGATGAGGAGTGGCACGAGGCAGGAGCCAGGCCCTCGGACCAGGATAGCGTCACCAGAGCAGAGGCTCGGGATGCAGAGGGCAACTACGTGCCAGCAGACAGCGGCCCAGGACCAGGAAGTCCAAGGTACGGCATGGTGGGAGAGCTGCCACAGCTGAGGCGCGCGTGGATGCGCGGCATCTTTCAGGAGCAGGCAGCAATGAAAGAGCGCAGAAGCAGGAGGGCCGCTATAGAGCTTGGTAACGGAATCACACTGGAGGAAGAGGCAAACCAGGTCACAGCGGGGATCAGCCTTCAGCAGGCAGCAGACCAGCACGCTCGCAGGCCCGAGGGGGCAGCAGCAGACAAGAAGAGCAACGGGCGCCCGGGATATCCCCAGATCAGCCAGCCAGCACAGACAGCGGCACAGGGGCCTTGGGGTGACCCAGCGGCGTACAGCACGGGACGCTGGGTTGCAGTGCTCAGGAACTTTGTCGATCAGCTGGACGTGCTACGAAGGCAGGAAATGGGGCAGCAAGAGGCGGGCCAGGAGGCTAGCCTGCTGTTTCGACTTAAAATGCTACCACAGCCCGATCCGGACCCCAGGATGGGAGGTTACAGCAGGGCGGTCAGGGAGCTACGGGAGGAGCTAACGGAGAGAGTATCAGCCCTCTACACGGGGAGGGCAGAAGGAGCGGACACCCAACAGCCGTCGGACAGCCGCAGCAGACAAGCCCAAACCGGCAGGGGCGAGGACCTCGCCAACAGGGTTGCCGGCGCGCAGGACACCATACGACGGGGCTGTGGGCAGGATGAGCCCGCGGGTGCAGGCAGCAGTAAGGCTGTGCAGCGCGCCAACCACAGGCAGGAGAGAATGGCACAGTGCAGCACAGGACAGATCCCAGGAGCAGGGCCAGAAAGGGCCAGTGCAATTTGGGCTGACACTGCCAAGTTGCAAGGAAAGAAGTCTAAGAAGGCCAGGAGACGCGCAGGAAAGGCGCAGAGGGCGGCCGCGGACAGGAACCGAGGCAGCAGACCAGGATTGGACTGCCCAGCCCCGCCACTCAGGGTCAGCCAGGTAGACCTGGAGATCACGTGGGCCAGAGGACAGCAGCCGCCAGCGCAGATTGCAGAGCCATGCGTTCAGCCCGCAGAACAGTTACCGCAGCAACCCATGAGGAAGACGACAGCGTGCAGAGGACTCCTCACCTGTACAGCAATTAAAGGGATCCTTACGGGGGCGCTCCAGCTGATACTGGTGTGGCTTCTGCTGTCGGTGTGTGTGCCGGGGGCGCGAGCTACCGGGCAGGGAGTGCGAGGAGGAGGATTTACAGCAGGCCAAGGTGCTTTTGTTTCTGGCAAGGAGGCAGCAGCAAAGCTGTCGTCTGGATGGTTGCGCCCACCGGCTGTCAGCTCCATGAGGGACACCGGCGGGAGAGGCGCATGCAGCCAGCAGGAGAGATGGCACAACGGCAACACCACTGGCGAGGAAGAGCTGCCCGCGGTGGACGACCCGCAGGCGGCTGTGGTGATCGACATGTTTCAGCCGGGGGGAGTAGTGGAGCCACCCGCAGAGTACGTCAAGACCAAGGAGGGATGGCTGCTGGGCAAGCACCCCGACTTCACTGCGGAGCAGCAGGAGAGCCTGGAGCAGAGCCTCAGGGATCGCCAAGGAGCATTCGCTTACTCCATGGAGGATCTACCAGGCTACTGCGGCACGCAGGGTGAGTTTACACTGGCTTTAGAAGACGAGGTCAGTTCGTGCTTTCAGAAGTCCAGGGATATGCCACCGCCTAAAGCAGCAATTTTTAAGGAAAAGTGTCAGCCGATGATTGAGGCAGGCATCATAGTCAAGGTGCCCCAGGGGGGGCCTATCAAGTTTGCGGCCAACTCAGTAGTAGCAGCCAAAAAGAGTGCTGAAACTGGGGAGTGGACAGACCATCGAATAGCGCACGATATGCGCAGGTTAAACCTGCGTACAGCCAAGCAGGAATTTGCCATCCCCAGGATGGAGACTATTTTTCAGAACCTGGGCACTGCCAAGATATTCAGCAAGGTTGATCTCAGGTCGGGGTTCATGCAGATCCCTATAAAGGTCGAGGACCAGCCTAAGACAGCTTTCTGGATGGGACCTGAGCTGTGGATGTACACAAAGCTCAATTTCGGTCTGCGCAACGGGCCTCCTTTCTTTCAGCGTATGATGGAAGAAGAGATTGCCAGGGCAGGCCTGAGTGCGTTCTGCGTAGCATTCATTGACGATTTGCTAGTGTACAGTGACACACCGGCAGAACACATCAGGCATGTGGAGCTGATGTTGGACATGCTCCACAATGTAGGATTAAGGGCGCACCCCGACAAGTCCCTGTTTGGGTGTGCAACAGTAGAGTACCTGGGTCACAATGTGTCGGCCCAGGGGCTCACGCCGCACGCTGCTAAGATAGCAGCAGTTATGGCGCTGCCAGAGCCCGCATCGGTGAAAAACATTCAGGAGGTCATGGGATTCTTGAATTTCTACTGGTGCTACGTCCCGGACTTCTCGAAAAAGGCAGCATGCATCAACGCATTGCTGGTCCAGGGGGTCCCGTTTGTGTGGGGGCCAGAGCAGTCGCAGGCGTTCCAGTTGATTAAGACAGAGATGTGCGAGGGCGGGAGAGTCCTGCGCAGACCAGATTACAGTGGGACAGGACCAGACGGCAAGGGGCCGCCAAGGCCGTTCTTATTGTACACAGATTTCTCTAAGCAAGGCATAGGCGCAGTGCTAGGGCAGTGTGATGACAGCGGGCGGGAGTATATGGTGGCATGCACATCCAGATCCCTGAACAAGAGCGAGAGGAACTATTCCTCGTTCCAGGGGGAGATGCTGGCCGCAGTGTATGCAGCACGCACATACCGCCACATGCTGTTTGGGTGCAAGGTGCATCTCATCACTGACCATGAGCCGCTCACTTACCTCATGGACAACCAGACGTTGGTAGGCCAGCACGCTAGGTGGGCTCTCATGCTTCAAGAGCTAGACATTACCATTGTCCACCGCTCAGGAGCATGCCACCAGAATGCAGACATCCCGTCCAGATCCCCCCTCCCATCCTCAGCTGACCGCACAGGGGCCAGGCTTGATACAGTCGCGCCCGAGCCAGCAGCCAGGGAGGAGGCAAGTGGGAAGCAAGTAGCTTTGCTCACAGGGTTGGGCAGAGTGAACCAGTGGCATGCTGACCAGATAGTGCGCATGGCGCAGGAGGGCAGAAGGAGAGTACAGATGTTGCGAGCTGCAGAGGCAGCTTGCGTGACAGCACCGGTGGGGCAGGAGATATCCTCTGCCGCCACTGACGATGATGAACAGGCGCAGCCTGTCAGTACAGCAGAGCAGGCGTTCAGCAACAGGGAGCGATCCAGGACGATGATCAGTGATGTTCTTGCTGACCTGCCTCGGGTGACGCCCCCTCATTCCCTTGCAGGCCTGGATACAGCTTGCCTGTCAAGTGGGGCTGTGCGGGCCATGGAGACCGAAGGAGTCGTCCTCTTCGAGCCTTTTGGAGGTATGTGCTCAGGGCTGGAAATGGTACTCAGGGCAGGTATCCCAGTAGTGGAGTACTTGTATGCAGATATCAGTGAGGAAGTCAGAGAGATCGCAGGGGGTCGCCTGTTGCAGTTGCACAAGAGATTCCCCCAGTTGCTTCCGGTCAGAGCGTTTGATAAGGCTTTCAGAGCGTTGCCGCAAGATGTGTATGCCATTACGGCAGAACACCTCAAGGAGGCGGGTGCCCAGGAGGGGCGCCAGTGGTTCATGGTAGCAGGCTGGGAGTGCCAGGACCTTTCGTCAGCTGGCAAGGGGCGGGGGCTCGCGGGAGAGAGAAGCAAGTCTTTCTTCCCGTTAGTCAAGCTGTTGGGTACTCTGCAGTTCCTGCAGGGTCCTAGGCCGCCAGCGTACCTGATTGAGAATGTAGCAATGCAATTGAATCAGAAGAGTGAGGAGGCCAGTGTTGAGGCTTTTCAGGAAGTGTGCAGGATTCTAGGGACACCGGCGTTGTTTGACGCAGCGCAGGTGGGGTCTTACGCCCACCGCACCCGCAACTATTGGGGGAATATTGCCCCCGCAGCAGATATTGAATTTGTGATTCGTGCGTCGACCAGACCCCACGAGGGGATTGTAGACGACATTCTGGACAAGGGCAGCAAGGCCCAGGTAGTATCATATCCGGACAATGGGGGGTACCGCATCAATGTCACAGGGCAACCCAGGAAGGTGCTGCCGTGTTTGATGGCCACGCCCTCATCATATGCTTTCCGGAACGGGCAAAATGGGATGGTGTACAGGCCCATGGGGGACTTGCAGGAGCCCAACGCAAACGAGCGTGAGCGCGCCATGGGGTACGCTGTGGGGTCCACATTGCCGCGCCCAGACTTCCCAGAGGCAGCCAGACGGGCAGCCTTGGGCAGGTGCATGGATTCATGGGCACTCAGTGCATGGCTCAATGTGGCACTCGAGTGTGCTAAGATCATGCCAGCAGAATTGACGCGCAGGGCAAAGCTGCCAGGCCAGGACAGGGACCCAGTGCTGGGGGTGACTTTAATGTCCAGCCACTATGCCCTTGCTACTGCAGGAAACGCGTGCTCTGGCAGCGGGGAAGCGGCCGCGTCATACAGACAGTGCCTGGGAGAATCGGCCGCGGCAGACTGGGCCGACGCGGCACAGGAACCAGGTGGGAACGCGTCTGAGGCACAAGTTGATGTTGAAATCAGAGTAACCAGGGAAATAGAGAGTGAGAAGGACCAGCCAGGTTGTCCTGCAGGACCGTCGGCTAGGGTTGATGTGTGGGCAGATGAGCCCGTCTTGAGGTTTCTCCGTGAAAAGACTTATGTCCAGGGAACAGAGCTAGGAGAACAGACTAGAATACAGCGCAGAGCAGCGCCATTCCAGTGGGAATCAGAGCGGGGAGGAGTCCTGATGAGACTCATGCCTGATGGTAGACGTTGTGTGGTGCCCAGGCCAGAAGACAGGCTAGCAGTGATCCAGACAGCGCATGCAGGTACGGGCCATTTCGGCAGCCACCGCACGGCTTTCATGGTCATGCAGCAGCATTGGTGGCGGGGGCTTCGAGCAGCAGTCAAGAAGGCGGTGCAGGAATGCGGTGTGTGTGACAGGGCCAGGGCATCCACGTTCAATCACATACAGCCCAACCTGCACCCGCTACCCATTGAGGGGTTGTTTTTCCGGTGGGGAGTGGACCTGTGTGGTCCATTCACGACCACTTCCAGGGGAAATCGGTTTGTGATGGTGTGTGTGGAGCATTACTCCAAATGGGTGGAGTTGATCCCCATTCCAAGCAAGGCGTCTGATGTGACGGCCTTGGCATTCTTTCAAAATGTTGTTGCACGATTCGGGGGATGCGCAGAGGTGGTGACAGACCAGGGAACAGAGTTCCAGGGTGAATTTCAGGACATGTTGTTGGACTGCTTCATTGACCATCGCACCACTTCTGCCAACCACCCCCAGGCAGACGGGCTTTCGGAGAGGGCTGTCCAGACCCTCAAGGCAGGCCTGCGCAAGTGCTGCGAGGAGGGCAGCAGCGACGAGTCCTGGGACAAGATGGTGCCCTGGGTAGCCCTTGGCTTCCGATGCTCGCCGCAGCAGGCCACGCGCATGGCGCCGTACGAGGTGCTGTTTGGACAGAGACCTACCTTCCCCTCCAGAGTGGGAGCGGACCTCTGGAGCACAGCCAAGGTGGCAACGGCAGAGGAGGCAGCAGACCTGCTTTTGGCCAGAGTGGCCAGGATCAAAGAGGCACTGCCAGTCGCGGGTGAGCATCTGAAAATTGCGCAGCACCGCGACAAGCTGCGATATGCACGCATTCGTGGGGGAGGGTATGTCCCCCAGGTCAGGCGTTTTGCAGAGGGAGATTACGTGTATGTGAAGTATTCGTCAGAGAGACGCAGCCTCGATCCCAAGGCCAGGCCTGAGATCCTCAGGGTAAAAACACTGGGGGCGACGGGAGCTTTGGTGCTGGAAGGGGCAGATGGCCTCACAGTTACAGAGAATGCAGTCAATTGTTCTCCATGCCACTTGCCCAACCTCAGGGGAGTGGTTGATTTCAGTGGAACCAGACCCAATAACAGCCTGTCATGCGAGGTGTGCCAGCTGCCCGATCGCGGAGAGGTGATGCTTTTGTGTGATGCCTGCAATACAGGTTGGCACATGGACTGCTTGGTACCAGTACTCGAGGAGGTGCCTGAGGGCGAGTGGTTGTGCCCACACTGCACGCCGGAAGACAAGGGAGCTGGGCCCGCTGCAGTAGCAGGGCCCCCCACAGAGGAGCGCAGTTTACAGGTCCAGGGGCGACCGAGCCCAGCGGCCAGAGCGGCTGCCAGGACAGCCCAGGAGGCCGACGTCATGGACAGGCCTGAGGTGGAAGTCATGGCCACCAACCCAGCAACAAGGCAAATGGAGCGGGGCATCGCAAGACCAATGGCGAACGGGTTGTATGACATCTCGTACACCACTGGCCGGGGAGAGGCCAATGTCACCCTGAGAGCAATTACAAGAAGGGCCAAGGTGGCCAAAGAAGCAGCAAGGGAGGAAGAGGAGTCAGCCCTTGAGGATTTTACCGGGACCTGAAGCCCGGAGCGGCAGGGCCGCTGAGCACGTGACGTCACCCACGCCGTAGCTGGCAAGGAGCGGGCAGGCACCTACAGAGCAGAAATGCAGACGCAGTGCGGCTTGTCCTAGTACCCAGTAGGCAGCGGGCCGGCAGCCAGCGGACCGAAAACGGAAGATGCAGGAGTAGAGTTACGGCAGCTTAATGAAAATTTGTTTCTCAAAATACCGTGGCAGCAAGGCTACAGTAGTACATAAGTTATGAAAATGATGAGCGAGGAGAATTAGTCAACTCGAGCAATTATAGCACAGCAGGGGGCAGATCACGCTGCTACGGCGCACATTTTCTGTGGCCTTTCAAGACCAGGCGGCTATGGCGCAGTGGGGCGAGAGCAGCGGTTGTTCTTAGCTTGACCTGATAACTTTGAAATTTCACTGTTTGCTAGCCAGTAGTGGGCTGAACAGCTTGAGTTTGTAGGGTTCTGCGCATTGCGCTTCAGCTGAAACTCGGTTGATTTTTTTTATTTTCCTGATTGCAGAATGCCTGAACCAGGCAGATTCGTAGAAGGCCTGAACCAGGCAGATTCGTAGAATGCCGGAACCAGGCAGATTGGTAAAGGGCCAGAACCTGGCATATTTGCTGATGATGATTTGAGCTTCTACGTACATATTTTTCCAGAATTTTATTTCAGTACCACCCCTTTTTCCGGCTCCCCGCGCATGCCTGGAGGGCTTAACGCTGGGGAGCGGGGGGCGAGTAAAGTAGTAGGGGCGGTACCCACGAGACGGAGACTTCTATGCAGAGATATCCAGTTAGGGACTTCCAGATACAGTTATCTTGTTGACACACCCTTGTCTGAAGTACAAGGAGCATGAGTGTACGGTGACGTACCGTGTTACCGGAGTACCGACGTACCGCGCAGGTCCTTGTGAGTAGAGGACACCTCTCTAAGGTGTCCTGACCGGAGTTTACGGTATTTACCATAGTATTGCAGTTACTGCTTTATGGTGCGACAGCTGTCACAGTATATTACCGTATACGTGACAGAACCGTTTAGACCGCAGTTAGCGGCCGCGGAGCCTCCGCAGCTTATCTGCGGAGTCTCCGGATTTGAGCTGAGACCTAGAAACCCGCTTACGCAGGATTAGTTTGACAGCTTCTACCGTACTCTGAACTGGGCCTGCCGGGTCCCTGTATCCCGGCAATTGCCTTGGCTAGTTACTTCGTCCCTTTCTAAAGGACAGACCTCTATTTGTAACAAGCACCGGCAGTCTTTGAGACCAGCAGCTTCCATATAAGTCAGTACCTTAACTCGAGTCAAGCCTAGCTCAGCCACCGCTGATCTAGCTGGAGACAAGTACCCCAGTAAGAGAAACGAGACTCTGCAGAAGAAGAAGGACGCAGCCTCGTCCCGTCCGTCTCTCCGCGTGTTACGCGGTAAGTGCCCTTAACATAGCCCAGCTGGATCGCGACCAGACGGCCAGAAGGCCTATGCCCCCAAAGTCTGTTGCTATATATACACAATTCCACCTAGCTGCTTAACTCGAAGAGCACTCGCAGCCAGTGAGTAGTCACTGAGCCTGCCCGTAGGCGTCCGTCACTGCAGTGAGGAAAGAAGTCCGCCACGGACCTGAAGCGCACCTCGCGAGTAAAGTAGTAGGGGCGGTACCCACGAGACGGAGACTTCTATGCAGAGATATCCAGTTAGGGACTTCCAGATACAGTTATCTTGTTGACACACCCTTGTCTGAAGTACAAGGAGCATGAGTGTACGGTGATGTACCGTGTTTGTGAGTAGAGGACACCTCTCTAAGGTGTCCTGACCGGAGTTTACGGTATTTACCATAGTATTGCAGTTACTGCTTTATGGTGCGACAGACTGCCCTGCTGGCCCCGGCCGTCCTAGCGGGCCTGGCAGCTCACTCGGTCCAGCTGTCTCCTGCTGCTTTTTCCATTCTTCAAAGGAGACCTCCTTGGCGGCCTCGTAAGCTCGCCTCATGTTGTCTTCCGAAACCTCCTGGCTTCTGCCAGGTCCCCTGACTCCCCAGCTCCTTTCCGGGCCTTCTGCTGCCCGCGATCGGTCAAACCGGCTGCTGTCCCCTGGCTGCGAGGCCTCTCCCTGCTCTGGGCACGCGTTAGCGAAGTGCCCTGGCTTCCCACAGTTGAAGCACACTCCCCCATCGTGGGGTCCGAGAACACTTCTGTCCCCCCATCCAGCTGCGCCCTGCCTGGGCCCTGCCCGGCGGACTCTGGCCGGGGGCTCCCCTTCTATCCTGCTTTCTCCCTTCCAGCTGGTATGGCCTGGCGTGGCTACCTGTGCCTCGCTCTTGTGACCTGCCCCTGGGCTGGCTCCCTCGATCCCCGCTGGGTGACTGCTGCCTCCTGCCTCTAGGCCGGTCGAAGCTATCATCGCGGTCTGGCCGCTGGGTTCGAGCCTCCGGTGTAGGCACCGCCCGGCGGCGTTCTACACTGCGAGCCCTCTGCGCACTCCTGCTGCGCTCTCTGGTTTCTGTGTGTATTGCGACATCTGGGGTTGACCCCCTGTGCTGCACTCGCTTCTACCCACTGGCCTGCCTGGCCCCGCCACTGCCCCCTGGTCCTTGCTGACCAGTGGCTTGCTGCTCCTGTTCCTGCAGCTTCTCCTGGTTCAGACCCTCGTCCTCCTCTGCGAGCTCGGCCGCGGTTTGAAACATGATTCCCATATGCTCTGCCAGCTCCGGGTCTCCTGGGATTGTGGACTGCAGCGGCTCTCCTGCCTGCTGGTTCCCAAGGTTGGCGTACAGTGCTCGCAGCTGGTCTGCACGCAAGATGTACTGCTGCTGTACCTCCGTGAGCCGTATGTTGGCGTCCTGGAGGCCTGTCCACCTGACCTGCTGCAACCTCAGGTATTCAATTGTTGCAGCCGCCTGGCGGAACAGCAGCTCTTCCCTTGCCTTGACGTCTTGATGCAGTAACTCTACTTGTTGCTGCAGCCTCAGCACATGCATGTACTTCGGACTGGTCCTTCGTTCATGGACCTCTTCCTCCTCTGACTCCTCTGGTTCTTCACTCTCCTCCTTGCCGACAAGATCCTCCTGGCCGCGGTTTGCTGTTACCCCTTGCGTTCCGTCTGCTGCTTCTGGGGCGTCTTCCCTAACGTCCCCATCAGCCGCACAGGCCCTCTCGTCTTTGCCAGGCACTCGCACCTCCGAGCGCCTGCTTGATCCTGCTGGTGCAGCTCTTGCTGCTGCGGCTCCTCCAAAGTCTACCCGCCTTTTGGCTCCTGGTGATGTCCCCTGGGCTGCGGGGACTGCCGCAGGCTTCTGCAGTATCTTCCGGATTCTCTGGTCACACTCCTCTGGTGAGTGCGGGCCAGGTTCTCCGCACAAGACACATGGGTAGCGTGGGCTTGCCTCCACGCACCTCCTGATGATCTCCTTTTCGTATGCCGGCTTAGACTCTGCCTTGAGTGCCATTGCTACCTCAGCATTGGCCTCTGCCTGTGCTGCTGCCTGGCCTGGCTGTGACGCAGCGGCCTTGGCATCCACCTTGACCTCCCTGGGCACTGCAGCCTGCGCTTGCCCGCACTGGCGCGGCCTGGAAGTGGTCTCCTGTGGGCCCCCACGGCTGCTCCTGCTCGCATCTGCGGTGCTTCTGCCTGCACCTGCGGCTGTTCCGCGACTCTGTCCCACCTTCTGGTCTGTCCTCATGGCGGCACCTGCGTGTGTGGCCATGGCATGCTGTAAGAGCGGCTCGTGTTCTTCCTCCACACTGGCCGCGGGCCACCCTTCCCGTTCTGCAAATCCACACTGGATTCCTGCCCATGCTACTGCTGCTGCCTGGTACCCCCCTGCTGGGGATGCTAGCACCAGCGGCAGCGTCAGGTCCCTGACCCCTCGTACTGTCTGGGGACCATCTCTGGGGCGTAAGGTCAGCCTTCCTGCTGCCTCCAAAACCCCATTGTACTTGAGAAACTCTGGGTTCCCCACCAAGTGTTCGTATGCATCGGGTGGCGTTTTTACGACCCTGACCACCGTGGGTTCCATAATAGCATTGGGCCCCCCATATCCGTACACCACATAAATGAACAGCACCCCATACAGATCTGCCCCTGCATTGTCTGTCGTGCGGAACTTCTCATCCGTCCGGATCAGTTCTGCCCCCATGGCGACTAACTGTTCTGCAATGTTGACTGTGATCACATGACAGGAGCATGCTGAGTCCATGAGGGCCTTCTGGGCCACCAGGACCTTTCCTTTGACCATTAGTCCCACACATTGCTCCAGGTTGCTTCTGTCATTCTTAAAATACTGCAGCCTTGGTGCAGCTGTGACCACCTTGCTTTCCTGCCTGCCTTTACTGGCCTTACCCCTGTGGTCTTCTGAACCCATGGGCATAGTGGTGAACGACAGCGCTGTCAGCCTCTCGTTCAACTTGAACACCTGCAGTCGGATGTCAGACATATCGTCAGCTAATTTGCTCAAAACCAGTCTCTTTGCTCCCTTCCTGGAGGCAGGTTCCACGAGCCTTTGCTCAGGTTCCTCCTCCGGACAGGGTTCTGGCAAGAATGACCTAGGACGAGCGTTGTGAGCCGCCTGTTTGAATCCTGCGGATTTGGGCACCAGCCCAACCTGAGTCATGAGTGCTACAGACTCGCTGAGCATCTCTGCCATAATCTGTTGCCAGCCCTCTGGCTCGGCTTGCCCCGTTGGGCTGCTTAGGTGAGATACGTGTGCCGCTTGCTGAGCCTGACCCCCCTGGCCAGGCCCCGGCCGTTGGTACTGCCTATTGTTCTGATTCCGCTCGTACGGTCTGCCTGCAGGTTGACCCTGCTGTGGCCTTGGTGGGAGCGGGTACTGCTGCTGCGGCGGCCTTGCCTGTCCAGCTGTAATGTCAGTAGCGAGTGGCGCAGGCCTGCGCTCATCCCTGGGCCTGGGCGCCCTGCAGTCCCTGGCCAGGTGCGCCGTGCTACCACACTGGTAGCATGCCTTGGCTGCCCCTGCAGCGCCTTCTGCGCTGTAATTTGGTGCCTTTGATTGATCTGCCCAGGTAACTCCTCTGGGTTTGTCACTCCGCTGTTGCTGGGCAGCTGCTGCTCCTGCGGGGTTCCCTGCCCCTTCAAGGCGTGTCCGCATCTCCCACTGTCCTGTTCTCTCCTTCCTCGTTCTGTTGGACTGCGCCTCTCCCTGGCCAGGCCCACTGGCCATCTGTTTGAGGCTTGCGCCTCCTAGGTCCCCCATTTCCAGGGCAAACTTCTCCCACAGCACCACCTGCTGTGTGAGCACTGCAATCTGATCTTCGTCTGTCATGCTGAGGTACCCTGGTACGGTCATAACAAACTTGCTCAGTCTGGCTTTAGCGAGCGCTGGAAGTCCGTCATGGAACAGATGCGAGACCGAGTGCCCCCTGCCAAAGTGGTCCACTGCATCCCTTGAGATCTGCAGCAACTCTGCTGTCGACAGCACTCTGTGAGCAAATGCTTCCACCGTCTCCTCTGGCTTGACGTCAGGATCGAGAGTGGTCTTCACTCCTAGCCTGAGGTTGGAGATGGCTGTCCTCTCATCCGAGGTTGGCTTCCCCACTTCTGCTTGAACTACCTTGATCCACAAGGTTAGCAGCGAGGCTTCACAACACTGCTCCTCTGCTGGGGCAACCCAAATCCCCCTTATCCTTTCTGCTTCTCTGGCAGCCCTGTCTCCTGCATGGGGCGCCGCCCTGATGGCTACCATCAGCGGCCCCACGCTAGCCGGCTTGCTGTCCCACAGCTTGACCAGTGATTTCACCAACATCGTCATAGCTGATGGCGACTGGCACGACCCAGCTATTTCTCCGGCCACCACAGCCAGCGCTGGCGGGTCATCTGGCAGCGCCAGCCTGTTGTGCGATCCCCAATATCCACATGCCTGGCAATATTTCCTGGCTGCAACCGCGCCTGGGTGCGACATATCCAACACTGGCACGTTGCCTTGGATGGCTGGGATTTTGGTGAATTTGGCTACCCCTGCCAGCTGCAGGACCATCTGCTGCTGCAGCTGCAGGTTCACCCTTGCCTGCTCCCTATCGAGCCTCTTCATTTCCTGGTCGCTGGACTCCTGCCTGGCTCCTGGCCTGTGCCTGTCCGCTCCCCCTGGTCCCGAATCTACTGATTCTGACCGCGACCCAGATCCTCCACCACCGCCCCTTGATGGGCTGCGACCTGAGTGGTATCTGTCATGTCTGTAATAATCCTCCTCCTGATCATGATCTTCTCGTGATGGCTGTCTGCCTACTCTTCCTGCAGAGCTTCTACTTCCCTCGGGTGGCGGCCGTTCTGATTCGCTTCTGCCTGGTCTGCTGTCAGAGCCAGGCCTCCAAGACTGTGCTCTGCCAGGCTCTGCCTGTCCCCTGGGCAGCTCCTGGTCTTGCCAATCCTGCCGTGCCCCTCTGCTGTGTTCCGCTGGTCCCCTGGGTTGCTCCTGGCTTTGCTGGCTTGGCTGTTCCCTGCCCTCTGCCTGCCCTCTGGGCGGTTCCCGGCTATGTTGGCTTGGCTGTTCCCTGCCATCTGCCTGCCCTCTGGGCGGCTCCTGGCTATGCCGGCTTGGCTGTTCCCTGCCATCTGCCTGCCCTCTGGGCGGCTCCTGGCTATGCCGGCTTGGCTGTTCTCTGTTGTATGCCTGCCCCCTGGGCGGCTCCTGGCTCTGCCAACCTGGCTGCGTCCCGCCTGTGTAATTCCTGGCATAGGAATCAGACTGCGTTTCCTCTCTGGCTTCCTGCATTCTTGGACAACTGCTCCGTGCGCTGCCTGCAGGCTCATTCCTCCTGGTTCCACTCGTTGTGCCCGCTTGCCTGTTCCTCAGGAATTCCTTGATGTAATCCACCTGGGTTTCCTGGCATGTGTTCTCTTTATCCTCGACTATGCGTAGCAATGCATAAGACTCTTGCCTGCTTGCTCTGCGTGTTGCTGTGCCTTGCTCTGCCATCCTGGCGAGTGATTGGCTAGTCAACTCCGCCCTTTCGCTGGCGGCTGGACTGCTGGCTCTGGGCGCTTCCCTGCCCCTTGGTCGCCCTCTGAGGCTTGGCTCGCTGCTGACCTCGAAGACCTCAGATCTGAGTGTTGGGGTTGGCGCGGCTCTTGCCTGCTGCTGCCACCTTTGCACCTCCCTGAGCTCCTCCGGCCGCTGCACTGCTGTTTCAAATCCTTCCCATGCCTGGTCCTCCTCCTCTTCTGGCTCGGATCCAGGTTCCACCTGATTTCCTGTTACCTCGTTGCACCATTCATCTGCGAAGGCCTTAACAGCCAGGGCTGCTTCGCGTCCCGCCCTTCCCTTGGACACCTGTCCAAGGGCGGCTAACAGCGTTGCCCTGTCCTGCCCTGTGTGGGGGATACCCAGCATGGCCTTTGTTGCCCATCCCCGCAGATGATGGGCCTTGAACTCCTCAATGGCTGTGACCTGGTCCTGGAAATGCAAGAACGTCTTGGAGCAAACTTGCTTCCACAGGTCCGTTGCCCACTGCAAAATTCCTGCCCAACCGATCGGCTGCATCTGTCCTTCTGACTCCTTTTCGCCGCACACTACCCCCCCAACCCCGGAGCGCTCTGGCTCACTAGGGCTGGTATCCTGCGCTCTTGATGGATCGTGAAAAAATCCTCGCAGGATTTCCTTGTGGCTGTCGTCTCTTTGCATCTGGCTGCTAGATCCCTCCTTGGATTTCTGCACAGGTCTGCCCACACTGGGCGGAAACCTGGACAGCGGCGTCCCATAGACTTTGGATCCAGCTCCTCTTCTAACCAGCACCCAGCGCGGTCGCAGCTGCTGCCTTGGACGCAGCCCTGCCTTAGGCTGCTGCCCCTTCTCCTCCTGAACTGGGTCTGACAGTTCTTCCTCGAATATTAGGTCAGCCCAAGGCTTTCCTACCGGTGCAGCTGATTTTTCCCTTTCCTTGCCGACCTGCGAGCTCTGCCTGCCCGCTGCTAGCTGGGGCTCAGCTTCCTCGTGTTTGACCCCTGCAGGCATACTCCTGGCCTCCATTTCCTCTGCTTTCATTCGCGGTTTGTCTGGGCAGGCTTTATCACAGCCTGCAACCCCTCTTGGTGCTGCGGCTTCCTCGGCCCTTTGATCCGGCTGGCTGGGTTCGTCTTTGACCCGTTGTGCGACCCTGGCCACCCTGGGCGGATTCTGCTGGGGCATGGCCTCAGGCTCGCAGTTCTGCCGCGTGTCACAGCTCTGGGACACTTCCGTTGCTTGATCCAAAATCAGCTCTGGTGTTCCCGCTTGAGTCTGCCACTGCTCGAATTCCAGGCTGCCCCTGAAATCGGCGGGCACTGGACCCCCTCGGCCGATGCCTTTACGCGTCACTAGCGCTGAGCCGTCTGCCTGCGCCCCTGCCTCTCTGGGCGGTACGCGGCCCGGCTCTGGCACCTTGCAGTTTCCTGCGGGCGGTTCCACTGGCCCTGCCAGCTTTGCCGCCACCAACAGTGCTTCTGCAGCCAGCTCATCACTAGCTTCCATCAGGTTTACACCCGGCTCCAGCCCCCTCAGACGCCCACTTCTCCGTTGGGCGTCAGGGTGCTGGTGCCTATCGGGATTTAGATCTATGTCTGTCATTCCTTATAGGCAATTAACGAACCGCACGGTCCTGCAAGCGTGCTGGCGACACTCCCTACAAGATCTGCTAACGCTAGGCTTCTGCCCCCTTGTTCCTACTGCAATCTGGTGAGGGCTTGCAAGTCAAGATCGGATGGCAGGTACAGCACTATGCAGGAAAGGCCTCGCCTTCCTGCTTTTCTGCTCACTAGTTTCAATCTGGCGGAATCCTCCTTCGCCCTCTCAGTTCTTCCCACCTTGCTGGCTGGGCTGCTTCTAGATGTCTCACGTCCTGCGTGGATGTCACACGCCCTGCGTGGATGTTGCCTCTTGCGTAGTGTCCGCTCAGCTCTGCGTTCCTGCGGGGATCCTTTGGCACACCCACACGATTTTTAACTTGGATGTTCTATCCACAAGTTCACTACTGTCAATGATGAAAGATTGGATCCACCTGATCACAATCTGCAGTCACACAGGAAATTATCTGCTGGGTGTATAAATCCACAGCCAGATCTTCAAGCCACTCCTGGACTCAACACTAAGCTGCCACGCTCAGTGATTCTCAGGGTATAACTTGGCAATCTCTCTCTGGAGATTACCACAGCAAAGTGTAGTTCAAACGTTGTCCAAGGTCGTTTGCATGCAAACAAAATTCCAATTTCGCTGCACAAGCACCTTTAGCAGGAATTGGCAAATCAAGCTGATCAGGCTAAATCCACTTCGTCCCTTTCTAAAGGACACGCGATGTGCGCTTCAGGTCCGTGGCGGACTTCTTTCCTCACGACAGTGATGGACGCCTACGGGCAGGCTCAGTGACTCTTCACTGGCTGCGAGTGCTCAGCAAGTTAAGCAGCTAACTGGTTATTTGTATGTATAGCAATTGACTTAGGTAGCGTAGGCCTTCTGGCCGTCTGGGCGCGATCCAGCTGGGCTATGTCAAGGGGCACTTACCGCGCGACTCGCGGTGAGGGTGACGGGACGTAGACTGCGTACTTCTTCTTGTGCAGGGTCTCGGCTCTCTTACTAGGGTACTTGTCTCCAGCTATCTCAGATGAGGCTGAGCTAGTCTTGACTTGTTGTAGGTACTGACTTAAGTGAAAGCTGCATGTCTCGAAGACGGCCAGCGAGAGTACATCCTGCGGGCAGATGAGCTGAACGGGCTGCAGGAGACCCTGGGACTACAGCACTTGGGGGGCCCGCCAAACCACGGGCAGCCGCTCCCATTCGAAACAGACCCAGAGTTGGCGGGGTGCGTCAGGGCAATGTTGGCGACTCCGTCCCCGCTACGAGACGTGGACAGCGAGCATTCCGGCATGGAGGAGCCGAAGAAGCGCAGTCCTTCTAGCAGCGACGAGAGCGGCTCAGGGGACAGAAGGCTACGACGGCGCAGCAGAAGCGCGCAAAGGGCCATCAGTGAGGAGCGCCAAGGGGCGGTGCCAACGCCGGCAGCCAGGACCCAGCGGCAGGGCGCAGGGAGGCGCAGCAACAGCGAGGAAAGGAGCAGGGACCGCAGACAGCGGTCACCATGCAGGGACCAGCCCAGGGGCAGATCCAGGGAACGGCACCATGCTGAGGTTGCCAGGCCTTACAGGCAGGGGCAGGAGCACCAGAGAGGCCCAGGCCCCGGGCCGACAAACAGAACCCTGGCAGAGGGCAGCGGGGCGGCAGAGCCTAGGCGTCACCTGGGACCGCGCCATGGTGGATTGTGCTTCAAGTGCAATCAGCCGGGGCACTTTGCCAACGAGTGCACCAACCCGGAGCAGGCCGGGCTGACAGGCGACAGGCCAGGGGCACCTGCAGGCCCAGCGCGGGGCTATGGAACCTGGGGCCCAGGCAGGGGCCAGGGGATGCCCATGGAGAGCAGGCGCAGGACCTTCGATACTGCCATGGGAACTCCCAGTGCAAGGGACTTCCAGCAGGGGGCAGCAGGCCCCAGCGCGTGGCCAGAACCGCCAGCGCGACAGGAACCACCGGAGGGCGAGCAACCAAGGTGGGAGGGGACAGGAGGCCACACGTGCTTCATGACAGGCCACATGGAAATTAGCCAGGACAGAGATGCCTACCAGGCTGAGGTCAGTCAGGCAGGACCAGTTCAGGTGGCCCCTCAGAGGGTGCCAGAAGGGCAGGTAGCCAGTCAGGTAAACCACTGGGCGATGGCTGTAGAGGCGTTAGCCATGAACCATTATGGGACTATGCCTGCAGGGTCGGCCAGATCCGTAGCACATGCGTTGGAGTTCTTGAAGGATCTCCAGAGGAGGGGGTGCCCAGCTCCGTGTGTAGGATGGCCAAATCTGATGCAGAGGTTCCTAGACAGGGAATGGGACAAGTATGATGAGCAGTGGGATGAGTTTGAGAGACGCGAGCGGGAGGCAGTACCCCAGCACGACGTAGACGGGTGGGATACCGATTCAGGATCCAACCTTTCAGCAGGCAGATATGAGCCTCAGGAACCCTCGCCCTTGCATGAAAGAGAGTTTGGCGTGTTATGTCCAGGTACCCCGGAGGGCAATCAAGACACAGGCAGAGGGGTAGCGGGAGCAGCCGCCGAGACAGAGGAGCCACACAGAGCGGGGTCGCGACTCCCAGCGGCCAGAGGGACCGCAGCAGGGAGCCAGCTGGACGCTCGGGCGGGGCCCGTTAGGACCCATAAAGGCACTAGCTCTCGGTGCAATGCTTGGGGAGGAATCGACGAGGACGGAGAGACACAGCACGGCAGCGAGAGGGAAGGGAGGTCTGACGCAAGGGGCGAGGACAGGCAGCTTGACCAGTCCTTCAGCAGAGACAGGTCCTACAGCAGAGAACGCATCTACATACA
Organism: Limnomonas spitsbergensis; assembly: GCA_037349105.1. NCBI lineage: Eukaryota > Viridiplantae > Chlorophyta > Chlorophyceae > Chlamydomonadales > Limnomonas > Limnomonas spitsbergensis. Next base: position 4,003,377 of record JAYJMM010000041.1, read on the forward strand.
GCCGTTCCCGCAGTCGCTGCCAGCAGGCGAGCCCTTTGTGCAGTACTTCCGCCTGGGGGAAGAGATGCCAGAGGCGTCCACCTCCGGGGCCATGCTGACTATGCCAGGGGAGTGCAGGGACGGGCCATGTCGGTTGCAGAACCATAGGCTCCTGGACGGCGGAGAGCAGACATGTGTTGACAGGGCAGCAGCCATGCAGGCAGTTGCCAGGATGATTTTCCCGTGGGACGCAGTGACAGCTGTCATGCTGGGCGCTGCGCTCAAAGGATACATCCTGCCCAGCACAAATATAGCAGATTACATGCAGAGGGGATGGTCGCGGCACCCCATCTATGCACACTGCGTTAGCGAGATGGTGAGTCTCGCCATTGCAGCAGGCATCACAGCGGTGGATGCAGCATGCTGGGCGCACCCGGACATGCCAGACATTGCGCCAGCCGAGGGGATGTGGCAGGGCGCGCAGCCAGGATTCATGCGCACACCGTGGGCGATGGATTGTGTCCGTGAGCTGATGGGGCACCCAGCCCTCAGAGACCGCGCATTTTATGTGCCAGTCCAAGCCATGGGCGAGTTCGAGAGATTTGTGGAAACAACAGAGCAGGCCCCAGTGAGGGCAGGGCTGTGTCACCCAGGCAGGCCAGGGCGGTGTGAGGCGACCATAGAGGCGTCCATCGTCATCCCCAGGACGGTCGCAGGACAAGCAGTGCCGTGGGGGCCAGCGCCAGGGGACGCCAGGGCAGCCATTCCAGTCCAGCAGCTAGTAACTTACTACTATGAGGAGATGGCTGATGAGGAGTTGCCCGTTTCATCGGCATGGATCCACATGCACGCGACTCACGATGATATGCCCGTCTACCTGTTTGCAAGGCACCAGCAGGACGTGGCAGTCACTAAGTGCGCGTCAGTAGACGAGGCGGAGTTCCACGCCTATACCTACGCTAGGGGAGCAGACCCGACAGTGTGGACGCTCCTGCTAATGGCGCTGCAGAGGGTCCTGCTCCCAGGACAGCGATCAGCGGCCATGCGGCATGTGTGGGGCGTAGAGGATCAGTGGGCGCCTACAGAGGTAACAGCCTGTCCAACATGGCCTTACGGACCCCAGCAGTCGCCAGCATCAGGAGCCATGTGGGAAGGAGAGGAAGAGCTGGCGAGCTCGCCGTTCGCAGTAGAACGCCTGGCAGCATATGTGCACCAGTGGGTGCGTCAGGAGCGGAGGGCGTGGCACGACAACAGGGCCAGCAGCGTGCTGCCCTATTGGCAGGCTGACGTCATAACGACGCAGTTGTGGAGACAAGCGCACCCAGCAGGGGTGCGCACACTGCACCCTCTGTTCAGAGGAGCAGGGGAAGTAGGCATCGAGGAGGAGTTGGAGGACTTGAGGAACCAGCCGAGTAGGGGACATGGGCCGGTGGGCAGGCGAGGCGCCGATGCAGAGGAGCCAGCGGCAGCCACCGACGGCCCTGTCCAGGATGAGGAGCCGGAATGGACCCAGGTGGCATTTGTAACATTTGGGGCGGCAGCTGCCTCATGGGAGCTGCTGGAGTATGTGGACGACTTGGGGGTATCAGCACTGGAGGCTGAGCCTAGGGGACGGGCAGAGCCCCAGGCGCCCCTGGACAGTGTCGGCACATCGCCCACGGAGGACTCAGACAGCAGGATCCCAGAGCTCAGCGACAACGTTTCAGAGGGCCCACCACCACTGGTTGAGATCACCGAGTCAGATGAGGAGTGGCACGAGGCAGGAGCCAGGCCCTCGGACCAGGATAGCGTCACCAGAGCAGATGCTCGGGATGCAGAGGGCAACTACGTGCCAGCAGACAGCGGCCCAGGACCAGGAAGTCCAAGGTACGGCATGGTGGGAGAGCTGCCACAGCTGAGGCGCGCGTGGATGCGCGGCATCTTTCAGGAGCAGGCAGCAATGAAAGAGCGCAGAAGCAGGAGGGCCGCTATAGAGCTTGGTAACGGAATCACACTGGAGGAAGAGGCAAACCAGGTCACAGCGGGGATCAGCCTTCAGCAGGCAGCAGACCAGCACGCTCGCAGGCCCGAGGGGGCAGCAGCAGACAAGAAGAGCAACGGGCGCCCGGGATATCCCCAGATTAGCCAGCCAGCACAGACAGCGGCACAGGGGCCTTGGGGTGACCCAGCGGCGTACAGCACGGGACGCTGGGTTGCAGTGCTCAGGAACTTTGTCGATCAGCTGGACGTGCTACGAAGGCAGGAAATGGGGCAGCAAGAGGCGGGCCAGGAGGCTAGCCTGCTGTTTCGACTTAAAATGCTACCACAGCCCGATCCGGACCCCAGGATGGGAGGTTACAGCAGGGCGGTCAGGGAGCTACGGGAGGAGCTAACGGAGAGAGTATCAGCCCTCTACACGGGGAGGGCAGAAGGAGCGGACACCCAACAGCCGTCGGACAGCCGCAGCAGACAAGCCCAAACCGGCAGGGGCGAGGACCTCGCCAACAGGGTTGCCGGCGCGCAGGACACCATACGACGGGGCTGTGGGCAGGATGAGCCCGCGGGTGCAGGCAGCAGTAAGGCTGTGCAGCGCGCCAACCACAGGCAGGAGAGAATGGCACAGTGCAGCACAGGACAGATCCCAGGAGCAGGGCCAGAAAGGGCCAGTGCAATTTGGGCTGACACTGCCAAGTTGCAAGGAAAGAAGTCTAAGAAGGCCAGGAGACGCGCAGGAAAGGGGCAGAGGGCGGCCGCGGACAGGAACCGAGGCAGCAGACCAGGATTGGACTGCCCAGCCCCGCCACTCAGGGTCAGCCAGGTAGACCTGGAGATCACGTGGGCCAGAGGACAGCAGCCGCCAGCGCAGATTGCAGAGCCATGCGTTCAGCCCGCAGAACAGTTACCGCAGCAACCCATGAGGAAGACGACAGCGTGCAGAGGACTCCTCACCTGTACAGCAATTAAAGGGATCCTTACGGGGGCGCTCCAGCTGATACTGGTGTGGCTTCTGCTGTCGGTGTGTGTGCCGGGGGCGCGAGCTACCGGGCAGGGAGTGCGAGGAGGAGGATTTACAGCAGGCCAAGGTGCTTTTGTTTCTGGCAAGGAGGCAGCAGCAAAGCTGTCGTCTGGATGGTTGCGCCCACCGGCTGTCAGCTCCATGAGGGACACCGGCGGGAGAGGCGCATGCAGCCAGCAGGAGAGATGGCACAACGGCAACACCACTGGCGAGGAAGAGCTGCCCGCGGTGGACGACCCGCAGGCGGCTGTGGTGATCGACATGTTTCAGCCGGGGGGAGTAGTGGAGCCACCCGCAGAGTACGTCAAGACCAAGGAGGGATGGCTGCTGGGCAAGCACCCCGACTTCACTGCGGAGCAGCAGGAGAGCCTGGAGCAGAGCCTCAGGGATCGCCAAGGAGCATTCGCTTACTCCATGGAGGATCTACCAGGCTACTGCGGCACGCAGGGTGAGTTTACACTGGCTTTAGAAGACGAGGTCAGTTCGTGCTTTCAGAAGTCCAGGGATATGCCACCGCCTAAAGCAGCAATTTTTAAGGAAAAGTGTCAGCCGATGATTGAGGCAGGCATCATAGTCAAGGTGCCCCAGGGGGGGCCTATCAAGTTTGCGGCCAACTCAGTAGTAGCAGCCAAAAAGAGTGCTGAAACTGGGGAGTGGACAGACCATCGAATAGCGCACGATATGCGCAGGTTAAACCTGCGTACAGCCAAGCAGGAATTTGCCATCCCCAGGATGGAGACTATTTTTCAGAACCTGGGCACTGCCAAGATATTCAGCAAGGTTGATCTCAGGTCGGGGTTCATGCAGATCCCTATAAAGGTCGAGGACCAGCCTAAGACAGCTTTCTGGATGGGACCTGAGCTGTGGATGTACACAAAGCTCAATTTCGGTCTGCGCAACGGGCCTCCTTTCTTTCAGCGTATGATGGAAGAAGAGATTGCCAGGGCAGGCCTGAGTGCGTTCTGCGTAGCATTCATTGACGATTTGCTAGTGTACAGTGACACACCGGCAGAACACATCAGGCATGTGGAGCTGATGTTGGACATGCTCCACAATGTAGGATTAAGGGCGCACCCCGACAAGTCCCTGTTTGGGTGTGCAACAGTAGAGTACCTGGGTCACAATGTGTCGGCCCAGGGGCTCACGCCGCACGCTGCTAAGATAGCAGCAGTTATGGCGCTGCCAGAGCCCGCATCGGTGAAAAACATTCAGGAGGTCATGGGATTCTTGAATTTCTACTGGTGCTACGTCCCGGACTTCTCGAAAAAGGCAGCATGCATCAACGCATTGCTGGTCCAGGGGGTCCCGTTTGTGTGGGGGCCAGAGCAGTCGCAGGCGTTCCAGTTGATTAAGACAGAGATGTGCGAGGGCGGGAGAGTCCTGCGCAGACCAGATTACAGTGGGACAGGACCAGACGGCAAGGGGCCGCCAAGGCCGTTCTTATTGTACACAGATTTCTCTAAGCAAGGCATAGGCGCAGTGCTAGGGCAGTGTGATGACAGCGGGCGGGAGTATATGGTGGCATGCACATCCAGATCCCTGAACAAGAGCGAGAGGAACTATTCCTCGTTCCAGGGGGAGATGCTGGCCGCAGTGTATGCAGCACGCACATACCGCCACATGCTGTTTGGGTGCAAGGTGCATCTCATCACTGACCATGAGCCGCTCACTTACCTCATGGACAACCAGACGTTGGTAGGCCAGCACGCTAGGTGGGCTCTCATGCTTCAAGAGCTAGACATTACCATTGTCCACCGCTCAGGAGCATGCCACCAGAATGCAGACATCCCGTCCAGATCCCCCCTCCCATCCTCAGCTGACCGCACAGGGGCCAGGCTTGATACAGTCGCGCCCGAGCCAGCAGCCAGGGAGGAGGCAAGTGGGAAGCAAGTAGCTTTGCTCACAGGGTTGGGCAGAGTGAACCAGTGGCATGCTGACCAGATAGTGCGCATGGCGCAGGAGGGCAGAAGGAGAGTACAGATGTTGCGAGCTGCAGAGGCAGCTTGCGTGACAGCACCGGTGGGGCAGGAGATATCCTCTGCCGCCACTGACGATGATGAACAGGCGCAGCCTGTCAGTACAGCAGAGCAGGCGTTCAGCAACAGGGAGCGATCCAGGACGATGATCAGTGATGTTCTTGCTGACCTGCCTCGGGTGACGCCCCCTCATTCCCTTGCATGCCTGGATACAGCTTGCCTGTCAAGTGGGGCTGTGCGGGCCATGGAGACCGAAGGAGTCGTCCTCTTCGAGCCTTTTGGAGGTATGTGCTCAGGGCTGGAAATGGTACTCAGGGCAGGTATCCCAGTAGTGCAGTACTTGTATGCAGATATCAGTGAGGAAGTCAGAGAGATCGCAGGGGGTCGCCTGTTGCAGTTGCACAAGAGATTCCCCCAGTTGCTTCCGGTCAGAGCGTTTGATAAGGCTTTCAGAGCGTTGCCGCAAGATGTGTATGCCATTACGGCAGAACACCTCAAGGAGGCGGGTGCCCAGGAGGGGCGCCAGTGGTTCATGGTAGCAGGCTGGGAGTGCCAGGACCTTTCGTCAGCTGGCAAGGGGCGGGGGCTCGCGGGAGAGAGAAGCAAGTCTTTCTTCCCGTTAGTCAAGCTGTTGGGTACTCTGCAGTTCCTGCAGGGTCCTAGGCCGCCAGCGTACCTGATTGAGAATGTAGCAATGCAATTGAATCAGAAGAGTGAGGAGGCCAGTGTTGAGGCTTTTCAGGAAGTGTGCAGGATTCTAGGGACACCGGCGTTGTTTGACGCAGCGCAGGTGGGGTCTTACGCCCACCGCACCCGCAACTATTGGGGGAATATTGCCCCCGCAGCAGATATTGAATTTGTGATTCGTGCGTCGACCAGACCCCACGAGGGGATTGTAGACGACATTCTGGACAAGGGCAGCAAGGCCCAGGTAGTATCATGTCCGGACAATGGGGGGTACCGCATCAATGTCACAGGGCAACCCAGGACGGTGCTGCCGTGTTTGATGGCCACGCCCTCATCATATGCTTTCCGGAACGGGCAAAATGGGATGGTGTACAGGCCCATGGGGGACTTGCAGGAGCCCAACGCAAACGAGCGTGAGCGCGCCATGGGGTTCGCTGTGGGGTCCACATTGCCGCGCCCAGACTTCCCAGAGGCAGCCAGACGGGCAGCCTTGGGCAGGTGCATGGATTCATGGGCACTCAGTGCATGGCTCAATGTGGCACTCGAGTGTGCTAAGATCATGCCAGCAGAATTGACGCGCAGGGCAAAGCTGCCAGGCCAGGACAGGGACCCAGTGCTGGGGGTGACTTTAATGTCCAGCCACTATGCCCTTGCTACTGCAGGAAACGCGTGCTCTGGCAGCGGGGAAGCGGCCGCGTCATACAGACAGTGCCTGGGAGAATCGGCCGCGGCAGACTGGGCCGACGCGGCACAGGAACCAGGTGGGAACGCGTCTGAGGCACAAGTTGATGTTGAAATCAGAGTAACCAGGGAAATAGAGAGTGAGAAGGACCAGCCAGGTTGTCCTGCAGGACCGTCGGCTAGGGTTGATGTGTGGGCAGATGAGCCCGTCTTGAGGTTTCTCCGTGAAAAGACTTATGTCCAGGGAACAGAGCTAGGAGAACAGACTAGAATACAGCGCAGAGCAGCGCCATTCCAGTGGGAATCAGAGCGGGGAGGAGTCCTGATGAGACTCATGCCTGATGGTAGACGTTGTGTGGTGCCCAGGCCAGAAGACAGGCTAGCAGTGATCCAGACAGCGCATGCAGGTACGGGCCATTTCGGCAGCCACCGCACGGCTTTCATGGTCATGCAGCAGCATTGGTGGCGGGGGCTTCGAGCAGCAGTCAAGAAGGCGGTGCAGGAATGCGGTGTGTGTGACAGGGCCAGGGCATCCACGTTCAATCACATACAGCCCAACCTGCACCCGCTACCCATTGAGGGGTTGTTTTTCCGGTGGGGAGTGGACCTGTGTGGTCCATTCACGACCACTTCCAGGGGAAATCGGTTTGTGATGGTGTGTGTGGAGCATTACTCCAAATGGGTGGAGTTGATCCCCATTCCAAGCAAGGCGTCTGATGTGACGGCCTTGGCATTCTTTCAAAATGTTGTTGCACGATTCGGGGGATGCGCAGAGGTGGTGACAGACCAGGGAACAGAGTTCCAGGGTGAATTTCAGGACATGTTGTTGGACTGCTTCATTGACCATCGCACCACTTCTGCCAACCACCCCCAGGCAGACGGGCTTTCGGAGAGGGCTGTCCAGACCCTCAAGGCAGGCCTGCGCAAGTGCTGCGAGGAGGGCAGCAGCGACGAGTCCTGGGACAAGATGGTGCCCTGGGTAGCCCTTGGCTTCCGATGCTCGCCGCAGCAGGCCACGCGCATGGCGCCGTACGAGGTGCTGTTTGGACAGAGACCTACCTTCCCCTCCAGAGTGGGAGCGGACCTCTGGAGCACAGCCAAGGTGGCAACGGCAGAGGAGGCAGCAGACCTGCTTTTGGCCAGAGTGGCCAGGATCAAAGAGGCACTGCCAGTCGCGGGTGAGCATCTGAAAATTGCGCAGCACCGCGACAAGCTGCGATATGCACGCATTCGTGGGGGAGGGTATGTCCCCCAGGTCAGGCGTTTTGCAGAGGGAGATTACGTGTATGTGAAGTATTCGTCAGAGAGACGCAGCCTCGATCCCAAGGCCAGGCCTGAGATCCTCAGGGTAAAAACACTGGGGGCGACGGGAGCTTTGGTGCTGGAAGGGGCAGATGGCCTCACAGTTACAGAGAATGCAGTCAATTGTTCTCCATGCCACTTGCCCAACCTCAGGGGAGTGGTTGATTTCAGTGGAACCAGACCCAATAACAGCCTGTCATGCGAGGTGTGCCAGCTGCCCGATCGCGGAGAGGTGATGCTTTTGTGTGATGCCTGCAATACAGGTTGGCACATGGACTGCTTGGTACCAGTACTCGAGGAGGTGCCTGAGGGCGAGTGGTTGTGCCCACACTGCACGCCGGAAGACAAGGGAGCTGGGCCCGCTGCAGTAGCAGGGCCCCCCACAGAGGAGCGCAGTTTACAGGTCCAGGGGCGACCGAGCCCAGCGGCCAGAGCGGCTGCCAGGACAGCCCAGGAGGCCGACGTCATGGACAGGCCTGAGGTGGAAGTCATGGCCACCAACCCAGCAACAAGGCAAATGGAGCGGGGCATCGCAAGACCAATGGCGAACGGGTTGTATGACATCTCGTACACCACTGGCCGGGGAGAGGCCAATGTCACCCTGAGAGCAATTACAAGAAGGGCCAAGGTGGCCAAAGAAGCAGCAAGGGAGGAAGAGGAGTCAGCCCTTGAGGATTTTACCGGGACCTGAAGCCCGGAGCGGCAGGGCCGCTGAGCACGTGACGTCACCCACGCCGTAGCTGGCAAGGAGCGGGCAGGCACCTACAGAGCAGAAATGCAGACGCAGTGCGGCTTGTCCTAGTACCCAGTAGGCAGCGGGCCGGCAGCCAGCGGACCGAAAACGGAAGATGCAGGAGTAGAGTTACGGCAGCTTAATGAAAATTTGTTTCTCAAAATACCGTGGCAGCAAGGCTACAGTAGTACATAAGTTATGAAAATGATGAGCGAGGAGAATTAGTCAACTCGAGCAATTATAGCACAGCAGGGGGCAGATCACGCTGCTACGGCGCACATTTTCTGTGGCCTTTCAAGACCAGGCGGCTATGGCGCAGTGGGGCGAGAGCAGCGGTTGTTCTTAGCTTGACCTGATAACTTTGAAATTTCACTGTTTGCTAGCCAGTAGTGGGCTGAACAGCTTGAGTTTGTAGGGTTCTGCGCATTGCGCTTCAGCTGAAACTCGGTTGATTTTTTTTATTTTCCTGATTGCAGAATGCCTGAACCAGGCAGATTCGTAGAAGGCCTGAACCAGGCAGATTCGTAGAATGCCGGAACCAGGCAGATTGGTAAAGGGCCAGAACCTGGCATATTTGCTGATGATGATTTGAGCTTCTACGTACATATTTTTCCAGAATTTTATTTCAGTACCACCCCTTTTTCCGGCTCCCCGCGCATGCCTGGAGGGCTTAACGCTGGGGAGCGGGGGGCGAGTAAAGTAGTAGGGGCGGTACCCACGAGACGGAGACTTCTATGCAGAGATATCCAGTTAGGGACTTCCAGATACAGTTATCTTGTTGACACACCCTTGTCTGAAGTACAAGGAGCATGAGTGTACGGTGACGTACCGTGTTACCGGAGTACCGACGTACCGCGCAGGTCCTTGTGAGTAGAGGACACCTCTCTAAGGTGTCCTGACCGGAGTTTACGGTATTTACCATAGTATTGCAGTTACTGCTTTATGGTGCGACAGCTGTCACAGTATATTACCGTATACGTGACAGAACCGTTTAGACCGCAGTTAGCGGCCGCGGAGCCTCCGCAGCTTATCTGCGGAGTCTCCGGATTTGAGCTGAGACCTAGAAACCCGCTTACGCAGGATTAGTTTGACAGCTTCTACCGTACTCTGAACTGGGCCTGCCGGGTCCCTGTATCCCGGCAATTGCCTTGGCTAGTTACTTCGTCCCTTTCTAAAGGACAGACCTCTATTTGTAACAAGCACCGGCAGTCTTTGAGACCAGCAGCTTCCATATAAGTCAGTACCTTAACTCGAGTCAAGCCTAGCTCAGCCACCGCTGATCTAGCTGGAGACAAGTACCCCAGTAAGAGAAACGAGACTCTGCAGAAGAAGAAGGACGCAGCCTCGTCCCGTCCGTCTCTCCGCGTGTTACGCGGTAAGTGCCCTTAACATAGCCCAGCTGGATCGCGACCAGACGGCCAGAAGGCCTATGCCCCCAAAGTCTGTTGCTATATATACACAATTCCACCTAGCTGCTTAACTCGAAGAGCACTCGCAGCCAGTGAGTAGTCACTGAGCCTGCCCGTAGGCGTCCGTCACTGCAGTGAGGAAAGAAGTCCGCCACGGACCTGAAGCGCACCTCGCGAGTAAAGTAGTAGGGGCGGTACCCACGAGACGGAGACTTCTATGCAGAGATATCCAGTTAGGGACTTCCAGATACAGTTATCTTGTTGACACACCCTTGTCTGAAGTACAAGGAGCATGAGTGTACGGTGATGTACCGTGTTTGTGAGTAGAGGACACCTCTCTAAGGTGTCCTGACCGGAGTTTACGGTATTTACCATAGTATTGCAGTTACTGCTTTATGGTGCGACAGACTGCCCTGCTGGCCCCGGCCGTCCTAGCGGGCCTGGCAGCTCACTCGGTCCAGCTGTCTCCTGCTGCTTTTTCCATTCTTCAAAGGAGACCTCCTTGGCGGCCTCGTAAGCTCGCCTCATGTTGTCTTCCGAAACCTCCTGGCTTCTGCCAGGTCCCCTGACTCCCCAGCTCCTTTCCGGGCCTTCTGCTGCCCGCGATCGGTCAAACCGGCTGCTGTCCCCTGGCTGCGAGGCCTCTCCCTGCTCTGGGCACGCGTTAGCGAAGTGCCCTGGCTTCCCACAGTTGAAGCACACTCCCCCATCGTGGGGTCCGAGAACACTTCTGTCCCCCCATCCAGCTGCGCCCTGCCTGGGCCCTGCCCGGCGGACTCTGGCCGGGGGCTCCCCTTCTATCCTGCGTTCTCCCTTCCAGCTGGTATGGCCTGGCGTGGCTACCTGTGCCTCGCTCTTGTGACCTGCCCCTGGGCTGGCTCCCTCGATCCCCGCTGGGTGACTGCTGCCTCCTGCCTCTAGGCCGGTCGAAGCTATCATCGCGGTCTGGCCGCTGGGTTCGAGCCTCCGGTGTAGGCACCGCCCGGCGGCGTTCTACACTGCGAGCCCTCTGCGCACTCCTGCTGCGCTCTCTGGTTTCTGTGTGTATTGCGACATCTGGGGTTGACCCCCTGTGCTGCACTCGCTTCTCCCCACTGGCCTGCCTGGCCCCGCCACTGCCCCCTGGTCCTTGCTGACCAGTGGCTTGCTGCTCCTGTTCCTGCAGCTTCTCCTGGTTCAGACCCTCGTCCTCCTCTGCGAGCTCGGCCGCGGTTTGAAACATGATTCCCATATGCTCTGCCAGCTCCGGGTCTCCTGGGATTGTGGACTGCAGCGGCTCTCCTGCCTGCTGGTTCCCAAGGTTGGCGTACAGTGCTCGCAGCTGGTCTGCACGCAAGATGTACTGCTGCTGTACCTCCGTGAGCCGTATGTTGGCGTCCTGGAGGCCTGTCCACCTGACCTGCTGCAACCTCAGGTATTCAATTGTTGCAGCCGCCTGGCGGAACAGCAGCTCTTCCCTTGCCTTGACGTCTTGATGCAGTAACTCTACTTGTTGCTGCAGCCTCAGCACATGCATGTACTTCGGACTGGTCCTTCGTTCATGGACCTCTTCCTCCTCTGACTCCTCTGGTTCTTCACTCTCCTCCTTGCCGACAAGATCCTCCTGGCCGCGGTTTGCTGTTACCCCTTGCGTTCCGTCTGCTGCTTCTGGGGCGTCTTCCCTAACGTCCCCATCAGCCGCACAGGCCCTCTCGTCTTTGCCAGGCACTCGCACCTCCGAGCGCCTGCTTGATCCTGCTGGTGCAGCTCTTGCTGCTGCGGCTCCTCCAAAGTCTACCCGCCTTTTGGCTCCTGGTGATGTCCCCTGGGCTGCGGGGACTGCCGCAGGCTTCTGCAGTATCTTCCGGATTCTCTGGTCACACTCCTCTGGTGAGTGCGGGCCAGGTTCTCCGCACAAGACACATGGGTAGCGTGGGCTTGCCTCCACGCACCTCCTGATGATCTCCTTTTCGTATGCCGGCTTCGACTCTGCCTTGAGTGCCATTGCTACCTCAGCATTGGCCTCTGCCTGTGCTGCTGCCTGGCCTGGCTGTGACGCAGCGGCCTTGGCATCCACCTTAACCTCCCTGGGCACTGCAGCCTGCGCTTGCCCGCACTGGCGCGGCCTGGAAGTGGTCTCCTGTGGGCCCCCACGGCTGCTCCTGCTCGCATCTGCGGTGCTTCTGCCTGCACCTGCGGCTGTTCCGCGACTCTGTCCCACCTTCTGGTCTGTCCTCATGGCGGCACCTGCGTGTGTGGCCATGGCATGCTGTAAGAGCGGCTCGTGTTCTTCCTCCACACTGGCCGCGGGCCACCCTTCCCGTTCTGCAAATCCACACTGGATTCCTGCCCATGCTACTGCTGCTGCCTGGTACCCCCCTGCTGGGGATGCTAGCACCAGCGGCAGCGTCAGGTCCCTGACCCCTCGTACTGTCTGGGGACCATCTCTGGGGCGTAAGGTCAGCCTTCCTGCTGCCTCCAAAACCCCATTGTACTTGAGAAACTCTGGGTTCCCCACCAAGTGTTCGTATGCATCGGGTGGCGTTTTTACGACCCTGACCACCGTGGGTTCCATAATAGCATTGGGCCCCCCATATCCGTACACCACATAAATGAACAGCACCCCATACAGATCTGCCCCTGCATTGTCTGTCGTGCGGATCTTCTCATCCGTCCGGATCAGTTCTGCCCCCATGGCGACTAACTGTTCTGCAATGTTGACTGTGATCACATGACAGGAGCATGCTGAGTCCATGAGGGCCTTCTGGGCCACCAGGACCTTTCCTTTGACCATTAGTCCCACACATTGCTCCAGGTTGCTTCTGTCATTCTTAAAATACTGCAGCCTTGGTGCAGCTGTGACCACCTTGCTTTCCTGCCTGCCTTTACTGGCCTTACCCCTGTGGTCTTCTGAACCCATGGGCATAGTGGTGAACGACAGCGCTGTCAGCCTCTCGTTCAACTTGAACACCTGCAGTCGGATGTCAGACATATCGTCAGCTAATTTGCTCAAAACCAGTCTCTTTGCTCCCTTCCTGGAGGCAGGTTCCACGAGCCTTTGCTCAGGTTCCTCCTCCGGACAGGGTTCTGGCAAGAATGACCTAGGACGAGCGTTGTGAGCCGCCTGTTTGAATCCTGCGGATTTGGGCACCAGCCCAACCTGAGTCATGAGTGCTACAGACTCGCTGAGCATCTCTGCCATAATCTGTTGCCAGCCCTCTGGCTCGGCTTGCCCCGTTGGGCTGCTTAGGTGAGATACGTGTGCCGCTTGCTGAGCCTGACCCCCCTGGCCAGGCCCCGGCCGTTGGTACTGCCTATTGTTCTGATTCCGCTCGTACGGTCTGCCTGCAGGTTGACCCTGCTGTGGCCTTGGTGGGAGCGGGTACTGCTGCTGCGGCGGCCTTGCCTGTCCAGCTGTAATGTCAGTAGCGAGTGGCGCAGGCCTGCGCTCATCCCTGGGCCTGGGCGCCCTGCAGTCCCTGGCCAGGTGCGCCGTGCTACCACACTGGTAGCATGCCTTGGCTGCCCCTGCAGCGCCTTCTGCGCTGTAATTTGGTGCCTTTGATTGATCTGCCCAGGTAACTCCTCTGGGTTTGTCACTCCGCTGTTGCTGGGCAGCTGCTGCTCCTGCGGGGTTCCCTGCCCCTTCAAGGCGTGTCCGCATCTCCCACTGTCCTGTTCTCTCCTTCCTCGTTCTGTTGGACTGCGCCTCTCCCTGGCCAGGCCCACTGGCCATCTGTTTGAGGCTTGCGCCTCCTAGGTCCCCCATTTCCAGGGCAAACTTCTCCCACAGCACCACCTGCTGTGTGAGCACTGCAATCTGATCTTCGTCTGTCATGCTGAGGTACCCTGGTACGGTCATAACAAACTTGCTCAGTCTGGCTTTAGCGAGCGCTGGAAGTCCGTCATGGAACAGATGCGAGACCGAGTGCCTCCTGCCAAAGTGGTCCACTGCATCCCTTGAGATCTGCAGCAACTCTGCTGTCGACAGCACTCTGTGAGCAAATGCTTCCACCGTCTCCTCTGGCTTGACGTCAGGATCGAGAGTGGTCTTCACTCCTAGCCTGAGGTTGGAGATGGCTGTCCTCTCATCCGAGGTTGGCTTCCCCACTTCTGCTTGAACTACCTTGATCCACAAGGTTAGCAGCGAGGCTTCACAACACTGCTCCTCTGCTGGGGCAACCCAAATCCCCCTTATCCTTTCTGCTTCTCTGGCAGCCCTGTCTCCTGCATGGGGCGCCGCCCTGATGGCTACCATCAGCGGCCCCACGCTAGCCGGCTTGCTGTCCCACAGCTTGACCAGTGATTTCACCAACATCGTCATAGCTGATGGCGACTGGCACGACCCAGCTATTTCTCCGGCCACCACAGCCAGCGCTGGCGGGTCATCTGGCAGCGCCAGCCTGTTGTGCGATCCCCAATATCCACATGCCTGGCAATATTTCCTGGCTGCAACCGCGCCTGGGTGCGACATATCCAACACTGGCACGTTGCCTTGGATGGCTGGGATTTTGGTGAATTTGGCTACCCCTGCCAGCTGCAGGACCATCTGCTGCTGCAGCTGCAGGTTCACCCTTGCCTGCTCCCTATCGAGCCTCTTCATTTCCTGGTCGCTGGACTCCTGCCTGGCTCCTGGCCTGTGCCTGTCCGCTCCCCCTGGTCCCGAATCTACTGATTCTGACCGCGACCCAGATCCTCCACCACCGCCCCTTGATGGGCTGCGACCTGAGTGGTATCTGTCATGTCTGTAATAATCCTCCTCCTGATCATGATCTTCTCGTGATGGCTGTCTGCCTACTCTTCCTGCAGAGCTTCTACTTCCCTCGGGTGGCGGCCGTTCTGATTCGCTTCTGCCTGGTCTGCTGTCAGAGCCAGGCCTCCAAGACTGTGCTCTGCCAGGCTCTGCCTGTCCCCTGGGCAGCTCCTGGTCTTGCCAATCCTGCCGTGCCCCTCTGCTGTGTTCCGCTGGTCCCCTGGGTTCCTCCTGGCTTTGCTGGCTTGGCTGTTCCCTGCCCTCTGCCTGCCCTCTGGGCGGTTCCCGGCTATGTTGGCTTGGCTGTTCCCTGCCATCTGCCTGCCCTCTGGGCGGCTCCTGGCTATGCCGGCTTGGCTGTTCCCTGCCATCTGCCTGCCCTCTGGGCGGCTCCTGGCTATGCCGGCTTGGCTGTTCTCTGTTGTATGCCTGCCCCCTGGGCGGCTCCTGGCTCTGCCAACCTGGCTGCGTCCCGCCTGTGTAATTCCTGGCATAGGAATCAGACTGCGTTTCCTCTCTGGCTTCCTGCATTCTTGGACAACTGCTCCGTGCGCTGCCTGCAGGCTCATTCCTCCTGGTTCCACTCGTTGTGCCCGCTTGCCTGTTTCTCAGGAATTCCTTGATGTAATCCACCTGGGTTTCCTGGCATGTGTTCTCTTTATCCTCGACTATGCGTAGCAATGCATAAGACTCTTGCCTGCTTGCTCTGCGTGTTGCTGTGCCTTGCTCTGCCATCCTGGCGAGTGATTGGCTAGTCAACTCCGCCCTTTCGCTGGCGGCTGGACTGCTGGCTCTGGGCGCTTCCCTGCCCCTTGGTCGCCCTCTGAGGCTTGGCTCGCTGCTGACCTCGAAGACCTCAGATCTGAGTGTTGGGGTTGGCGCGGCTCTTGCCTGCTGATGCCACCTTTGCACCTCCCTGAGCTCCTCCGGCCGCTGCACTGCTGTTTCAAATCCTTCCCATGCCTGGTCCTCCTCCTCTTCTGGCTCGGATCCAGGTTCCACCTGATTTCCTGTTACCTCGTTGCACCATTCATCTGCGAAGGCCTTAACAGCCAGGGCTGCTTCGCGTCCCGCCCTTCCCTTGGACACCTGTCCAAGGGCGGCTAACAGCGTTGCCCTGTCCTGCCATGTGTGGGGGATACCCAGCATGGCCTTTGTTGCCCATCCCCGCAGATGATGGGCCTTGAACTCCTCAATGGCTGTGACCTGGTCCTGGAAATGCAAGAACGTCTTGGAGCAAACTTGCTTCCACAGGTCCGTTGCCCACTGCAAAATTCCTGCCCAACCGATCGGCTGCATCTGTCCTTCTGACTCCTTTTCGCCGCACACTACCCCCCCAACCCCGGAGCGCTCTGGCTCACTAGGGCTGGTATCCTGCGCTCTTGATGGATCGTGAAAAAATCCTCGCAGGATTTCCTTGTGGCTGTCGTCTCTTTGCATCTGGCTGCTAGATCCCTCCTTGGATTTCTGCACAGGTCTGCCCACACTGGGCGGAAACCTGGACAGCGGCGTCCCATAGACTTTGGATCCAGCTCCTCTTCTAACCAGCACCCAGCGCGGTCGCAGCTGCTGCCTTGGACGCAGCCCTGCCTTAGGCTGCTGCCCCTTCTCCTCCTGAACTGGGTCTGACAGTTCTTCCTCGAATATTAGGTCAGCCCAAGGCTTTCCTACCGGTGCAGCTGATTTTTCCCTTTCCTTGCCGACCTGCGAGCTCTGCCTGCCCGCTGCTAGCTGGGGCTCAGCTTCCTCGTGTTTGACCCCTGCAGGCATACTCCTGGCCTCCATTTCCTCTGCTTTCATTCGCGGTTTGTCTGGGCAGGCTTTATCACAGCCTGGCACCCCTCTTGGTGCTGCGGCTTCCTCGGCCCTTTGATCCGGCTGGCTGGGTTCGTCTTTGACCCGTTGTGCGACCCTGGCCACCCTGGGCGGATTCTGCTGGGGCATGGCCTCAGGCTCGCAGTTCTGCCGCGTGTCACAGCTCTGGGACACTTCCGTTGCTTGATCCAAAATCAGCTCTGGTGTTCCCGCTTGAGTCTGCCACTGCTCGAATTCCAGGCTGCCCCTGAAATCGGCGGGCACTGGACCCCCTCGGCCGATGCCTTTACGCGTCACTAGCGCTGAGCCGTCTGCCTGCGCCCCTGCCTCTCTGGGCGGTACGCGGCCCGGCTCTGGCACCTTGCAGTTTCCTGCGGGCGGTTCCACTGGCCCTGCCAGCTTTGCCGCCACCAACAGTGCTTCTGCAGCCAGCTCATCACTAGCTTCCATCAGGTTTACACCCGGCTCCAGCCCCCTCAGACGCCCACTTCTCCGTTGGGCGTCAGGGTGCTGGTGCCTATCGGGATTTAGATCTATGTCTGTCATTCCTTATAGGCAATTAACGAACCGCACGGTCCTGCAAGCGTGCTGGCGACACTCCCTACAAGATCTGCTAACGCTAGGCTTCTGCCCCCTTGTTCCTACTGCAATCTGGTGAGGGCTTGCAAGTCAAGATCGGATGGCAGGTACAGCACTATGCAGGAAAGGCCTCGCCTTCCTGCTTTTCTGCTCACTAGTTTCAATCTGGCGGAATCCTCCTTCGCCCTCTCAGTTCTTCCCACCTTGCTGGCTGGGCTGCTTCTAGATGTCTCACGTCCTGCGTGGATGTCACACGCCCTGCGTGGATGTTGCCTCTTGCGTAGTGTCCGCTCAGCTCTGCGTTCCTGCGGGGATCCTTTGGCACACCCACAAGATTTTTAACTTGGATGTTCTATCCACAAGTTCACTACTGTCAATGATGAAAGATTGGATCCACCTGATCACAATCTGCAGTCACACAGGAAATTATCTGCTGGGTGTATAAATCCACAGCCAGATCTTCAAGCCACTCCTGGACTCAACACTAAGCTGCCACGCTCAGTGATTCTCAGGGTATAACTTGGCAATCTCTCTCTGGAGATTACCACAGCAAAGTGTAGTTCAAACGTTGTCCAAGGTCGTTTGCATGCAAACAAAATTCCAATTTCGCTGCACAAGCACCTTTAGCAGGAATTGGCAAATCAAGCTGATCAGGCTAAATCCACTTCGTCCCTTTCTAAAGGACACGCGATGTGCGCTTCAGGTCCGTGGCGGACTTCTTTCCTCACGACAGTGATGGACGCCTACGGGCAGGCTCAGTGACTCTTCACTGGCTGCGAGTGCTCAGCAAGTTAAGCAGCTAACTGGTTATTTGTATGTATAGCAATTGACTTAGGTAGCGTAGGCCTTCTGGCCGTCTGGGCGCGATCCAGCTGGGCTATGTCAAGGGGCACTTACCGCGCGACTCGCGGTGAGGGTGACGGGACGTAGACTGCGTACTTCTTCTTGTGCAGGGTCTCGGCTCTCTTACTAGGGTACTTGTCTCCAGCTATCTCAGATGAGGCTGAGCTAGTCTTGACTTGTTGTAGGTACTGACTTAAGTGAAAGCTGCAGGTCTCGAAGACGGCCGGTGCTTGTTACAAATAGAGGTCTGTCCTTTAGAAAGGGACGAAGTAACTAGTTTAGGCAATTGCCGGGATACAGGGACCCGGCAGGCCCAATTCAGAGTACGGTAGAACCTGTCAAATCAACCTGCGTAAGCGGGTTTCTAGGTCTCAGCTCAAATCCGGGGACTCCGCAGAGAAGCTGCGGAGGCCCCGAGGCCGCTAACTGCGGTCTGGACGGTTCTGTCACGTATACTGTAATATACTGTGACAATGACGTTACACCATAGGCCCTGCTCATAAAGGCTTGTCCGTGTGGGCACCCAGCCTAGCCTTCGCCGGCTTGTCCCTCTGGCCCTGAGCAGTCCGCTTTTAAAGGCCCTGATTTCAGCCTGCCAGCTCCTGTCAATGACAGAACAGCTCTGGGCCCTGCTTAAAAGGCACGAATGCCTGGGTGAAGGAGGGGAAAACAGAACCGGGAAAAGAAGGAGAAGGCCAGTATTGCTGCATGGTGCTGCATGCATCAGCAATGTGCTGTTCTGGTCAGCCAATGGTTAATAAATTAAAAAATGAAATCATTGAAGCTTGTAAAAAAACAGGTTTTGCTATTCAAAAAACGATGAATTACACAAATTAGCTATTGCGAATGCAATGTATGCCGTACATACAGTCGCGTACGGCATCACAGTAGAATAAAAACAAGAATTTTCGACCCGTACGAACCGACAGGCAACCGACCAGGTGTCACTGGTGCCATATCGTCGCCACAGCCTCGTAGGAATGTATTAGCCTCTACTGCGCAGGTTTAATGGGCTGCTACTAATCCTCGTAACTATTTGAGTGGAACAGCGAATGAAAACAGCAAGTCAGCGAGTCACCAAGACCCTGTCAGGATGGCGAGGTCGGTTACCGCCGACAGCTGAGTTTCAAATGTTCACACGTGTTCACACGTCTCCAGTGTCGGAACGCACGGAATCTGAAGTCGAAATCGTCGTCGTAATCGGGCGTTGCTGTCGAAGTTGCGGGAATTTTAAATCAGTATGAAATCTCCCGCCACACAAGGCGCATAAAAGGCCAGCTATTCATCCCAGGAATCAAGAAGTGCTTGTTAAGCGCAACTCAGTACCTTTCTAGCCGACCTGCAGTCTATTCCCCAGTTGTCTATTCCTCCCATCCCCCGTCTTTCCCCAGTCATCCCATCCTCGAGGTTGGGATGCTACAAGCTGAAATTCTGCAAAAAATCCATAACCGCTGCCTTGAATGTTGTGCTGAGTCATCTGCCTCCCTCCCCTTTGGTGGCAAAATTGTTATCCTCACAGGTGACATCCATCAACTGCCAGCAGTTTGCAAGAAGTGCCGAGACGTACATGCTTGCCCGCATCAGCCAACAAAGTGGTTGATGTGGCGCATGTACAATCTGTTCACCTTCACTGCAAACCACAGGCAGTCTGACCCCTCCCAGGCCCCCTTTGTCTCCCTGTTAAACTTCCTTCGTCTAAATGCCCCAACTGCTGCTGATCTGGCCTCTACGGCCTTTGAAATCCTGCATGTCAGGATCCTCCCTGAAGGTGAAATCCCTGACATTGGCCCTGATGATGTCATTATAGCCCCAACCAATGAACTCGTTGATTCCTGCAATGACACCCAATTAAAAAAATTCTATGCGCCTCATGAAATTGGCCCTGACTGCCAAGGATGAACTGTCTAAAATGCATCTGCTTTCTGTTGCTGGCCGCCAGGAAAAACTGAAGAGTCGGTTGACTAAGACTTCTGATCTGCCCTCCGAACTGTCTCTTGCTGTTGTCTGTCCTATCATGATTACCTGCAACCAAAAATATATGGGGCTGGCTAATGGTGATGTGGGTGTTGTCTCATTCGTCAGCAACACTAGTAAGCTGAAGATAAAAACGAAATTGATGGTGTTATTAGAGAGATCACTGTTGGTAGGGAGTACGAGTGTGTCCGGGTTGGGAACACCAGCATTGAGAGGTACATGTACCCTGTTCGCCTAGCTTATGCCCGCACTGTATTTAAAGTACAAGGTGAAACTGTCACCGGACAACTTTTCATTCACGTGGAAGGTATTGAGACGCCTGGCGAAGCCTATGTTGCATTCTCTAGACCCACCCTGAGTCCCTGTCCCTGTGTTCTTCAGGAGTGCATTCAAGCCAGGCAGCCTTGAAGACATCCTCGACATGGTCCAGGCTGCTGATGTTGAGGCATTCAACCCTGAAACCGAGCCTATGTCAGACATGCAATCGACGTGGCTTGATGACATGGGCATACTGCCAGCTGCTATGGCTGGCTTGACATACGCTGAGGCCAGTGCCCTTATCGATGAAAACAAGGAAGCTTTTAACGACTTTAAATTGGCCTATGACAAGGCCTGGCCAGCTTCTGGACGACAGCGTCTCAAGGCGTCTCAGATTGGGCTGGACTTGCCTGAAGGTGAATATATTCGACTGTTAATTTGTTTTCATGTTCATTGCCCTGCTGATTTGCCCTGGTCGCTGTTTTGTTCCCAGATTTAGCTGGTGCCTGAAATGATCCCTGATTACACTGCCTATTTTGTGCCTAAATCTCAGGGACAACTGTCTTAGAGGCCAAGGAGCTGATAGGTGACCACCTTGTGGAGCAGGGTACCCAGAACACCGGTAATGATGTGCCCCCTACGGAGCCACAGATCGCCCTTTTGCGCCGTTGTCTGGCTGACAAGTTTGTCATGCGTACTAGCAAGACTGCAGCCTCTGCCCTCATCAGCAGCCTGTCTGTCTCATCTGCCTCTGGTGCCTAAGATAAGCCTGCAACTGCACCCCAGCTCAAATTCATCCTTGGCCTCCTTCAGGGCCTGAACAAGAGTACAGCCCAGGTCAGACGTGACTTTAAATTCGCAATTACGTTCATTATATTCTGGGCATTCGTTTAGGCAAATATAGATTGCTTGCTGTATGAGTGATGTATGATTTATCTACCTGGTTATGGCTTGGTGCTAACTTCAGCAAAAGGTGTTTTACAACGTTATCCAATGGCTGCTACATGTTCCTGCCCGATTGATATACCCAGTCACTTGTGCTCAGGCATGAGCCAGCCACTCATTCTTATGCTGATGCTGATGGCATGGCTGTTAATGTGTTCCATCATCACACGACACACAGATCCATCATCACGCCCTCTAATATTATTGTGATAAACACACTTGACATATTGCAGGCTGTGTACGACCGCTTTGTCAATAGCGACCCAACCACTGCCCAAGCTCAGCAGCTCATCACACAGCCCAAGCAGAAGGCAGATAGAAACAAGGCTGCTAGGAATCGAGCCTAGTTTGAGTGTCACTCTGGTCGTCGGTGCTGAAGCCTAGCATGCATGCGTCATGTCTGAACAAGAATTGCGTTTGTTGGCCCCCCAATGGGTGTCCCCGCCACCCCCAACATAGTCCCTGATGGGTAGCAGTTCTTGTTGCATTCATTGTGCTGCTTGTGCATGGTATCCGACGAACCTTGACTGTGGCCTCATTAGCCTTCATGGTTGGGTCTTCCTTTGTAAACTGTTTGAAAGGTATCAATGAATGCCACTTATGACGTATCAATGAATGCAACGCAAATGCTTAGTCCATACCAGGCTTGAAGTACCACTTACACAGTTAGTTCATACCAGCCTGGAATTACAAGAAAATATCAGTTCATACCAAGTCGGACACACCAATATAAAGTGCCCCCCCCTTAAACCACTAGCCGTGAATGAACCGGGGCCTATAACCACCATAACACGTTGTGATCTCTCTATTTGGGCTGACAGTCATCATGGTTGCTATGGGGTATCGTGATTGTACATCAGCATCTGATGGCTCTTTTATTTTCTGCTGACAGTCCTAGCCAGAGGTACTAGCCCCTGGTACTAGCTATCATGGAAAGCAATAGTGTGCTTGCATCAGCTGTTTGGATTTCAATTGTGTCCAGGCAGTCCATGCCATGCCATGAGTGATGTTGCAGGACCTGTTGGGCTTATTCATGTGTGCTGACAATCCTGACATGCCTAGGAAGCCCTGGTGTTCATGCAACGTTTGATGATTTTTTTCCTGCAATCACAATCCTGGCAATCATGGAAAGCCATGGTGATGATGATGCAGCTCTTGGGTTCTTTCGTACTTTAAAAAAAAATCCTGGCATGAATGGAAGGCAGTTTCGGCTTTTATGTTGTTGTGAGAGGCATGGCAGTAATAAGAGGCCATGCCGCCATGGTGTTTTGCTGCATTAGCTCATGGCCTATTTCATGTGTTCTGACTGACCTTGCAGTGGTGGAAAGCCATGATGTTGATAGATCAGATGGTGTGCCTTATATTCTTTTAATTGTGTTGACCTGGCCGGCAGCAATCGAAAGCCAAGGTGTTGCTACCACAGGTGTTGAGTTTTGACATTCCTGTCAGTTTTGGTCAGCCATTGTGGTGTTGCACCATCAGCTATTGATTTTTATTTTGGCCTGACGGTAAAGGACAAGCTAGGACATGTTGCATCAGATTTGGGGGTTTTAATGTGTGCGTTCCTTTAGCAGTCCTTCCAACAGGTCGTCGAAAGCCAAGACTGTGTTGCATCAGCTCATCAAGCAAGGATGGCAACAATTGCAGCTTGGACAGGGAGCACTAGCTATTTATTTCTAGTGGCCTGAATGATGCATGTCCATGCAACACCTGCTCAAGCAAAGCTGTCAACAATTGCAGCCTGCACAGTGGGCACTAGCTATTTATTTTTAGTGCCGTGAATTAAAATGTCAGAATGCTGTAGCACCTGCTCAAGCAAGGCTGACAACAATGACAGCCTATGCAGTGAACACTAGTTGACTCTAGTGGCATGCATTAAAATGCCAGAGTGCTGCAGGGAAAACATGTGCAAGCAAGGCTAGCAACAATGGCAATTCCACACTCCTCGATACCAGATGACTATAAAACTTCTGGAACACGTGGCGAGATCTTTGTATGACACTAACTAGGAGCAAGCTGTTATCATGTGGCTTAGCTGTGCCTGTGCTGTGCAGCTCTGCCCCCCCACACCCCAATGCATCATGTCTGTTCAACTGGGTGAAAATACTTTTCTCTGAATATGCAGCTCTGCTAAATACCGGTATGCTTTTTCTGAATATGCAGCCCTGTTGCCCACCCACCCACCCACCCAATGTATTAGGCCAGTTCAACTCTTTGAAAATGTGCTTATTCTTCATGTTTGTAGGAGTACCTGCGGGCGCTCCCCGATGTCGAAGCTGCTGCGATCGCCAAGGCCAAGGCGACACCCGCCGTCATTCCGGCGGCGACGCCCGCTGCCACGCCGGCTGCAACACCCGCCGCAACGCCGGCAAAGGCTGCGATGGAAGTTGACGAGGACGAGGAGGCTCCGGCAACCGGCGCAACGGGAGCAACAGTGAAGAAGGAGGTGGGACGCTGACAGAGGGTCTAGGGTCCAGAGGATTAAGGGTTAAGAGGGGAGGAAGTTACGATGCTAGTAGAGGGTTTTGAATTCATGGAGGAAGGAGGTGGGCCGCTACCAGGTGAAGTGTTCAGTGGAAAAGGAGGTTAGTTGATGCAGGTGCAGAAGCTGTGGCCCTGGCAATGCCCTGGCACGTGTCATCCCAAGCAGCGACATGAGATGTTGGACTTCGTGTACTTTTAAAATTACTTCGTCGGACAACACAGTTCTTGTGCTGAAAAACTTTGTTGCCGGTTATCTCGAAATCCTTCAGTGTCGGCCAAAATACGGTCTCATGAGACCTTGTTATGAGACCTGATGTTTGCTTGTCCGCGTTGAATTTTTTTGTTAGTCGCCTTTTAGGGATCTCCTTCATGGGAGACTGTAAAAAAAGTGTGCCTAGAAAAAAAAAGTGACTAAAAAAAAAGAAAAGAAAAAGCAAACACGGTCACCAAACCTTCTATGCCGTAGCGACGGCTCACGACGCTCCGCAGACACAGGCCAGAAGTGGGTTGCCACGAAGTGTTCTACCGCAAGCGCGGCCTCGATCAAGAGCAGCGCATTAGCAATGCGATTCGATTGTACCCAACGTCGGGTGTAGGCGATATAGTTATTATTATATAACCTGGGTTAGAGCGTTAGATGTTTGATGTTAGACGTTAGATTCCAGATTTTTTTAAGTCCAGCTCCAGTTACATCATTTTTGCGATACCAACGCCCTCGTGAGGTAATTTGGGCCAACGAAGCAACCAAGGGAGAGAGTACACACAAAACCATTCCATTGCCAGTAAATTGGTAAAATATCATTTGATGATAGCAACGTCCATACGGTATTCAGGCCCATACGGCCATAACAAAAAACAGGGCGGGGCGACGAGACAAGGCTACTACTCTGCCATGCTCTTTCCATGGCAGCCGGCTCAGTCATGTCATCAGTCTTGACTGAGCTCCTCGATCTCGAATCGCCCTCTTGCCGAGCTTGGTCGTGGCCATGAACTGTAACCACGTGTCCAATTGTTGACGTTTCCTGCCGTCAATGACAATGGCATTTGGTCTTGATCATGGGTGGTAACCAGGGCACGAAATCATGGGAAGTAGTAACCAGGGCACGTAATTCAAAAGCATGGCGTGTGCATCGGCGCTCGCGCACAACAGTGGATTCCATCGAGTTGAATTCGATTGGAATTCACTCACCTCGCATGCCGACATTGTTGTTGCTTCCTTCCTTGCTTGTCCCTTCAGTCTCGCGTGTTCTGGCTCGCTCGCCTCCCCAACTTCTGCGTAACACAACACATCATAATCAACGTGGCAACCTGGAGCAAAGCGTAACTCTTCTTTTATTTCGACATTGTCGCCTCCACGCGCATCGTAGCTCATGTCTAGCGCCTCACCTAGTCACATCCGAGGCACCGAGCAATGCGTCAACAGTGTCGCCATGCATGGCGGATGCGACGACAGTGCCCCTCTCCACTCGCGGCCGTCCTGCTCGTTGGCGTTCATATCAGCACGTTAGCTTATGGTCCTGTTTCCGGCAAGGCATGTCATTTGTTAGCCTTCATGAACATATACGGGCGCATTCCTTAGAAGTCCGTCACTCTTCCTCGCCCACGCGCCCCTCCGGACCCTGAAACCCTCTAACGCGTTAGAATCTAACGCTGTCGCTTACGACACTCACCTGTATTTTTTTAGGGATTTCCTTTATGGGAGACTGTAAAAAAAGTGTGCCTAGAAAAAAAAAGTGACTAAAAAAAAGAAAAGTCGTGGGGATCTTTGCCACCTTCCCCGGGTTTCTTTTGGTGTATTTTATTTTCTTGAACCCTTCGCTCTTTTTCAGGGTTGTTTTCTTTCGGGTGCGAACAACCATCGGCTTGTCAGTGCGATAACGCACGGTCTGCAACAACTTCTTCTGCCACCGGCAGGTATCGAACTCGCGACCTCCGCTTCATCAGTATCGTCGGTGCTAGGCTGTAAGCGACTGACACCAGTACGGCATTAGTCACGGACGATTACGTTGGGTGGGTGGCGGGCGAGAGGTGTCATCGCCGCGCGGCCAAAAAGCTTTTCGAATACATGTCGCATACACCCGACGTTGGGTACAATGGAATCGCTTTGCTAATGCGCTACTTTTGATCGAGGCCGCGCTTGCGGTAGAACACTTCGTGGCAACCCACCCCTGGCCTGTGCCTGCGGAGCGTCGTGAGCCGTTGCTTCGGCATAGTAGGTTTGGTGACCGTGTTTGTTGTTTTTTAGGGATCTCCTTCATGGGAGACAGTAAAAAAAGTGTGCCTAGAAAAAAAAAGTGACTAAAAAAAAGAAAAGTCGTGGGGATCTTTGCCACCTTTCCCGGGTTTCTTTTGGTGTATTTTCTTTTTTTGAACCCTTCGCTCTTTTTCAGGGTTGTTTTCTTTCGGGTGCGAACAACCATCGGCGTGTCAGTGCGATAACGCACGGTCTGCAACAACTTTTTCTGCCACCGGCAGGTTTCGAACTCGCGACCTCCGCTTGATCAGTATTGTCGGTGCTAGGCTGTAAGCGAGCGACTGACACTAGTACGGCATTAGTCACCGACGATTACGTCGGGTGGGTGGCGGGCGAGAAATGTCATCGCCGCGCGGCCAAAAAGCTTTTCGAATTCATGTCACCTACAGCCGACGTTGGGTACAATAGAATCGCATTGCTAATGCGCTTCTTTTGATCGAGGCCGCGCTTGCGGCAGAACACTACGTCGCAACCCACCCCTGGCTTGGCCTGCGGAGCGTCGTGAGCCGTCGCTTCGGCATAGTAGGTTTGGTGACCTTTCTTTATTAGGGATCTCCTTCATGGGAGACTGTAAAAAAAGTGTGCCAAGAAAAAAAAAGTGACTAAAAAAAAAAAAAAAAAAAAAAAAAACGCGCAGCAGAACCTTCTTTGCCGGCCTGGACGGCTCACGACGCTCAGCAGGCACCGGGCAGGCGATCAAAAGATGCGCATTGACATTGTGATTCTAATGCACTCAACGTCGAGTGTAGGCGATATGTATTCGAAAAGTTATTGCAGTCGCTGCGAATTGGGGGCCGATGACATCTCTCGCCGGCCAACCACCCATGCTACATACCGAAACGAGTGGCGACGCTCGGCATGCAAGGCCTTTGTTGAAACGCTGTGTTACGCCGCAAGTGCGCCCTCGATTGAAAGCAGCGCTTTAGCAATGTGGTTATATTTTACACAACGTCGGGTGTAGGCGATATGTATTCGAAAAGCAATCGCACATTATGCGCTGCGCGGCGATGACGTCGCTCACCGGCCACCCACCCAAACTAACTGCCCATGAGTAATGCCGTATAAGTGTCAGTCGCTTATCGCCTCGCACAGATGACACTGATCAAGCGAAGGTCGCCAGTACGATACCTGCTGGTTGCAGAAATAATCATTGCAGACCGTGCGTTATTGCACTGACACGTCGACGGTTGTTCAACCCTTAAAAGTGCGAAGGGTTTAAGAAAAAGAAAATACACTAAAAGAAACCCAAGTTTTTTTTCCCTTGGGTTCCAAGGGAATTTTCCGCTCAGCCTTTTCGAAAAAGGCTCAATTGGGGCAGTTGTATCAATTCTGTTTCAGAGGCTATACACCGGTTTAGGTTGAACCAAAAACTAGGGAAGTATAAATGGGTACAGCAACATGCTATATGGTATATGCTATATGTCACAAAAAATGTAACGGTAGTGATATGCCCCTCCCCATGCCCATGCCCCTCCCCTGGCCATGCCCCTCCCCCTGCCCATGCCCCTCCCCTGCCCATGCCCCTCCCCATGCCCATGCCCCTCCCCTGCCCATGCCCCTCCCCTGCCCATGCCCCTCCCTTGCCCATGCCCCTCCCCTGCCCATGCCCCTCCCATGCCCATGCCCCTCCCCTGCCCATGCCCCTCCCCTGCCCATGCCCCTCCCCTGCCCATGCCCCTCCCCATGCCCATGCCCCTCCCCTGCCCATGCCCCTCCCCCTGCCCATGCCCCTCCCCCTTCCCATGCCCCTCCCTTGCCCATGCCCCTCCCCATGCCCATGCCCCTCCCCTGCCCATGCCCCTCCCCATGCCCATGCCCCTCCCCTGCCCATGCCCCTCCCCATGCCCATGCCCCTCCCCTGCCCATGCCCCTCCCCCTGCCCATGCCCCTCCCCCTGCCCATGCCCCTCCCCATGCCCATGCCCCTCCCCTGCCCATGCCCCTCCCCCTGCCCATGCCCCTCCCCTGCCCATGCCCCTCCCCATGCCCATGCCCCTCCCCTGCCCATGCCCCTCCCCCTGCCCATGCCCCTCCCATGCCCATGCCCCTCCCCATGCCCATGCCCCTCCCCCTGCCCATGCCCCTCCCCTGCCCATGCCCCTCCCCCTGCCCATGCCCCTCCCCCTGCCCATGCCCCTCCCCCTGCCCATGCCCCTCCCCATGCCCATGCCCCTCCCCTGCCCATGCCCCTCCCCCTGCCCATGCCCCTCCCCTGCCCATGCCCCTCCCCATGCCCATGCCCCTCCCCTGCCCATTCCCCTCCCATGCCCATGCCCCTCCCCTGCCCATGCCCCTCCCCATGCCCATGCCCCTCCCCTGCCCATGCCCCTCCCCCTGCCCATGCCCCTCCCCCTTCCCATGCCCCTCCCCTGCCCATGCCCCTCCCCATGCCCATGCCCCTCCCCTGCCCATGCCCCTCCCCCTGCCCATGCCCCTCCCCTGCCCATGCCCCTCCCCATGCCCATGCCCCTCCCATGCCCATGCCCCTCCCCCTGCCCATGCCCCTCCCCCTGCCCATGCCCCTCCCCATGCCCATGCCCCTCCCCTGCCCATGCCCCTCCCCCTGCCCATGCCCCCCCCCTGCCCATGCCCCTCCCCTGCCCATGCCCCTCCCCATGCCCATGCCCCTCCCCTGCCCATGCCCCTCCCCATGCCCATGCCCCTCCCCATGCCCCTCCCCCTGCCCATGCCCATGCCCATGCCCATGCCCATGCCCATGCCCATGCCCCTCCCCCTGCCCATGCCCCTCCCCCTGCCCATGCCCCTCCCCCTGCCCATGCCCCTTCCCTGCCCATGCCCCTCCCCCTGCCCATGCCCCTCCCCCTGCCCATGCCCCTCCCCCTGCCCATGCCCCTCCCCTGCCCATGCCCCTCCCCCTGCCCATGCCCCTCCCATGCCCATGCCCCTCCCCTGCCGATGCCCCTCCCCCTGCCCATGCCCCTCCCCTGCACATGCCCCTCCCATGCCCATGCCCCTCCCCTGCCCATGCCCCTCCCCATGCCCATGCCCCTCCCCTGCCCATGCCCCTCCCCTGCCCATGCCCCTCCTCATGCCCATGCCCCTCCCCTGCCCATGCCCCTCCCCCTGCCCATGCCCCTCCCCCTGCCCATGCCCCTCCCCATGCCCATGCCCCTCCCCTGCCCATGCCCCTCCCCATGCCCATGCCCCTCCCCTGCCCATGCCCCTCCCCATGCCCATGCCCCTCCCCTGCCCATGCCCCTCCCCCTGCCCATGCCCCTCCCATGCCCATGCCCCACCCCATGCCCATGCCCCTCCCCCTGCCCATGCCCCTCCCCTGCCCATGCCCCTCCCCCTGCCCATGCCCCTCCCCCTGCCCATGCCCCTCCCCTGCCCATGCCCCTCCCCATGCCCATGCCCCTCCCCTGCCCATGCCCCTCCCCTGCCCATGCCCCTCCCCATGCCCATGCCCCTCCCCTGCCCATGCCCCTCCCCCTGCCCATGCCCCTCCCATGCCCATGCCCCTCCCCTGCCCATGCCCCTCCCCATGCCCATGCCCCTCCCCTGCCCATGCCCCTCCCCCTGCCCATGCCCCTCCCCCTGCCCATGCCCCTCCCCTGCCCATGCCCCTCCCCATGCCCATGCCCCTCCCCTGCCCATGCCCCTCCCCCTGCCCATGCCCCTCCCCTGCCCATGCCCCTCCCCATGCCCATGCCCCTCCCCTGCCCATGCCCCTCCCCCTGCCCATGCCCCTCCCCTGCCCATGCCCCTCCCCATGCCCATGCCCCTCCCCTGCCCATGCCCCTCCCCCTGCCCATGCCCCTCCCCCTTCCCATGCCCCTCCCCTGCCCATGCCCATCCCCATGCCCATGCCCCTCCCCTGCCCATGCCCCTCCCCCTGCCCATGCCCCTCCCCTGCCCATGCCCCTCCCCATGCCCATGCCCCTCCCCTGCCCATGCCCCTTACCCTGCCCATGCCCCTCCCCCTGCCCATGCCCCTCCCCATGCCCATGCCCCTCCCCTGCCCATGCCCCTCCCCCTGCCCATGCCCCCCCCCTGCCCATGCCCCTCCCCTGCCCATGCCCCTCCCCATGCCCATGCCCCTCCTCTGCCCATGCCCCTCCCCATGCCCATGCCCCTCCCCATGCCCATGCCCATGCCCATGCCCATGCCCATGCCCATGCCCATGCCCATGCCCATGCCCATGCCCATGCCCATGCCCCTCCCCCTGCCCATGCCCCTCCCCCTGCCCATGCCCCTTCCCTGCCCATGCCCCTCCCCCTGCCCATGCCCCTCCCCCTGCCCATGCCCCTCCCCCTGCCCATGCCCCTCCCCTGCCCATGCCCCTCCCCCTGCCCATGCCCCTCCCATGCCCATGCCCCTCCCCTGCCGATGCCCCTCCCCCTGCCCATGCCCCTCCCCTGCACATGCCCCTCCCATGCCCATGCCCCTCCCCTGCCCATGCCCCTCCCCATGCCCATGCCCCTCCCCTGCCCATGCCCCTCCCCATGCCCATGCCCCTCCCCATGCCCATGCCCCTCCCCCTGCCCATGCCCCTCCCCTTCCCATGCCCCTCCCATGCCCATGCCCCTCCCCTGCCCATGCCCCTCCCCCTGCCCATGCCCCTCCCCCTTCCCATGCCCCTCCCCCTGCCCATGCCCCTCCCCTGCCCATGCCCCTCCCCTGCCCATGCCCCTCCCCATGCCCATGCCCATCCCCATGCCCATGCCCCTCCCCTGCCCATGCCCCTCCCCCTGCCCATGCCCATCCCCCTGCCCATGCCCCTCCCCCTGCCCATGCCCCTCCTGAAAGGGATATAAGTTCTGGCTGACTGGTATGGACACAGAGAGCTGGGATCAG
This sequence comes from Limnomonas spitsbergensis, assembly GCA_037349105.1. NCBI lineage: Eukaryota > Viridiplantae > Chlorophyta > Chlorophyceae > Chlamydomonadales > Limnomonas > Limnomonas spitsbergensis. Next base: position 4,033,840 of record JAYJMM010000041.1, read on the forward strand.
AGAGCGTTCAAGAGGCGGAGAGCCGGAGAGGTGGCAACGTAGAATTACAAAGGGTGGCACACTAGTTCGTCAGGCTAAGGCAAGGAGAATGACAGTGTTGGCACACTAGTTCGTAAGACTAGGGCAAGGAGAAATGGAGGATAACAGTGGTGGCACACTAGTTTGTAAGACTAGGGCAAGGAAAATGGCAGAAGGCCTAGTATAAAAAGAGAGACACGAGAGGGTTCAACTGCCATAGGAAGATCAACGTTCAACTTCTAACTACCGAAGGAAAGTCTAGTCGACAGGTTAACTACCGAACGACCGGGAAGGGTGAAACCCTTACAAACTCCCCTACTAAGAGTCGAACGTCCTCGGAGACTTGAACTTAAAACATTCAAACTCAGAGAGGTAAGGCAAGGCAAGTGGACACTCAGGACCAAAAAACAAAGGACTACAGAAACTGAAATTGCAGATATAGTATCCCAGGGAGTCGAAATCCAGACAAGCAAATCTAGATGGAGATTCAGAGGACAAACCCTGAAGGATAAAGAAATACATACAAGAACACCAAGGCAAATGCAGCAAAATTTACTGGAACACAAGTACAACTGACTAAGCCAGGACACGCTGAGGGAACGGCGGCGGCGACTAAATGCCCGAGGCAAAAAGGACAATTCTAGAAGAGCAAAGATCTGAGGAAAGGCACGCGAGCAAAGGACCTAAACAAATAGAATATAAACACGAGGGGACAGATTCATGCAAGAGCACATACATGGCAATCTACTAGGCAAGCAAGCAAGGCCGCGGATCTAGCGGAGCAATGGCGGCGGTATGCGCAAGCAAGTCTGCAGTACTAGCAGAGTAATGGCAGCGGTACGCGGCGGCGCCGCTGTGGGACAGTGGGAGGCCTGGGCAGAAGGATCGTAGGGCATCATGGACGGACGAGGAGGCGGTGGAGGAGAGGACAAGGAACGAGGGACATAGGGAGCATGGTGGAGGAGAGGAGGAGCAACGAAGTAGGAACGGCTGGGACAGTGGAGTAGGTTTGGGCTGGGACGAGGACGAGGGACGAGGGAGGGTGCTGAGGGAGGATGGGAGAAGCCGAAGAGGAGATGGCGTGGGGCATGGACGTGGTGGTCAAGGACGTAGGGGACAGTGGAGAACCGGGCAAGGTACGTAGTCGAGAGCGAGGCGGTAGAGAGACCGTGGAGGAGTGTCGATGTCATGGCGGTCGGTGGGCAATATCCAGCATGAGTTGGAGCTGCATGGAACATGAGTGGGTGTCAAGGGCATGGAGTCGACTGGTACGAAATTATCGGAGGGCATGAGCCAGCAAGGACATTTCGAGGGGAAGACACCAGAACGAGGATGAGGTTGGTGAAGACGATGGAGACTTGATAGGATCAGTGAACCGAAGGGAAGAACTGAGGGTCGTGAGACGAAAGGCTGAGGTGGACGGACGAGCCAGCAGGGAGTTCCGGGGGCATGTGCCGGCAGGGAGCTGCATGGGAAGTCGACAGTCGTGAGGACAGTCAAAGATGCAGAAAAAACGAAGAGCGGTAGCCAGTAAGAATTTCCTGGAGACGACAGTGGTGTCTTGGGTCGGATCAGTGAAGACCGCGAGGCGAAGGGACGAGGGGTAACGAGGGAGACGAGGACGATGGGACGGTGGGACTAGAAGACGATGGGGACAAGGGTGAAAGCGTCAACAGTTGTACACGCTGTTTCTGAGATCGTTGCCATCGGGTAGTACAAACTCGGGCAGCGCCACTCAGCGCTTTGTTGCAGTGGACCTGCCATGTAGGGCAGATGCTGACGAGGATAGGGGGCAGACACTGGCCGTGCGGCCATGTTCGAAGGAGCAGAAACATTTCCGCATGGCAGCGCGGAGATGCGTTCGATGCGACAGAGGCGACGAGGGAATATGGGCAACGAGGGGCAACAGAGATGTCGAAGGGGCGGGGGTTCAGATGGGGCGACGGAGGCGGAGGTGACGACGGAGGCAGAGATGACGAGGGAGGCCGAGGTGACGAGGGAGCAGGGATGACGAGCGAGGATGCAGAAGAGAGACGATGTTGACAAGGTTACGATATGGCAGTGGAGTGACGAGGATGTCGATGGTCGAGGCAAGGTGAAGGGTCGAAGGATCATAGACGGAGCTCTGAAACCAGTTGAAAGGGATATAAGTTCTGGCTGACTGGTATGGACACAGAGAGCTGGGATCAGAGAGCGTTCAAGAGGCGGAGAGCCGGAGAGGTGGCAACGTAGAATTACAAAGGGTGGCACACTAGTTCGTCAGGCTAAGGCAAGGAGAATGACAGTGTTGGCACACTAGTTCGTAAGACTAGGGCAAGGAGAAATGGAGGATAATAGTGGTGGCACACTAGTTTGTAAGACTAGGGCAAGGAAAATGGCAGAAGGCCTAGTATAAAAAGAGAGACACGAGAGGGTTCAACTGCCATAGGAAGATCAACGTTCAACTTCTAACTACCGAAGGAAAGTCTAGTCGACAGGTTAACTACCGAACGACCGGGAAGGGTGAAACCCTTACACCTCCCCTGCCCATGCCCCTCCCCTGCCCATGCCCCTCCCCCTGCCCATGCCCCTCCCCCTGCCCATGCCCCTCCCCCTGCCCATGCCCCTCCCCCTGCCCATGCCCCTCCCCCTGCCCATGCCCCTCCCCCTGCCCATGCCCCTCCCCCTGCCCATGCCCCTCCCCCTGCCCATGCCCCTCCCATGCCCATGCCCCTCCCCTGCCCATGCCCCTCCCCTGCCCATGCCCCTCCCCATGCCCATGCCCATGCCCATGCCCATGCCCCTCCCCCTGCCCATGCCCCTCCCCCTGCCCATGCCCCTCCCCATGCCCATGCCCCTCCCCATGCCCATGCCCATGCCCATGCCCATGCCCCTCCCATGCCCATGCCCCTCCCATGCCCATGCCCCTCCCCATGCCCATGCCCCTGTGTTCCTAAAACCATGCACTTGTTTGAGTTCTATGTTTATTTATTTATAATACTCAAGCCGCACTCCATCGGCGGGGATATCCTTCTGTCCATACCTATAATCAGCTGCGCAATCAACACATGCGCACTCTATATGCAGAGTTCAGAGCAGCACAATGAAAACTGAACTATCGTAAACGGACCTGCAACAATCGTTTATTCATCCACCATGTATATTTTTCTTTCTCTCTGCAGAAGAAGGAGAAGAAGATGAAGAGCGAGAAGAAGGAGAAGAAGCGGGAGAGGTCACCAACGGCAGACGCAGCCGCGAGCGCAGAAAAAGCGGACAAAAAAAAGGAGGTGGGTGTGACGAAGCCGGCCTGTAGATCTGACGCGGCTGAAGATCCGATGCGCTTGAAGATCCAATTTATATGTAGATCTGACATATCCACAGACCTGAAATAGTGTTGAATCGGGAAATATGAGATGGCTCTGTGGGTTGGAGGCCTTTTGTGTCCTGGCTGCTTTGCTTATTCTAACGCACACCAGGCTATGGGGCGGGGGAGAGGGGTAAAGGACTCTGGCAAGACGACTTGCAACACCAGGCTATGGGGCGTGGGAAAGGGGTAAAGGACTCTGCTCAGCCACCACTGGGGGGATGGGGACCAAGCCACGACCAGCGTGTGGCCCATGAACCTAGCAAGAGGGCTCGCAGCACCAGCACCCCGATTGTGGGCTAGACTGTAGCTGAACTGTAACTGAACTGTGCCTTGCAACAGTGTCACACTGCATGTAGCTGAATTGTCGGACAGAAGCTGAATTGTGCTCTGCGACAGTGTCACACTTTGCATGCAGACCCTCTCGGGTTTTCTGGGTAGAAATCAAAGTCCCCCCTTCGTAGCCCTTGGTGGTGCGGGCATGTTAATGACGTTACACCTCTGGGCCATGCTCAAAACGGCTCGGCTGCGAGCGGGCATATTATCTGAACTCTTTTTCCCTCCTCCCCCGCAGAAGAAGGAAAAGAAGGAGAAGAAGAAAGACAAGAAGAAGGACAAGAAGGAATCGGAGAGCTCTGACTCCGACGAATGAGAAATGGAAGGTGCCGCAAAGAGTGTGGCTCGCGCTTTATAGAGATGGGCATGCCCTTGTTGGCGCTAGGGAGATGCCTGCTGGCTGATGGCTCTGACCTTTGCTTGGTGTGAGGCTGGCTGCTTTTGGACTTCCAAAGAAAACTAGCCGTGCGGCACTGTGAGGAAGAGGCACGCGAGCGATCTTTCTGGCAACTGGCCCCCGTCAGTGGAAGCCTTCATCCTGGCGCAGGGCTGCCTAGTGGCTGTTTTGACTGCCCTTGTACTGCATTCTGGCTGGGCTGGCTGGCTGGCTGGTGGTTGTTGACTGCCCTAGTACTGCCACTGGTTGGCTGAGTCTTCTAGCTGCCTGGTACTAGCTCGAGGTTGGCCGAGTCTTCTAGCTTCCCTGGTACTAGCTCTAGGCTGGCTGGCTGCCCTTGTCTTGGCACAGGGCACAGGGCTAGCTGCCCTGGTGCTTGTGTGGGGCTGACTGCATACGCACCATGCAAAGCTGTGGGCATTATGCCTGCAACACAAACTGGCTTGAAGGTCTCTGCTGGCCTCGCTGCCCAACATTGAATGTGGGGGGGGATTTCTGACCTGACACCCAAAGGCCCTCGCTGCTCGGACAGAGAGATGCAGCGGACGGTCTGGTTGATGTTTGTGTTTGCGCCCTGTTTTGTTTTCTGCCTCTGACGCAACCGGCAAGACTGAATGATTGCTGAAAGTCTGTTTCCACCTGTTTTGTTTTTTTGCTGCTCTGATCTGCGTAGAGTGCGCGGGTGTTGATGGCGCAGCTGAATAGGTATGACAATTAGGATTTTCCCTCCGATCGATAGCCGTCGACGGATCCGTGAGAACGGTCGTAGTTTGCGGCGCCGATGCATGCACGCAGGCATGGCTGCCGGCATGCAAGCCACGCGTTTAAAATGCTTGTTAATGATGTCCGTGTCCCTCTTTGGTATTCCTTAAGATTCTCGCGCCCCGTTGCCCAACTTAAAATCATGCCCACTTACCTGCCTGGCGGTGCGGTGGGTATGACGCCGTGCCGACGGTAAGGATTCCTGGTCATGCGGGAACGACATACGGTAACAAAGAGAGGCTCAGTTTGTTCTCCCTTTGCCCTCACTCAACCACCGATCAATTTCCATTTATGGAACGCAAGCCTCCCCCCATCGCTGGTCCATTGTATCAACGCATGCATGACTAATAGGTGATACTGTTTGTCTTACGGTGTTTGCATCGTTCATCCTTTGGGTTGTGTCCTCGGTATGCCAGTCCATCATCCGACATGTGGAATGGAGCTCACGAAGCAGCCCATCCTTGCACGGATGCAGGGCGCTATTGGATGGTCCGAGTCAATGACATAACACCTCTGGGCCATGATGAAAAGGCTCGGCCGCGGGGGGTGGCCTGAATTTAAAGGGTGCATCACCGGGCGGTGGGGTGCAAATCTCATACCGACATTATTTCCCCCCCTCGGATGTGCAAGCTTTCCTTTCGCGTTGCTGAAAGACCCATCTCAAGGACAGGTGGGAAATCTGAATATCCCGCACGAAAAACATTGGCCAGGAACAATGCGGGCTCCGAAAGTGGTGGCGATTTTGAAGTTCAGCTGAGGGATTTAACCCGCCACACGATCTTCTCACTCCCCCTGTCTAGATTACTGGGTTCCACGTTCCTGCCCCCCTCACATAGGAGGGTGGCATGGGTGCATCATAGTCCTAGCCGTGCATGGTAGCTGGAATTGAGCTTAGCCACACTCTACCAGCCCCACACTGCTGAGCGTTCAGCAGGTCCCAGCGGGTACGCACCATTCTAAACAGTATAGCGGCCTAGCGGGGCATCACGATTGACAACTTGGGACAATCGAAACCCGTCCAAGCACAAACGAAAAAACTAGGATGGCAAGCAACACAACAACGACCCTCTAGACAAGCAACCAACACAGTAAAACAAAACCACATAGGCGTGACATGTTCCATTAGCTGCTGGTTGTTAACAGTATCATTCAATCTAAATTACTGCAACACTTGTACCCCAACACTTGTACCCCAATTGTAAACCCGCCTACAATGATTGAGTGCATCCAGCCCAGCCCTCAACTTCCTGCTCCTTGGCTCGCCAGCATGCGACAAGAGTCTCCTCAAGGAAATGAGAACCTAGCCTAACAGTCGATAATCCAGGGTGCTTCAGCTACACGTCAGATTCAAGCCGCGGCCTACTCCTGGCGACGCTGAATGCAGTGTGTCATGTTGCTTGGGCCGCTGACACAAGGCCGAACAAGTTAGTGCACCCGTCGGCCCAGTGGCTGCTGCGCAGCGGCCTGCTGAAAGGGGTCTGTTGCCCACTGAAACATGCGCTTCAGTCCATAGTAGTTCATGGTAGCCAACGGTGGCACAATCCGGCATGGTAGTCCATGGTACCACAATCCGGCTGAACCTGTGCCGTACCGGCCCGTATCGTGCCGTGTGTGGCACTTGGTAGTACAATCCGGCTGAACTTGCGCTGCATCATGCTTTGTCGTGCTACTATTCTACAGACTAGTACTTCCATTCATCGCCACACGCAGTGCAATTAAGTGCACCTCGGCCATGCAACGTACTATGGTCTTTGAATATATGGATTTTGTCCACCGGCGTAAAAAGGTGACGGATCATGGCTTGTGTGGCAATATCGACCCATCGGAACTCAATGTGTCCGCCGGTGCGCAACACCAGGTTCACGAAATCTTGGATTTCCCACTGGAACCAGTGGTCCAAGCTGTGCAGGGGGGTAGGAACGTGTTTAGGGGTGGGAACGGAAGGGGTTAAGTGTTTAGGGGTGAGAACAGGACGGAACGGGTTTAGGGGTGGGAACGAAACAAGTTTAGTGTTTAGGCGTAGGAACGGAACGGGTATAGGGTGAAGGGTGGAAACGGAACGGGTTCATTGTTTAAGGGTGGGAACGGAATGGAACGGGTTAAGGGTTAAGAGGTGGGAATGGAACTGGTTTAGTGTTTAGGGGTAGGAACGGAATGGAACGGGTTAGGAGTTTAGGGGTGGGAACGGAACGGAGGACAGGTGAATGGCAGGGTGCTTGGGGGGTGGGAACGGAACAGAAGACGGATTAATTGCAGGGGTCCAAGCTATGCAGGGAGGGACGGGAACGGGGCAGATGACAGATTAATGGCGGGGTGTCTCAGCCAACATTCAGAAGCCTACGGCCGTTCAGCAAGCCCTGTTATTTGGGTCGACGGCCGCAGTCCAGTCAAGCTTTTCATGCTGCTATCCAAGGGGGTGGGAAAGGAAAGTAAATCTGTCAATGGGAGGGTGCCTCAGCTGCCCTAAACCTTTAACCCTAATGCCTAAACCCAGAACCTGTAAATGGGAAGGTGCCTCAGCTGCAATCCTCAGTTGCATCACGGCCTGCCACTGTGATAAGGTGGACTCGTCACAAGACGATCCCTATCGACTAAGAAAAGTGCGGATCTTATGATGTCAGGAGAGTCCATCTCCCAACATATGTACCCCTTTGGTACAGTCCTGTTACAGCCACTGTGGGGGCCGGGTCTACTCTCTCACATAGAGAAAAACAAAGGAAATAACGTCCCCCTTGGGGCTCAAAAGTGAAGGGTGCAGCGCAGCCCAGGGCCCAGCCACATTTGTGCCGTTCCCGTGGCGAAGAACCCACCTGAATATTTGATAGTTCCCGGAAAGACAATGTCCGTCCCAGCCGAAGGATTCTTTATCGCGTTCTGGTTGGTAGGAGCGATCGTAGTTCGTCCTAAGCCCCGTCAGGTCCCGCGGACGGCAGTGATTGAAGAGGTCGCCCTTTACATAGCCGTGGCCAGCTGTCGAAGCATTTTCTGCTGTCACGAACAGGCCTTCAAACTTGGCTCGAGTATTCTGATTCAAGAGAGGATCATGTATGCTTTCGTTAGCAGGGTCATTCAAACGAAAAATTCAGCATTTTTTTCATTGAGAGGCTGGATAATAAAACAAATTACCGAGAAAATTGACGAGGGGGGCAGACGACACAAGTGTCATGATGCAATGCAAGATCCTGAAGGTCAGTTACGTTACCAGGGTATGTCACATTTAAACAAGTTACCAAGACACACAGACACGGGGGAGGGAGGCAGAAAGCACGGGAATGCATGGGAGGCACATGTGCTGCCGTGAGGCAGAGCTCATGGACGGCATGAGAAGGATGACATTCTGCAAGATACTTCACAACATAATCATAACGATGCGCCATTCAATGGGCAGTGATCGTGCCACTCGGACAAAAATATCTAGATGTGTGCGAGGCACGCTTGCTTGTACGCTACAGTAATTATTCGCAGTGAGATATGGAAAGCACTGGCCTCGCCTTGACGAGAAGGACTGCTGATAGCAAGACCTGGGAGTTCTTATTTTGCTCACCAGCCAATACAAAGCAAGCTCGGGGAGGCCTAGGAGATAGCCCCGATTTTCAAAAAACGACTTCTCGTTGTTTGTGAGGAAGATGCCCCTTTCCTTGACAAACGCCACCATATCGTACGGGATTGGGCTTCTTAAGTAGGTGTCAGTGTCGTACTGCAAAAGTGCATGGGCCCACGACGGGCAAGGGAATCAGGCAGGGCCAAATTCAAATTTCATGATCGAACACACAACACAATACAATGCAAATACTGTCCATATACCGGTACCATTCAGGTACAGATACATACATACACACACCACTTCAGCGTGATTACAAAATACGCAAATATGAATCATTCAATCAACGGCAGCTTCGAAATCACTTACCTGAAAGAGGTACTTGTAGCCCAGCTCCCGGGCAAAGGGGAAGCTGAAGGCCAGTCGCCAGAGGCCCATGAGGCGGTAGTCGTTGGAAAATCCAGCACTCCAGGTAAAGCGGTTTTCCAGATGTCCCAAGGGGGACATGAGTGGCTTTGAAGCAACAGAGGCAGAAAGAGCCAGGGATTGTGAATTGGACGTTCTCAGATGTAGGGTGGTTTGAATTTTGCATGGGGGACACTGACACACCTACCATTTGTCTGAGATGCTCAGGAGCTACCCATTTGGGTATCTTGAACGATTTGTCGTCCTCGACATCCAGGAGCATATGATGTACAGGTTGGGGACCGCGCTGATCCATGGCTCGGTAACGATACCCTGCATATGCTCCGGCTTGACGAAGAGGAACAGATCAGCCTTGGTATGAAGCTGCAGGTTGTCCTTAAGCAAGCGCATCGAGCACTTGAAGCAAGGGCCGTATTCTGGCTGGCTCATTTCCTGGGAGTACAGCAGCATGACCGCTAGCCGCTCGGATATCATGTTCGTGGTTATGTTATTCTCTGCCATAAGCCGCTTGGCTACTTCAACAGATTGTTTAACATTATAATAATCGAGGTAATGATCTGGCTGGTGGGCCCCTGATGCCATTGAAGCTCTCAGTTGGAAAAATAATAGGAGCAGCTGAAGCAGCATCGTCCGCGATGGTACACGTGGGGCGATGCATTTCATGACTGCACGTAGATATTCAACGACTGCGCTTACAGCACATTTCTGATTGGGACACCTAAAAAAACGTGTACAACGGTCTTCTAGCCTTCAGGAAGTTCCCAGGTGTGGTGTTTCTGCAAACAACCCGGAGCCAGACACCGGAACGTGAGGGTGCGTAATCTTGCGTGGTTCAGGGTTTACTGCGATATTGCCGAATGTGTGCCTAAAAGTTATCTGCGCTGTTGCTGCTGCTTCTGCTGCTGCCGATGATGATAATGATGATGATAGGGATGACTCGCTCGCGGAGTGGCCAAAGCCGAGGCGGGCCGCGGCCTTTCTGCAGGCGGCCCCCAAGACTACCGTCCGATAAGAACATGGGAAGAAAAATGCGGCGATTCTTATTTGTAAATAAAAGCCTTTCGAAAGCCTAAATAGTAAATACACTCCGGGTCCTTTGGAATTTCCGGGGAGGGGGGGGGTCCCCGGAAAAACAAGAGACGTACTGTACTACTCTTGGTGGTCTAAAGGGCCCGGAGATTTTCCGGGGTGCAGTGTTTCAGCTCAAAACAACCCGGAAACAGCCCGGAAAGTTTCCCAGGTCCAATCAGAAACGCGCTGTTACAGCACGTTTCCGATTGAGGACCCCGGAACAAACGTGTACGACGGTCTTCTGGTCTTCGGGAGATTTCCGGGGAGGGTGTTTCTGCAAACACCCCGGAGCCACACACCGGAACGTGAGGCCGCGTAATCTTGCGTGGTTCAGGTTTACTGCGATAATGCCGAATGTGTGCATATATGTTATCTGCGCTGTTGCTGCTGCTTCTGCTTCTGCTGCTGATGATAATGATAGGGATGACTCGCTCGCGGAGTGACCAAGGCCGAGGCGGCGGCCCGCGGCCTTTCTGCAGGGCCGACCCCATCACTACCGCCCGATATGTTCATGGGAAGAAAAATGCGGCGATTCATATTTGTAAACAAAAGCAATTCGAAGGCCAGAAAACTCTCCGGGGTCTTTGGTCCCGGGGAGGGGGGGGGGGGCCGGAAAACAAGAGACGTACTGTACGACTCTTAGTGGTCTAAAGGCTCCGGAGATTTTCCGGGGTCCAGTGTTTCAGCTCAAAACACACCGGAAACACCCCGGAAAGTTTCCGGGGTCCAATCGGAAACGTGCTGTTACAGCACGTTTCCGATTGAGGACCCCGGAACAAACGTGTACGACGGTCTTCTGGTCTTCGGGAGATTTCCGGGGAGGGTGTTTCTGCAAACACCCTGGAGCCACACACCGGAACGTGAGGCCGCGTAATCTTGCGTGGTTCAGGGTTTACTACGGTGTTGCTGAATGTGTGTCTATATGTTACCTGCGCTGTTACTGCTGCTTCTGCTTCTGCTGCTGATGATAATGATGATGATAGGGACGACTCGCTCGCGGAGTGACCAAGGCCGAGGCGGCCCGCGGCCTTTCTGCAGGGCCGCCCCCATCACTACCGCCCGATAAGATCATGGGAAGAAAAATGTGGCGATTCATATTTATAAACAAAAGCTTTTCGAAGGCCTGAAAACTCTCCGGGGTCTTTGAAATTTCCGGGGAGGGGGGGGGGTCCCCGGAAAAACAAGAGACGTACTGTACGACTCTTGGTGGTCTAAAGGCTCCGGAGATTTTCCGGGGTCCAGTGTTTCAGCTCAAAACACACCGGAAACACCCCGGAAAGTTTCCGGGGTCCAATCGGAAACGTGCTGTTATTCGACTGAGATGAGGCCGTGTGCGGGGTGAGATGGACGGAGGAAGCACGTGTGAAAGCAACATCGCAGATTGACAAGGATGGAAGCCGTAGCTGAGCGTGGGACGCTGCGGGAGAACCTTGGCACTGCTACTGCGCTTCGACTGTGCAGAAGAGCAGGATTCACGGAGGAAGAAGATTTCCTTGCAGAAGGCTGCAACTAGGCTACTTTGATGATGTCGTGAGCTTGCCGGCCGTAAGCAAAATAAGGCTACAATGCCAAATACAATACCGTACTGCCACGAGGTTTTGGTGCTTCGACATTGGGGGAAGCAACCCCCAATAGTAGCACCTTCGATATTAGGGGTCCGCGCGAACCCCCAAATTCAAATCACCACGCATTTTCAACCCAAGTGTGGCGTCTCAGTGACAAACTGCCGGCACTCTCCTGCGCGGTCTAAAAACGGGTTCTTCACTATGGAGGGCACCACGACCACCCCCCGCGTACGGTACAGCAACAGCATCCGATAGCCGGAAGAAACTGAGGACGCTGAACTTCTTTGGAGTTAGGAGGGTAGAAGTTGGAGAACCTAGCGTAGTTGATCAGACTATTAGACTTGTCCCAGAAGTTCGACAACAACAGGATGATCGACGCGCGGCTCGAGCGGCAGAACTAGCTCGCAACCCGCTGCCTGCAGCTCGAGCTCTAGGCAGGGCCGTCCCTCGCGTCTCCAAGCATGCTGTGAAAATCAACCCCCAAAGTCATATCACCGGAATATATTGAAGGCTTCAGCGAACCCCCAAAGCGAACCCCAAAATATAATAGAAGGCCTCAAAACGAACCCCCAAAGGCATCGAAGCACCAAAACCTCGTGGCAGTACGGTACCTACCGACACATGCTGTTTCTCGTTTGAGGAAAACATCGTATGCATGGACATTTCCAGGTTGTAAAATGAACTTGACGGGCCACTTTGGGGGGCTGCCGGACAGGCGGGCAGCCACCACTGCTGTGCCGATAGGTCAATTTTACCATGTTCCGTCAAGGACCTAATGGTTAGCATTATTGGCTACCCAGCAGATACCCCAATATTGTCTCATGCACACTAAAAATATTACTGCTTGCCAAGCATCCCTTGCCAGTAGTTATCTTTGTGCGCACCAAACCATATTTTGGTTACATCTGGGCCAATGCGGACCAATGTTAGGCCCACTGGCGGCCGGTGATCCAAGCAGCAAAGCTTGCTGAACCAAGGACAGACGATCCTAAGCTTTATTGCCGTCAATGACGTTACACCTCTGGGCCATGCTGAAATGAAGCTCGGCCACTTCGACAGGTTTGTTCTTAAGCTGTGCACAGGTTGGGATCTCTGGAGACAGAAAAAACTACGACCGGCAGGCGGATTTTAGGCGTGAGGAAACACCGCAGCTGTGCAGCATGGGCAATACGTCCATGCTGTCACCATCATGGCATGACCATGAAATAATCACCCGGAATAATCACGACTGATGGTGTGTCTCGATACCCGATTGCACATTAAATTCAAATTGTATACTCGTTGATCGTTGGCTGTGGCTCATGCGTGCATGGGGAGAGGGTCGCTCTGCCATTATTGGTGCATAGGTTCTGATCCTGTGACATGGTAAGGACTGAGGACTGTAGGGCTCCCTAAACAGTATGAGTGAGTGGTGGAGGGGGCATAACCTAGACTCAGATGAAATGTGTAATCTGGCAGGTTCTTTGCAAGGTACATGATATGTGTCTTGCAAAGAAACTGCCAGATTGGTGAGGATGCGAGGATTTATATATGCCGAGGATCTTTTGTGCAGTGCCAAGGAACATCAATGAGCGTGGATTTGAGTTTTTATGAGTGGATTCGTGAATTTGAATCTGATGTGCGTGGATTTGAATTTGACGTTGCTTTTCAGTCTACCTGCTGGATGGTGGTGTTTTGATATTTTCTATAAATGCGTCCACCGTGCGAGGAACCCGCGTATGCAGAGCTCATGTTCAGTGGTTTGTGCCTCGAGTAATTAAAGCGTGGAATTATTACACCACTGCACCCTAGGGCCAACGCTCCTACCTCACGTGTGTGTCTTGCTCCCGTCCCCATAACCGACAAAACGCTCAAGCTAATATTCAAATTCAAACCCAACCTGTGCACTAGCAGCAGTTAGGAACACATCCAAGGGGCGTCCCTCCTCCGTCCCACAGCAACCGCCTCCATTGAGGCCCCGCTTTCACATCCGAGCGGGGCGCACCGTGGCCGGGAAAGTGGTCAAGCTCCTCCGACGTCAGCGTGCCGTAAGGTGCAGAGGTGTGGGTGCCTGCCGCAACGTCCTGGTGCAGCAGTGACGATGCGGATGAGCTCCCTGACCACCAGAACCCAAGGCGGGCAGTTAGGTTGCATGCAAAACTCTTGACCTTGAAACAGTGAATGCTAATAAGTAGGCCGGTAACAGACCACACCCTAAACCCTGAAGCAGGGAATGTTACCAGGTAATAGACCACGCCCTTAACCCTGAAGTAGGGAATGCTACCAGGTAACAGACCACACCCTAAACCCTGAAGCAGGGAATGCTACCAGGTAACAGACCACACCCTTAACCCTGAAGTAGGAAATGCTACCAGGTAACAGACCACACCCGTAACCCTGAAGCAGGGAATGCTACCAGGTAACGGACCACACCCTGAACCCTGAAGTAGGGAATGCTACCAGGTAACAGACCACACCCTGAACCCTGAAGTAGGGAATGCTACCAGATAACATACCACACCCTAAACCCTGAAGTAGGGAATGCTACCAGGTAACAGACCACACCATAAACCCTGAATTAGGGAATGCTACCAGGTAACAGACCACACCCTAAACCCTGAAGCAGGGAATGCTACCAGGTAACAGACCACACCCTAAACCCTGAAGCAGGGAATGCTACCAGGTAACAGACCACACCCTTAACCCTGAAGCAGGGAATGCTACCAGGTAACAGACCACACCCTAAACCATGAAGCATGGAATGCTACCAGGTAACAGACCACACCCTTAACCCTGAAGCAAGTAATGCTACCAGGTAACAGACCACACCCGTAACCATGAAGCAGGGAATGCTACCAGGTAACAGACCACACCCGTAACCCTGAAGCAGGGAATGCTACCATGCAACAGACCACAACCTAAACCCTGAAGCAGGTAATGCTACCAGGTAACAGACCACACCCATAACCCTGAAGCAGGGAATGCTACCAGGTAACAGACCAGACCATAAACCCTGAATTAGGGAATGCTACCAGGTAACAGACCACACCCTAAACCCTGAAGCAGGGAATGCTACCAGGTAACAGACCACACCCTAAACCCTGAAGCATGGAATGCTACCAGGTAACAGACCACACCCTTAACCCTAAAGCAGGGAATGCTACCAGGTAACAGACCACACCCTAAACCATGAAGCATGGAATGCTACCAGGTAACAGACCACACCCTTAACCCTGAAGCAGGTAATGCTACCAGGTAACAGACCACACCCGTAACCCTGAAGCAGGGAATGCTACCAGGTAACAGACCACACCCGTAACCCTGAAGCAGGGAATGCTACCATGCAACAGACCACAACCTAAACCCTGAAGCAGGTAATGCTACCAGGTAACAGACCACACCCTTAACCCTGAAGCAGGGAATGCTACCAGGTAACAGACCACACCCTAAACCCTGAAGCAGGGAATGCTACCAGGTAACAGACCACACTTTAAACCCTGAAGCAGGGAATGCTACCAGGTAACAGACCACACCCGTAACACTGAAGCAGGGAATGCTACCAGGTAACAGACCACACCCTAAACCATGAAGCTGGGAATGCTAACAGGTAACAGACCACACCCTTAACCCTGAAGCAGGGAATGCTACCAGGTAACAGACCACACCCTAAACCCTGAAGCAGGGAATGCTACCAGGTAACATACCACACCCTAAACCCTGAAGTAGTGAATGGTACCAGGTAACAGACCACACCATAAACCCTGAAGTAGGGAATGCTACCAGGTAACAGACCACACCCTAAACCCTGAAGCAGGTAATGTTACCAGGTTACAGACCACACCCTAAACCCTGAAGCAGGGAATGCTACCAGGTAACAGACCACACCCTTAACCCTGAAGCAGGGAATGCTACCAGGTAACAGACCACACCCTAAACCATGAAGCAGGGAATGCTACCAAGTAACAGACCACACCCTAAACCCTGAAGCAGGGAATGCTACCAGGTAACATACCACACCCGTAACACTGAAGCAGGGAATGCTACCAGGTAACAGTCCACACCCTAAACCCTGAAGCAGGGAATGCTACCATGCAACAGACCACGCCCTAAACTCTGAAGCAAGGAATGCTACCAGGTAACAGACCACACCCTTAACCCTGAAGCAAGTAATGCTACCAGGTAACAGACCACACCCGTAACACTGAAGCAGAGAATGCTACCAGGTAACAGACCACACCCTAAACCCTGAAGCAGGGAATGCTACCAGTTAACAGACCACACTTTAAACCCTGAAGCAGGGAATGCTACCAGGTAACAGACCACACCATAAACCCTGAAGCAGGGAATGCTACCAGGTAACAGACCACACCCTTAACCCTGAAGCAGGGAATGCTACCAGGTAACAGACCACACCCGTAACACTGAAGCAGGGAATGCTACCAGGTAACAGACCACACCCTAAACCCTGAAGCAGGGAATGCTACCAGGTAACAGACCACACCCTTAACCCTGAAGCATGTAATGCTACCAGGTAACAGACCACACCCGTAACCCTGAAGCAGGGAATGCTACCAGGTAACAGACCACACCCTAAACCCTGAAGCATGTAATGCTACCAGGTAACAGACCACACCCGTAACCCTGAAGCAGGGAATGCTACCAGGTAACAGACCACACCCTAAACCCTGAAGCAGGGAATGCTACCAGGTAACAGACCACACCCTAAACCCTGAAGTAGGGAATGCTACCAGGTAACAGACCACACCATAAACCCTGAAGCAGGGAATGCTACCAGGTAACAGACCCCGCCCCTTTACCCTTGGGCCCTTCCTCTTAATGACAGGGCTTCAATGTTTCCAATGACAAGTTTCCAATGACAACTTACCAAGGATGCTTGGGAGGCTGCAGAAAGGGTAATGATTTCCAGAAAGGTTAGCAATGTTCCATCAAGTTTCCACGCAGATCAATTAATCCGAGCTCAGCTGCTTGACAACCTTATGAGCTGATCAAGTTAAATGACTCCCCCGGCTCCACCGACGCACCTGCATCAAGCTCGAGCCTGAACGAGGTGCGGGAGATGCATGGGGAGGAGTCCCACGATACAAATGCTGACGCAGTGGCCATGATCGAAGATAGGCAGCCGCCAACACCGCTGCCGCCACCATGGGCCTCTATCGGGACGGATGCCGGCTTGCCGGATAGGGGTGCTGGGGGCAGGACCGGGGAGGCCTCATCATCGCCGACGCCGTCGTCCTGCATGCAAAAAGGGGGGCAGGGCAGCACCGCAGCCAGGAGCCTAAATGCAGCAAAAGGGGGGCAGGGCAGCACCGCAGCCATGATACTTCAGGCAGCCAAAAGGGGGGCAGGGCAGCACCGCAGCCATGACACTTCAGACAGCAAAAAGGGGGGCAGGGCAGCACCGCAGCCATGACACTCCATGCAGCAAAAAGGGGGGCAGGGCAGCACCGCAGCCATGACACTTCAGGCAGCAAAAAGGGGGGCAGGGCAGCACCGCAGCTAGAGGCCTTCATGCAGCAAAAAGGGGGCAGGGCAGCACCGCAGCCAGAAGCCTTCATGCAGCAAAACGGGGGGCGGCACAACACAGCAGCCAGAGGCCTTCATGCAGCAGAAAGGGGGACAGCTGCACAGCGCAGCACCGCAGCCATGACACTTCAGGCAGCGACAAGGACAGTGAGGGGGTCAGCTGGTGCGGCACCTCCCTTGCGGTTGTGAGGGTGTTCATGTCTGAGCGCAGCCGCGGAGCTAGCACCGTTTTCCCGCTCGTTCTTTCATGATCGGTGTCCTAAAATTGTCAAGTTTTTGTTACTGCGCAAGAAATCCTGAGAAAGGCCTTTTTTTAAACATTGTGCGACATCGCTCCTACTCTAGGTAGCTACAATGAATACCGGTAGTTAGGCATGCAGAGGGCATGTGCTTTTGAAGTTTTGGATTTTGCCCTCTTGTTGTCGTTACGACTCGTATATCCACCCACCCTAAACACTTTTTCGACAGGGTCGGGCACTGCGAGCAGGAAGACTGAGAAAGTCCCTGGTGGGGCAGTGCATGTCAGCTGTTGAATGCTGTATAGGGCATGCACAGCACATGAGCACATGCAGCATGCGTCGCACATGATAATCTACAGCATGCTCAGGATATAGGCAAGCGCATCATAAGCAGCATGCACAGGTCCATGCAAGATGCATTGAGACGCCCCCATGGAGTCCCCATTGCTGTTAGGAAGGCATGGCAAAGATATTAAGCACACCTGGTATGTCATATCTGATGTTATCAAGGTCAAGGGACCCGCGCTCGCCGAGCTGCTGATCGCTCGCTTGTTCATCAGCCCATCAGTCCATCAGCATGTACTTTTCTCCCGGCTCCAGAACCGGGTAACAAACTCGGGTGACCAATATGGCAATAGCCCTTGTATTGTATTTGCTTATTGTCCAAGGTCTCCCACATTCCGAATTCCTTCGTCTTTACCGCGCTGGTCAACTCTCTAGCTCACACACTATGTCTCGGCTCCAGAAGACTTGCACTGTACACGTAGTTGAAGTCGGTTACACCTCCGAATTTTCTTTCGAACAATGCCATGCCCGTAAATCAGAACAACATTTACAACTTATCCTTCTCCTCAAACATAATGGTTGGACAGTTTCCTTGGCACCCGTTCTCCATCCTGCCCTCCCACCTGATCCTTCGCTGACCGTGCCCATCCCCCCCCCTCATCCTTCCCCGCCTTCTTCTCATACACATATCATCCTTCTGGGAACCGCAGGCTTCCTCTTTCGTCCTGTCGATAAAATCCTCAGCATGCTCGGTGTCTCCAAACACGACATCTCCTCCGTCCTCAGCCGTTTCACGAAGCATACCATACGCTGCCATTTAAACATCCTTCGTCAGCGTCGCCATCTGGAAAACTCACCTGTCCATTATTGTCCGGTACCCTTGACGACCCTCCTTAACCACCAGATTTTTTGTCTCCCGGTGTACGGCATTTAAAATCCCGTATTCCTCAAGCCACGCGCAGGCGTTTTCTTTCTTTCCTAGGCAAAATGTGGCAAATTCCCATATTTTTTTTGTCGTCGCCTTCCTCGAGTGTTATAGTCACGCCCCGGCGTACTTTGTCTCTCTTTCTTTCAGTACCGACTAGACCAGTGCCCGATCGCTGTGAAGTGGCCAGAAATTGAACGTGTATTTGTGGTACCTTTTTGTGAAGTGCCGTAGGCATTATTTATTAGCATTCAGTCACCCCCCAGGGGGAAATAGTCCAGTGGTACAAAGCTGGTGGTAACCAAACCCCGAAGTTGAGGGATCTAACCCGCCACACGATCTTCTCCCTCCCCCAGTTTTGATCATTGGGTTCCATGTTCCTGCTTCCACATAGTCTGAGGGTGGCAAAGTCTGCGGGTGGCATAGTCTGAGGGTAGCATCGTCTGAGTATGGTGTAGCGAGGGGCATAGTCTGAGGGTGGCATAGCCCCGCATGGTCTGAGGGTGGCATAGATGCACCATGGTCATGGCTGTGCATGGTAGCTTGAAATGAGTATAGCCAATCTTTACCAGCTCCACGCGGCCGAGCGTTTGGCATAGCCTAACGGGAATATGCACCGTTTTCAACCCCCTAGACAAAAATTAAATGAAAACTGCTGGTTTCAATAGTGCATAACAAAACGAATTTACGACCTATTCATACATTACAAAATTTGAATCGGTAGCGCAACATAAATTTGTTGCGCATGCATCATTGTCAAAAGCCATATGTTGTGGTATGAAAAAAAATGCCAACAGTTCATTGACAATTGTTTGCGCAATTAATAAAGCACCGGCGGTTGTTTCGTTTGGCAGAGCTTTCCAGGCTTCGTACCATTGTTTGGTCGTAAATCCCGTACTGCCCTAGAGCCCATCGTCGTTCGATACCGTACTCTGTTATCACACCATACTTACAAATTTTACCTTTCTGCCGTTTTCGTGGTTTAGCTGGTTCCTCCTGGACTTTAGCATGGCAATCGTGTGATATACTGATTTTACATCTCCGACTGGCATCATATCCCATTGTAGTAAGATGAACAGCGAGAAGTACATTATAGTATAGAAGAAGGCATAAATGGAGAAAGCATGAATTTAAGGGATGTCATGATAAATATAAATTAAACAGGTGAATTCAAGAGATGAGTGAGAGGCACAAATGTGTAAAGAAAGAGGGCGTTTTCAGGCTTCAATAGGAGAGTACGTTATGAGAGAGAGGATTGCGCAGATAACAGGTACGAACATAGCAAAGAAACAATGAGTAAGGGAAGAAATCATTTCCAGAACCCAACTTCGCTCAAAGAGGAGGGGATGAGACAGACTAATATAAAAATACAGAAAAATTGATGCAACAGGGAGATGGGGACATAAGGAGTAGAAAATGGGTATCAGAGATAATTGAAGGTAGAAAAGGAGGAGTAATGGGGGTGTGAAAGAAAAGGAGAGGTGTAGTGAAGGTGGAAAAGGGAGGAGAAGCACTCAGGCTTCGGCACTCGAGGTTTCCATATTGAAAAGGAGGAGTAGTAGTGAGGGTAGAAAAGAAAAGGAGTGAAGGTAGAAAAGGGAGGAGAGACACTCTGGGCTCCACGATCGAGGTTTCCATGTTGAAAAGGAGAGGAACAATAACCAGGTAGAAAAGAAAAGGAGTATGAAGGTAGAAAAAGGAGGAGAGACACTCTGGGCTTCCGCACTCAAGATTTCCATGTTGAGCAATTCACTTTTCCAGGCAAAGCTCACAACATTCAATGGCATTACACCTCAGCGTAATATTGTGAGGACTTTGAGATGCTTCCTCATCGTGTTGAAAGAAAGATAAGGCATTCAGACATGGGAGTTTCACCAAAATATCTATGCATTGGGCCAACTTGCGTCTGGCATGCCCCACCTGTTGAAGCATTCATTGCAACCTTGTTCAACCAAGGGCAGCATGGGGGCATGAAACCGCTGGTTCCTCGGCATGCTGAAAGAAGTGTCGTTTATACATGGTTATCGCACTAAAGATCTACCGGTGCGCAAAAAGAGTCATGCATACCTCATAGATTCCTAAAATCTCCCGATACCTAAATCTACCGGTGCTCCCACTTTTATCTGGCATGCCCCGCATGTTGGGGCATTCGATGCAACCTTGCTTAATGCGCTCACTTGGAGGAGAGGCAAAATGCCTAATCACAGGCCATTCTGCACCTTCAGCCTTTCCTCGACCGGTGGAACAGCTAGCAGTGAATGAGGCTTGTCCACTTGAAGATCATGTTTTAGTAAGATCATGCTTGAGTCAGCAGGAGAGTGCAAGCAAGGCCTACATGTCCAATCGCAAGCCATTACGCAGGCTAAATCGCAGGACGATATCTTGAGCAATGGCCATTACGCAGGCAACAGCCATTACGCACCGTGTGCCCTTCCTCGGCCGTTGGGGCAGCGCCCGTTGGAATCAGGCTCATCCGCCTGAAGAACATAAGTTGAGAGGAGCCATGACAACATGCCCAATCGTTCGCCAAAGCGCAAGCAAATGACCATTAGGATCACAGCCCAAATCGCACCTGTAGGCCACGAACAGATAAACCAGGCAATCACACCTTCGGGTCAGAGAGTCCTTACGCCAAGGACTCGCACGGTCAGTGGCAAGACCCTTTCGATCTGTCGCCAAATCAAGCAACTATGGAAACAGTGAAGAGAAGCCGCTGTCATAGGACAGTCAGGAAAAAAGAAGAGGCAATCCGTAGGTGCGCACCTGCGGCTCTGGGGCAATCGCGACAGCTGCAGGGGCATAACATTGAGGCATCCGCCGTAGCAGGCTCCTGGGCGATAGAAAAGGGCGCAGATGAATAAGGAGCTGAAGAAGATGCAAATACCGTTGGGGCTGTCTTGGGCTTCTTGAAGGAAGGCGCAGGCCAGGCAAGGTCTACGGCAAGAAGTGCCTGGAAAGAAAAACAACAACAATCAAATAAATTGAACACGACCAGGGCAGAATACAAAATACACCTTCTTGGCGCGTTGCTCGTCGACGCCGTGCACCTGCAGGCCTAATACAGCAGGTGGGTAACTCATAGTTGGATCCTACGAATTACAGTCCTTGTCATATAGTGCTTCCATTGAAACGGATAGCACTAATTTGTGATTGCTGTCACGCTCGTAATGGTGGCTCGCATGGTCCACAAACCATATGCCGTACAGATGGGGTGGATACGCTGGGAGAAGCCGATCCGACGGCTCAGAACGCTATTCCAGTGTAGTAACCCGGCCCATCTGTGTGGCTCAGAACGCTTTTCCTGTGTAGTAACCCAGAAGCCCGAATAGTAATCCAGAAGCTGTCTCCAGCTGCCCCGCCGCTTGCAGTCGAGAACCCTCGTTTGGAAACCCAGTAAAGTTCCCGTTGGCCTATTTGCCGTGGAAGCTGGTGATAAAACCGAAGGTCACTTTAGTCGCACTTAATAATATAGATATACATTGCTCAAATCACGCATTTGTTTCTCTCTCGCCGCTTATAGAAGTTGTCGTATATATTATATTGGCTTCGAAGGTGACGTCTGACGTATGACCTATCATGGCGTCTAACGTTTTCTTGAAAGTACCATTTCGGAACCAAACTGGTGACGTCGGGCACATACTGGGGAGACCAATGTAAATTCCACATGCCTGCAAACCATTGTGTAGACCTTGCTCCCTTATCAGAGTAGATCCATTCCTATATATTTCCTATGCACCGGCACCAGTCCGTCAGGCCAACGAACCATGTGGCCATTCATTACTAGAAGATATCCACCACGAAACAAGCCCTCGTCGGGCAGATTTTCTCGACGTGTTTGTCTTTGTATCAGCCTTCCTTCTCTTCACACCAGCCTTCCTCCTCTTCGACTGCTCTTGCACCCCTCTTGCGCTCGGACATACACAGCCGGGCTGGGCGCGGCAGGGCTGAAAACAATGCGATAAGATAGCCTCACGGCGGCGGATTTCCCACCACCCCCTTTGGTCTCGGAGCTATATGCGTATGCGTCATACGTCACGTCAAGGGGCGGGGTTCGGCAGGACGCACAGTTTGGCGCAAGTGCGTACCCTCTCATGGCTGATACCAGAGGCTGTTTGGGGGATTTGGTGTGGCCGTGCCCAGACCTTGAGCAACGTTTACCGCTGATCATACAGATGCGAGACTGTCTGAACGATATTATGTATCGTATCCTGGAAAAGAAGGCCGGATACCATGAGACTCACAGCCTACTGCACGAAATGTTCTTTGGAGATGGGCTGGAGCTTCACGAGCTGAGAGAAAAACGCGACTGGTATGCCCGGTACCTTGACCACCTCATGCGCGACCCGAAAATTCGT
The DNA here is from genome assembly GCA_037349105.1 of Limnomonas spitsbergensis. Lineage (NCBI taxonomy): Eukaryota > Viridiplantae > Chlorophyta > Chlorophyceae > Chlamydomonadales > Limnomonas > Limnomonas spitsbergensis. The sequence goes on from JAYJMM010000041.1 coordinate 4,056,626, forward strand.
CCCATCGAGGAGTTCAAGAACCTCGTGGGTGCGCCCATGGGTGCAGCGGGCACCTTTGCCCGCTGGCATGCCAAGCAACCGGTCTTCACAGCGGACGATTTAGTGCAAGGTAGTTATTCATGGATTCTTCCCCTTTTTACTCCCGCCTTACAAGTCTCTTCCCTTGCAGTCACACTATCTAACACTGTCCTTTCCGGGGCCAGAGCCTACAAACTTGGTCAAGTCCAAATCTGTTGCTACGGCAGTGGAAGACATGGGCAATGGCCTGAAATCGGCTGAGACTGCCGGCACAATGGTGGGTTATAAGACACGTTGCAGAAAGCATGTCCTCTCTCCTTCATAGAGGCCTCTCCATGCAACACATTGTTAATTGGCCTGTTTTTCTCTCCTACCTTGCCTTCCCCCATGCATCTGAGTGACACATGTTCCAACTCTTTTGACAGGCTAAACTTCGACAGCGGCCATGCCGCGCATGCTAATTCTGCCTGTTTGAAATGGTGAGGGCTATGAAGCCAGAGCGGCCATGTTGTGTTTGAACATGTCTTGGTATCTTTCAAGGTTCGATTCATTTAAGGCCCTTGCTCACCCACACCTCAACACTCAATGATCCAGACCTGGACTGCATACGGTACTGTGCGGTACTGTTTTTCATGTGGAAGATGACTGACTATGTTTCTCATACGATTATGTATTTATGTGTATTTTGTTGTCTATGCAGGCAAGGGACTAGCTCCCCTGGTTGTCTTTGCTCGTCTGCCGCGTGTGCTGAGGAACATGAATGGTGCCTCTCAGAAGTCAAATATCGCAGCCGGCATGAGACCAGTTGATCCATCCTGTACATTATTATTTGGGCCAGACATGCTCCTTTCATGGACGGAGGGGTCGATAATAGGTCCCCTCCGTGGAATTGTTGCCCATACCGGTGCCAGTCAACTTAGGGGAAACTTGGATGAAGATGATAGCTTTGAGCAGGCTTTGAGCTTGAGCTTTATCATAGTATCTCAAGAGGGGTGTGCAACAGGGCTATTTTACGGTCTTCAAGGCGTGCCCAATGGAATTTTGCTGAAGATGATGTAAATTGTACTGAAGATAATAACTAGCATCACTTGCTTGCAGCTCACTGCCCAGAAGAACCACATAAAATGGAGCCTTGTGGGCGGCTTGTAGGTGGGGGTTTTGTTGGGGTTAGGGCATGGGTCGGGGTTGAGGCTGGTGCAAGGGCAAGAGATAAGATCAGAATTGGGCTGGGCTCAGGTGGTCAATTAAGTTTTATTAACAGTCGACCAGAAGTTGCCACAGAGTTTGAGGCCTAGTTTTGTTGTTTTCCTTTGCCTTCTTGGGGAATAGGCTTGAGAGGATTACTTCGGGCTGCCTTTTCCTTTTAGGGGGGATGGTCCTTCCTTTGTTTTCGTCTCCTTCTTTCCCTCTTAACTGAATTTTATTTTCTTCTAACGAGACAGTTGGGCGCCCAAGCGGCCCTTTTTCAGCAGGGCCCAGAGGTGTAATGTCATTGACAGAGTCTGTAGGCTCTGTGGCGTTGCTGTCACCTAGCTGATTTTAGTATGGCCTTGGAAGCCTGGCATTACCCGAGCCGCATGTCGATGACAGCGATTGCTTACTCTGGTAGGACCTACAAAGCAAATTACCTAGGTGGAGGATGTGCTACATGTATGCTTCTAGTGCTCTAGTGTCAGGTCGCAGTTATGGGAGCGGGGGTGGGCAGGTCCTCCGGGCGCTGCCACTAACTTCCACCAGCTGTACCAGGCTGAGCAGGGGTGGGATGCACTTGCTTTTGTGGACAGTCAATAACGTTACACCTCTGGGCCCGCTCAAAGCTCGGCCGCGTGGGCGCCCAACTGTCCAGAAGGGGAGTTAAGGAGGAACTGAAAGGAAGAGAGGGGGAAAGGAACAAAAGGATAGCCCGGGAAGGCAAAGCAGACCAAGTCCAACACCTGACTTCCACTAGAGACTAGCCCTCAACAAAGCCTTTAAGAAAAGAAAAGTCCAGGGAAGCAAGCGTATCCCACCCCTGCTTGGCCGCGAGGGCGCTCCACTGATCAGAAGGGAGAAGAGAAGAAACTAAAAAGGGGGCAAACAACAACAAAAAAGCCAAAAGAGAGGGCCGGAAAGGCCAACAACATCGGCCTCAGAAACCCTGGAGACTAACCCTGAATAATGCCCACAGCACAGTCCTCAAAAGCAAGTGCGTCCCACCCATGCTCAGCCTGGTAGAACTGGTGGAAGTTAGTGGTAGCGCCTGGAGGACCTGCCCAACCCCGCTCCCGTAACTGCTCCCTGACACTAGGGCACTGGAAACACACATGCAGCGCATCCTCTACCTGCTCGCTATCCCCCGTGCCCAACACCACTGGCAGCAGCGTGCCTGTCGCCACTGACCGTTGCGCCGTCCTCTGGAATCAGCAGTGCTGATCGCGCCAAGCCGCAGTCGCAAATTGGTGCGCACACAAGCACACTCCCTCTGACTAGTGCGGCTCTTGGCTTGGGCCAGCACGGCCCCCGCTGTGGACTGGAACCAGGCGCGGTAGGTCGCCGCAGATCTGTGCTCGGTGGTAGGGTCCCTGGGGTCCCCACCACCGCTTGCGTCTAGCCGTGCTTGCTCGTAGGCTGCGTCAACTAGTGCCATCACCTATGTGACGGGTAGGCGCTGTAGGGCAGCTGCTGCCTCGCGCAAGGTGGGGGTGGCTGCCCCCCGCTCCATCTCCTCTAATGCACCCAGCAGATCAGAGCACCACGTGCGGCCGCCAGTGCCCTGGCTGATTGCAAGCTGCATATCTGCTGCCATGGATTCAGCCATGAGAGGGCTGTATTGCTGTGCCTCCGGTGCCACCGCTGCATTGTAGAAGCGAAGGATATGGGCCCACCAGTCTCGCTGTAGTGGTTGGAGCTGCAGCTCTCTCATGACTCCCCAAGTGGCGGCTGATGCAGGTAGCCCCGCAGCCTGGCGTAGGTGCTGAAGCAAGCTGGACTGCATTTTGCTGGAGAGACATTGCCGCGGCCGAAGGTGGCTGGTGGCCCACGCCACGTCGCCGTAGTTGGCCGCAGGCGCTGCGTACACAGCTGCCAGCCTGATGCAGTTTGAAAGATGGCGCCTTAGGCCCACCTTGGCTGCCATGCGGCGAACACGGTGCAGCGCGGCAGCCAAAGGCGCCTGTCTACCCTCCATGGCCCTCTTCATGCTGCCGCTTTCGTGCTGAGTGATGCCCAAGAACTTGAATTTTTGGACACGCTTCAACACAGTACGGTCAGGGCCGTAAACGCAAACATGGGCTGGCTGTCGGCGCTGCGCTGCTAGGCGGCTGCCAAACTCCATGATCTCTGTCTTACTGACATTGACCTGAAGCTGTTCATGTGCCCCATATTCATGCAAGGCATCAAGCATGCGTTTCAGCCCTGCTGGGGTGCGGGCTAGCAAGGAGAGGTCATCCGCATACAGCAGGCAGCGTAGCTGTCGCCCTGCCTGCATCTCAATGCTCTCTGCCGGGTACTTGGCTGCGAGCATGGCCGGCAGGTCACTGAGGTAAAGGCTAAAGAGCAGGGGGCTCAGGGGGCAGCCCTGTTTGATGCCTTTGGTGCAAGGCACAGGACCAGTGCGCTTGTGGCCGTCAGTGAGCGTGTAAACTGTACCGGCATAAAGCGCTTGCACCGCGCGTAACAGGCATGCAGGCATGTGAAGATGCTCGCATAAATGCCGCCACAGCTGCTCCTGGGGCACGCTGTCATAGGCCTTTGTGAAGTCCACATAGGCCACATGCAGCTTGCCACGACCTGCAGCTGCCCGTTGAGCATGGACTGCATGCCTGAGCAGAAAAGCAGCATGGAGCGTGCTACGGCGCTGTTGAAAACCAAACTGCTCAGGAGGGACGTGGCCGTGCAATCGTGCCCACTCATCAGTGATGGCAGTGAGCATGTTGGCATACAGCCGGTAAAGCACGCTAGTGATGGCGATGGGCCGGTAATCACCGGGATCAAGGGGGTCGCCCTTCTTGTACATAGGCTGAATCCTGACTGGCTGCCAGGCATTAGGCATTCCCCCCCGCACCGCCATGGCAGTGAACCAGTCTTGCAGCAGATCCCTCAGCACGTTGCTCCCCCTCTGAATCGTCCTCTACCATAGCCAACTTGATAAAGGGTGCCGCCAGACCGTCTAGGCTCGCCGCGGTGTGTACGCGCATGCAGGAGAAAGCCCTTGCGAAGCAAGAGGCAAGCTGCTCAGCTGACACGCCTAGGTCCTCCGGCTGAGCAGTGGTAGGGGGCAGGTTTTGCTTTTGTGGACAGTGATGTGGGCATTGTTGAGGGTTAGTCTCCAGGGATTCTGAGGCGCCGGTCTCGTTTGCCTTTTCGGACTTCCCTTTTGGTCCTTTCTTTTATTTTGCCCCCTTTTTAGTTTCTTCTTTTCTCCCTTCTGATCAGTGGGGCGCCCTCGCGGCCAGGCAAGGGTGGGATACGCTTGCTTCTGTGGGGTTTTTTGTAGGCTTTGTTGAGGGCTAGTCTTTAATGGAACTCAGGTGTCGGACTTGGTCTTCTTTGCCTTCCCGGCCCTACCTTTTGGTCCTTTCCCCCCTTTTCCTTTTAGTTCCTTTCCCCTCCCCCGCCCTTCTGAACAGTTGGGCGCCCACGCGGCCGAGACTTGAGCAGGCCCAGAGGTGTAACGTTATTGACCTAGGTAATGTGATTCACCTTTGATCACCTTTGGTAATGCTATCATTTTTTCATTTTTTTTCAAGCCTCGGTTTTTTGCTGTCTCTTACCAGGCAACTTATAGTTCCCTCCATTTCCTGCCCTTCCTTTCTCTTTCCTTGCGATCGGTCAGTACGCCGCCCTCGCGTTTTCTTTTTGTTGCTTACATTTTGAGCAGGGCCTAGAGGTCAATGACTTTACACCCCTGGGCCATGCTCAAAAAGGCTCGGCCGCGTGGTAGACTAACTGAAGGGTTGGGAGGAAAGAACGAAACAAACACAAGGGGGCAGGGTGAAATGACGAAAAGTGGGAAATAAAGTTAAGGGACAGAATAAAGTCTCTAGCTCCGTTCCGAGGACCTACCCATCCCCGCTCCCTAACTTGATCCAGCACGCTGGGGCATTGAAAGCATGCATGCAACGTATCCTCTACATGCTTGCCGTCTCCCCTATCCCAACATCGCTGGCAGCACCGACTGTCACGCTGCTGACCGCTGCGCCGTCCTCGAGTGTCAGCCGTGCTTACGGCGCCGAGCCGCAGCCTTATGTTCGTGCGCACGCAAGCACACTCCCTTCGGCTGGTGCGGCCCCTGGCCGTAGACTGAAACCAGGTGTGGTAGGCGGCTTCAGACCTGTGTTCAGTGGCAGGATCTCTGGGGTCCCCTCTGCCAGCTGCATCCAGTTGCGCCCGCTCGTATGTTGCATCAACTAGCGCTAGCACCTCTCTGACAGGTAGTGGTTGTAGGTCAGTCGCTGTCTGACGCATTTTGGGAACGGCTGATCCCAGCTCCAGCTCCAGCAAGGCACCTAGCAATTCAATGCACCAACTGCGCCCTCCGGTGCCCTGCCTGACAGCGAGCTGCATGTCGGCTGCCATGGCTGCTGCCATAAGTTGGTTGTCTTGCTGTGTTGCTGGTGCGACTGGTGCGTTGTTGAAGCGAAGTGCATGCTGCCACCAAGTGCGCTGTAACGGTTGGATCTGCAGCTCTCTCATTACCCCCCAACTGGCAGCGGACGGAGGTAGCCCTGCAGCCTGGCGCAGATGCTGGAGGAAGCTCGACTGCACCCTGCTCTTGAGGCGATGCCGCGGGCCGCGGCCTGAGGTGATCGGTGGCCCACACCACATCACCGCAGTTGGCCGCAGACGCTGCATAGACAGACGCCAACCGGATCCGAGTAGGCAGATGTGCTGCCGCCCCCGTACGACGGGTCGCTGCTGCTCGCTGCGGCGCCGTCCCCGCCGCTTGGCCCAGCCGCCGCGTCGCGGTGAAGCCACTGGAGGATACCTACGTCCCCGGACTGCGGGCCGGCCGCCGTCGGGTCGCGCCACAACACCTCGTGGCAGCGGAAGGAGCTGCCCGGAATCTCCTCGCTGTGAGGGCTGCGCTGCCTGGAGACTAGGTCGGGAAGCTAGATCAGACTTTGGAACTGAAAGCTTGGCAAACCTGCTTAGGCAAAGGGGGGAGGGGGGGCAGGGAGGAATGATAAAGGGGTGGACAGGGGGGGGTACTGGGATGAGAAAGGGGGGGGGGGGTTGAGAAAGGGGGGGGGGGAGGGGGGGGGGCAGGGGGGCGTGACAAAGGTGTGTGTGTGTGCAGGACAGGGGGGGGTGAGAAAAGGGGGGGGGGGGGTGCAAGGCAGGGGGTGTGAGAAAGTGGGGGGGGGCAGGTGGGGATGAGAAAGGGGAAGCGGGTGCAGGGCAGGGGGGTGAGGAAGCTGCATGCGCTGAACCTTCATGGCTCACCATCTGGAATGGTGAACACATAACAGCGCTGGTGCAAGGGCCAGACTCCTCAGGCCTCAGACCTCCCGGCCTCTTGGTTTCAGTGCTGGGGGCAGTGCTAATGTGCAAATCAGTCAATCAGTCAATCAGGAAAGCAGTAAACCAGTGAATCAGTATATCAGTAAACTAAAAAATCAGCAATTCAGCAATTCATAACTTTATCAGCATCAGCATCAGTACCACACACAAACCCTAACGCCCCTCCTCACCTGTCTACCTCATTGGCAGACCTCTTGCCTTCCGCTACTATCAGTACCACACACGAGCCCTAGCGCCGCTTTGAAAAGAAAGTTTGCTCCCAATGGGAGCTATTGTTTTGCTTCGCGTGGAATCACGGGGGGGGTTCCCTCCTCCCCTGCCTACCTCATTGGCAGACCCCGCGCCTTCCGCTACCATCAGACGCCCCAGCGCGGCGAACAGCTCACACGAGCGTTGAGTGGACATGTGACATACGCCTGCCGCTCCTCCCGCTTGCCTCCCCGCCCTCAAGCGCCCGGCCCACTGCCTCAGGGTGCCCAGCAAGGCCTGGCAGCTGGGCTCCCTTACCACTCAAAGGTCCTTGGCCAGCTGGAAGGGGGTTGAGCCCTAAGTGTTGGAGCCGGATGGGGCTGATGGGGTGGCAGGGATGCTCAGGTAGGCCACATGGCTGCCAAACAGCTCCCGCATGGACGGGATGTCAAGATGGAGACTCGTAGGACGCCCCACCCAGCCTGCAAAGGGCAGGGGGCAGGGGGCCGGGGAGGATGAACGAAGCAGAGGGGCAGGGGCAGGGGCAGGTGCAGTTTCCTCTACATGTTTCCCCCCGAGTGTTCCACTGCTTTATTATTGTGTCCTTCTGACAGCATCAGTGCCCCACCAGCACAGCGGGCCACATGTCCAGAGACAGCACTAGATTGCACAAAGGGATGGACGGGACAGGTCAGTTGCAGGGGAACACAAATCTTCAACAGGCTGTGTGGAGGTGTTGCGGTGTGGCAGTGTGGCAGTGTGGAGGCTGATGAGCTGAAATGACGTGAATGAAATCTGTGAATCACGATCATGGGACGGGAACAGAGTCAAGTAGCTGGTGCTGACCAAACAAGCCATGGGCCCGTGGAAGCAGCTTGTGTTCACTTCATAGCTACTTAGCTACTATTCGGCCACTCTTCGGCCACTATTTAGCTACTATTTAGCTACTATTTGGCTACATGCGGCCGAGGAAGCCCAGTGCAGCATGCTCTGAAGCTTGGGCTGCCGGCCTCAGGCCGATCAAGGTTGGGTCCCCATCGGCTCAGTGGCCCAGCAGCCAGCCAGAGGGTGGTCTGGAGCGCACTGAAGTGATAACTGGCATCAGCCCTTTTAGCCTGCACTCATGAAGCGTCCATTCCCCCCCCAAGCATTTTGTCCCCCTCATGCACTCGCGAAGCGGCCCTCACCCCTGCATCCTTCCCCCCTTGCACTTTGTCGCCTCCTTCACTTGTGAATCAGTCATCCCCCCCGCAGCATGTCTCCCCCCCTGCACTCGCCCTCCCCTGTCAGCGTCCATGCCCCCCTGCACTCGTCACCTCCTGCACTCGGGAAGCTTTCATCCCGCCTACATTTCGCCCCATCCGCACTCGTCCTCTCCTTCACTCCTGAAGTACCTATCGCACCCTGCTTTCACCCCCCCCCCCCTTGCACCCTTCCCTCTCACCTGTATTGTTGGGCAGCCACGCGCTGTCCTGAAACAACATCCTCAGAGTACTAGGCAGCTGCAGCCCCGCCTGTCTACCACCCCCTGCCCCGCCTCTCGCCACCGTCGCCTCAGCGACCAGAGCAGGCCTGTTCGCCTCCCACTGTTCAACCAAGATCCTCGCCAGATTAGCCAGGGCACGCACAGGGTCCGCATCCAAGGCACTCCCGCCGTACAGGATCGGGGGGGGTGCCAACGTCGACGTGATTTTGCGCCTCTTGCCGCCGCCGCCACCTCCCTTTTAGTTTCTTCTTTTCCCCTTTCTGAACAGTTAGGCGCCCGCACGGCCGAGCTGTTTTGTGCTTGGCTCAGAGGTGTGACGTCATTGGCTCAAAAGGCTCGGCTACGTTGGTGCCCGACTGTCTGTTCGGGAGGAAAATAAACGAATGACCGAAGGAGAAAGGAAAGATCCATACGGGAAACGGAGAAATAAAAAACGCCCCAAATACGCCCCAGAGTATAGGAGGTTTGAAGATTCCCCAGCCTGTTGGCCCGTCCAGATCCTAGCTAAGTATAAGTAAGGACTAAGGAGAGGATAGAAAGCAAGGGGTGAACGAAAGACCCACCCCAGAAAAAGGAAATCCGAATCCCCAGCCACTAAAGACCGTAGACCTCAACAATGAGAAAAGCAACGAACCAGGGACCCTGCAACAATGTACCGGTCAGTAGGTCGGGGACACCAGAGAAGAAGGAAACAAACCACTTGGTCATTTGTGTTTGAACGGACAGTTCCTTGAGTCACTAGCATTCAAATTGGTGTTTGAAGTCAAAAACCCAGCAGTGCCAGGCCGTAGCTATAATTTACATGGATAGGACCCGGGTGACGGACGCCAGTGGCATCTTACCATCACTGCGTAGAGTGTGCAGGGTTCAATTTTATTATTTCAATCAGTGCCAATAATTATGCACCATTCTGCTCCAACTCTTTTGACATTCTTTCCCCATATTAATTATCTTCTTTCCGGCCCCAGTCAGGTCACCTGTAAGTGACCATCCACACAAGGGGGGATGCCGATGGGTGGAAAAGGGGGGGACGACGGATATTCATTAACCCCTTTAATTATTCTGCTTCATTCTAAACGCCAATGCTATTAGGAAAGGAAAGGAAGGAACTCCGTTTTAAGGCGTGGATTTGAGGATGGCAAAGTATTACAATCAGTAGCATTCTTATTAATACTATGGTCACTGTCGGACTCTCATAGCAACTCGTATAAGGCAATGGGTGTCCAGTGCTCGAGACATAGAATGTCTGAAAAACCGAAAGGATCTAAAAGAAACTTATCATCAGTATACATACCGACAAACTCTCCCCAGTATGCCGCACCGAGGATTGGCCGACCTAAGGGAAGCGGCACAGCAGGACCCTCGCGATCGACGCAACAACGGGGTACAGCAGCTGCAACAGCAGCAAGGAAAGCAGCAGAAGCAGAGGCAGCAGACACAGCTCGCTATGACGAAGCAGAGGATGATGTGGAGGAGCCCTCCACGTGGGGTACGTTGTGGGACTCAGCATGAAGCATGGAGGTGTGGCATTGCAGATTGCAGAGGCAAGTACTGTGACAGCCTGCCAGTCAATCTGACTAGGAGTAAGAGGGAAGCAGAAGGCCTGAGGGAGAGACTGCAAGATGAGGTGGACAGCTGGCAGCCACCTGCATGCAGCAATTGCGAGCAAGACTCGCAGCGGGGCTTTACCCGCTTGCCTGCTGGGGAGGTCACTTACTATGGCCGGACATGTGTCTTCAATCTCAATCTCCATGATTGGCAGTTCACATGCTGCAACAAGAAGATCGCTCCCTCTCCTCTAACTTTTGGTTGCTTTCCTAGCACTCCAACGCTGCCTCAAGTCTGGTTTGAGTTGCAGCTCCTTCAACTGTACAGGAGGCTCGGCCATGAGGGCTTGTCATCCACAGGTGTGAGGAGGTTTAGACAGTGGTTGTGATGCTCTTCCTCTGTCTCCTGACATTTAACTAACTCCTTGTTGTTTGACTTCCATCGCAGCATTTCTGAGCTCGCTCTCCGACGGACACGAGACTTGGTGTGACGCCTCCAAACACATCACGGCCCCCAGCTTTCAAGATGCATCTTCGTGACAACAGAGTGATCAGGTCATGGTGTCAGTGACACTTGCATGGCTGCTTGGGGCCTAGGGGTCAGTTTATCAATACTGGCATTCCCATGCGCAACTTGTGGTAAATTCTGATGTTGATTATTTCTTTGCCGAATGCTGATTTGCAGCCTAGAGGAGCGCATAATGCTGGCCGTGCATGAGGTCCAAGACAAGAGGGTCAAGAAGGAGATGGTGGGGCCTTCAAGCAAGGAGGGCCGGGCACTGAAGAAAAGCATAGGCAGGAAGAAGGCTGCCATGCACAAGCTGCTCGACGAGATGTACCTCTGGAAGGCCGTCGGGACTGACCAGAGTGTCAACGAGCAGCGATTGTCTGGGGCGGCTATTAAGGAGATGTTGAAGACAGGGGAGGGGCCATGGCAGTCTGGGGTCGGGGCTGCCATTTGCTGGGGCAAGCTTGCTCACATGTGCCAATCTGACCTGGCAAAGTGCTCTGAGGAGATGCCGGTGGTGGCTGCTGAGAAGGCAAGGCTGGGGTCCTGGGCGAAGCGCACTCTATGTGCGGTCGATGCGAGAGTGGAGGTGGTGGGGGAGAGCAGCGGGCATGGCATTCCCTTGCGCCGATGGAGGAAGCTTCTCTCATGCCTCATTCAGCAATTGGAGGCTCTGAAATGGTGAATTAGATCAGTTGTTTTATGTTGAAATGGTTTTGAACAAAGGCCATACTGCTGGTGAAGTGGCAAGCATTCAATAATATATTATTTGACCTGGATTCCATTTCAAGTTCGAGGCCAAGTGTTATTTGAATTCTGTTTCAGCTTGCCTTCTTGAGGTACTCGCATGCTAGTTCTGCCGGAAAACTCTGCGCTAAGACTTTTTAAGACTGATCCAACTGAAACATGATACATGGCTTCGAGATTCAGAGAAATGCATGACTATGAGCCTCCATTTCAAGTTCGAGGCCAGCTGTTCAGTAAATTCTGTTTCAGCTTGCCTTTTGAAGATACTTGCATTCATGTCCTGCCGGAAAGCTCTGCGCTAAGACTTTTAAGACTGGTCCAATTGAAACATGGTACAAGCCTTCGAGTTTTCAACTTGAGAGAACTGCAGTGGTATGAGACTCCATTTCTAGTTCGAAGCTGCTCTTTGAATTATAGGTTTGTTTTTAAGTAGAAACCGCCAATAAAATGTTCAGAATGGCCTGCAACTTTCAGGATGGTTTAAGCCAGCACTAAGCAGACAAAATGCCAATTTATCTGGCTCAAATCTGAAACTCACAGCTCAGCCTACAGTAGGACTGGCTTAAAAGGTAGCCGAATCAGCGTGCGCGCTAGACAAAGTGGAGCTAGCAGGTCACACAAATAAAATGTTCAGAATGACCTGCAACTTTCAGGGTGGTTTAAGCCAGCACCAAGCAGACCAAATGCCAATTTATCTGGCTCAAATCTGAAACTCACAGCTCAGCCTACAGTAGGACTGGCTTAAAAGGTAGCCGAATCAACGTGCGCGCTAGGCAAAGTGGAGCTAGCAGGTCACACAAATAAAATGTTCAGAATGACCTGCAACTTTCAGGGTGGTTTAAGCCAGCACCAAGCAGACCAAATGCCAATTTATCTGGCTCAAATCTGAAACTCACAGCTCAGCCTACAGTAGGACTGGCTTAAAAGGTAGCCGAATCAACGTGCGCGCTAGGCAAAGTGGAGCTAGCAGGTCACACAAATAAAATGTTCAGAATGGCCTGCAACTTTCAGGGTGGTTTAAGCCAGCACCAAGCAGACCAAATGCCAATTTATCTGGCTCAAATCTGAAACTCACAGCTCAGCCTACAGTAGGACTGGCTTAAAAGGTAGCCGAATCAACGTGCGCGCTAGGCAAAGTGGAGCTAGCAGGTCACACAAATAAAATGTTCAGAATGGCCTGCAACTTTCAGGGTGGTTTAAGCCAGCACCAAGCAGACCAAATGCCAATTTATCTGGCTCAAATCTGAAACTCACAGCTCAGCCTACAGTAGGACTGGCTTAAAAGGTAGCCGAATCAACGTGCGCGCTAGACAAAGTGGAGCTAGCAGGTCATACAAATAAAATGTTCAGAATGGCCTGCAACTTTCAGGGTGGTTTAAGCCAGCACCAAGCAGACCAAATGCCAATTTATCTGGCTCAAATCTGAAACTCACAGCTCAGCCTACAGTAGGACTGGCTTAAAAGGTAGCCGAATCAGCGTGCGCGCTAGGCAAAGTGGAGCTAGCAGGTCACACAAATAAAATGTTCAGAATGACCTGCAACTTTCAGGGTGGTTTAAGCCAGCACTAAGCAGACCAAATGCCAATTTATCTGGCTCAAATCTGAAACTCACAGCTCAGCCTACAGTAGGACTGGCTTAAAAGGTAGCCGAATCAGCGTGCGACAGGCATATGTGTGACACATGCGCCGAGGGGGGGAGGGGGGAGCAGAGGTCCCAAGTCCAAACCTAGCTCCTCGAGCATCTGAGCTGTCTTTTGAAAAGTTGCATCGTCAAAGGCTGCTGCTCCATCCTGAAGTTTTTTCTCTCCCTCTGCATCCTGCATGGGGGCTGCTGCTGCTGGTGTATCCTGCATGGGGGCTGCTGCTGCTGGAGGATCCTGCATGGGGTCTGCTAGGGCTGCTGTTGTTGCATCATGCATGTGGGCTGCTGCTGTTGCATCCTGCATAGGGGCTGCTGCTGTTGTTGCTGTTGTATCCTGCATATGGGCTGTTGTTGCTGCAGCATTCTGCATGGGGGCTGCTGTTGCTGTTGCATCCTGCATGGGAGCTGCTGCTGCTGCTGCATCCTGCATGGGTGTTGCTGCTGTTGCATCCTGCATGGGTGCTGTTGCTGCTGCATCCTGCATGGGTGCTGCTGCTGTTACATCCTGCACTTGCATGGGAACGGTAACTGGTGCTGCCTTCTTAGTAGCTGCATGGGGAGGGGGGGGCGTTTTCCTTGTCAGCTGCCCTGGCTTGTTCCCCCTTGTTTTTTCCCTTGCCTGCCTGGTGGTGTAGCTGTTTCTTGTATGCAGCCCATGCTGGGTGAATCTCAGCGGTCAAAGGGAGGACCCTCTTCTCCTCGAGGTACTGGAAGAATCCGGGAGCCACTTCATCAGTGAGCTGCACGTCGCGCCCGGCTTTGACTGTTCGACAAGCTACGATTTGAAGGAGTGGCAGTATTAGTCTGATGGTCAGCTGGAACGACGACAGCGTTCATAATTGAAGAAGTTAATTAACTGTCATTATGATTTATGAATATCCGTCGTCCCCCCCTTTTCCACCCATCGGCATCCCCCCTTGTGTGGATGGTCACTTACAGGTGACCTGACTGCCGGCCCTCTTCTTCCTACATTATATTCTACTCTGCCGACCAAGCATATGGGCGCCCAGGCGGCCTAGCCTTTTGAGCAGGGTCCCAAAGGTGCAACGTCATTCATGCCTCATCACCACTCATCATCCTCATCACCGTAACGCAAGTTCTTGACATGCTGGACGGGCGAGTGATCAAATAAGGCATAACAACCTCTCATGTCCGTCCAGGTGTAACAGCTGCCTGCAGCCCAGCAAGGCCTGCACGCTGGACACCTCTGTCTGCCTGATATCCAGCAGCTGCAAAGCCAGGCAAGCGGACAGGGCATCCAGGTTGGACACACTTGTATGGCTAATGTCTAGGAACATCAGGCGGCGGGTTAGCTGCAGCGGTTGCAGCTCCTCCACCGCGGACGCCCCGCATTCCAGCCGTTCCAGTTGCGGGCAATTTCCAAAAGGGCGGAGGTCCGCGAACAAGCTTCAACCTGCCAGGCACACGTGCTTCAGCTCCGGGAACCCCGCATCAGGCGCAGATATTGATTTCAGAGCTGTGCTCCTGCGGGTGCTCAGGCTTTGCAGGCTAGTGCAGCCGGACAGGTGGACGCAAGTAAAGCCGGAGCACCGATCCAAGCGCAACACCTGCAGCTGGGTGCAGCCTGCCAGTTGCAGCGTCCCCGCTAATGGTGTGCAACCCGACATGTCGAGGTGCTGCAGCCGGGCGCAGCGCGACAAGATGGACAGGTCTGAGGCAACGTCACCTTCCTTTATCGTCAGGTGAGTCAGGCGCTCGCAGACAGCCAGTGGGGGCAGATCCAGGCGTGATGAGTTGGGCAGGATCAGCTCGAGGTGGTTCAGCCTCGAGCAGGCCGCAAGAGCGACTAGGTCCATGGGAGAAGGCAGGGATCTATCATGGAGGGATGTGCGAAGGTCTGTGTTCGAGTAGGGCATCCTGACTTGCTGCAGCAGTGGCAGCTTGCCCAGAGCGTTTAGATCCACCAGTTGCAGGCATGCCTGCGCATGTGGGGGAGATAAGTGATTGGAGGTTCGGGGCCAGGGCTCCTGTCATTCAAGTTTGCCAATTCAGTAACAGTTGGGCCTCCCTCAGGCCATGCCAGAATGATGGCATGGACTAGGAGCCAATCATGCCATTGCGGTTTGACGGAGGAGAACCTTTCGCATGGCTCCCAGATCCAATGAAACTCCCAACTGGAGCGTGCGGCTTACATGCTCAACATGTTTCACGTTCGGCCACCTCGTCACTGCCGCTTCCAGGGCCTCCGTGCTTCTGAAGTTGAACGGCGGGTCATGCAATACGGAGACGAGTACGTCAACGTTCCGCTTTAGGTCCTTGCAGGCGAGGCGAAGACATCGCTTCTCCTTCATTTCTAGGCGGTGCCACACCACGTCTAGCAAGTCCACGCAGTTTTGGAACACGGCGCTGACACTGGAGGATGACGCGTCGTCGGGGGCTCGCAAGCCTGCTCGGTGTCTGGACCTTCACTTCGCTGCAGGCTTAAAGTTTAGAATTTCGATGAAGAGAAGTAATATTGCCGCCTCTACGCGTGGACTAGCACGAGTGACAATGTGACGACGTGTGCTGTACAATGAGGCGGGCCGATCTGGGGGAAATCTCGAATTCAATATTTAGCAGGACAGGGACAGGCCATTACAACTTAGGTGGTGGCCAGGGTGCGATTTAGCCAGAGATCTAAGACCGAGGAAGGATATTCATGGTCAAGTCCCCATCTCACTGACGCATATCGTGATGCTTTAAAACGTGGAGGGTGGAACAGCTGTTACCGGTATGCAATCAAACAACCTTACACTGTAATCATCCGCGAAAGGAAGTGACAGTTACAAAACGGACGAGAAGGCAAAGCAAATGTACACTACGGTACGACTCCCGGCAACTGTGGCACATCTGCCCATGCTGCCACGCACTGCCGTGTTTTGAGGCTTCGAGCCTGCTACTTAGGAAAGCAAGGCAGAAACAGAGGGAAAGCAGAACGAGACCATCAGATTCCTTTGAGGGGCAATCTAGCTGTAGTGGTCTTGGACCCCCCAGTCCAGTTAACTCAGTACATGTCTCCTAGTATCCAGTACGCGAACACAACCGTTGTCACACTGCGTAGCTAACAGTGTGAGAGCAGTTGCGTGTCGTTAAGATCTCTAACAACCTTCGGTTGTACGACATGAACCTTCCAGCCTTTAGAGCCTTATCCGGGCTTGCCATCTGCCGAGCGCCTACATAAGTGCGCCCCGCTAGTAAACCGGGAGTCTCTCGACAGAGATAAGTTCATTCTACCAAGCTCAATACTTGGCTCCCACTTGCAAACCCTTCAGCCAACGCCCCAGTCCCGGAGTCGACATAGCTCCCACGCACCACGTGCGCCTCCCTAGTCGAGTCTTCCAGAGTTCCAGCCCAGCCTCTAGCCTAGTATCAGTAGTCTTTGTCCCCTCCCGGGCAGTAGATCACTTCACTAGCAGGTCAGGCAGAGAGAAAGAGGGAGATACTGGCATTAGTGGCATGTAGGCAGAGGGATTGTGGGAGGACTGATCATCTAGTAGGTATCAGTGGGTGCGGGGCTACTAGGCAGCCCGCATGGCTCCACCCCGCTCCGGCTCTCTTGCAGCCTTGGGTATTCCAAATCAATGGCTTCTCCTTTGCAACTTGTTCTCTTATGCTGGCGCAGCAATACAGCTAGCATAGTGCTGTAGTGACATCAGGGCCGAGAAGAAACACGGTGAGGTGGCAAATCCGATGTGTTGGACGTCTGAAGGTTTTTCTCTAGTGGCATGAGATGCATGGATGGGAAATAGCGTTAGCCGCCGTATCCCTGCCTTCACCGGGTTAAGTTACAGGACTGTCAGCCCACTAAGCGCTAATAATTATACCCCACCCTACTCTGCTCTAATAGTTATCGCCTTTCCTCTGTTTCTTCTTCCCCCCCCCATCTTCCAATTTGCTTTCCTTCTCTCGCAACCCGACTTCGCACACGTAGCCCAGCCTTTTGAGCAGGGCCCAGAAGCTAAACATGCTTGACCATGCAGGCTCCTCAGCCATCACCACGATCATTGAAGCGGGTGCGTGTCGCACCGTAAAGCAGTAAACGTGCTAATATGGTAAACTCCGTAATCTCCGGTAAAGGCGCCTTAGAGAGGAGTCCTTCTACTCATAACCACGGTACATCACCGTACACACATGCTCCTTGTACTTCAGACATGAGCTGTTAACTGGCTATTGTAAGATTCAGCCCTAGCAGGAAGTCTCTCTGCCTAGGGGTAAGGTCTGGGTGTACACTTGCCGCGGAGTCGCTGGCGGAGCGCTGGGCGGCAGGCCCGTCGTACGCTTCCGCCAGCGCGCCTGCCACTCTTTGCCCACGTCGTACTGGGCGGGTCATATGTATCGTAAAAACGAGGACAGGCCCAGCAGTGCAAGGAGGTTAGGTCATGACTTGATATCAGTTACACATTGACTGTGCTCTAACCTGATTGCTAGTAGTACACTAATACTGGTAGGCACCAACTGTCCCTTGAGATAAGCAAACGCAAACACAATGGGCTTAAGGAGTCCACTTGACAGAATCACCAACTCCAATACATTTATGTTTTGAGATAACTTGGCCATGCTGAGGGGCCTGCCTCTAATTTTTTGAGGATGTTATATTGCAGTGCTGGCCTCCATAGCTGAAGTATTACCTGATGTTAAGCCTAGGGTTGTGGCTCTGAAACCACCAGTGCTGTTTTTTCCGTCCTCTCGCAAAACCAGTCCTCGGCAGATCTGGCTGGTTCAGCTCAGATAAGAAGGGGGGCCTGGAATAAAGGACATGAAAATCAAGATGTGTGAATAAAGAGTGGATACCTGACTTCAGGCATTCTGGAACTCAGTGGCAGTGATATGGGAGCTTGCATGGCTGAGGGGCTGCATGGGGCAAGGGGCATGGCTTCCTGACAAGCCACCTTTGCCCCAAATTTGCAGCCTCTGGAGTGAGGAATGATGCAAAAATTGGGCGGGCAGTCTTAATGAGCTACTCTCAGGCTCTCTGAATCACCAGACATCATAGCAATCATACAGGTATGGAGTGAATTTCAATCCATCAAAGACAGCCCTGATGTGGGCCACATGGAAGGCCATATCTGCATGTTGGATTGGCCAAATGACCCAGGGAAGGTGGCAATGCCTCCGTCTATGCCCCACCTACACCCACCTCAGGTTCTACCTTAATCGGGCTTTGCCACTTTTCAGGCTCAGCCGCCGCAAGTTTGGTACCCAACGGGACAGTTTTTGGCATCCAACTGCCATTCGGATTCACATGATACCCCAACAGACCTCAATAAACCGTGTATGGCAAGCTGATTACAGCACGTGACGATGCAGCAACACACCAGGTCGATCAAGGCAGGTCCTAGAGAGATTACTTCAAATTGCAGTTGGTACTGCTAGTGTGAACCAGGTTGGGACGGCGGGTCAAACCTCAGTACCCCTAAAACGTGTCGATACATCTGACCCGCCCTGTACGGTGCAGGTGCAGTCGCAGTCAAGGAAAAAATTGAGCTGAGCAGAGCAGCCAATCCCATTGTAACAAAAAATGAAAGGCCCAGGTCGACGGTGCGCAGGTTGGGTGTGGGTCACGACGCGCCTGGTCTGGTCTGGTCTGGGTACGGAGAGTCTGTTCCGCGTGCTCGCGTCCTCTTCCCGATATATTGTCAATTTCCTTTCAGTTAAGTTCCAATTGATAGGAAATGAGAGCCGTAAGACGTACTGTCGCAACCAACATCTGGGGGATCAGGACATCGGCTTGTGGGTTGATGGCTGTATCAAGCGGGAAGACGGGAAAATTCATGGGTACAAGATATCGTGTGGTGTGATTTAGGTGACAGGCAAACATTGGTAAGCAGCTTGCATGGCTTCACCCGTGCACCCGTACATCGCCCCATGTGCCCGTGCTACCACCTGTGTACATGGGTGCCAGAGCAATTGAAGTCCCAATGTGAACTTGTTAACTTCTGTTGTTGTGAGATGCTGAGTCCAACTATAGGTTGCTGGGACGTACTGTTAACATGGGTAGCCTCTCCTCCATCTGACTGTTGACATAGGTGGCCTCTCTGTCGGGGCTAAGCGCTGCGCCTAGTAAATGACTGCGCAAGTACAACAAACAAATAAAGCAAGTATTAAAGACACCCTTTCACTTAGAAAAGTGCTGTGACTTCAGGAATATGACAGATTCCTGATCACTGCTGTTGAGACTCGAATCCCCAGCTGTAAACCTGGGGATCAGTCGATATATTTAAGATAAGTATCCCCTGGACTACTTACCTGACTATTCTCTACTGTTGACAAGATTGCCTGATGGGTCGACCCTTCCGAAGGTGACTGTAGTAGCAGTCGAAGTTGTAGTACACTGGTGACACTCAGGGTACGATGATCTTCAGTGGGAAGTCGCTTGTAGGCGATCTTCAGATGGGGAGACTCGTTTGATGATCTATCAAGGAGTCGACTTGGAGCCTCTGGACTGGCTGCTGATGAAGTGTTGATGGAGTTGGTGGTGGTAAACCAGCTGGAAGGCTGGAGAATGCCTGATAAGGGCCGAATGAAATATCAAGAGAAGACCTCCAAGACTAAGCAGTGTTTGTGCTTGCTTAGACTGAAGGGTCGAACAGTGTTTGTGCTTGTTCTGTATGATGGATCGATATTCGAGCAGTGTTTGTGCTTTCTGGAATAAAGTGAGCAGTGTTTGTGCTTGCTCGATGAGGAGTGACTATGTAACTTCAGATTAAAGGGTGATTACGAAATCAGGGCTTCAAGTAAGAAAGAAATAGTGGCAGCAGAAAACCAAGCAGTCATCCCCCCCGCAGTGAATCAGTCATCCCCCCCGCAGCATGTCTCCCCCCCTGCACTCGCCCTCCCCTGTCAGCGTCCATGCCCCCCTGCACTCGTCACCTCCTGCACTCGGGAAGCTTTCATCCCGCCTACATTTCGCCCCATCCGCACTCGTCCTCTCCTTCACTCCTGAAGTACCTATCGCACCCTGCTTTCACCCCCCCCCCCCTTGCACCCTTCCCTCTCACCTGTATTGTTGGGCAGCCACGCGCTGTCCTGAAACAACATCCTCAGAGTACTAGGCAGCTGCAGCCCCGCCTGTCTACCACCCCCTGCCCCGCCTCTCGCCACCGTCGCCTCAGCGACCAGAGCAGGCCTGTTCGCCTCCCACTGTTCAACCAAGATCCTCGCCAGATTAGCCAGGGCACGCACAGGGTCCGCATCCAAGGCACTCCCGCCGTACAGGATCGGGGGGGGTGCCAACGTCGACGTGATTTTGCGCCTCTTGCCGCCGCCGCCACCTCCCTTTTAGTTTCTTCTTTTCCCCTTTCTGAACAGTTAGGCGCCCGCACGGCCGAGCTGTTTTGTGCTTGGCTCAGAGGTGTGACGTCATTGGCTCAAAAGGCTCGGCTACGTTGGTGCCCGACTGTCTGTTCGGGAGGAAAATAAACGAATGACCGAAGGAGAAAGGAAAGATCCATACGGGAAACGGAGAAATAAAAAACGCCCCAAATACGCCCCAGAGTATAGGAGGTTTGAAGATTCCCCAGCCTGTTGGCCCGTCCAGATCCTAGCTAAGTATAAGTAAGGACTAAGGAGAGGATAGAAAGCAAGGGGTGAACGAAAGACCCACCCCAGAAAAAGGAAATCCGAATCCCCAGCCACTAAAGACCGTAGACCTCAACAATGAGAAAAGCAACGAACCAGGGACCCTGCAACAATGTACCGGTCAGTAGGTCGGGGACACCAGAGAAGAAGGAAACAAACCACTTGGTCATTTGTGTTTGAACGGACAGTTCCTTGAGTCACTAGCATTCAAATTGGTGTTTGAAGTCAAAAACCCAGCAGTGCCAGGCCGTAGCTATAATTTACATGGATAGGACCCGGGTGACGGACGCCAGTGGCATCTTACCATCACTGCGTAGAGTGTGCAGGGTTCAATTTTATTATTTCAATCAGTGCCAATAATTATGCACCATTCTGCTCCAACTCTTTTGACATTCTTTCCCCATATTAATTATCTTCTTTCCGGCCCCAGTCAGGTCACCTGTAAGTGACCATCCACACAAGGGGGGATGCCGATGGGTGGAAAAGGGGGGGACGACGGATATTCATTAACCCCTTTAATTATTCTGCTTCATTCTAAACGCCAATGCTATTAGGAAAGGAAAGGAAGGAACTCCGTTTTAAGGCGTGGATTTGAGGATGGCAAAGTATTACAATCAGTAGCATTCTTATTAATACTATGGTCACTGTCGGACTCTCATAGCAACTCGTATAAGGCAATGGGTGTCCAGTGCTCGAGACATAGAATGTCTGAAAAACCGAAAGGATCTAAAAGAAACTTATCATCAGTATACATACCGACAAACTCTCCCCAGTATGCCGCACCGAGGATTGGCCGACCTAAGGGAAGCGGCACAGCAGGACCCTCGCGATCGACGCAACAACGGGGTACAGCAGCTGCAACAGCAGCAAGGAAAGCAGCAGAAGCAGAGGCAGCAGACACAGCTCGCTATGACGAAGCAGAGGATGATGTGGAGGAGCCCTCCACGTGGGGTACGTTGTGGGACTCAGCATGAAGCATGGAGGTGTGGCATTGCAGATTGCAGAGGCAAGTACTGTGACAGCCTGCCAGTCAATCTGACTAGGAGTAAGAGGGAAGCAGAAGGCCTGAGGGAGAGACTGCAAGATGAGGTGGACAGCTGGCAGCCACCTGCATGCAGCAATTGCGAGCAAGACTCGCAGCGGGGCTTTACCCGCTTGCCTGCTGGGGAGGTCACTTACTATGGCCGGACATGTGTCTTCAATCTCAATCTCCATGATTGGCAGTTCACATGCTGCAACAAGAAGATCGCTCCCTCTCCTCTAACTTTTGGTTGCTTTCCTAGCACTCCAACGCTGCCTCAAGTCTGGTTTGAGTTGCAGCTCCTTCAACTGTACAGGAGGCTCGGCCATGAGGGCTTGTCATCCACAGGTGTGAGGAGGTTTAGACAGTGGTTGTGATGCTCTTCCTCTGTCTCCTGACATTTAACTAACTCCTTGTTGTTTGACTTCCATCGCAGCATTTCTGAGCTCGCTCTCCGACGGACACGAGACTTGGTGTGACGCCTCCAAACACATCACGGCCCCCAGCTTTCAAGATGCATCTTCGTGACAACAGAGTGATCAGGTCATGGTGTCAGTGACACTTGCATGGCTGCTTGGGGCCTAGGGGTCAGTTTATCAATACTGGCATTCCCATGCGCAACTTGTGGTAAATTCTGATGTTGATTATTTCTTTGCCGAATGCTGATTTGCAGCCTAGAGGAGCGCATAATGCTGGCCGTGCATGAGGTCCAAGACAAGAGGGTCAAGAAGGAGATGGTGGGGCCTTCAAGCAAGGAGGGCCGGGCACTGAAGAAAAGCATAGGCAGGAAGAAGGCTGCCATGCACAAGCTGCTCGACGAGATGTACCTCTGGAAGGCCGTCGGGACTGACCAGAGTGTCAACGAGCAGCGATTGTCTGGGGCGGCTATTAAGGAGATGTTGAAGACAGGGGAGGGGCCATGGCAGTCTGGGGTCGGGGCTGCCATTTGCTGGGGCAAGCTTGCTCACATGTGCCAATCTGACCTGGCAAAGTGCTCTGAGGAGATGCCGGTGGTGGCTGCTGAGAAGGCAAGGCTGGGGTCCTGGGCGAAGCGCACTCTATGTGCGGTCGATGCGAGAGTGGAGGTGGTGGGGGAGAGCAGCGGGCATGGCATTCCCTTGCGCCGATGGAGGAAGCTTCTCTCATGCCTCATTCAGCAATTGGAGGCTCTGAAATGGTGAATTAGATCAGTTGTTTTATGTTGAAATGGTTTTGAACAAAGGCCATACTGCTGGTGAAGTGGCAAGCATTCAATAATATATTATTTGACCTGGATTCCATTTCAAGTTCGAGGCCAAGTGTTATTTGAATTCTGTTTCAGCTTGCCTTCTTGAGGTACTCGCATGCTAGTTCTGCCGGAAAACTCTGCGCTAAGACTTTTTAAGACTGATCCAACTGAAACATGATACATGGCTTCGAGATTCAGAGAAATGCATGACTATGAGCCTCCATTTCAAGTTCGAGGCCAGCTGTTCAGTAAATTCTGTTTCAGCTTGCCTTTTGAAGATACTTGCATTCATGTCCTGCCGGAAAGCTCTGCGCTAAGACTTTTAAGACTGGTCCAATTGAAACATGGTACAAGCCTTCGAGTTTTCAACTTGAGAGAACTGCAGTGGTATGAGACTCCATTTCTAGTTCGAAGCTGCTCTTTGAATTATAGGTTTGTTTTTAAGTAGAAACCGCCAATAAAATGTTCAGAATGGCCTGCAACTTTCAGGATGGTTTAAGCCAGCACTAAGCAGACAAAATGCCAATTTATCTGGCTCAAATCTGAAACTCACAGCTCAGCCTACAGTAGGACTGGCTTAAAAGGTAGCCGAATCAGCGTGCGCGCTAGACAAAGTGGAGCTAGCAGGTCACACAAATAAAATGTTCAGAATGACCTGCAACTTTCAGGGTGGTTTAAGCCAGCACCAAGCAGACCAAATGCCAATTTATCTGGCTCAAATCTGAAACTCACAGCTCAGCCTACAGTAGGACTGGCTTAAAAGGTAGCCGAATCAACGTGCGCGCTAGGCAAAGTGGAGCTAGCAGGTCACACAAATAAAATGTTCAGAATGACCTGCAACTTTCAGGGTGGTTTAAGCCAGCACCAAGCAGACCAAATGCCAATTTATCTGGCTCAAATCTGAAACTCACAGCTCAGCCTACAGTAGGACTGGCTTAAAAGGTAGCCGAATCAACGTGCGCGCTAGGCAAAGTGGAGCTAGCAGGTCACACAAATAAAATGTTCAGAATGGCCTGCAACTTTCAGGGTGGTTTAAGCCAGCACCAAGCAGACCAAATGCCAATTTATCTGGCTCAAATCTGAAACTCACAGCTCAGCCTACAGTAGGACTGGCTTAAAAGGTAGCCGAATCAACGTGCGCGCTAGGCAAAGTGGAGCTAGCAGGTCACACAAATAAAATGTTCAGAATGGCCTGCAACTTTCAGGGTGGTTTAAGCCAGCACCAAGCAGACCAAATGCCAATTTATCTGGCTCAAATCTGAAACTCACAGCTCAGCCTACAGTAGGACTGGCTTAAAAGGTAGCCGAATCAACGTGCGCGCTAGACAAAGTGGAGCTAGCAGGTCATACAAATAAAATGTTCAGAATGGCCTGCAACTTTCAGGGTGGTTTAAGCCAGCACCAAGCAGACCAAATGCCAATTTATCTGGCTCAAATCTGAAACTCACAGCTCAGCCTACAGTAGGACTGGCTTAAAAGGTAGCCGAATCAGCGTGCGCGCTAGGCAAAGTGGAGCTAGCAGGTCACACAAATAAAATGTTCAGAATGACCTGCAACTTTCAGGGTGGTTTAAGCCAGCACTAAGCAGACCAAATGCCAATTTATCTGGCTCAAATCTGAAACTCACAGCTCAGCCTACAGTAGGACTGGCTTAAAAGGTAGCCGAATCAGCGTGCGACAGGCATATGTGTGACACATGCGCCGAGGGGGGGAGGGGGGAGCAGAGGTCCCAAGTCCAAACCTAGCTCCTCGAGCATCTGAGCTGTCTTTTGAAAAGTTGCATCGTCAAAGGCTGCTGCTCCATCCTGAAGTTTTTTCTCTCCCTCTGCATCCTGCATGGGGGCTGCTGCTGCTGGTGTATCCTGCATGGGGGCTGCTGCTGCTGGAGGATCCTGCATGGGGTCTGCTAGGGCTGCTGTTGTTGCATCATGCATGTGGGCTGCTGCTGTTGCATCCTGCATAGGGGCTGCTGCTGTTGTTGCTGTTGTATCCTGCATATGGGCTGTTGTTGCTGCAGCATTCTGCATGGGGGCTGCTGTTGCTGTTGCATCCTGCATGGGAGCTGCTGCTGCTGCTGCATCCTGCATGGGTGTTGCTGCTGTTGCATCCTGCATGGGTGCTGTTGCTGCTGCATCCTGCATGGGTGCTGCTGCTGTTACATCCTGCACTTGCATGGGAACGGTAACTGGTGCTGCCTTCTTAGTAGCTGCATGGGGAGGGGGGGCGTTTTCCTTGTCAGCTGCCCTGGCTTGTTCCCCCTTGTTTTTTCCCTTGCCTGCCTGGTGGTGTAGCTGTTTCTTGTATGCAGCCCATGCTGGGTGAATCTCAGCGGTCAAAGGGAGGACCCTCTTCTCCTCGAGGTACTGGAAGAATCCGGGAGCCACTTCATCAGTGAGCTGCACGTCGCGCCCGGCTTTGACTGTTCGACAAGCTACGATTTGAAGGAGTGGCAGTATTAGTCTGATGGTCAGCTGGAACGACGACAGCGTTCATAATTGAAGAAGTTAATTAACTGTCATTATGATTTATGAATATCCGTCGTCCCCCCCTTTTCCACCCATCGGCATCCCCCCTTGTGTGGATGGTCACTTACAGGTGACCTGACTGCCGGCCCTCTTCTTCCTACATTATATTCTACTCTGCCGACCAAGCATATGGGCGCCCAGGCGGCCTAGCCTTTTGAGCAGGGTCCCAAAGGTGCAACGTCATTCATGCCTCATCACCACTCATCATCCTCATCACCGTAACGCAAGTTCTTGACATGCTGGACGGGCGAGTGATCAAATAAGGCATAACAACCTCTCATGTCCGTCCAGGTGTAACAGCTGCCTGCAGCCCAGCAAGGCCTGCACGCTGGACACCTCTGTCTGCCTGATATCCAGCAGCTGCAAAGCCAGGCAAGCGGACAGGGCATCCAGGTTGGACACACTTGTATGGCTAATGTCTAGGAACATCAGGCGGCGGGTTAGCTGCAGCGGTTGCAGCTCCTCCACCGCGGACGCCCCGCATTCCAGCCGTTCCAGTTGCGGGCAATTTCCAAAAGGGCGGAGGTCCGCGAACAAGCTTCAACCTGCCAGGCACACGTGCTTCAGCTCCGGGAACCCCGCATCAGGCGCAGATATTGATTTCAGAGCTGTGCTCCTGCGGGTGCTCAGGCTTTGCAGGCTAGTGCAGCCGGACAGGTGGACGCAAGTAAAGCCGGAGCACCGATCCAAGCGCAACACCTGCAGCTGGGTGCAGCCTGCCAGTTGCAGCGTCCCCGCTAATGGTGTGCAACCCGACATGTCGAGGTGCTGCAGCCGGGCGCAGCGCGACAAGATGGACAGGTCTGAGGCAACGTCACCTTCCTTTATCGTCAGGTGAGTCAGGCGCTCGCAGACAGCCAGTGGGGGCAGATCCAGGCGTGATGAGTTGGGCAGGATCAGCTCGAGGTGGTTCAGCCTCGAGCAGGCCGCAAGAGCGACTAGGTCCATGGGAGAAGGCAGGGATCTATCATGGAGGGATGTGCGAAGGTCTGTGTTCGAGTAGGGCATCCTGACTTGCTGCAGCAGTGGCAGCTTGCCCAGAGCGTTTAGATCCACCAGTTGCAGGCATGCCTGCGCATGTGGGGGAGATAAGTGATTGGAGGTTCGGGGCCAGGGCTCCTGTCATTCAAGTTTGCCAATTCAGTAACAGTTGGGCCTCCCTCAGGCCATGCCAGAATGATGGCATGGACT
The DNA here is from genome assembly GCA_037349105.1 of Limnomonas spitsbergensis. Taxonomy (NCBI): domain Eukaryota; kingdom Viridiplantae; phylum Chlorophyta; class Chlorophyceae; order Chlamydomonadales; genus Limnomonas; species Limnomonas spitsbergensis. The sequence goes on from JAYJMM010000041.1 coordinate 4,082,807, forward strand.
AGGAGCCAATCATGCCATTGCGGTTTGACGGAGGAGAACCTTTCGCATGGCTCCCAGATCCAATGAAACTCCCAACTGGAGCGTGCGGCTTACATGCTCAACATGTTTCACGTTCGGCCACCTCGTCACTGCCGCTTCCAGGGCCTCCGTGCTTCTGAAGTTGAACGGCGGGTCATGCAATACGGAGACGAGTACGTCAACGTTCCGCTTTAGGTCCTTGCAGGCGAGGCGAAGACATCGCTTCTCCTTCATTTCTAGGCGGTGCCACACCACGTCTAGCAAGTCCACGCAGTTTTGGAACACGGCGCTGACACTGGAGGATGACGCGTCGTCGGGGGCTCGCAAGCCTGCTCGGTGTCTGGACCTTCACTTCGCTGCAGGCTTAAAGTTTAGAATTTCGATGAAGAGAAGTAATATTGCCGCCTCTACGCGTGGACTAGCACGAGTGACAATGTGACGACGTGTGCTGTACAATGAGGCGGGCCGATCTGGGGGAAATCTCGAATTCAATATTTAGCAGGACAGGGACAGGCCATTACAACTTAGGTGGTGGCCAGGGTGCGATTTAGCCAGAGATCTAAGACCGAGGAAGGATATTCATGGTCAAGTCCCCATCTCACTGACGCATATCGTGATGCTTTAAAACGTGGAGGGTGGAACAGCTGTTACCGGTATGCAATCAAACAACCTTACACTGTAATCATCCGCGAAAGGAAGTGACAGTTACAAAACGGACGAGAAGGCAAAGCAAATGTACACTACGGTACGACTCCCGGCAACTGTGGCACATCTGCCCATGCTGCCACGCACTGCCGTGTTTTGAGGCTTCGAGCCTGCTACTTAGGAAAGCAAGGCAGAAACAGAGGGAAAGCAGAACGAGACCATCAGATTCCTTTGAGGGGCAATCTAGCTGTAGTGGTCTTGGACCCCCCAGTCCAGTTAACTCAGTACATGTCTCCTAGTATCCAGTACGCGAACACAACCGTTGTCACACTGCGTAGCTAACAGTGTGAGAGCAGTTGCGTGTCGTTAAGATCTCTAACAACCTTCGGTTGTACGACATGAACCTTCCAGCCTTTAGAGCCTTATCCGGGCTTGCCATCTGCCGAGCGCCTACATAAGTGCGCCCCGCTAGTAAACCGGGAGTCTCTCGACAGAGATAAGTTCATTCTACCAAGCTCAATACTTGGCTCCCACTTGCAAACCCTTCAGCCAACGCCCCAGTCCCGGAGTCGACATAGCTCCCACGCACCACGTGCGCCTCCCTAGTCGAGTCTTCCAGAGTTCCAGCCCAGCCTCTAGCCTAGTATCAGTAGTCTTTGTCCCCTCCCGGGCAGTAGATCACTTCACTAGCAGGTCAGGCAGAGAGAAAGAGGGAGATACTGGCATTAGTGGCATGTAGGCAGAGGGATTGTGGGAGGACTGATCATCTAGTAGGTATCAGTGGGTGCGGGGCTACTAGGCAGCCCGCATGGCTCCACCCCGCTCCGGCTCTCTTGCAGCCTTGGGTATTCCAAATCAATGGCTTCTCCTTTGCAACTTGTTCTCTTATGCTGGCGCAGCAATACAGCTAGCATAGTGCTGTAGTGACATCAGGGCCGAGAAGAAACACGGTGAGGTGGCAAATCCGATGTGTTGGACGTCTGAAGGTTTTTCTCTAGTGGCATGAGATGCATGGATGGGAAATAGCGTTAGCCGCCGTATCCCTGCCTTCACCGGGTTAAGTTACAGGACTGTCAGCCCACTAAGCGCTAATAATTATACCCCACCCTACTCTGCTCTAATAGTTATCGCCTTTCCTCTGTTTCTTCTTCCCCCCCCCATCTTCCAATTTGCTTTCCTTCTCTCGCAACCCGACTTCGCACACGTAGCCCAGCCTTTTGAGCAGGGCCCAGAAGCTAAACATGCTTGACCATGCAGGCTCCTCAGCCATCACCACGATCATTGAAGCGGGTGCGTGTCGCACCGTAAAGCAGTAAACGTGCTAATATGGTAAACTCCGTAATCTCCGGTAAAGGCGCCTTAGAGAGGAGTCCTTCTACTCATAACCACGGTACATCACCGTACACACATGCTCCTTGTACTTCAGACATGAGCTGTTAACTGGCTATTGTAAGATTCAGCCCTAGCAGGAAGTCTCTCTGCCTAGGGGTAAGGTCTGGGTGTACACTTGCCGCGGAGTCGCTGGCGGAGCGCTGGGCGGCAGGCCCGTCGTACGCTTCCGCCAGCGCGCCTGCCACTCTTTGCCCACGTCGTACTGGGCGGGTCATATGTATCGTAAAAACGAGGACAGGCCCAGCAGTGCAAGGAGGTTAGGTCATGACTTGATATCAGTTACACATTGACTGTGCTCTAACCTGATTGCTAGTAGTACACTAATACTGGTAGGCACCAACTGTCCCTTGAGATAAGCAAACGCAAACACAATGGGCTTAAGGAGTCCACTTGACAGAATCACCAACTCCAATACATTTATGTTTTGAGATAACTTGGCCATGCTGAGGGGCCTGCCTCTAATTTTTTGAGGATGTTATATTGCAGTGCTGGCCTCCATAGCTGAAGTATTACCTGATGTTAAGCCTAGGGTTGTGGCTCTGAAACCACCAGTGCTGTTTTTTCCGTCCTCTCGCAAAACCAGTCCTCGGCAGATCTGGCTGGTTCAGCTCAGATAAGAAGGGGGGCCTGGAATAAAGGACATGAAAATCAAGATGTGTGAATAAAGAGTGGATACCTGACTTCAGGCATTCTGGAACTCAGTGGCAGTGATATGGGAGCTTGCATGGCTGAGGGGCTGCATGGGGCAAGGGGCATGGCTTCCTGACAAGCCACCTTTGCCCCAAATTTGCAGCCTCTGGAGTGAGGAATGATGCAAAAATTGGGCGGGCAGTCTTAATGAGCTACTCTCAGGCTCTCTGAATCACCAGACATCATAGCAATCATACAGGTATGGAGTGAATTTCAATCCATCAAAGACAGCCCTGATGTGGGCCACATGGAAGGCCATATCTGCATGTTGGATTGGCCAAATGACCCAGGGAAGGTGGCAATGCCTCCGTCTATGCCCCACCTACACCCACCTCAGGTTCTACCTTAATCGGGCTTTGCCACTTTTCAGGCTCAGCCGCCGCAAGTTTGGTACCCAACGGGACAGTTTTTGGCATCCAACTGCCATTCGGATTCACATGATACCCCAACAGACCTCAATAAACCGTGTATGGCAAGCTGATTACAGCACGTGACGATGCAGCAACACACCAGGTCGATCAAGGCAGGTCCTAGAGAGATTACTTCAAATTGCAGTTGGTACTGCTAGTGTGAACCAGGTTGGGACGGCGGGTCAAACCTCAGTACCCCTAAAACGTGTCGATACATCTGACCCGCCCTGTACGGTGCAGGTGCAGTCGCAGTCAAGGAAAAAATTGAGCTGAGCAGAGCAGCCAATCCCATTGTAACAAAAAATGAAAGGCCCAGGTCGACGGTGCGCAGGTTGGGTGTGGGTCACGACGCGCCTGGTCTGGTCTGGTCTGGGTACGGAGAGTCTGTTCCGCGTGCTCGCGTCCTCTTCCCGATATATTGTCAATTTCCTTTCAGTTAAGTTCCAATTGATAGGAAATGAGAGCCGTAAGACGTACTGTCGCAACCAACATCTGGGGGATCAGGACATCGGCTTGTGGGTTGATGGCTGTATCAAGCGGGAAGACGGGAAAATTCATGGGTACAAGATATCGTGTGGTGTGATTTAGGTGACAGGCAAACATTGGTAAGCAGCTTGCATGGCTTCACCCGTGCACCCGTACATCGCCCCATGTGCCCGTGCTACCACCTGTGTACATGGGTGCCAGAGCAATTGAAGTCCCAATGTGAACTTGTTAACTTCTGTTGTTGTGAGATGCTGAGTCCAACTATAGGTTGCTGGGACGTACTGTTAACATGGGTAGCCTCTCCTCCATCTGACTGTTGACATAGGTGGCCTCTCTGTCGGGGCTAAGCGCTGCGCCTAGTAAATGACTGCGCAAGTACAACAAACAAATAAAGCAAGTATTAAAGACACCCTTTCACTTAGAAAAGTGCTGTGACTTCAGGAATATGACAGATTCCTGATCACTGCTGTTGAGACTCGAATCCCCAGCTGTAAACCTGGGGATCAGTCGATATATTTAAGATAAGTATCCCCTGGACTACTTACCTGACTATTCTCTACTGTTGACAAGATTGCCTGATGGGTCGACCCTTCCGAAGGTGACTGTAGTAGCAGTCGAAGTTGTAGTACACTGGTGACACTCAGGGTACGATGATCTTCAGTGGGAAGTCGCTTGTAGGCGATCTTCAGATGGGGAGACTCGTTTGATGATCTATCAAGGAGTCGACTTGGAGCCTCTGGACTGGCTGCTGATGAAGTGTTGATGGAGTTGGTGGTGGTAAACCAGCTGGAAGGCTGGAGAATGCCTGATAAGGGCCGAATGAAATATCAAGAGAAGACCTCCAAGACTAAGCAGTGTTTGTGCTTGCTTAGACTGAAGGGTCGAACAGTGTTTGTGCTTGTTCTGTATGATGGATCGATATTCGAGCAGTGTTTGTGCTTTCTGGAATAAAGTGAGCAGTGTTTGTGCTTGCTCGATGAGGAGTGACTATGTAACTTCAGATTAAAGGGTGATTACGAAATCAGGGCTTCAAGTAAGAAAGAAATAGTGGCAGCAGAAAACCAAGCAGTCATCCCCCCCGCAGTGAATCAGTCATCCCCCCCGCAGCATGTCTCCCCCCCTGCACTCGCCCTCCCCTGTCAGCGTCCATGCCCCCCTGCACTCGTCACCTCCTGCACTCGGGAAGCTTTCATCCCGCCTACATTTCGCCCCATCCGCACTCGTCCTCTCCTTCACTCCTGAAGTACCTATCGCACCCTGCTTTCACCCCCCCCCCCCTTGCACCCTTCCCTCTCACCTGTATTGTTGGGCAGCCACGCGCTGTCCTGAAACAACATCCTCAGAGTACTAGGCAGCTGCAGCCCCGCCTGTCTACCACCCCCTGCCCCGCCTCTCGCCACCGTCGCCTCAGCGACCAGAGCAGGCCTGTTCGCCTCCCACTGTTCAACCAAGATCCTCGCCAGATTAGCCAGGGCACGCACAGGGTCCGCATCCAAGGCACTCCCGCCGTACAGGATCGGGGGGGGTGCCAACGTCGACGTGATTTTGCGCCTCTTGCCGCCGCCGCCACCTCCCTTTTAGTTTCTTCTTTTCCCCTTTCTGAACAGTTAGGCGCCCGCACGGCCGAGCTGTTTTGTGCTTGGCTCAGAGGTGTGACGTCATTGGCTCAAAAGGCTCGGCTACGTTGGTGCCCGACTGTCTGTTCGGGAGGAAAATAAACGAATGACCGAAGGAGAAAGGAAAGATCCATACGGGAAACGGAGAAATAAAAAACGCCCCAAATACGCCCCAGAGTATAGGAGGTTTGAAGATTCCCCAGCCTGTTGGCCCGTCCAGATCCTAGCTAAGTATAAGTAAGGACTAAGGAGAGGATAGAAAGCAAGGGGTGAACGAAAGACCCACCCCAGAAAAAGGAAATCCGAATCCCCAGCCACTAAAGACCGTAGACCTCAACAATGAGAAAAGCAACGAACCAGGGACCCTGCAACAATGTACCGGTCAGTAGGTCGGGGACACCAGAGAAGAAGGAAACAAACCACTTGGTCATTTGTGTTTGAACGGACAGTTCCTTGAGTCACTAGCATTCAAATTGGTGTTTGAAGTCAAAAACCCAGCAGTGCCAGGCCGTAGCTATAATTTACATGGATAGGACCCGGGTGACGGACGCCAGTGGCATCTTACCATCACTGCGTAGAGTGTGCAGGGTTCAATTTTATTATTTCAATCAGTGCCAATAATTATGCACCATTCTGCTCCAACTCTTTTGACATTCTTTCCCCATATTAATTATCTTCTTTCCGGCCCCAGTCAGGTCACCTGTAAGTGACCATCCACACAAGGGGGGATGCCGATGGGTGGAAAAGGGGGGGACGACGGATATTCATTAACCCCTTTAATTATTCTGCTTCATTCTAAACGCCAATGCTATTAGGAAAGGAAAGGAAGGAACTCCGTTTTAAGGCGTGGATTTGAGGATGGCAAAGTATTACAATCAGTAGCATTCTTATTAATACTATGGTCACTGTCGGACTCTCATAGCAACTCGTATAAGGCAATGGGTGTCCAGTGCTCGAGACATAGAATGTCTGAAAAACCGAAAGGATCTAAAAGAAACTTATCATCAGTATACATACCGACAAACTCTCCCCAGTATGCCGCACCGAGGATTGGCCGACCTAAGGGAAGCGGCACAGCAGGACCCTCGCGATCGACGCAACAACGGGGTACAGCAGCTGCAACAGCAGCAAGGAAAGCAGCAGAAGCAGAGGCAGCAGACACAGCTCGCTATGACGAAGCAGAGGATGATGTGGAGGAGCCCTCCACGTGGGGTACGTTGTGGGACTCAGCATGAAGCATGGAGGTGTGGCATTGCAGATTGCAGAGGCAAGTACTGTGACAGCCTGCCAGTCAATCTGACTAGGAGTAAGAGGGAAGCAGAAGGCCTGAGGGAGAGACTGCAAGATGAGGTGGACAGCTGGCAGCCACCTGCATGCAGCAATTGCGAGCAAGACTCGCAGCGGGGCTTTACCCGCTTGCCTGCTGGGGAGGTCACTTACTATGGCCGGACATGTGTCTTCAATCTCAATCTCCATGATTGGCAGTTCACATGCTGCAACAAGAAGATCGCTCCCTCTCCTCTAACTTTTGGTTGCTTTCCTAGCACTCCAACGCTGCCTCAAGTCTGGTTTGAGTTGCAGCTCCTTCAACTGTACAGGAGGCTCGGCCATGAGGGCTTGTCATCCACAGGTGTGAGGAGGTTTAGACAGTGGTTGTGATGCTCTTCCTCTGTCTCCTGACATTTAACTAACTCCTTGTTGTTTGACTTCCATCGCAGCATTTCTGAGCTCGCTCTCCGACGGACACGAGACTTGGTGTGACGCCTCCAAACACATCACGGCCCCCAGCTTTCAAGATGCATCTTCGTGACAACAGAGTGATCAGGTCATGGTGTCAGTGACACTTGCATGGCTGCTTGGGGCCTAGGGGTCAGTTTATCAATACTGGCATTCCCATGCGCAACTTGTGGTAAATTCTGATGTTGATTATTTCTTTGCCGAATGCTGATTTGCAGCCTAGAGGAGCGCATAATGCTGGCCGTGCATGAGGTCCAAGACAAGAGGGTCAAGAAGGAGATGGTGGGGCCTTCAAGCAAGGAGGGCCGGGCACTGAAGAAAAGCATAGGCAGGAAGAAGGCTGCCATGCACAAGCTGCTCGACGAGATGTACCTCTGGAAGGCCGTCGGGACTGACCAGAGTGTCAACGAGCAGCGATTGTCTGGGGCGGCTATTAAGGAGATGTTGAAGACAGGGGAGGGGCCATGGCAGTCTGGGGTCGGGGCTGCCATTTGCTGGGGCAAGCTTGCTCACATGTGCCAATCTGACCTGGCAAAGTGCTCTGAGGAGATGCCGGTGGTGGCTGCTGAGAAGGCAAGGCTGGGGTCCTGGGCGAAGCGCACTCTATGTGCGGTCGATGCGAGAGTGGAGGTGGTGGGGGAGAGCAGCGGGCATGGCATTCCCTTGCGCCGATGGAGGAAGCTTCTCTCATGCCTCATTCAGCAATTGGAGGCTCTGAAATGGTGAATTAGATCAGTTGTTTTATGTTGAAATGGTTTTGAACAAAGGCCATACTGCTGGTGAAGTGGCAAGCATTCAATAATATATTATTTGACCTGGATTCCATTTCAAGTTCGAGGCCAAGTGTTATTTGAATTCTGTTTCAGCTTGCCTTCTTGAGGTACTCGCATGCTAGTTCTGCCGGAAAACTCTGCGCTAAGACTTTTTAAGACTGATCCAACTGAAACATGATACATGGCTTCGAGATTCAGAGAAATGCATGACTATGAGCCTCCATTTCAAGTTCGAGGCCAGCTGTTCAGTAAATTCTGTTTCAGCTTGCCTTTTGAAGATACTTGCATTCATGTCCTGCCGGAAAGCTCTGCGCTAAGACTTTTAAGACTGGTCCAATTGAAACATGGTACAAGCCTTCGAGTTTTCAACTTGAGAGAACTGCAGTGGTATGAGACTCCATTTCTAGTTCGAAGCTGCTCTTTGAATTATAGGTTTGTTTTTAAGTAGAAACCGCCAATAAAATGTTCAGAATGGCCTGCAACTTTCAGGATGGTTTAAGCCAGCACTAAGCAGACAAAATGCCAATTTATCTGGCTCAAATCTGAAACTCACAGCTCAGCCTACAGTAGGACTGGCTTAAAAGGTAGCCGAATCAGCGTGCGCGCTAGACAAAGTGGAGCTAGCAGGTCACACAAATAAAATGTTCAGAATGACCTGCAACTTTCAGGGTGGTTTAAGCCAGCACCAAGCAGACCAAATGCCAATTTATCTGGCTCAAATCTGAAACTCACAGCTCAGCCTACAGTAGGACTGGCTTAAAAGGTAGCCGAATCAACGTGCGCGCTAGGCAAAGTGGAGCTAGCAGGTCACACAAATAAAATGTTCAGAATGACCTGCAACTTTCAGGGTGGTTTAAGCCAGCACCAAGCAGACCAAATGCCAATTTATCTGGCTCAAATCTGAAACTCACAGCTCAGCCTACAGTAGGACTGGCTTAAAAGGTAGCCGAATCAACGTGCGCGCTAGGCAAAGTGGAGCTAGCAGGTCACACAAATAAAATGTTCAGAATGGCCTGCAACTTTCAGGGTGGTTTAAGCCAGCACCAAGCAGACCAAATGCCAATTTATCTGGCTCAAATCTGAAACTCACAGCTCAGCCTACAGTAGGACTGGCTTAAAAGGTAGCCGAATCAACGTGCGCGCTAGGCAAAGTGGAGCTAGCAGGTCACACAAATAAAATGTTCAGAATGGCCTGCAACTTTCAGGGTGGTTTAAGCCAGCACCAAGCAGACCAAATGCCAATTTATCTGGCTCAAATCTGAAACTCACAGCTCAGCCTACAGTAGGACTGGCTTAAAAGGTAGCCGAATCAACGTGCGCGCTAGACAAAGTGGAGCTAGCAGGTCATACAAATAAAATGTTCAGAATGGCCTGCAACTTTCAGGGTGGTTTAAGCCAGCACCAAGCAGACCAAATGCCAATTTATCTGGCTCAAATCTGAAACTCACAGCTCAGCCTACAGTAGGACTGGCTTAAAAGGTAGCCGAATCAGCGTGCGCGCTAGGCAAAGTGGAGCTAGCAGGTCACACAAATAAAATGTTCAGAATGACCTGCAACTTTCAGGGTGGTTTAAGCCAGCACTAAGCAGACCAAATGCCAATTTATCTGGCTCAAATCTGAAACTCACAGCTCAGCCTACAGTAGGACTGGCTTAAAAGGTAGCCGAATCAGCGTGCGACAGGCATATGTGTGACACATGCGCCGAGGGGGGGAGGGGGGAGCAGAGGTCCCAAGTCCAAACCTAGCTCCTCGAGCATCTGAGCTGTCTTTTGAAAAGTTGCATCGTCAAAGGCTGCTGCTCCATCCTGAAGTTTTTTCTCTCCCTCTGCATCCTGCATGGGGGCTGCTGCTGCTGGTGTATCCTGCATGGGGGCTGCTGCTGCTGGAGGATCCTGCATGGGGTCTGCTAGGGCTGCTGTTGTTGCATCATGCATGTGGGCTGCTGCTGTTGCATCCTGCATAGGGGCTGCTGCTGTTGTTGCTGTTGTATCCTGCATATGGGCTGTTGTTGCTGCAGCATTCTGCATGGGGGCTGCTGTTGCTGTTGCATCCTGCATGGGAGCTGCTGCTGCTGCTGCATCCTGCATGGGTGTTGCTGCTGTTGCATCCTGCATGGGTGCTGTTGCTGCTGCATCCTGCATGGGTGCTGCTGCTGTTACATCCTGCACTTGCATGGGAACGGTAACTGGTGCTGCCTTCTTAGTAGCTGCATGGGGAGGGGGGGCGTTTTCCTTGTCAGCTGCCCTGGCTTGTTCCCCCTTGTTTTTTCCCTTGCCTGCCTGGTGGTGTAGCTGTTTCTTGTATGCAGCCCATGCTGGGTGAATCTCAGCGGTCAAAGGGAGGACCCTCTTCTCCTCGAGGTACTGGAAGAATCCGGGAGCCACTTCATCAGTGAGCTGCACGTCGCGCCCGGCTTTGACTGTTCGACAAGCTACGATTTGAAGGAGTGGCAGTATTAGTCTGATGGTCAGCTGGAACGACGACAGCGTTCATAATTGAAGAAGTTAATTAACTGTCATTATGATTTATGAATATCCGTCGTCCCCCCCTTTTCCACCCATCGGCATCCCCCCTTGTGTGGATGGTCACTTACAGGTGACCTGACTGCCGGCCCTCTTCTTCCTACATTATATTCTACTCTGCCGACCAAGCATATGGGCGCCCAGGCGGCCTAGCCTTTTGAGCAGGGTCCCAAAGGTGCAACGTCATTCATGCCTCATCACCACTCATCATCCTCATCACCGTAACGCAAGTTCTTGACATGCTGGACGGGCGAGTGATCAAATAAGGCATAACAACCTCTCATGTCCGTCCAGGTGTAACAGCTGCCTGCAGCCCAGCAAGGCCTGCACGCTGGACACCTCTGTCTGCCTGATATCCAGCAGCTGCAAAGCCAGGCAAGCGGACAGGGCATCCAGGTTGGACACACTTGTATGGCTAATGTCTAGGAACATCAGGCGGCGGGTTAGCTGCAGCGGTTGCAGCTCCTCCACCGCGGACGCCCCGCATTCCAGCCGTTCCAGTTGCGGGCAATTTCCAAAAGGGCGGAGGTCCGCGAACAAGCTTCAACCTGCCAGGCACACGTGCTTCAGCTCCGGGAACCCCGCATCAGGCGCAGATATTGATTTCAGAGCTGTGCTCCTGCGGGTGCTCAGGCTTTGCAGGCTAGTGCAGCCGGACAGGTGGACGCAAGTAAAGCCGGAGCACCGATCCAAGCGCAACACCTGCAGCTGGGTGCAGCCTGCCAGTTGCAGCGTCCCCGCTAATGGTGTGCAACCCGACATGTCGAGGTGCTGCAGCCGGGCGCAGCGCGACAAGATGGACAGGTCTGAGGCAACGTCACCTTCCTTTATCGTCAGGTGAGTCAGGCGCTCGCAGACAGCCAGTGGGGGCAGATCCAGGCGTGATGAGTTGGGCAGGATCAGCTCGAGGTGGTTCAGCCTCGAGCAGGCCGCAAGAGCGACTAGGTCCATGGGAGAAGGCAGGGATCTATCATGGAGGGATGTGCGAAGGTCTGTGTTCGAGTAGGGCATCCTGACTTGCTGCAGCAGTGGCAGCTTGCCCAGAGCGTTTAGATCCACCAGTTGCAGGCATGCCTGCGCATGTGGGGGAGATAAGTGATTGGAGGTTCGGGGCCAGGGCTCCTGTCATTCAAGTTTGCCAATTCAGTAACAGTTGGGCCTCCCTCAGGCCATGCCAGAATGATGGCATGGACTAGGAGCCAATCATGCCATTGCGGTTTGACGGAGGAGAACCTTTCGCATGGCTCCCAGATCCAATGAAACTCCCAACTGGAGCGTGCGGCTTACATGCTCAACATGTTTCACGTTCGGCCACCTCGTCACTGCCGCTTCCAGGGCCTCCGTGCTTCTGAAGTTGAACGGCGGGTCATGCAATACGGAGACGAGTACGTCAACGTTCCGCTTTAGGTCCTTGCAGGCGAGGCGAAGACATCGCTTCTCCTTCATTTCTAGGCGGTGCCACACCACGTCTAGCAAGTCCACGCAGTTTTGGAACACGGCGCTGACACTGGAGGATGACGCGTCGTCGGGGGCTCGCAAGCCTGCTCGGTGTCTGGACCTTCACTTCGCTGCAGGCTTAAAGTTTAGAATTTCGATGAAGAGAAGTAATATTGCCGCCTCTACGCGTGGACTAGCACGAGTGACAATGTGACGACGTGTGCTGTACAATGAGGCGGGCCGATCTGGGGGAAATCTCGAATTCAATATTTAGCAGGACAGGGACAGGCCATTACAACTTAGGTGGTGGCCAGGGTGCGATTTAGCCAGAGATCTAAGACCGAGGAAGGATATTCATGGTCAAGTCCCCATCTCACTGACGCATATCGTGATGCTTTAAAACGTGGAGGGTGGAACAGCTGTTACCGGTATGCAATCAAACAACCTTACACTGTAATCATCCGCGAAAGGAAGTGACAGTTACAAAACGGACGAGAAGGCAAAGCAAATGTACACTACGGTACGACTCCCGGCAACTGTGGCACATCTGCCCATGCTGCCACGCACTGCCGTGTTTTGAGGCTTCGAGCCTGCTACTTAGGAAAGCAAGGCAGAAACAGAGGGAAAGCAGAACGAGACCATCAGATTCCTTTGAGGGGCAATCTAGCTGTAGTGGTCTTGGACCCCCCAGTCCAGTTAACTCAGTACATGTCTCCTAGTATCCAGTACGCGAACACAACCGTTGTCACACTGCGTAGCTAACAGTGTGAGAGCAGTTGCGTGTCGTTAAGATCTCTAACAACCTTCGGTTGTACGACATGAACCTTCCAGCCTTTAGAGCCTTATCCGGGCTTGCCATCTGCCGAGCGCCTACATAAGTGCGCCCCGCTAGTAAACCGGGAGTCTCTCGACAGAGATAAGTTCATTCTACCAAGCTCAATACTTGGCTCCCACTTGCAAACCCTTCAGCCAACGCCCCAGTCCCGGAGTCGACATAGCTCCCACGCACCACGTGCGCCTCCCTAGTCGAGTCTTCCAGAGTTCCAGCCCAGCCTCTAGCCTAGTATCAGTAGTCTTTGTCCCCTCCCGGGCAGTAGATCACTTCACTAGCAGGTCAGGCAGAGAGAAAGAGGGAGATACTGGCATTAGTGGCATGTAGGCAGAGGGATTGTGGGAGGACTGATCATCTAGTAGGTATCAGTGGGTGCGGGGCTACTAGGCAGCCCGCATGGCTCCACCCCGCTCCGGCTCTCTTGCAGCCTTGGGTATTCCAAATCAATGGCTTCTCCTTTGCAACTTGTTCTCTTATGCTGGCGCAGCAATACAGCTAGCATAGTGCTGTAGTGACATCAGGGCCGAGAAGAAACACGGTGAGGTGGCAAATCCGATGTGTTGGACGTCTGAAGGTTTTTCTCTAGTGGCATGAGATGCATGGATGGGAAATAGCGTTAGCCGCCGTATCCCTGCCTTCACCGGGTTAAGTTACAGGACTGTCAGCCCACTAAGCGCTAATAATTATACCCCACCCTACTCTGCTCTAATAGTTATCGCCTTTCCTCTGTTTCTTCTTCCCCCCCCATCTTCCAATTTGCTTTCCTTCTCTCGCAACCCGACTTCGCACACGTAGCCCAGCCTTTTGAGCAGGGCCCAGAAGCTAAACATGCTTGACCATGCAGGCTCCTCAGCCATCACCACGATCATTGAAGCGGGTGCGTGTCGCACCGTAAAGCAGTAAACGTGCTAATATGGTAAACTCCGTAATCTCCGGTAAAGGCGCCTTAGAGAGGAGTCCTTCTACTCATAACCACGGTACATCACCGTACACACATGCTCCTTGTACTTCAGACATGAGCTGTTAACTGGCTATTGTAAGATTCAGCCCTAGCAGGAAGTCTCTCTGCCTAGGGGTAAGGTCTGGGTGTACACTTGCCGCGGAGTCGCTGGCGGAGCGCTGGGCGGCAGGCCCGTCGTACGCTTCCGCCAGCGCGCCTGCCACTCTTTGCCCACGTCGTACTGGGCGGGTCATATGTATCGTAAAAACGAGGACAGGCCCAGCAGTGCAAGGAGGTTAGGTCATGACTTGATATCAGTTACACATTGACTGTGCTCTAACCTGATTGCTAGTAGTACACTAATACTGGTAGGCACCAACTGTCCCTTGAGATAAGCAAACGCAAACACAATGGGCTTAAGGAGTCCACTTGACAGAATCACCAACTCCAATACATTTATGTTTTGAGATAACTTGGCCATGCTGAGGGGCCTGCCTCTAATTTTTTGAGGATGTTATATTGCAGTGCTGGCCTCCATAGCTGAAGTATTACCTGATGTTAAGCCTAGGGTTGTGGCTCTGAAACCACCAGTGCTGTTTTTTCCGTCCTCTCGCAAAACCAGTCCTCGGCAGATCTGGCTGGTTCAGCTCAGATAAGAAGGGGGGCCTGGAATAAAGGACATGAAAATCAAGATGTGTGAATAAAGAGTGGATACCTGACTTCAGGCATTCTGGAACTCAGTGGCAGTGATATGGGAGCTTGCATGGCTGAGGGGCTGCATGGGGCAAGGGGCATGGCTTCCTGACAAGCCACCTTTGCCCCAAATTTGCAGCCTCTGGAGTGAGGAATGATGCAAAAATTGGGCGGGCAGTCTTAATGAGCTACTCTCAGGCTCTCTGAATCACCAGACATCATAGCAATCATACAGGTATGGAGTGAATTTCAATCCATCAAAGACAGCCCTGATGTGGGCCACATGGAAGGCCATATCTGCATGTTGGATTGGCCAAATGACCCAGGGAAGGTGGCAATGCCTCCGTCTATGCCCCACCTACACCCACCTCAGGTTCTACCTTAATCGGGCTTTGCCACTTTTCAGGCTCAGCCGCCGCAAGTTTGGTACCCAACGGGACAGTTTTTGGCATCCAACTGCCATTCGGATTCACATGATACCCCAACAGACCTCAATAAACCGTGTATGGCAAGCTGATTACAGCACGTGACGATGCAGCAACACACCAGGTCGATCAAGGCAGGTCCTAGAGAGATTACTTCAAATTGCAGTTGGTACTGCTAGTGTGAACCAGGTTGGGACGGCGGGTCAAACCTCAGTACCCCTAAAACGTGTCGATACATCTGACCCGCCCTGTACGGTGCAGGTGCAGTCGCAGTCAAGGAAAAAATTGAGCTGAGCAGAGCAGCCAATCCCATTGTAACAAAAAATGAAAGGCCCAGGTCGACGGTGCGCAGGTTGGGTGTGGGTCACGACGCGCCTGGTCTGGTCTGGTCTGGGTACGGAGAGTCTGTTCCGCGTGCTCGCGTCCTCTTCCCGATATATTGTCAATTTCCTTTCAGTTAAGTTCCAATTGATAGGAAATGAGAGCCGTAAGACGTACTGTCGCAACCAACATCTGGGGGATCAGGACATCGGCTTGTGGGTTGATGGCTGTATCAAGCGGGGAGACGGGAAAATTCATGGGTACAAGATATCGTGTGGTGTGATTTAGGTGACAGGCAAACATTGGTAAGCAGCTTGCATGGCTTCACCCGTGCACCCGTACATCGCCCCATGTGCCCGTGCTACCACCTGTGTACATGGGTGCCAGAGCAATTGAAGTCCCAATGTGAACTTGTTAACTTCTGTTGTTGTGAGATGCTGAGTCCAACTATAGGTTGCTGGGACGTACTGTTAACATGGGTAGCCTCTCCTCCATCTGACTGTTGACATAGGTGGCCTCTCTGTCGGGGCTAAGCGCTGCGCCTAGTAAATGACTGCGCAAGTACAACAAACAAATAAAGCAAGTATTAAAGACACCCTTTCACTTAGAAAAGTGCTGTGACTTCAGGAATATGACAGATTCCTGATCACTGCTGTTGAGACTCGAATCCCCAGCTGTAAACCTGGGGATCAGTCGATATATTTAAGATAAGTATCCCCTGGACTACTTACCTGACTATTCTCTACTGTTGACAAGATTGCCTGATGGGTCGACCCTTCCGAAGGTGACTGTAGTAGCAGTCGAAGTTGTAGTACACTGGTGACACTCAGGGTACGATGATCTTCAGTGGGAAGTCGCTTGTAGGCGATCTTCAGATGGGGAGACTCGTTTGATGATCTATCAAGGAGTCGACTTGGAGCCTCTGGACTGGCTGCTGATGAAGTGTTGATGGAGTTGGTGGTGGTAAACCAGCTGGAAGGCTGGAGAATGCCTGATAAGGGCCGAATGAAATATCAAGAGAAGACCTCCAAGACTAAGCAGTGTTTGTGCTTGCTTAGACTGAAGGGTCGAACAGTGTTTGTGCTTGTTCTGTATGATGGATCGATATTCGAGCAGTGTTTGTGCTTTCTGGAATAAAGTGAGCAGTGTTTGTGCTTGCTCGATGAGGAGTGACTATGTAACTTCAGATTAAAGGGTGATTACGAAATCAGGGCTTCAAGTAAGAAAGAAATAGTGGCAGCAGAAAACCAAGCAGCCACTAAGAAGGAGGCTAAAGTGTGAAAATACACACTTCTCTGATATCCAGAGACAACACAAAAGTGTAACTGCAACAGCAGTTCCGTAAACAGAGTTCAACTGCAGGAATCCTTAAACAAGGAACTGATAATTCAGTAATACGCGCGGTGCGCTACATCAACATGACAGCTGTCGGGGCTAAGCGCTGCGCCTAGTAAATGACTGCGCAAGTACAGCAAACAAATAAAGCAAGTATTAAAGACACCCTTTCACCCCCCCCCCCAGTCCGAAATAAGAGACGAAGGAGACACTTATAGAGGACTGTCAAAAAGGGTGAAAAATCCCGAGGAAAAATTCTTAAAAGACTACAGCTTAACTTTCATTAAGGGTTATGAATTTTACTCAGTTCAATCATAGAACTTTTGAGAAGAAAATCAGCTACATTTTTTTTTTTAAACTTGGTTCAAGGTCACTGCAGAAACAGATCAGCACATTACTGATGAAAGCCTTGAGACTGTCTTTAGCCAAAAATAACCGTCGCAAGCTTAAGTCAAAACAAACGCTAAAAGCGAAACGCACAACAGCCGTGGGATGCACACAAAATCTTCAAATTGACAGCAATTGTTAATTGCCCATGGTAACTAGAGTTCTAAATTGCAATAGCCAATCAGTTCTAGTTGAGGAACCTTCCACAAATTAAGCCAGCTCTGGAGAAACGTTTCAAGACTTGCCAGAAAAATCCCAGGGCAGTGGCTGATGCTATTTTCATCTAGCTCCGTAATTGGCGAGGACCTTGGACTGATTCCGGATGGGGCTGCGGTCCCCAGGCGCCGTTGCGCTGGGGCCTTAGTCTTCAAGGTAACATCCTCCACAGCCGATCTTGCGGGCGAAAGCAGCTACAGTAAGAAAGCTTTTATTTGGGTACATAATGCAGCAAGGTACTCAACATAGCCAAATTCAACAGGAACATGCATACCGTACGTGTGAACCCATTTAAAGTGTGGACTAAAAATCAAACCTGTGTCACAGTACAATAGATCTATACTCGTAGGATTATGATTTGACACATGGTGTAAATCACAATCTAACAGAAGTTTAAATTCTCAGATCATCATGATCATACAAGCGGCATGGGAATCAGGTCATAGTTTAAAACTGTCCCAGCTCTGGGTATCACATCCTTGCGGCGGCACCGGTAGGACCACACTGGGCCTGGCATTATGACCCCAACAGGTATGGCAGCAGAGTACAAGCAGTCCTTCAACACCTAGCTATCAGATAGAGGTAAGATCTAGGCCGCAGTTTTAGAATAGAGCGGCGTATCACAATGCTTAACAACAAAATAGCTTCTTCCAACCATAAAATGATTACCAAGCAAGGTCTATGACTTTTGGCCGTAATTAAGCCACAATTTCACTGATCAGGTAATTTTAGCACATGGCAGTGGCAGTTTTCCCACCGCATTTGGAATCATCACTGGGTCTTAAGGTCAGAGTGGCTAGCAGAACTCAAATTAGCACCATTACCCGTATGTACAGTTACACAGTACACATATCACTCCGAGGCAGGTCCATATCTAATTTATTTTTAAATCTAACGTTTGATGTAGGTACCGCACTTACGCATTTTTCACCGGCCGAACAGGGTGATTATGCAACACAACTACATACATCAACTCAGCAGCTAATGTTTGAGCTGTATGCAAGATCAAGTCAGCACACAACAATAGGACATGAGGACAAAGAGGACAACGCATTTTACGAACGAACGGGTTGCCTATCCCTTGCCCCCATTCTCAGTGGTACCGAAATGAAGGGTAATTTATGATGGTTTGGTGCAGCAATAATTTTGGGTGCAACAGCAATTTTGGGTGCCGCAACACGATGAATTGCACCATCCTGAGTGGCACCCTTTGCATTAATGTCAACATCATCTTCCTCATTAACAGATTGAATGTCTACCTCAGACAATTCTGCAGCTTCTGCCTGAGCTGCATGCAAAATCATGTCAGCTACTAATGCAAATAAATTTTGTCAAATTTTGATCAGGATTTCGTTCCCCCCCAGCTCTAGGCAAGAAACAGCAGCAACTAACTTATGTTGCGAGGGCTGCACGATATTAGCAGCTCTATATGCAAAGCTGGTAGCAATAAGATGACTTACGGCGTTTGCATCAAAAGCTCCTCCATTGACTTTGTGTCTAGCATCGAAAGAAGCACCCTTGCCTGAAGTGCAGTGATCTGCATAGCCAAGAATCCGTTCTCTTTCTAAATTAGTTAGGTCAAACAGTTTGTTGTCTTCCCAAACTAGCCCCGCACCGTCTCTGCTGAAGGCCCATGAGTGAACTCATGCTACCAGAGTAGGTAACACTTGAAGTAGGTGGCCTTTTCTGTTGACAGCGTGGTAAGGATAGCGGTGCTCCAATTTGCACAGTTGCGCTTGACGGTTGGGCTCCAGAACGTCTGCAAGTCTAAGATCAGGATCCCTGACAAAGGAATTCAGATCAATTGCAAGGCAGTAGGCGCACAGATGTTGCACCAATAATTCCTTAACCAATGAGCAACAATTTCACCAACAGCAACAACGTCAAATGTAACAGGGATGCCCAGACGCTCACATAATTCAGTAAATGATTCACGCATATCAGCAGATTGACCCTTAGCGAATTGTACTGTTGTGTTCTCTATAAAATAAACCACAGGAGCTTGATGAACTTGTAGAGCTTGAGTCGTACCCAATATCTTGAGAAGTGGGAAGAAAGTATAACTTTTAGTACTATGTAGTCCAGTTTTTAACCCAACAGAAGCAAGGTCAGAACACATAAATCCTGCATACAGCAGCCACTAACACCCGTCTAAAGAGCCGATGTTAAGAAGATATGACTCTTGGATCTTGTATACATCCTGCGGAAGGTCAGTGAAGGAATTGAGGCACACATCTTTATTTAAAAGTGTAGGATATTGCTGGCGGAGTAATCTTACTCTATGCATTGCTATCTTTCTAGCAGAAGAGTCTGAATCGCAATAAAAGTATCGGTTGATTTTAGTTCCATTACGTAACAGTCATCTGAACTGCGAATTTTTTTAGCGACGGTCAACATTCATGAGGCTGTCAGCTTCGGACTGCACAGCCACCAGCTCTGATAAAAGGCATAGTCAGTGTGGCGACCTTTGACAAAGCTAAGGACAACTCTGAAAACCTCCATTTCCTCATCGAAAACATGGCCCGGGGACAGAGCAGCCACCTAATTAGGCGCCTTTGCTGAAATAGCAACACAGTCCTCTCCGAAACGGGTCGACTGCTCATGCCAGAATTCAATCACGGCCTCCGCATCCTGAGCTACTCTATAGAGGTGGAGAAGCTGTGAGGGAATTTGATCCCATTCAACAGGGGTTCCCACTGAGATCCCCAGCTCTCTAGCGCTAAAGAATTGCGAATAGCCACCAGCTGGGCCACTGCTAGAGCTTCCTCAATTGGAAGCCTAATGCTAGGTCCGGGGCCCTCGACATTGATGTGAGGGCCCACGGTTGCTAAGGGAGCCTCCAACATTTAGAGGCTCACCAATGAAGCTGGGGCCCCCGACATATGGGGGCCCTTCAACTCTTCTGGAACCTCCGACAGGTGGAGGATTCACATGGCTCTGGCCTCCGACAAATGGAGGCACAGTAGCTGTTCTGCCGGAGTTTCCGACAGGTGGAGACTCACGGCGTGGCCCGGGGCCCCCGACACGTGGGGGCCCAGGGCGCATCCCGGGTCCCCCTAAAGATGGGGACCACGCGGGACCAGAACAAAACTCATAACCAGCGAACTGTCTAATATTTGCATTGCCCAGTTAGCTAACCTGTTTCTTTCTTGGTTCTTGATTTTATTCTTTTTAGCAAGATGATGATGTTGCTGCTGCTGGGATAGGTGATGCTGCTGCACATCAGGGTCAACAGAGTCTCCATTTTAAGTCCCAGTACATCCCCAGCTCTGGTAGGACTACAATACATGGCGTTCTACTAGCCCGAGTACTGTTTCGGTTGCCTTAACAGTATCGTCAAACATAGCACATCTAAACTGCACTTGAGAAAGTACGCGACGAGGGTTAACTACACCAGTTTGGGGAGTCTGAAGTAGTACTGTGCAGGCACACAGTAGTATTATGCAGAAGCTTGCTCAATACATTGTGCGCTGCGGTGCGCGCTGCATTCGGTTGGCGATTGATTACTCACTGGACCATTCTGCACATGGGAGAAACCATGGGTAGGGAAAAGTTTTAAGCAAAGAGCATGAATAAAGCATGCATATGTACAGACATCCCCCCCCAGCTCTGAGCTGTGACCATAAACCAGCTCTGAGCTGGACAATAGGCAAGCTTAGCAGTCTAGCAGGAGACTGCATTTATTACAGTCCTATCAGGAATTAGGAGTTAGTGTTTGCGCATATGTCTACTGAAAAAGACAGCACATCACGGTAGTTGTAACCTTTGTGGTCCTCAACCAAGTGTGAACTGGGAGTACGTACAACTAGGTGTGAATTTCACGCAAGTATGAACAGTTGTGTATCACCAGGTGCATACAATATGTGTGAACATTCAGGGGCGTACCACCAGTGAGAACAAGCAGGTAGTAACCAGCAGGTATGAACACGCTGTTTGTATCAGCAGGAATGTACAGCATAGCAGATTGCAATACACACAGTACATATCTCTAAGAAAGTCAAACAAAGTCGAGAAGGCAAGAACAACAGCGGCATTACAACTAGCATCTAGAGGCACCAGCCAACTGCTATAACGGGCAGTGCTACTTTCATTGCATGGGTCACCATGCAAGAAGGAAACAAAAGAAATTAACAACCTGACATTGACCAAGGACAGGTCAACCGAACATCACCATGCCGCTGCCACGCTACTGAAGGTGGGGGCTGTGGAAACTTTTAACCGCTGGTCTATCCAGGGCCGCACGAAGAAGGTGTACACCCTGGCTTTGGGTAGGAAGGGAGGGAGCAAGCGTCTCGCAGTGGTCAAGCATCTTGCGGTGGTGTCAATTCACCGGTGTCAATTCACATCTGGCTAAGCTCCGACTTGGCAATGCTCTGTGCGGATGAAAGTGTGAACTGGTTCGGATCACGCTCTGCATGGTCCACATTTTCAACCGACTTGTTTCGGTGCTTGGATCGATGGGGCACTGGCGACTGACCAGGCGTGACAGGATTTTTAATTTCAAATGGAGGTTTGCTTTGCTCAAAGCACAGCTCAGAAGCCATTGAAACCTGTCCTCTAGGCCCCCATGAATCCATCATAAAATTCCCACTCTGTCGGTGTACCTCATGCACTATGCGCATCGGAGTCTCTAGGCCTGAGGAAATCTCACTGAGCTCTTCTGTTTCAATGACACGCTCTTTACTCACTGGGTAACTGTCGAAGGAAGTCTCAGCTCTATACCCCGTAGGTTGCATACTTCCACCCGGGTCTTCATGGGGACGGGTGTCTCTGTCTTGAATCTTAGGGACATCAGTGTGTTTGTCTAGGCCTGTTCCAAACAAACCCTTCACCTTTGAAGCCATGAGTGACCAAATTCGTGGAGCACTGTTAATCAGGATGGGCCCGGAGGAACGCGGCATGTTGTTGCCCTCTCCACCTCGTGTGGTCTTGTACTTCTCAACGGAATCAGTTTCCTGCATGGGCTTGGCTTTGGAGGAGCACACATTGATGATGTCATATGTTGGGGGATGTGTGGACAAGAGAGTTTCTGAGTAAATCATCACCTCGTGCACCATGAAAGCGGAAGGCAGCTCTGCATGGCTGTGCATGGCAATTTCAACTTGCCATTGCTCATGCGGTTTAATGACAGGAGGCAGCTCCTCATGGCTGTGCATGGCTATAAATAAAGAACTCTTTAAGCTAACGTCCAAGAACTCGTGAACTGCCATTAATTCGTCTAACCAGAAGAATGCAAGTTTATTGCTTCTCACCCTAATTTGGTCCGGAATGTCGATGAGAGCCTTGAGAATGTGCTCCTCTTGACGAAGAAGCATATAGTAACCCTTAGTCTGTGGTTGTGCGAACTCTAGCATATTCCTCTCAAGTTTACTAATCAGCTCGGGTCTTGACCACGAGCAAGCAATCTCAGCATGATTGGCTGGCACACCTTCAAGCTCTTTATGTGTCAGAACATCGTGAGGCGCGTACACAGGATTCTGCATGGCGGTCTCAACTACCACTACCTCAAGTGCCATGATGGTAGGAGTCATGTCTGCATGGATATACATGGCCGTCTCAACTCCCACTACCTCATCTTTGCGAGGTACTTCTACTTCGGAATTTGCAAATTTTCCAAAGTCATGCTGGTTTCTTGGGGTGGCTCATGTTTGACTTCCTTTTTATAGGAGTGAGAGGCGTTAGCAGAGGGACTGTTGCGTTGACCAGATGCAAAATGTTCATCTTTGATTCCAATATTTGGGACAGCGAACAATAATTCAAGTGAGCTGTCATGTGCTACTTTAGCGTAACGATCATTCTGAATTTTAAGTTGTTCTATTTGATTTCTCAAGGACTCGTTTTCCCTGGCATAAAACTTTTCTTTCTCTTCTCTAGAATACCGCTGGGGAACGTCCGGCTGTTCTTGTTTTACCCCTCGGCCTACCCCAACAGTGTCCTGATTAATTGGTTGACCACTGATTGGGATTTGTACCGGCGGTGGTGGCGTTTTGCTGAACGCACTGACTGCTGACTTATACCCAGTATTATTCGCAGTAGTCATTTTCTGTTGACCTTGGACATATCCCTCTTTCGGAGTGATGTGCCCGAATCCCGCTGCCTGGTCTCCTTTGCCTATAACTGAGAAGTTATTGGAGCTATCACAGCTTGGTGAGGAAGTCCCATCTGCTCTAAGTTTCTTTGCGATAAAATGCAATGCGGGTGCTCCTCCTTGATAGCCATCTTCACGCTTGACTCGTAGTGAATCGCTATGCTCACTAGTTTGCCCAGATCTCTTCGTGATGTATGCACATTGTTGAAGCTTACTGGCTGAATAATCGACTGCAGATTTTTTAGACTGTAAGCAGGATTTTCCATTACAGAAAAGAGGATCCTTTCGTTATAATTGTCATCACTAGCAGGGATCATCATAATCTTTGGGGTCTTTGCTAACTCAACTGCCGCCCAGTTATAGTCACTCTGTAATTTCCAGTAAGCAATTTTCTCTTCATTCTGCAAAGCAAGCTCTGCTTTGCGTTGTGCTTCTTTTTCTTTAGTAGCGTTCCTTTCCGAAACCTCCCTATGCTCTTGGTTCATCCTAAGTTCTAGCACATTGTTGAAGCTTACTGGCTGAATAA
The DNA here is from genome assembly GCA_037349105.1 of Limnomonas spitsbergensis. Lineage (NCBI taxonomy): Eukaryota > Viridiplantae > Chlorophyta > Chlorophyceae > Chlamydomonadales > Limnomonas > Limnomonas spitsbergensis. Next base: position 4,106,296 of record JAYJMM010000041.1, read on the forward strand.
TGGACTGCAGATTTTTTAGACTGTAAGCAGGATTTTCCATTACAGAAAAGAGGATCCTTTCGTTATAATTGTCGTCACTAACGGGGATCATCATAATCTTTGGGGTCTTTGCTAACTCAACTGCCGCCCAGTTATAGTCACTCTGTAATTTCCAGTAAGCAATTTTCTCTTCATTCTGCAAAGCAAGCTCTGCTTTGCGTTGTGCTTCTTTTTCTTTAGTAGCGTTCCTTTCCGAAACCTCCCTATGCTCTTGGTTCATCCTAAGTTCCCTATCAGCCTCACATCGCTTAGCATGTCTTATCGCGTTGCGTAGGCTTCTTTGCTCATTCTCATTCAAGTATGGCAAATCAGTGATTATCAAACCGTCTTGATCTCTGACCTGAGCTCGCATTAACAAATGGATCTGGTCATGTGCAGTCATGTCCTCTAGTTTCTTTTTGATGATCGCAATCTCTAAATCTTGATCATACTTGGCCTGAACAGACATTGCACTGCCATGTTCATCTTCTGATTCATCAGTCATGAAACCAGTCCTGACTGTTGACAGGAAAGGTTCCAGAGTACTGAAAAGTACTCTTTGTGATAGAGGGGTCCGACCCATAGAACCGCTGTGTCCCTAGGCTACTTTCGACGTACTGTTGAAATCGACAGCGCGCTGTCAATTACTGACTTCCACTGTTGGAAATTGCGTGCGCTGTCGATAACTGTGTTGTACCTTCGAGCACTTTTCAACAGCGAAAAAACAACAGCCGAGTAGCCGAGTAGCGGAATGCACACTCTTTCCGTCATCGCCCCTACATTTAACGCTTTCGCTGGCTTTGTCTGGATTCAAATAAGAACTTCGCGATGTATGCATATTTAAGTTTATTTAACAATGGCGGGTTTCATATGCCCTCACCACAGTTGGATTACCGGAGCTGCTGGCTAAATTGCTTTCGCGTCGGGTTGGACGTGTTGCCAAGCTTTCGTGACCGCATGGACATGCTGCCCAACTCGCGCACCAGCCTGGTACTGCTGGCCAGCTTGCTTGCGCGCCAGCCTAGACATGTCGCCAAGCTATCGCGCCAGCATGGACTTGCATTTGAGGCTGTGAGGCATGAGGCTGTGAGGCATTCCTTAGGCTGTGCGGCTTTCCTCCCGGTTGTCAGCAAGTTTTTCAGGCTGAGCAGCATGTCTTCAGGTTGTGCGGCATTTCCCCCACCTATGCAGCATTTGCTCAGGCTGTGCGGCATTCCTTCAAGTTGTGCGGCATTCCAACCTGCTGTGTGGCATTTTCTCAGGCTGTGAGGGATTCCTTCAAGTTGTGCAGCATTCCCTCCGGTTGTGAAGCATTTTCTCAGGCTGTAAGACATTCCTTCAGGTTGTGCAGCATTCCAACCTGTTGTGCGGCATTTTGTCACGCTGTGAGGCATTCCTTCAAGTTGTGCGGCATTCCTCCCGGCTGTGAAGCATTTTCTCAGGCTGTAAGACATTCCTTCAGGTTGTGTGGCATTCCTCCCGGCTGTGCGGCATTTTCTCAGGCTGTGCGGCATTCCTCCAGGTTGTGCGGCATTCCTCCCGGCTGTGCAGCACTTTCTCAGGCTGTGAGGTATTCCTTCAGGTTAAGCAACATTCCTCCCGGCTGTGCGGCATTTTCTCAGGCTGTGCAGCATTTCTTCAGGTTGTGCGGCATTCCTCCTGGCTGTGCAGCATTTTCACAGGCTGTGCGGCATTCCTTCAGGTTGTGCGGCATTCCTCCTGGCTGTGCAGCATTTTCACAAGCTGTGTGGCATTCCTTAAGGTTGTGCAGCTTTCCTCCCGGCTGTGCGGCTTTTTCTCAGGCCGTGCGGCATTCCTTCAGGTTATGTGACATTCCTCCTGGCTGTGCAGGCGGCATTCCTTCCGCATTTCATCAGGTTGTGCGGCATTCCTCCAGGCTGTGAGGCATTTTCTCAGGCTGTGAGGCATTCCTTCAAGTTGTGCGGCATTCCTCCCGGCAGTGAGGCATTTCCTCAGGCTGTGAGGCATTCCTTCAAGTTGTGCAGCATTCCTCCCGGCTGTCAGCAAGTTTCTCAGGCTGTAAGGCATTCCTTCAGGTTGAGCGGCATTCCTCCCACCTATGCAGCATTTGCTCAGGCTGTGCAGAATTACTCCAGGTTGTGCGGCATTCCTCCCGGCTGTGCGGCATTTTCTCAGGCTGTGCAGCATTTCTTCAGGTTCTGCGACATTCCTCCTGGCTGTGAGGCATTCCTTAGGCTGTGCGGCATTCCTTCAGGTTGTGCGGCATTCCTCCCGGCTGTCAGCAAGTTTCTCAGGCTGTGCGGCATTTCTTCAGGTTATGCGGCATATCTCCCAGCTGTGCAGCATTTTCTCAGGCTGTGAGGCATTTCTTCAGGTTGTGCGGCATTCCAACCTGCTGTGCGGCAGATTCCCTGGCTGTGAGGCATTTATTAACGTTGTGCGGCATTACTTTTGGCTGTGCGGCATTTTCTCAGGCTGTGCAGCATTTCTTTAGGTTGTGCAATATTCCTCCTGGCTGTGAGGCATTTTCTCTGGCTGTGAGGCATTCCTTCATGTTGTGAGGCATGAGGCACGAGGCTTGAGGCATGAGGCATGAGGCTGTGAGGCATGAGGCTGTGAAGCATTCCTTAGGCTGTGCGGCATTCCGTCAGGTTGTGCGGCATTCCTCCCAGCTGTCAGCAAGTATCTCAGGCTAAGCAGCATTTCTTCAGGTTGTGCAGCATTTCTCCCTGTTGTGCAGCATTTTGTCTGGCTGTGAGGCATTCCTTGAAGCTGCGGCTGTCGGCTGTCGGCTGTGCGACTGTCAGCAAGTTTCTCAGGCTGTGAAGCATTTTCTCAGGCTGAAAGACATTCCTTCAGGTTGTGAGGCATTCCTCCCTGTTGTGAGGCATTTTCTCAGGCTGTGCGGCATTCCTTCAGGTTGTGTGGCATACCTCCCGGCTGTGCGACATTTTCTCAGGCTGTGCAACATTCCCTCAGGTTGTGCAACATTCCAACCTGCTGTAAGGCATTTTCTCTGGCTGTGAGGCGTTCCTTCAAGTTGTGCGGCATTCCTCCCGGCTGTCAGAAAGTTTCTCAGGCTGTAAGGCATGCCCTCACGTTGTGCATCATTCCTCCCGGCTGTGCGGCATTTTCTCAGGCTGTGAGGCATTCCGTCAAGTTGTGCGGCATTCCTTCCGGCTGTGAAGCATTTTCTCAGGCTGTAAGACATTCCTTCAGGTTGTGCAACATTCCAACCAACTGTGACGCATTTCTCAGGCTGTGCGGCACTCCTTCAGGTTGTGCGGCATTCCTCCCGGCTGTGCGACATTTTCTCAGGCTGAGCAACATTCCCTCAGGTTAGTTGTGCAACATTCCAACCTGCTGTGAGGCATTTTCTCTGGCTGTGCGGCATGCCTTCAGGTTGTGCGGCATTCCTCCCGGCTGTGCGACATTTTCTCAGGCTGTGCAACATTCCCTCAGGTTGTGCAACATTCCAACCTGCTGTGAGGCATTTTCTCTGGCTGTGAGGCGTTACTTCAAGTTGTGCGGCATTCCTCCCGGCTGTTAGAAAGTTTCTCAGGCTGTGAGGCATTCCTTCAAGTTGTGCGGCATTCCTCCCGGCTGTCAGCAAGTTTGTCAGCTGTAAGGCATGCCCTCACGTTGTGCGTCATTCCTCCCGGCTGTGCGACATTTCATCCCGTGCGGCATTTCCTCCCGGCTCTGCAGCATTTCCTCCCGGCTGTGCGTCATTCCTCCCGGCTGTGCGGCATATGCTCAGGCTGTGCAGCATTTCATCAGGTTGTGCAGATTCCTCCTGGCTGTAAGGCATTTTCTCAGGTTGTTAGGCATTCCTTCAAGCTGTGCGGCATTCCTCCCGGCTGTGCAGCATTTTCTTAGGCTGTGCGGCATTCCTTCAGGTTGTGCGGCATAACTCCCGGCTGTGCGGTATTTTCTCAGGATGTGAGGCATTCCTTCAAATTGTGCGGCATTCCCCCCGGCTGTGAGGCATTTTCTCAGGCTGTGACACATGCCTTCAGGTTGTGCGGCTTTCCTTAGGCTGGGAGGCATTCCTTCAAGTTGTGTGGCATTCTTCCTGGCTGTGAGGCATTTCTTTTGGTTGTGCGGCATTCCTCCCAGCTGTGATGCATTTGCTCAGGCTGTGCGGTATTCCTTCAGGTTGTGCCGGCAGAAGCAAACCTCACATCCAGGGCTTCCATGTAAGTGAGCTGGACACACTCAGCACTGGAGTCAAGGCAGGCGTCCAGCGTCTTCATCAATTCTTCGTTGACAGCACTGACGTTGTCGTCGTCACTTTTGGAAGCATCAATGCAAAAAACGTGCAACCAATACTCCTTTGATTTACTTTGCAACAGACTGATCAAGGGTTCATACGTAATATCGTCGACGGAAAGCAATTCGGGCGTCCCTCTAGGCGAGGTCATACGAATGCAATGTATAAGAATTTTGTCGGCGGTGGGCTTCTTATCGCCGCAGTGAGTGTGGGAATCACACACGAAGTGGGGGAATCACACACGAAGTATGGGAATCACACACTGAGAATGGGAATCACTCACTGAGTATGGGAATCACTCACTGAGTATGGAAATTACTCACTAAGTATGAAAAATCACTTCAGGGGTATGCGAACTGTCGATTCTCAACAGTGACGGTACTATTTCGACAGCGGCTGTGGCTTTACAACCGTGACTGTTTGTCATTAACATCGCCTGTCGATAATTCGGCAACTTCTTCTGTGAAATAGCGACAGTCGCTGTCGAAATAGTACCGCCACTGTTGAGATTCGAAATTATACGGATAAATCACCACAGTCGCTGTCGAAATAGTACCGTCCCTGTTGAGAATCGACAGTTCGCATACTCAGTGAGTGATTTCCCTACTCAGTGAGTGATTCCCATACTCAGTGAACAATATAACAATATAACAATATAACATCATATAACAATATAACCACAGTTTAACTCAATGCCCAATCATTTATCGCACGAATTTGACGACTTCAGCCCGCAGCAGAAATTTAAAGTTCCCACGGGCAGCAGCGCAGGCACTGGCAGGAGATCAAGACGGAAGGAACAGCAGCAGCATTTGCGATTTGATGATCATGGCGAGGTATGTCATCAAGGAGACGAGCCCTCTGTGGCGGCGATGGAAGTGGATCTACATGACGAGGGAGGAACTCAGCGTTGGAAGGGCCAACATCTAGTCCTCGACCAGAGATTGGTTGCGCTGGAGGAGCTAGTCGGGCATCTGCGAGGGACAAACGAGCTGCTAGGACAGAGGATCAAGTGGCTGGAGGGGCAGAATGTGGCGGTGCGTCCCATGGTGGAGCTATTCTCCCAGAAAAACGACGAGTTGATGCTTCAGATGCACGCAACAAAATGCTTTGAATTAAAAAAGGAGTTCGTGGAGCTCGAGAAGAAGGTTTCTACGTGGGTGAAGGAATTCGTTGAGCCATCTTTCCTGATCATTCGTGATGATGTAGCGGGACTGAAGGCTAGCATGAGCGTGCTGAACGGCAGGGATGTCGTGATAGCTGCGATGCAGAAGGAGCATGTCAATGTGAAGGCAGTTTTGAAGAAGATGGTGTCAGAAGCAACATTGGCAGCAGCAACAGCAGGAACAACACTGATGGTAGAAACCGAACGATCTAACGGCAGCAGCGTCAACAACAACAACAACACAGAGCGTCAGGCAGCAGCCCCGGCGGTTGCAACATCGTGCGGCGGTGGCACCAGCATGGGTGCCAACGGCATTGCTCCGCTAGCCATGCATGACAGCAGGGATTCCAGCTTCGTGATATCTGGCCTGCCAGAGGGTGGTCTGGGGGAGGACTGTGCGGCTCTGGTGTGTGAGACAGTGTGCAAGCTCATGGGTATCACTATCAATGTCAACAGCGCCTTTCGGATGGGCAAGCCGGATCCCAACAACAAGTTCATGCGGAAGATCAAGTTCCGCGTGGGCAATCTCAGCGAGGCCGAGAGCATAGTGTATGGGAGGATTCAGTTGGCAGGCAAGGGTGTCACCATCTGGGATGATATGTCCCCTGCAGAGTTGTCGGCACGGCATGAGCTCTGGCCCAAGTTCCAGTTTGCCAAGGAGATGAAGTTGAGGGTGTTTTTCACGCGTGCTCGGCTCTTTGTCGATGGGGTGGAGGTGGCCGCATGAGTTTTTGCTTTCATTTGTCAGGCTAAGGGGGAGTCTTGACTTGGGATGACTATCACCTTGATTATCACAATTCCTATCTCTGGTCCATGTGTTTGTATCATCGTTTCTGAATCACTAATTTAACATTGAAATGGCTCACTTACAGAAGTTTCACACACTCATCTCAATAATTTATACACACAGGTCACACTTTTTAAACATTTAACTCACTTAAGTTATGTGTCACACAGTTGTATACATATTTCACACATTTTAAAACACTTAAACACACTGAAGTTTCGCTTACACATCACACAGTTTTTACACAAACTCATAAAATTTCACTAAAACTTTCTTGTTTCCTTCTCAATTAAAATCTAACGCTGTCCCTAACGACACTCACCTGTCTTTCCTAGGAGGCGTCCAACCGAACTCTTTTGCACCCACGTCATGTTTTATGGCTGGGGCTAATCTGCTGCACTATGGGGTTCATTCCCACGCTACTGCTTGGTGGTTGAGTGTTGGTTGCTTGCCCAGGGGGGTCATTGGTTTTCGCTCGCTGTCCTAGCATATTTAGTGCCTGTACCGGTTTACGGGCACAAGTCCCATGCATCAAATGTGATGCCCCGTTGGACTGTAAAAACTTCACAAAACTTCACAGTGAGTGATTCCCATACTCAGTGTGTGATTCCCCCACTTCGTGTGTGATTCCCACACTCACTGCGGCGATAAGAAGCCCACCGTCGACAAATGATCTATCATACATTGCAGTCGTATGACCTCGCCTTGAGCGGTGGAAGAAATCCGACCGCCGTCGAATGGAACTCTCGTCTACTAGCACGGCCCACCATCCCCATCCACATTCCGCATTTAGTGCCCTATCCGCCTGTCAGCAAGTGCACTACTTCATCCATCGATGGTTCCGCAGTAGCGCATGAAGTCCTCAACATCAAGCCCATATATACGCTTAGCGTCAGGTACTAGGCTTAGGGTTGGCAAAAAAATGTACGGACGGCTGATGGGGCAGCAGACATTCCCTCAAGATCACATCGCACCTGTCAACGACACAATAATTATTCGTCAAGTCTTAATGATGTCTTCAAACATGAAAATGGTCCCCTGGCTACCCTCAACTATATACATTTGTCATGCTGCCCTGCTTACGCACCATGCTACTACTGCTAGCCAGCTTGCTTGCGCACCCGCCTAGACATGTCGTCAAGTTTCAGCGCCAGTGACATGGACATGCTGCCCAACTTATGCACCAGCCTAGTTCTCCAGGCGAGCTTGCTGCTGGCGCACCAACCTCATACTGCTGGCCAGCTCGCTAGCACACCATTCTAAACCCATTGTCAATCTCAGTCCTACGCCCAGATGGACATGCTGCCCATCTTATGCACAACCCTAGTTCTGTTGCCCAACTTGTTTGCGCACCACTTAAGTACTAATGGCCAGCTTGTTTGCGCACCAGCCTGATACTGTTAGCCAGCTTGCTTGTGCGCCACGCTACACATGTTGCCGTGCTTCCGCACCAACATGGACATCCTACCCTACTTGCGCACTAGCTTGGTAATACATGCCAGTTTGCTTGCACTCCAGCCTGAATATGCTATCAAGCGTCCACGCCCACAAAGACATGTTGCCCAGCTTACGGAACAGCCTGGCCAGCTGGCTTGCGCACCACCCTAGTACTCATGGCTACCTTGCTTGTGCACTAACCTAGTTATCCTGGCCAGCATGCTTACGCAACACCCTAGTTTTGTTGGCCAGCTTGCTTGCGCACCACCCTATCTAGTACTGTTGGCCAGCTTGCTTGCGCATCACCCTAGTATTGTTGGCATGCTTGCTTGCGCACCACCCTAGTTTTGTTGGCCAGCTTGCTTGCGCATCACCCTAGTACTGTTGGCCAGCTTGCTTGCGCATCACCCTAGTACTGTTGGCATGCTTGCTTGCGCACCACCCTAGTTATCCTGGCCAGCTTGCTTGCGCATCACCCTAGTACTGTTGGCCAGCTTGCTTGCGCATCACCCTAGTACTGTTGGCATGCTTGCTTGCGCATCACCCTAGTACTGTTGGCATGCTTGCTTGCGCACCACCCTAGTTATCCTGGCCAGCTTGCTTGCGCATCACCCTAGTACGGTTGGCATGCTTGCTTGCGCATCACCCTAGTACTGTTGGCATGCTTGCTTGCGCATCACCCTAGTACTGTTGGCATGCTTGCTTGCGCATCACCCTAGTACTGTTGGCTAGCTTGTTTGCGCATCACCCTAGTACTGTTGGCCAGCTTGCTTGCGCATCACCCTAGTACTGTTGGCCAGCTTGCTTGCGCACCACCCTAGTACTGTTGGCCAGCTTGCTTGCGCATCACCCTAGTACTGTTGGCATGCTTGCTTGCGCATCACCCTAGTACTGTTGGCCAGCTTGCTTGCGCATCACCCTAGTACTGTTGGCATGCTTGCTTGCGCATCCCCCTAGTACTGTTGGCCAGCTTGCTTGCGCACCAGCCTAGTACTGTTGGCATGCTTGCTTGCGCATCACCCTAGTATTGTTGGCCAGCTTGCTTGCGCACCACCCTAGTTTTGTTGGCCAGCTTGCTTGCGCATCACCCTAGTACTGTTGGCCAGCTTGCTTGCGCATCACCCTAGTACTGTTGGCATGCTTGCTTGCGCATCACCCTAGTTATCCTGGCCAGCTTGCTTGCGCATCACCCTAGTACTGTTGGCCAGCATGCTTGCGCATCACCCTAGTACTGTTGGCATGCTTGCTTGCGCATCACCCTAGTACTGTTGGCATGCTTGCTTGCGCACCACCCTAGTTATCCTGGCCAGCTTGCTTGCGCATCACCCTAGTACGGTTGGCATGCTTGCTTGCGCATCACCCTAGTACTGTTGGCCAGCTTGCTTGCGCATCACCCTAGTACTGTTGGCATGCTTGCTTGCGCATCACCCTAGTACTGTTGGCTAGCTGGCTTGCGCATCACCCTAGTACTGTTGGCCAGCTTGCTTGCGCATCACCCTAGTACTGTTGGCCAGCTTGCTTGCGCACCACCCTAGTACTGTTGGCCAGCTTGCTTGCGCATCACCCTAGTACTGTTGGCATGCTTGCTTGCGCATCACCCTAGTACTGTTGGCCAGCTTGCTTGCGCATCACCCTAGTACTGTTGGCATGCTTGCTTGCGCATCACCCTAGTACTGTTGGCCAGCTTGCTTGCGCATCACCCTAGTACTGTTGGCATGCTTGCTTGCGCATCACCCTAGTATTGTTGGCCAGCTTGCTTGCGCATCACCCTAGTACTGTTGGCATGCTTGTTTGCGCACCAGCCTAGTACTGTTGGCCAGCTTGCTTGCGCACCTCCCTAGTACTGATGGCTAGCTTGCTTGTGCACCAACCTAGTTCTCCTAGCCAGCATACTTACGCACCACCGTAATACTGTTGGCATGCTTGCTTGCGCACCAGCCTAGTACTGTTGGCCAGCTTGCTTGCGCACCACCCTAGTGCTTCTGACCAGCTTGCTTACGCACCAACCTATTACTGTAATTACTGTTGGTCTGCTTGCTTGCGCACCAGCCTAGTACTGTTGGCCCAGTTGCTTACACACCCTCCTAGGACTGCTGGCCTGGTTGCTTGCAAACCACCCTAATACTGCTGGCCAACTTGCTTGCACACCACGCACCCTGGTACTCATGGCTAGCAAACTTGAGCACCAACCTAGTACTCCTGGCCATGTTGCTTACACCCCACCATAGTACTTTTGGCCATCTTGCTTGTGCACCAGCCTAGTATTGCTGTCCAGCTTGCTTGCGCACTACCCTAGTATTACTGTCCAGCTTGCATGCGCACTACCCTAGTATTGCTGTCCAGCTTGCTTGCAAACTACCCTAGTATTGCTGTCCAGCTTGCTTGCGCACTACCCTAGTATTGCTGGCCTGCTTGTTTGCGCACCACCCTGGTATTGCTGTCCAGCTTGCTTGCGCACCACCCTAGTATTGCTGGCCAGCTTGCTTGCGCACCACCCTAGTATTGCTGTCCAGCTTGCTTGCGCACTACCGTAGTATTGCTGTCCAGCTTGCTTGCGTGCGCACCACCCTAGTACTGCTGGCCAGCTTGCTTGCGCATTACCCTAGTATTGCTGTCCAGCTTGCTTGCGCACTACCCTAGTATTGCTGTCCAGCTTGCTTGCGCACTACCCTAGTATTGCTGTCCAGCTTGCTTGCGCACTACCGTAGTATTGCTGTCCAGCTTGCTTGCGCACCACCCTAGTATTGCTGTCCAGCTTGCTTGCGCACTACCGTAGTATTGCTGTCCAGCTTGCTTGCGCACTACCCTAGTATTGCTGTCCAGCTTGCTTGCGCACTACCCTAGTATTGCTGGTCAGCTTGCTTGCGCACTACCCTAGTATTGCTGTCCAGCTTGCTTGCGCACCACCCTAGTATTGCTGGTCAGCTTGCTTGCGCACTACCCTAGTATTGCTGGTCAGCTTGCTTGCGCACTACCCTAGTATTGCTGACCAGCTTGCTTGCGCACCACCCTAGTATTGCTGTCCAGCTTGCTTGCGCACTACCCTAGTATTGCTGGCCTGCTTGCTTGCGCACCACCCTGGTATTGTTGTCCAGCTTGCTCGCGCACTACCCTATCTAGTATTGCTGTCCAGCTTGCTTGCGCACTACCCTAGTATTGCTGTCCAGCTTGCTTGCGCATTACCCTAGTATTGCTGTCCAACTTGCTTGCGCACCACCCTAGTATTGCTTGCCTGCTTGCTTGCGCATTACCCTAGTATTGCTGTCCAGCTTGCTTGCGCACTACCCTAGTATTGCTGTCCAGCTTGCTTGCGCACCACCCTAGTATTGCTGTCCAGCTTGCTTGCGCACTACCCTAGTATTGCTGTCCAGCTTGCTTGCGCACTACCCTAGTATTGTTGTCCAGCTTGCTGGCGCACTACCCTAGTATCACTGTCCAGCTTGCTTGCGCACTACCCTAGTATTGCTGTCCAGCTTGCTTAAGCACTACCCTAGTATTGCTGTCCAGCTTGCTTGCGCACTACCGTAGTATTGCTGTCCAGCTTGCTTGCGCACTACCGTAGTATTGCTGTCCAGCTTGCTTGCGCACTACCCTAGTATTGCTGTCCAGCTTGCTTGCGCATTACCCTAGTATTGCTGTCCAGCTTGCTTGCGCACTACCGTAGTATTGCTGGCCTGCTTGCTTGCGCACTACCCTGGTATTGCTGTCCAGCTTGCTTGCGCACTACCGTAGTATTGCTGTCCAGCTTGCTTGCGCACTACCCTAGTATTGCTGTCCAGCTTGCTTGCGCATTACCCTAGTATTGCTGTCCAGCTTGCGTGCGCACCACCCTAGTACTGCTGGCCAGCTTGCTTGCGCATTACCCTAGTATTGCTGTCCTGCTTGCTTGCGCACTACCCTAGTATTGCTGTCCAGCTTGCTTGCGCACTACCCTAGTATTGCTGTCCAGCTTGCTTGCGCACTACCGTAGTATTGCTGTCCAGCTTGCTTGCGCACCACCCTAGTATTGCTGGTCAGCTTGCTTGCGCACTACCGTAGTATTGCTGTCCAGCTTGCTTGCGCACTACCCTAGTATTGCTGTCCAGCTTGCTTGCGCACTACCGTAGTATTGCTGTCCAGCTTGCTTGCGCACCACCCTAGTATTGCTGTCCAGCTTGCTTGCGCACTACCGTAGTATTGCTGTCCAGCTTGCTTGCGCACTACCCTAGTATTGCTGTCCAGCTTGCTTGCGCACTACCCTAGTATTGCTGGTCAGCTTGCTTGCGCACTACCCTAGTATTGCTGTCCAGCTTGCTTGCGCACCACCCTAGTATTGCTGGTCAGCTTGCTTGCGCACTACCCTAGTATTGCTGGTCAGCTTGCTTGCGCACTACCCTATCTAGTATTGCTGTCCAGCTTGCTTGCGCACTACCCTAGTATTGCTGTCCAGCTTGCTTGCGCATTACCCTAGTATTGCTGTCCAACTTGCTTGCGCACCACCCTAGTATTGCTTGCCTGCTTGCTTGCGCATTACCCTAGTATTGCTGTCCAGCTTGCTTGCGCACTACCCTAGTATTGCTGTCCAGCTTGCTTGCGCACCACCCTAGTATTGCTGTCCAGCTTGCTTGCGCACTACCCTAGTATTGCTGTCCAGCTTGCTTGCGCACTACCCTAGTATTGTTGTCCAGCTTGCTGGCGCACTACCCTAGTATCACTGTCCAGCTTGCATGCGCACCACCCTAGTATTGCTGTCCAGCTTGCTTGCGCACTACCGTAGTATTGCTGTCCAGCTTGCTTGCGCACTACCCTAGTATTGCTGTCCAGCTTGCTTGCGCACTACCCTAGTATTGCTGTCCAACTTGCTTGCGCACTACCCTAGTATTGCTGTCCAGCTTGCTTGCGCATTACCCTAGTATTGCTGTCCAGCTTGCTTGCGCACTACCCTAGTATTGCTGGCCTGCTTGTTTGCGCACCACCCTGGTATTGCTGTCCAGCTTGCTTGCGCACTACCCTAGTATTGCTGTCCAGGTTGCTTGCGCACCACCCTAGTATTGCTGGCCTGCTTGCTTGCGCACTACCGTAGTATTGCTGTCCAGCTTGCTTGCGCACTACCCTAGTATTGCTGGTCAGCTTGCTTGCGCACCACCCTAGTATTGCTGTCCAGCTTGCTTGCGCACTACCGTAGTATTGCTGTCCAGCTTGCTTGCGCACTACCCTAGTATTGCTGTCCATCTTGCTTGCGCACTACCCTAGTATTGCTGTCCAGCTTGCTTGCGCACTACCCTAGTATTGCTGGCCTGCTTGCTTGCACACCACCCTGGTATTGCTGTCCAGCTTGCTTGCGCACTACCGTAGTATTGCTGTCCAGCTTGCTTGCGCACTACCCTAGTATTGCTGTCCATCTTGCTTAAGCACTACCCTAGTATTGCTGGCCTGCTTGCTTGCGCACTACCCTGGTATTGCTGTCCAGCTTGCTTGCGCACTACCGTAGTATTGCTGTCCAGCTTGCTTGCGCACTACCCTAGTATTGCTGTCCAGCTTGCTTGCGCATTACCCTAGTATTGCTGTCCAGCTTGCTTGCGCACTACCCTAGTATTGCTGGCCTGCTTGCTTGCGCACTACCCTGGTATTGCTGTCCAGCTTGCTTGCGCACTACCGTAGTATTGCTGTCCAGCTTGCTTGCGCACTACCCTAGTATTGCTGTCCAGCTTGCTTGCGCATTACCCTAGTATTGCTGTCCAGCTTGCGTGCGCACCACCCTTGTACTGCTGGCCAGCTTGCTTGCGCATTACCCTAGTATTGCTGTCCAGCTTGCTTGCGCACTACCCTAGTATTGCTGTCCAGCTTGCTTGCGCACTACCCTAGTATTGCTGTCCAGCTTGCTTGCGCACTACCGTAGTATTGCTGTCCAGCTTGCTTGCGCACCACCCTAGTATTGCTGTCCAGCTTGCTTGCGCACTACCGTAGTATTGCTGTCCAGCTTGCTTGCGCACTACCCTAGTATTGCTGTCCAGCTTGCTTGCGCACTACCATAGTATTGCTGGTCAGCTTGCTTGCGCACTACCCTAGTATTGCTGTCCAGCTTGCTTGCGCACCACCCTAGTATTGCTGGTCAGCTTGCTTGCGCACTACCCTAGTATTGCTGGTCAGCTTGCTTGCGCACTACCCTAGTATTGCTGACCAGCTTGCTTGTGCACCACCCTAGTATTGCTGTCCAGCTTGCTTGCGCACTACCCTAGTATTGCTGGCCTGCTTGCTTGCGCACCACCCTATCTAGTATTGCTGTCCAGCTTGCTTGCGCACTACCCTAGTATTGCTGTCCAGCTTGCTTGCGCATTACCCTAGTATTGCTGTCCAACTTGCTTGCGCACCACCCTAGTATTGCTTGCCTGCTTGCTTGCGCATTACCCTAGTATTGCTGTCCAGCTTGCTTGCGCACTACCCTAGTATTGCTGTCCAGCTTGCTTGCGCACCACCCTAGTATTGCTGTCCAGCTTGCTTGCGCACTACCCTAGTATTGCTGTCCAGCTTGCTTGCGCACTACCCTAGTATTGCTGTCCAGCTTGCTGGCGCACTACCCTAGTATCACTGTCCAGCTTGCATGCGCACCACCCTAGTATTGCTGTCCAGCTTGCTTGCGCACTACCGTAGTATTGCTGTCCAGCTTGCTTGCGCACTACCGTAGTATTGCTGTCCAGCTTGCTTGCGCACTACCCTAGTATTGCTGTCCAACTTGCTTGCGCACTACCCTAGTATTGCTGTCCAGCTTGCTTGCGCATTACCCTAGTATTGCTGTCCAGCTTGCTTGCGCACTACCCTAGTATTGCTGGCCTGCTTGTTTGCGCACCACCCTGGTATTGCTGTCCAGCTTGCTTGCGCACTACCCTAGTATTGCTGTCCAGGTTGCTTGCGCACCACCCTAGTATTGCTGGCCTGCTTGCTTGCGCACTACCGTAGTATTGCTGTCCAGCTTGCTTGCGCACTACCCTAGTATTGCTGGTCAGCTTGCTTGCGCACCACCCTAGTATTGCTGTCCAGCTTGCTTGCGCACTACCGTAGTATTGCTGTCCAGCTTGCTTGCGCACTACCCTAGTATTGCTGTCCATCTTGCTTGCGCACTACCCTAGTATTGCTGTCCAGCTTGCTTGCGCACTACCCTAGTATTGCTGGCCTGCTTGCTTGCACACCACCCTGGTATTGCTGTCCAGCTTGCTTGCGCACTACCGTAGTATTGCTGTCCTGCTTGCTTGCGCACTACCCTAGTATTGCTGTCCAGCTTGCTTAAGCACTACCCTAGTATTGCTGGCCTGCTTGCTTGCGCATTACCCTGGTATTGCTGTCCAGCTTGCTTGCGCACTACCGTAGTATTGCTGTCCAGCTTGCTTGCGCACTACCCTAGTATTGCTGTCCAGCTTGCTTGCGCATTACCCTAGTATTGCTGTCCAGCTTGCTTGCGCACTACCCTAGTATTGCTGGCCTGCTTGCTTGCGCACTACCCTGGTATTGCTGTCCAGCTTGCTTGCGCACCACCCTAGTATTGCTGTCCAGCTTGCTTGCGCACTACCCTAGTTTTGCTGGCCAGCTTGCTTGCGCACTACCCTGGTATTGCTGTCCAGTTTGCTTGCGCACCACCCTGGTATTGCTGTCCAGCTTGCTTGCGCACCACCCTAGTATTGCTGTCCAGCTTGCTTGCGCACCACCCTAGTATTGCTGTCCAGCTTGCTTGCGCACCACCCTAGTATTGCTGTCCAGCTTGCTTGCGCACTACCCTAGTATTGCTGTCCAGCTTGCTGGCGCACTACCCTAGTATCACTGTCCAGCTTGCATGCGCACTACCCTAGTATTGCTGTCCTGCTTGCTTGCGCACCACCCTAGTATTGCTGTCCAGTGTATTACCATCTTGATCTGTGACCTGAGCTCGCATTAACAAATGGATCTGGTCATGTGCAGTCATGTCATCTAGTTTCTTTTTGATGATCGCAATCTCTAAATCTTGATCATACTTGGCCTGAACAGACATTGCACTGCCATGTTCATCTTCTGATTCATCAGTCATGAAACCAGTCCTGACTGTTGACAGGAAAGGTTCCAGAGTACTGAAAAGTACTCTTTGTGTTATGCGCTGTCGATAACTGTGTTGTACCTTCGAGCACTTTTCAACAGCGAAAAAACAACAGCCGAGTAGCCGAGTAGCGGAATGCACACTCTTTCCGTCATCGCCCCTACATTAAACGCTTTCGCTGGCTTTGTCTGGATTCAAATAAGAACTTCGCGATGTATGCATATTTAAGTTTATTTAACAATGGCGGGTTTCATATGCCCTCACCACAGTTGGATTACCGGAGCTGCTGGCTAAATTGCTTTCGCGTCGGGTTGGACGTGTTGCCAAGCTTTCGTGACCGCATGGACATGCTGCCCAACTCGCGCACCAGCCTGGTACTGCTGGCCAGCTTGCTTGCGCGCCAGCCTAGACATGTCGCCAAGCTATCGCGCCAGCATGGACTTGCATTTGAGGCTGTGAGGCATGAGGCTGTGAGGCATTCCTTAGGCTGTGCGGCTTTCCTCCCGGTTGTCAGCAAGTTTTTCAGGCTGAGCAGCATGTCTTCAGGTTGTGCGGCATTTCCCCCACCTATGCAGCATTTGCTCAGGCTGTGCGGCATTCCTTCAAGTTGTGCGGCATTCCAACCTGCTGTGTGGCATTTTCTCAGGCTGTGAGGGATTCCTTCAAGTTGTGCAGCATTCCCTCCGGTTGTGAAGCATTTTCTCAGGCTGTAAGACATTCCTTCAGGTTGTGCAGCATTCCAACCTGTTGTGCGGCATTTTGTCAGGCTGTGAGGCATTCCTTCAAGTTGTGCGGCATTCCTCCCGGCTGTGAAGCATTTTCTCAGGCTGTAAGACATTCCTTCAGGTTGTGTGGCATTCCTCCCGGCTGTGCGGCATTTTCTCAGGCTGTGCGGCATTCCTCCAGGTTGTGCGGCATTCCTCCCGGCTGTGCAGCACTTTCTCAGGCTGTGAGGTATTCCTTCAGGTTAAGCAACATTCCTCCCGGCTGTGCGGCATTTTCTCAGGCTGTGCAGCATTTCTTCAGGTTGTGCGGCATTCCTCCTGGCTGTGCAGCATTTTCACAGGCTGTGCGGCATTCCTTCAGGTTGTGCGGCATTCCTCCTGGCTGTGCAGCATTTTCACAAGCTGTGTGGCATTCCTTAAGGTTGTGCAGCTTTCCTCCCGGCTGTGCGGCTTTTTCTCAGGCCGTGCGGCATTCCTTCAGGTTATGTGACATTCCTCCTGGCTGTGCAGGCGGCATTCCTTCCGCATTTCATCAGGTTGTGCGGCATTCCTCCTGGCTGTGAGGCATTTTCTCAGGCTGTGAGGCATTCCTTCAAGTTGTGCGGCATTCCTCCCGGCAGTGAGGCATTTCCTCAGGCTGTGAGGCATTCCTTCAAGTTGTGCAGCATTCCTCCCGGCTGTCAGCAAGTTTCTCAGGCTGTAAGGCATTCCTTCAGGTTGAGCGGCATTCCTCCCACCTATGCAGCATTTGCTCAGGCTGTGCAGAATTACTCCAGGTTGTGCGGCATTCCTCCCGGCTGTGCGGCATTTTCTCAGGCTGTGCAGCATTTCTTCAGGTTCTGCGACATTCCTCCTGGCTGTGAGGCATTCCTTAGGCTGTGCGGCATTCCTTCAGGTTGTGCGGCATTCCTCCCGGCTGTCAGCAAGTTTCTCAGGCTGTGCGGCATTTCTTCAGGTTATGCGGCATATCTCCCAGCTGTGCAGCATTTTCTCAGGCTGTGAGGCATTTCTTCAGGTTGTGCGGCATTCCAACCTGCTGTGCGGCAGATTCCCTGGCTGTGAGGCATTTATTAACGTTGTGCGGCATTACTTTTGGCTGTGCGGCATTTTCTCAGGCTGTGCAGCATTTCTTTAGGTTGTGCAATATTCCTCCTGGCTGTGAGGCATTTTCTCTGGCTGTGAGGCATTCCTTCATGTTGTGAGGCATGAGGCACGAGGCTTGAGGCATGAGGCATGAGGCTGTGAGGCATGAGGCTGTGAAGCATTCCTTAGGCTGTGCGGCATTCCGTCAGGTTGTGCGGCATTCCTCCCAGCTGTCAGCAAGTATCTCAGGCTAAGCAGCATTTCTTCAGGTTGTGCAGCATTTCTCCCTGTTGTGCAGCATTTTGTCTGGCTGTGAGGCATTCCTTGAAGCTGCGGCTGTCGGCTGTCGGCTGTGCGACTGTCAGCAAGTTTCTCAGGCTGTGAAGCATTTTCTCAGGCTGAAAGACATTCCTTCAGGTTGTGAGGCATTCCTCCCTGTTGTGAGGCATTTTCTCAGGCTGTGCGGCATTCCTTCAGGTTGTGTGGCATACCTCCCGGCTGTGCGACATTTTCTCAGGCTGTGCAACATTCCCTCAGGTTGTGCAACATTCCTCCCTGTTGTGAGGCATTTTCTCAGGCTGTGCGGCATTCCTTCAGGTTGTGTGGCATACCTCCCGGCTGTGCGACATTTTCTCAGGCTGTGCAACATTCCCTCAGGTTGTGCAACATTCCAACCTGCTGTGTGGCATTTTCTCAGGCTGTGAGGGATTCCTTCAAGTTGTGCAGCATTCCCTCCGGTTGTGAAGCATTTTCTCAGGCTGTAAGACATTCCTTCAGGTTGTGCAGCATTCCAACCTGTTGTGCGGCATTTTGTCAGGCTGTGAGGCGTTCCTTCAAGTTGTGCGGCATTCCTCCCGGCTGTCAGAAAGTTTCTCAGGCTGTAAGGCATGCCCTCACGTTGTGCATCATTCCTCCCGGCTGTGCGGCATTTTCTCAGGCTGTGAGGCATTCCTTCAAGTTGTGCGGCATTCCTCCCGGCTGTGAAGCATTTTCTCAGGCTGTAAGACATTCCTTCTGGTTGTGTGGCATTCCTCCCGGCTGTGCGGCATTTTCTCAGGCTGTGCGGCATTCCTCCAGGTTGTGCGGCATTCCTCCCGGCTGTGCAGCACTTTCTCAGGCTGTGAGGTATTCCTTCAGGTTAAGCAACATTCCTCCCGGCTGTGCGGCATTTTCTCAGGCTGTGCAGCATTTCTTCAGGTTGTGCGGCATTCCTCCTGGCTGTGCAGCATTTTCTCAGGCTGTGCGGCATTCCTTCAGGTTGTGCGGCATTCCTCCTGGCTGTGCAGCATTTTCACAAGCTGTGTGGCATTCCTTAAGGTTGTGCAGCTTTCCTCCCGGCTGTGCGGCTTTTTCTCAGGCCGTGCGGCATTCCTTCAGGTTATGTGACATTCCTCCTGGCTGTGCAGGCGGCATTCCTTCCGCATTTCATCAGGTTGTGCGGCATTCCTCCTGGCTGTGAGGCATTTTCTCAGGCTGTGAGGCAGTCCTTCAAGTTGTGCGGCATTCCTCCCGGCAGTGAGGCATTTCCTCAGGCTGTGAGGCATTCCTTCAAGTTGTGCAGCATTCCTCCCGGCTGTCAGCAAGTTTCTCAGGCTGTAAGGCATTCCTTCAGGTTGAGCGGCATTCCTCCCACCTATGCAGCATTTGCTCAGGCTGTGCAGAATTACTCCAGGTTGTGCGGCATTCCTCCCGGCTGTGCGGCATTTTCTCAGGCTGTGCAGCATTTCTTCAGGTTCTGCGACATTCCTCCTGGCTGTGAGGCATTCCTTAGGCTGTGCGGCATTCCTTCAGGTTGTGCGGCATTCCTCCCGGCTGTCAGCAAGTTTCTCAGGCTGTGCGGCATTTCTTCAGGTTATGCGGCATATCTCCCAGCTGTGCAGCATTTTCTCAGGCTGTGAGGCATTTCTTCAGGTTGTGCGGCATTCCAACCTGCTGTGCGGCAGATTCCCTGGCTGTGAGGCATTTATTAACGTTGTGCGGCATTACTTTTGGCTGTGCGGCATTTTCTCAGGCTGTGCAGCATTTCTTTAGGTTGTGCAATATTCCTCCTGGCTGTGAGGCATTTTCTCTGGCTGTGAGGCATTCCTTCATGTTGTGAGGCATGAGGCACGAGGCTTGAGGCATGAGGCATGAGGCTGTGAGGCATGAGGCTTTGAAGCATTCCTTAGGCTGTGCGGCATTCCGTCAGGTTGTGCGGCATTCCTCCCAGCTGTCAGCAAGTATCTCAGGCTAAGCAGCATTTCTTCAGGTTGTGCAGCATTTCTCCCTGTTGTGCAGCATTTTGTCTGGCTGTGAGGCATTCCTTGAAGCTGCGGCTGTCGGCTGTCGGCTGTGCGACTGTCAGCAAGTTTCTCAGGCTGTGAAGCATTTTCTCAGGCTGAAAGACATTCCTTCAAGTTGTGAGGCATTCCTCCCTGTTGTGAGGCATTTTCTCAGGCTGTGCGGCATTCCTTCAGGTTGTGTGGCATACCTCCCGGCTGTGCGACATTTTCTCAGGTTGTGCAACATTCCCTCAGGTTGTGCAACATTCCAACCTGCTGTAAGGCATTTTCTCTGGCTGTGAGGCGTTCCTTCAAGTTGTGCGGCATTCCTCCCGGCTGTCAGAAAGTTTCTCAGGCTGTAAGGCATGCCCTCACGTTGTGCATCATTCCTCCCGGCTGTGCGGCATTTTCTCAGGCTGTGAGGCATTCCTTCAAGTTGTGCGGCATTCCTTCCGGCTGTGAAGCATTTTCTCAGGCTGTAAGACATTCCTTCAGGTTGTGCAACATTCCAACCAACTGTGACGCATTTCTCAGGCTGTGCGGCACTCCTTCAGGTTGTGCGGCATTCCTCCCGGCTGTGCGACATTTTCTCAGGCTGAGCAACATTCCCTCAGGTTAGTTGTGCAACATTCCAACCTGCTGTGAGGCATTTTCTCTGGCTGTGCGGCATTCCTTCAGGTTGTGCGGCATTCCTCCCGGCTGTGCGACATTTTCTCAGGCTGTGCAACATTCCCTCAGGTTGTGCAACATTCCAACCTGCTGTGAGGCATTTTCTCTGGCTGTGAGGCGTTACTTCAAGTTGTGCGGCATTCCTCCCGGCTGTTAGAAAGTTTCTCAGGCTGTGAGGCATTCCTTCAAGTTGTGCGGCATTCCTCCCGGCTGTCAGCAAGTTTGTCAGCTGTAAGGCATGCCCTCACGTTGTGCGTCATTCCTCCCGGCTGTGCGACATTTCATCCCGTGCGGCATTTCCTCCCGGCTCTGCAGCATTTCCTCCCGGCTGTGCGTCATTCCTCCCGGCTGTGCGGCATATGCTCAGGTTGTGCAGCATTTCATCAGGTTGTGCAGATTCCTCCTGGCTGTAAGGCATTTTCTCAGGTTGTTAGGCATTCCTTCAAGCTGTGCGGCATTCCTCCCGGCTGTGCAGCATTCTCTTAGGCTGTGCGGCATTCCTTCAGGTTGTGCGGCATAACTCCCGGCTGTGCGGTATTTTCTCAGGATGTGAGGCATTCCTTCAAATTGTGCGGCATTCCCCCCGGCTGTGAGGCATTTTCTCAGGCTGTGACACATGCCTTCAGGTTGTGCGGCTTTCCTTAGGCTGGGAGGCATTCCTTCAAGTTGTGTGGCATTCTTCCTGGCTGTGAGGCATTTCTTTTGGTTGTGCGGCATTCCTCCCAGCTGTGATGCATTTGCTCAGGCTGTGCGGTATTCCTTCAGGTTGTGCCGGCAGAAGCAAACCTCACATCCAGGGCTTCCATGTAAGTGAGCTGGACACACTCAGCACTGGAGTCAAGGCAGGCGTCCAGCGTCTTCATCAATTCTTCGTTGACAGCACTGACGTTGTCGTCGTCACTTTTGGAAGCATCAATGCAAAAAACGTGCAACCAATACTCCTTTGATTTACTTTGCAACAGACTGATCAAGGGTTCATACGTAATATCGTCGACGGAAAGCAATTCGGGCGTCCCTCTAGGCGAGGTCATACGAATGCAATGTATAAGAATTTTGTCGGCGGTGGGCTTCTTATCGCCGCAGTGAGTGTGGGAATCACACACGAAGTGGGGGAATCACACACGAAGTATGGGAATCACACACTGAGAATGGGAATCACTCACTGAGTATGGGAATCACTCACTGAGTATGGAAATTACTCACTAAGTATGAAAAATCACTTCAGGGGTATGCGAACTGTCGATTCTCAACAGTGACGGTACTATTTCGACAGCGGCTGTGGCTTTACAACCGTGACTGTTTGTCATTAACATCGCCTGTCGATAATTCGGCAACTTCTTCTGTGAAATAGCGACAGTCGCTGTCGAAATAGTACCGCCACTGTTGAGATTCGAAATTATACGGATAAATCACCACAGTCGCTGTCGAAATAGTACCGTCCCTCTCGGTTTCTCTTTTCGGACAAACAACGGAGCGCCAATCTTCGCGTACCGTACGCCCGGTTGTACGAGAACCTCCCAAACCCTGTCTCATCGATCGAAAAAAGGCACGTTCTTGTTCAGCGTAATGTTTACGCCTGTTGAGAATCGACAGTTCGCATACTCAGTGAGTGATTTCCCTACTCAGTGAGTGATTCCCATACTCAGTGAGTGATTCCCATACTCAGTGTGTGATTCCCCCACTTCGTGTGTGATTCCCACACTCACTGCGGCGATAAGAAGCCCACCGTCGACAAATGATCTATCATACATTGCAGTCGTATGACCTCGCCTTGAGCGGTGGAAGAAATCCGACCGCCGTCGAATGGAACTCTCGTCTACTAGCACGGCCCACCATCCCCATCCACATTCCGCATTTAGTGCCCTATCCGCCTGTCAGCAAGTGCACTACTTCATCCATCGATGGTTCCGCAGTAGCGCATGAAGTCCTCAACATCAAGCCCATATATACGCTTAGCGTCAGGTACTAGGCTTAGGGTTGGCAAAAAAATGTACGGACGGCTGATGGGGCAGCAGACATTCCCTCAAGATCACATCGCACCTGTCAACGACACAATAATTATTCGTCAAGTCTTAATGATGTCTTCAAACATGAAAATGGTCCCCTGGCTACCCTCAACTATATACATTTGTCATGCTGCCCTGCTTACGCACCATGCTACTACTGCTAGCCAGCTTGCTTGCGCACCCGCCTAGACATGTCGTCAAGTTTCAGCGCCAGTGACATGGACATGCTGCCCAACTTATGCACCAGCCTAGTTCTCCAGGCGAGCTTGCTGCTGGCGCACCAACCTCATACTGCTGGCCAGCTCGCTAGCACACCATTCTAAACCCATTGTCAATCTCAGTCCTACGCCCAGATGGACATGCTGCCCATCTTATGCACAACCCTAGTTCTGTTGCCCAACTTGTTTGCGCACCACTTAAGTACTAATGGCCAGCTTGTTTGCGCACCAGCCTGATACTGTTAGCCAGCTTGCTTGTGCGCCACGCTACACATGTTGCCGTGCTTCCGCACCAACATGGACATCCTACCCTACTTGCGCACTAGCTTGGTAATACATGCCAGTTTGCTTGCACTCCAGCCTGAATATGCTATCAAGCGTCCACGCCCACAAAGACATGTTGCCCAGCTTACGGAACAGCCTGGCCAGCTGGCTTGCGCACCACCCTAGTACTCATGGCTACCTTGCTTGTGCACTAACCTAGTTATCCTGGCCAGCATGCTTACGCAACACCCTAGTTTTGTTGGCCAGCTTGCTTGCGCACCACCCTATCTAGTACTGTTGGCCAGCTTGCTTGCGCATCACCCTAGTATTGTTGGCATGCTTGCTTGCGCACCACCCTAGTTTTGTTGGCCAGCTTGCTTGCGCATCACCCTAGTACTGTTGGCCAGCTTGCTTGCGCATCACCCTAGTACTGTTGGCATGCTTGCTTGCGCACCACCCTAGTTATCCTGGCCAGCTTGCTTGCGCATCACCCTAGTAATGTTGGCCAGCTTGCTTGCGCATCACCCTAGTACTGTTGGCATGCTTGCTTGCGCATCACCCTAGTACTGTTGGCATGCTTGCTTGCGCACCACCCTAGTTATCCTGGCCAGCTTGCTTGCGCATCACCCTAGTACGGTTGGCATGCTTGCTTGCGCATCACCCTAGTACTGTTGGCCAGCTTGCTTGCGCATCACCCTAGTACTGTTGGCATGCTTGCTTGCGCATCACCCTAGTACTGTTGGCTAGCTTGCTTGCGCATCACCCTAGTACTGTTGGCCAGCTTGCTTGCGCATCACCCTAGTACTGTTGGCCAGCTTGCATGCGCACCACCCTAGTACTGTTGGCCAGCTTGCTTGCGCATCACCCTAGTACTGTTGGCATGCTTGCTTGCGCATCACCCTAGTACTGTTGGCCAGCTTGCTTGCGCATCACCCTAGTACTGTTGGCATGCTTGCTTGCGCATCACCCTAGTTCTGTTGGCCAGCTTGCTTGCGCATCACCCTAGTACTGTTGGCATGCTTGCTTGCGCATCACCCTAGTATTGTTGGCCAGCTTGCTTGCGCATCACCCTAGTACTGTTGGCATGCTTGTTTGCGCACCAGCCTAGTACTGTTGGCATGCTTGCTTGCGCACCTCCCTAGTTCTGATGGCTAGCTTGCTTGTGCACCAACCTAGTTCTCCTAGCCAGCATACTTACGCACCACCGTAATACTGTTGGCATGCTTGCTTGCGCACCAGCCTAGTACTGTTGGCCAGCTTGCTTGCGCACCACCCTAGTGCTTCTGACCAGCTTGCTTACGCACCAACCTATTACTGTAATTACTGTTGGTCTGCTTGCTTGCGCACCAGCCTAGTACTGTTGGCCATGTTGCTTACACACCCTCCTAGGACTGCTGGCCTGGTTGCTTGCAAACCACCCTAATACTGCTGGCCAACTTGCTTGCACACCACGCACCCTGGTACTCATGGCTAGCAAACTTGAGCACCAACCTAGTACTCCTGGCCATGTTGCTTACACCCCACCATAGTACTTTTGGCCATCTTGCTTGTGCACCAGCCTAGTATTGCTGTCCAGCTTGCTTGCGCACTACCCTAGTATTACTGTCCAGCTTGCATGCGCACTACCCTAGTATTGCTGTCCAGCTTGCTTGCAAACTACCCTAGTATTGCTGTCCAGCTTGCTTGCGCACTACCCTAGTATTGCTGGCCTGCTTGTTTGCGCACCACCCTGGTATTGCTGTCCAGCTTGCTTGCGCACCACCCTAGTATTGCTGGCCAGCTTGCTTGCGCACCACCCTAGTATTGCTGTCCAGCTTGCTTGCGCACTACCGTAGTATTGCTGTCCAGCTTGCTTGCGTGCGCACCACCCTAGTACTGCTGGCCAGCTTGCTTGCGCATTACCCTAGTATTGCTGTCCAGCTTGCTTGCGCACTACCCTAGTATTGCTGTCCAGCTTGCTTAAGCACTACCCTAGTATTGCTGTCCAGCTTGCTTGCGCACTACCCTGGTATTGCTGTCCAGCTTGCTTGCGCACTACCGTAGTATTGCTGTCCAGCTTGCTTGCGCACTACCCTAGTATTGCTGTCCAGCTTGCTTGCGCATTACCCTAGTATTGCTGTCCAGCTTGCTTGCGCACTACCCTAGTATTGCTGGCCTGCTTGCTTGCGCACTACCCTGGTATTGCTGTCCAGCTTGCTTGCGCACCACCCTAGTATTGCTGTCCAGCTTGCTTGCGCACTACCCTAGTTTTGCTGGCCAGCTTGCTTGCGCACTACCCTGGTATTGCTGTCCAGGTTGCTTGCGCACCACCCTGGTATTGCTGTCCAGCTTGCTTGCGCACCACCCTAGTATTGCTGTCCAGCTTGCTTGCGCACCACCCTAGTATTGCTGTCCAGCTTGCTTGCGCACTACCCTAGTATTGCTGTCCAGCTTGCTTGCGCACTACCCTAGTATTGTTGTCCAGCTTGCTGGCGCACTACCCTAGTATCACTGTCCAGCTTGCATGCGCACTACCCTAGTATTGCTGTCCTGCTTGCTTGCGCACCACCCTAGTATTGCTGTCCAGCTTGCTTGTGCACTACCCTAGTATTGCTGTCCAGCTTGCTTGCGCACCACCCTAGTATTACTGTCCAGGGTGCTTGCGCGCTACCCTAGTATTGCTGTCCAGCTTGCTTGCACACTACTTTATTCCAGCCCCCCCTTCTTATCTGAGCTGAACCAGCCAGATCTGCCGAGGACTGGTTTTGCGAGAGGACGGAAAAAACAGCACTGGTGGTTTCAGAGCCACAACCCTAGGCTTAACATCAGGTAATACTTCAGCTATGGAGGCCAGCACTGCAATATAACATCCTCAAAAAATTAGAGGCAGGCCCCTCAGCATGGCCAAGTTATCTCAAAACATAAATGTATTGGAGTTGGTGATTCTGTCAAGTGGACTCCTTAAGCCCATTGTGTTTGCGTTTGATTATCTCAAGGGACAGTTGGTGCCTACCAGTATTAGTGCACTACTAGCAATCAGGTTAGAGCACAGTCAATGTGTAACTGATATCAAGTCATGACCTAACCTCCTTGCACTGCTGGGCCTGTCCTCGTTTTAACGATACATATGACCCGCCCAGTACGACGTGGGCGAAGAGTGGCAGGCGCGCTGGCGGAAGCGTACGACGGGCCTGCCGCCCAGCGCTCCGCCAGCGACTCCGCGGCAAGTGTACACCCAAGTGGGACTTACTTACAGCCCAGCTGCTCACCTCAATCTCCAATGGAAACACGGCCTTAACGTGACGCTTGACTCCCTGTCGCATTGCTGTCAGCCGGTTGAGAAATGAGTTGTGGCAGCTCAGCAGCAGGTCTAAAGCCAAGGTGAATACTTGAATATTGGAACACCTTTCTTGCTTGGTCGCGCGTACTGGAATATTTGCACTGTGCGGTGATCAGCATATATTTTTGCCCTTCACAGGGGCCTTCGGTCACCCCTTCTGGGGCGGCGACTGAGAGAGAGGCGTTGACGCATGTTCAAGTCAAGAGCCTGTCGGCTGCTGCTGCTGGGGATACGGTGAGATTGGGAATACTTTTGTTTATCGAGCCCAAGGGGAAAGAGAAGGGAAGGGGATACCGGTAGGGAGGGAGGAGGGGAAGTGCAGAGAGAAATACAGTACCGTAAACGAAAGTTCGTGGCTTTCGAGGAATGCACCAGCCATAACTAGGTGACGAGATTGATGATGTGTGTAAATGAGTATCACATGACGAAACGTGCTTCTTGCTTCTTGCTGTTGCTGATGCAGGTCCACTCCAACATGGGGGGTGGGACCTCTTCCCCAGCACCAGCCTCCCCCCAGCCCACACGACGCCGCGGCCCCGTGGCCCCTTCTCCACACGCCCATGGGACCCAAGGCCAGGTGGGGGTGCTAGTGGAAGGTGGGGGCTGATAGGGGGGCTGAGAGTGCCGTGGGGCCATGAACAACAACGTAATGCGCACGAGAACCCACAACCTGGTGCCCCAGCCCTTGCACTCTAGCCTATCTAGTGCCCCCCCGATACACTCACACCTTGTGCCCCTCCACTCTCGCTCTTGCACCTGGTCGCCCCCCGTCATGGATGCCATCCGTCCACCTGGTCGCTCCCCGCTCTTACGTTGTGTCTCTTCACCTGCCAGTGCGCCTTCTGCAGGTGCTGCAGCATACGACGACTAAGGCGATTCCTTGCGCCCTCCCCCACCTGCCTACCTGCAGGCGCCGCAACCCATCGTGTCCCGAGGAGCATTGCAGGACGCTGTGGAGGAGGGAGTTGCGGCAGTCGAAGCGTTGGCGATGCATGACCTCAAAGATTTTGTGGCAGACCCGGTGAGGATTGAGCCCTTGGGCGGGATCTGGAGGGCATGCCTGGCGCTTGTTCTGAGAGGTGGCCCGTTCCCGTACTGGTTCCGGGTGAAGGATTAGGGCCCTCCTGAACCCTGACTGGTTGTCCTGGTGTGCTTAAGTGATTTTGGTTTTTGTTGCTGTCGCTGCAGGATGTTGAGGAGGATGAAAGTGGGGACAAGTACGTGTGCGGCAGCCATGTGGATGAGGTGAGAGGCTGTGGGCGAAGCGGACTAGCTAGGATGTCACACCCCGGCTGCAGGAGAGCAGGTGTGCACCAATCGGGCCTGGACCGTCTAAAAGCTCTGCTCTATAATACCAGTAGTCCCCTCTGAGCGCCCATTGCCTTCTGAGCGCCCATTACCTCTTGAGCGCCCATTGCCCTTTGAGCGCCCAATACCTCTGAGCGCCCATTAGCCTCTGAGCGGCCATTACTTCTTGAGCGCCCTCTGAGCGTCCATTGCCCTTTCAGCGTCCATTGCCCTTTGAGCGCCCATGGCCTCTGAGCGCCCATGGCCCTTTGAGGGTGCAAAGATGCTTGCTGCTTGTAGTGTGTGCTGGTCCAGGAAATGTCTCACTGCATCCCATTCACTTTTATCTCCGACCACTAAACCCTAAATACAAACCTACTCAGCACACATACGGTACATGAGTGATCTATCTCTCTGCTTTCCCTTCCATGCAGCCAATCGCTGGTAATCGCCGTCAATCAAGCACAACACCTGACAGTATCTGTACTGACAGCATCATGATAATTGGAATACTGCGGGTGGGAATACTGCCAACAACGTCCAAGCAGCTCCTTCTCCTCCTGTTGTCTTCGTATTGCTTGTTTGGCCTCGTGGCGACCGCCGGCGTTTCAGCAGGTAGGTCATTCATTCAGGATGCTATAAAAGAGCGGCCAAACCCAATGCAATAGTTAAGTCCTGAATTCCTGCCTAATTTAAAAGCTAACATTTCTGAATTATTGCCTAATTTAAACTCAGCATACGGTATATACCGGTATACAGTACGGTAACAAACTCAGTATATACCGTATATAGTACGGTGATGAACTCAAAGTCGTTTCCCTCTCCTCATTATGTGAGCCCTACTTACTAGGGGAGGGGTCCTCATTCACTGTCACAGTTTGTACCGCCACACACTCACTCCTGCTGTCACACGGTCGTCACACATCACTGATGTGACATCAGTCACTGACTTCCACTTTATTTTATTTGAACTAAACATATCCACCTTTGCGCCTCCGCCCTTTGTTTGCCCTCCGATTGTTGCTAAGAGGCCGCCAATTCCTTCTTTCCCTTTGTTTGATTGGTTCCTCCCAAGCTCCGCATTCACCTGCCATCTCACCAGGGGACCATTACGATCACTCCATAAACTGCCCAGTCCCCACGCCTCCCTCGCCGACTGAATCCCGCTCAACCCTCTTCTCCTTAGTTTACTGCCTCCCAATTGTGCACATGCCTTCACCCTGTCTGCCCTGTCCTGACCTGACCTGGCCTGACACCCTGATCAGCCTCCCGCCCGACATACCTGCTACCCACATGCCCAAACCCTGCTGCCTCCCTGAAATTTTGCTACTCTCTCCCACTCCAGCATCTTCCCTCATTGCGAATTTCTGACATTTTGTAGCATCCCGTGCGCCAAATCTGTGTTACACATACGAGCCTCATGAGTCAACTTGCTTCATCTGTGACCATGGATCGACAGAGGCCGGCTGTCTGCATCATCGGGCGCGGCGGAACACATATCGCTGTGCGCGCCCAAATGCCTTCAACCTTAGCAGCTGGGTTGCGGACATGGAGGGCACGCAAGGGCTCCAAAGCTTTGAAGCCGCGCTTACAGGCGGCTTAGGTGACACCAGCAGCTGCCCCATCGTCGCCTCAGGGAATTTCTCTGTGGCCCCATGCCCACCGGGCCTGCACCATCATGCACCCTCGGGACATGAAGCCCGTTTGGATTTGCCGCCCACAGATAGTAACTGCCACCATCACTGCTCTAACATCTCTGACATGCTCCATGGGTCTTTCACCCAAAATCGGTCTGGTACCGGCGATGGCTGGCCTCTCGACCACATCTGGCAAACGCACAGCGGGTGCTCCGCGATGAGCCGGCGGCCCCGCGAGGCAGTGCCTTATCTTCATGCCAGTGGAGTCACGCGAATCATCTTCGTAGGGGACAGCCTACTGCGGCAGGTCAGGAATTGAAGGGTCCCTCCCATACAGGTTATATGCTGCCTTAAGTAATACCAACCCTGATAGATGATATTCACATGTATTTCTCTCCCCCCAAAGGTCAAAGATCTCATGCCCCAAACCTTGTATGCACATTGTGTCTTGTTGCATGGGAAGCCCTCCCCCCCTAAGTTGTGACACACAAGCAACTTAGTTAGACCAGGATTATAATGGCATGATACCACCACAGTACTGTTGGATTTAAAAATAATCATACCATCTGCATTTCATTCTGCCAAATGCCAGACATTTAGCCGCTTCGTGTCTATGGCAAGGCAGCTTAACAGCCACATAGATGCTTGGACGTGGAATGATGCGCGCTATCGACTATGGAGCCACCGTGACCTCCACGAGCTAGGTGGCGAAGGCTGCTCAAAGGCTGAACGGGAGGAGTGGTTCACAGACTTACTCCACCCCGTGCGCCGCCACAAAGTCGCATTGCGTCTGGGCGGAAGCCACGGCTTTTCCAAGAGGTGGGGTTGCATACCCTTCCAGCACACTGCTGGCACCATTTCGATGCCTCACTGCACCTTCCATGCACCCTACCCACGACACAGTATGTGACCCCCCTATACCTGTCATCATGTCTCTTGAACCAAGCCCACACATTGACCACACTTAGCCACACTTCTTGTGCCACAATTAGCCCCCACTCTCAGCCGCCTGCCGGTGTGCCTGTTTTCCACATAGCTTGTTGACATTCATCGTGTGCCAGTGTCTGGTGTATACGTCTTTCTTGCTCTGCTTAAAAGAAGAAAAATGCTGCCAATTTTCAATCCTGCCTTGTTGCCATTGTACTTGTCTCCTCAATCCTCATTCCCCAGGTGCTTGCTAGAAACTGATGCATGTTTGGTCGCTCATCTTTCTTTTTGTCAGGTGGGATGGCGCAGCGCCAGGATAGCGTGCCCCTGAGGGCGAGGAACCGCTCTTGGACGTGTTATATTTCTGGATGAACGATCTTGAGGGGCAGGACCATTTCTGGACTGCCATCTCCGCCATGGTTGAGGAGCAGGGCAGCAACTTCGCGCGCACCATCTTTGTCACCGGTGTGTGGGCCTGGTACCGTAATCAGCCGGACGGCCTTCTCTCAGATGTCAACCTGCCCAAGCTCAACAGGGTCCTGGAAGGCTTAGGCAGACTGCATGTGCATGAAGCTGCAGTCCCTCGAGTCTACGTGTTCAACATGCACTTGGCAGGCCCAAGGGAAGACATCAGGTTGGTGATTTTGCCTGAATTCGCCTGGTTTCGCCTGATGCGGGGTCTTCTTCCTTCATTCACATGTGGGGCATTCTGAATTTGCATGGCATGTAACCTGAAATCACACAACACCCGAACATCATTGCGTCCTCCTACCTCGTAGGAACTACAACGAATATATATCCAACTGGACTCGGCAAGCGGGGAAGCACGTTGTGCATGTCGACTACAATGCTATTTCGAGTGCCAAACCTTTCCGTCCGGCGTTTGCTGATTGGATACACCCATCATGCGAAATGGACAGTGACAGCATGGGCCCATGCATCAAGCTGAACGAGCATGGCGGCTGCACAGACTCTTTGAGCACTGTGGCAATTGCGGCCGTACTAAACGACTTTTGCAACCCGCACATGGCGGTGCGGCTGTGATCAAAATTAAATTGTGTGCAAATGACATGCATCCGGGCTTGAGGCACCAACTCACCAGGGGATGGGGTCTCCAACTCCCTTAGGGCCGCATCCTCCAAAACCCCTTTTTCTCAGGGGCGCGAAAGTCTCCACC
Source organism: Limnomonas spitsbergensis (assembly GCA_037349105.1). NCBI lineage: Eukaryota > Viridiplantae > Chlorophyta > Chlorophyceae > Chlamydomonadales > Limnomonas > Limnomonas spitsbergensis. The sequence continues at coordinate 4,137,572 of JAYJMM010000041.1, forward strand.
ATGGCCGGCAACGTTACGAAAAGGCGAAGTTCCTAATGAATGTAGTAATTATTCATGTTTTGTGTAGCGTTGCCGGCCATGGTGGAGACTTTTGCGCCCCCGGGACTGATGCGTTGATTCCGTATTGTCCCGGGCTTAAAAATCGGCCTGGTGAGTCGCGAGGTGTGTTTAAAATACGATACATAAGTGTATGTAAATATAATCATTCGTGGCACGGCAAGACTCTGAGAAACTTGTTGCAGCAACATAACATGTTGTCCATGCAGCTGACTCAAGGTTGAGGGAACAACTCACTAGGAGAACCACTGTCCGTTGACCATGTAAATAAATCAACTGTTGATATCAGCCTATCGCACCAAAATCATGCCTGCCAGGAAAATGCTGACGGCCATGTAAGCTAGGGTCCAACAGCAAAAGAGGATGTCAAGATAACAGACAACATCGCATACAGTCTCGAGACACCTCAAGTGGCCGGCAAGAGGCATCAGAGGATTTGTGTGCAGTCATAAAATTCCTAGCTAGGGGCATCTGTAACTCTGTTCATAACTTCCAGGGGATGTGCAATTCAAGCAAAACAGGCCTCATTGCTCAGCAGCTCTAGGGTGGAGGATTTCTGGACAGAGGGTGGCCTGGCTGGTATGTCCTACCAGTTGCTCCATACTTGCAGCAGCCCAATAATTTTTGTGCAGTCGCAATAGTCATAGCTGGGGGCATCTGTATCTCTGTTCATAATCGCCAGGAGATGTGTAATTCAAGCAAAACAGGCCCCATTGCTCAGCAGCCCTAGGGTGGAGGATTTCTGGATTGAGGGTGGCCTGGCTGGTATGTTCTACCAGTTGCTCCATACTTGCAGCAGCCCAATAATTTTTGTGCAGACGCAATAGGCATAGCTGGGGGCATCTGTAACTCTGTTCATAATCGCCAGGGGATGTGTCATTCAAGCAAAGCAGGCCTGAGTGCTCAGCAGCCCTAGGGTGGAGGATTTCTGGATTGAGGGTGAGTAGGATGGAACGTTTTGTGGCACATCACCTAATTTTGATCATGCATTTCAACCTCCTTCATGTGTTCCAAGGGATATGCTCAAATGAACACGAGATTTTGTCTGCCTGTTGATGATGGGCAAGACTAGGTAACCAACAGTCAGATGGAGGAGAGGCCACCTATGTCAACAGTCAGATGGAGGAGAGGCTACCCATCTAAACAGTACGTCCCAGCAACCTATAGTTGGACTCAGCATCTCACAACAACAGAAGTTAACAAGTTCACATTGGGACTTCAATTGCTCTGGCACCCATGTACACAGGTGGTAGCACGGGCACATGGGGCGATGTACGGGTGCACAGTTGAAGCCATGCAAGCTGCTTACCAATGTTTGCCTGTCACCTAAATCACACCACACGATATCTTGTACCCATGACTTTTCCCGTCTTCCCGCTTGATACAGCCATCAACACACAAGCCGATGACCTGATCCCCCAGGTGTTGGTTGCGACAGTACGTCTTACGGCTCTCATTTCCTATCAATTGGAACTTAACTGAAAGGAAATTGACAATATATCGGGAAGAGGACGCGAGCACGCGGAACAGACTCTCCCTACCCAGACCAGACCTGACCAGGCGCGTCGTGACCCACACCCAACCTGCGCACCGTCGACCTGGGCCTTTCATTTTTTATTACAATGGGATTGGCTGCTCTGCTCAGCTCAATTTTTTCCTTGACTGCGACTGCACCTGCACCGTACAGGGCGGGTCAGATGTATCGACACGTTTTAGGGGTACTGAGGTTTGACCCGCCGTCCCAACCTAGTTCACACTAGCAGTACCAACTGCAATTTGAAGTAATCTCTCTAGGAACTGCCTTGATCGACCTGGTGTGTTGCTACATCGTCACGTGCTGTAATCAGCTTGCCATACACGGTTTATTGAGGTCTGTTGGGGTATCATGTGAATCCGAATGGCAGTTGGATGCCAAAAACTGTCCCGTTGGGTACCAAACTTGCGGCGGCTGAGCCTGAAAAGTGGCAAAACCCGATTAAGGTAGAACCTGAGGTGGGTGTAGGTGGGGCATAGACGGAGGCATTGCTACCTTCCCTGGGTCATTTGGCCAATCCAACATGCAGATATGGCCTTCCATGTGGCCCACATCAGGGCTGTCTTTGATATATTGGAATTCACTCCATACCTGTCTGATTGCTATGATGTCTGGTGATTCAGAGAGCCTGAGAGTAGCTCATTAAGACTGCCACCCAATTTTTGCATCATTCCTCACTCCAGAGGCTGCAAATTTGGGGCAAAGGTGGCTTGTCAGGAAGCCATGCCCCTTGCCCCATGCAGCCCCTCAGCCATGCAAGCTCCCATATCACTGCCACTGAGTTCCAGAATGCCTGAAGTCAGGTATCCACTCCTTATTCACACATCTTGATTTTCATGTCCTTTATTCCAGCCCCCCTTCTTATCTGAGCTGAACCAGCCAGATCTGCCGAGGACTGGTTTTGCGAGAGGACGGAAAAAACAGCACTGGTGGTTTCAGAGCCACAACCCTAGGCTTAACATCAGGTAATACTTCAGCTATGGAGGCCAGCACTGCAATATAACATCCTCAAAAAATTAGAGGCAGGCCCCTCAGCATGGCCAAGTTATCTCAAAACATAAATGTATTGGAGTTGGTGATTCTGTCAAGTGGACTCCTTAAGCCCATTGTGTTTGCGTTTGATTATCTCAAGGGACAGTTGGTGCCTACCAGTATTAGTGCACTACTAGCAATCAGGTTAGAGCACAGTCAATGTGTAACTGATATCAAGTCATGACCTAACCTCCTTGCACTGCTGGGCCTGTCCTCGTTTTTACGATACATATGACCCGCCCAGTACGACGTGGGCGAAGAGTGGCAGGCGCGCTGGCGGAAGCGTACGACGGGCCTGCCGCCCAGCGCTCCGCCAGCGACTCCGCGGCAAGTGTACACCCAAGTGGGACTTACTTACAGCCCAGCTGCTCACCTCAATCTCCAATGGAAACACGGCCTTAACGTGACGCTTGACTCCCTGTCGCATTGCTGTCAGCCGGTTGAGAAATGAGTTGTGGCAGCTCAGCAGCAGGTCTAAAGCCAAGGTGAATACTTGAATATTGGAACACCTTCCTTGCTTGGTCGCGCGTACTGGAATATTTGCACTGTGCGGTGATCAGCATATATTTTTGCCCTTCACAGGGGCCTTCGGTCACCCCTTCTGGGGCGGCGACTGAGAGAGAGGCGTTGACGCATGTTCAAGTCAAGAGCCTGTCGGCTGCTGCTGCTGGGGATACGGTGAGATTGGGAATACTTTTGTTTATCGAGCCCAAGGGGAAAGAGAAGGGAAGGGGATACCGGTAGGGAGGGAGGAGGGGAAGTGCAGAGAGAAATACAGTACCGTAAACGAAAGTTCGTGGCTTTCGAGGAATGCACCAGCCATAACTAGGTGACGAGATTGATGATGTGTGTAAATGAGTATCACATGACGAAACGTGCTTCTTGCTTCTTGCTGTTGCTGATGCAGGTCCACTCCAACATGGGGGGTGGGACCTCTTCCCCAGCACCAGCCTCCCCCCAGCCCACACGACGCCGCGGCCCCGTGGCCCCTTCTCCACACGCCCATGGGACCCAAGGCCAGGTGGGGGTGCTAGTGGAAGGTGGGGGCTGATAGGGGGGCTGAGAGTGCCGTGGGGCCATGAACAACAACGTAATGCGCACGAGAACCCACAACCTGGTGCCCCAGCCCTTGCACTCTAGCCTATCTAGTGCCCCCCCGATACACTCACACCTTGTGCCCCTCCACTCTCGCTCTTGCACCTGGTCGCCCCCCGTCATGGATGCCATCCGTCCACCTGGTCGCTCCCCGCTCTTACGTTGTGTCTCTTCACCTGCCAGTGCGCCTTCTGCAGGTGCTGCAGCATACGACGACTAAGGCGATTCCTTGCGCCCTCCCCCACCTGCCTACCTGCAGGCGCCGCAACCCATCGTGTCCCGAGGAGCATTGCAGGACGCTGTGGAGGAGGGAGTTGCGGCAGTCGAAGCGTTGGCGATGCATGACCTCAAAGATTTTGTGGCAGACCCGGTGAGGATTGAGCCCTTGGGCGGGATCTGGAGGGCATGCCTGGCGCTTGTTCTGAGAGGTGGCCCGTTCCCGTACTGGTTCCGGGTGAAGGATTAGGGCCCTCCTGAACCCTGACTGGTTGTCCTGGTGTGCTTAAGTGATTTTGGTTTTTGTTGCTGTCGCTGCAGGATGTTGAGGAGGATGAAAGTGGGGACAAGTACGTGTGCGGCAGCCATGTGGATGAGGTGAGAGGCTGTGGGCGAAGCGGACTAGCTAGGATGTCACACCCCGGCTGCAGGAGAGCAGGTGTGCACCAATCGGGCCTCGACCGTCTAAAAGCTCTGCTCTATAATACCAGTAGTCCCCTCTGAGCGCCCATTGCCTTCTGAGCGCCCATTACCTCTTGAGCGCCCATTGCCCTTTGAGCGCCCAATACCTCTGAGCGCCCATTAGCCTCTGAGCGGCCATTACTTCTTGAGCGCCCTCTGAGCGTCCATTGCCCTTTCAGCGTCCATTGCCCTTTGAGCGCCCATGGCCTCTGAGCGCCCATGGCCCTTTGAGGGTGCAAAGATGCTTGCTGCTTGTAGTGTGTGCTGGTCCAGGAAATGTCTCACTGCATCCCATTCACTTTTATCTCCGACCACTAAACCCTAAATACAAACCTACTCAGCACACATAAGGTACATGAGTGATCTATCTCTCTGCTTTCCCTTCCATGCAGCCAATCGCTGGTAATCGCCGTCAATCAAGCACAACACCTGACAGTATCTGTACTGACAGCATCATGATAATTGGAATACTGCGGGTGGGAATACTGCCAACAACGTCCAAGCAGCTCCTTCTCCTCCTGTTGTCTTCGTATTGCTTGTTTGGCCTCGTGGCGACCGCCGGCGTTTCAGCAGGTAGGTCATTCATTCAGGATGCTATAAAAGAGCGGCCAAACCCAATGCAATAGTTAAGTCCTGAATTCCTGCCTAATTTAAAAGCTAACATTTCTGAATTATTGCCTAATTTAAACTCAGCATACGGTATATACCGGTATACAGTACGGTAACAAACTCAGTATATACCGTATATAGTACGGTGATGAACTCAAAGTCGTTTCCCTCTCCTCATTATGTGAGCCCTACTTACTAGGGGAGGGGTCCTCATTCACTGTCACAGTTTGTACCGCCACACACTCACTCCTGCTGTCACACGGTCGTCACACATCACTGATGTGACATCAGTCACTGACTTCCACTTTATTTTATTTGAACTAAACATATCCACCTTTGCGCCTCCGCCCTTTGTTTGCCCTCCGATTGTTGCTAAGAGGCCGCCAATTCCTTCTTTCCCTTTGTTTGATTGGTTCCTCCCAAGCTCCGCATTCACCTGCCATCTCACCAGGGGACCATTACGATCATTCCATAAACTGCCCAGTCCCCACGCCTCCCTCGCCGACTGAATCCCGCTCAACCCTCTTCTCCTTAGTTTACTGCCTCCCAATTGTGCACATGCCTTCACCCTGTCTGCCCTGTCCTGACCTGACCTGGCCTGACACCCTGATCAGCCTCCCGCCCGACATACCTGCTACCCACATGCCCAAACCCTGCTGCCTCCCTGAAATTTTGCTACTCTCTCCCACTCCAGCATCTTCCCTCATTGCGAATTTCTGACATTTTGTAGCATCCCGTGCGCCAAATCTGTGTTACACATACGAGCCTCATGAGTCAACTTGCTTCATCTGTGACCATGGATCGACAGAGGCCGGCTGTCTGCATCATCGGGCGCGGCGGAACACATATCGCTGTGCGCGCCCAAATGCCTTCAACCTTAGCAGCTGGGTTGCGGACATGGAGGGCACGCAAGGGCTCCAAAGCTTTGAAGCCGCGCTTACAGGCGGCTTAGGTGACACCAGCAGCTGCCCCATCGTCGCCTCAGGGAATTTCTCTGTGGCCCCATGCCCACCGGGCCTGCACCATCATGCACCCTCGGGACATGAAGCCCGTTTGGATTTGCCGCCCACAGATAGTAACTGCCACCATCACTGCTCTAACATCTCTGACATGCTCCATGGGTCTTTCACCCAAGATCGGTCTGGTACCGGCGATGGCTGGCCTCTCGACCACATCTGGCAAACGCACAGCGGGTGCTCCGCGATGAGCCGGCGGCCCCGCGAGGCAGTGCCTTATCTTCATGCCAGTGGAGTCACGCGAATCATCTTCGTAGGGGACAGCCTACTGCGGCAGGTCAGGAATTGAAGGGTCCCTCCCATACAGGTTATATGCTGCCTTAAGTAATACCAACCCTGATAGATGATATTCACATGTATTTCTCTCCCCCCAAAGGTCAAAGATCTCATGCCCCAAACCTTGTATGCACATTGTGTCTTGTTGCATGGGAAGCCCTCCCCCCCTAAGTTGTGACACACAAGCAACTTAGTTAGACCAGGATTATAATGGCATGATACCACCACAGTACTGTTGGATTTAAAAATAATCATATCATCTGCATTTCATTCTGCCAAATGCCAGACATTTAGCCGCTTCGTGTCTATGGCAAGGCAGCTTAACAGCCACATAGATGCTTGGACGTGGAATGATGCGCGCTATCGACTATGGAGCCACCGTGACCTCCACGAGCTAGGTGGCGAAGGCTGCTCAAAGGCTGAACGGGAGGAGTGGTTCACAGACTTACTCCACCCCGTGCGCCGCCACAAAGTCGCATTGCGTCTGGGCGGAAGCCACGGCTTTTCCAAGAGGTGGGGTTGCATACCCTTCCAGCACACTGCTGGCACCATTTCGATGCCTCACTGCACCTTCCATGCACCCTACCCACGACACAGTATGTGACCCCCCTATACCTGTCATCATGTCTCTTGAACCAAGCCCACACATTGACCACACTTAGCCACACTTCTTGTGCCACAATTAGCCCCCACTCTCAGCCGCCTGCCGGTGTGCCTGTTTTCCACATAGCTTGTTGACATTCATCGTGTGCCAGTGTCTGGTGTATACGTCTTTCTTGCTCTGCTTAAAAGAAGAAAAATGCTGCCAATTTTCAATCCTGCCTTGTTGCCATTGTACTTGTCTCCTCAATCCTCATTCCCCAGGTGCTTGCTAGAAACTGATGCATGTTTGGTCGCTCATCTTTCTTTTTGTCAGGTGGGATGGCGCAGCGCCAGGATAGCGTGCCCCTGAGGGCGAGGAACCGCTCTTGGACGTGTTATATTTCTGGATGAACGATCTTGAGGGGCAGGACCATTTCTGGACTGCCATCTCCGCCATGGTTGAGGAGCAGGGCAGCAACTTCGCGCGCACCATCTTTGTCACCGGTGTGTGGGCCTGGTACCGTAATCAGCCGGACGGCCTTCTCTCAGATGTCAACCTGCCCAAGCTCAACAGGGTCCTGGAAGGCTTAGGCAGACTGCATGTGCATGAAGCTGCAGTCCCTCGAGTCTACGTGTTCAACATGCACTTGGCAGGCCCAAGGGAAGACATCAGGTTGGTGATTTTGCCTGAATTCGCCTGGTTTCGCCTGATGCGGGGTCTTCTTCCTTCATTCACATGTGGGGCATTCTGAATTTGCATGGCATGTAACCTGAAATCACACAACACCCGAACATCATTGCGTCCTCCTACCTCGTAGGAACTACAACGAATATATATCCAACTGGACTCGGCAAGCGGGGAAGCACGTTGTGCATGTCGACTACAATGCTATTTCGAGTGCCAAACCTTTCCGTCCGGCGTTTTGTGACGGGGTACACCCATCATGCGAAATGGACAGTGACAGCATGGGCCCATGCATCAAGCTGAACGAGCATGGCGGCTGCACAGACTCTTTGAGCACTGTGGCAATTGCGGCCGTACTAAACGACTTTTGCAACCCGCACATGGCGGTGCGGCTGTGATCAAAATTAAATTGTGTGCAAATGACATGCATCCGGGCTTGAGGCACCAACTCACCAGGGGATGGGGTCTCCAACTCCCTTAGGGCCGCATCCTCCAAAACCCCTTTTTCTCAGGGGCGCGAAAGTCTCCACCATGGCCGGCAACGTTACGAAAAGGCGAAGTTCCTAATGAATGTAGTAATTATTCATGTTTTGTGTAGCGTTGCCGGCCATGGTGGAGACTTTTGCGCCCCCGGGACTGATGCGTTGATTCCGTATTGTCCCGGGCTTAAAAATCGGCCTGGTGAGTCGCGAGGTGTGTTTAAAATACGATACATAAGTGTATGTAAATATAATCATTCGTGGCACGGCAAGACTCTGAGAAACTTGTTGCAGCAACATAACATGTTGTCCATGCAGCTGACTCAAGGTTGAGGGAACAACTCACTAGGAGAACCACTGTCCGTTGACCATGTAAATAAATCAACTGTTGATATCAGCCTATCGCACCAAAATCATGCCTGCCAGGAAAATGCTGACGGCCATGTAAGCTAGGGTCCAACAGCAAAAGAGGATGTCAAGATAACAGACAACATCGCATACAGTCTCGAGACACCTCAAGTGGCCGGCAAGAGGCATCAGAGGATTTGTGTGCAGTCATAAAATTCCTAGCTAGGGGCATCTGTAACTCTGTTCATAACTTCCAGGGGATGTGCAATTCAAGCAAAACAGGCCTCATTGCTCAGCAGCTCTAGGGTGGAGGATTTCTGGACAGAGGGTGGCCTGGCTGGTATGTCCTACCAGTTGCTCCATACTTGCAGCAGCCCAATAATTTTTGTGCAGTCGCAATAGTCATAGCTGGGGGCATCTGTATCTCTGTTCATAATCGCCAGGAGATGTGTAATTCAAGCAAAACAGGCCCCATTGCTCAGCAGCCCTAGGGTGGAGGATTTCTGGATTGAGGGTGGCCTGGCTGGTATGTTCTACCAGTTGCTCCATACTTGCAGCAGCCCAATAATTTTTGTGCAGACGCAATAGGCATAGCTGGGGGCATCTGTAACTCTGTTCATAATCGCCAGGGGATGTGTCATTCAAGCAAAGCAGGCCTGAGTGCTCAGCAGCCCTAGGGTGGAGGATTTCTGGATTGAGGGTGAGTAGGATGGAACGTTTTGTGGCACATCACCTAATTTTGATCATGCATTTCAACCTCCTTCATGTGTTCCAAGGGATATGCTCAAATGAACACGAGATTTTGTCTGCCTGTTGATGATGGGCAAGACTAGGTAACCAACAGTCAGATGGAGGAGAGGCCACCTATGTCAACAGTCAGATGGAGGAGAGGCTACCCATCTAAACAGTACGTCCCAGCAACCTATAGTTGGACTCAGCATCTCACAACAACAGAAGTTAACAAGTTCACATTGGGACTTCAATTGCTCTGGCACCCATGTACACAGGTGGTAGCACGGGCACATGGGGCGATGTACGGGTGCACAGGTGAAGCCATGCAAGCTGCTTACCAATGTTTGCCTGTCACCTAAATCACACCACACGATATCTTGTACCCATGACTTTTCCCGTCTTCCCGCTTGATACAGCCATCAACACACAAGCCGATGACCTGATCCCCCAGGTGTTGGTTGCGACAGTACGTCTTACGGCTCTCATTTCCTATCAATTGGAACTTAACTGAAAGGAAATTGACAATATATCGGGAAGAGGACGCGAGCACGCGGAACAGACTCTCCCTACCCAGACCAGACCTGACCAGGCGCGTCGTGACCCACACCCAACCTGCGCACCGTCGACCTGGGCCTTTCATTTTTATTACAATGGGATTGGCTGCTCTGCTCAGCTCAATTTTTTCCTTGACTGCGACTGCACCCGCACCGTACAGGGCGGGTCAGATGTATCGACACGTTTTAGGGGTACTGAGGTTTGACCCGCCGTCCCAACCTAGTTCACACTAGCAGTACCAACTGCAATTTGAAGTAATCTCTCTAGGAACTGCCTTGATCGACCTGGTGTGTTGCTACATCGTCACGTGCTGTAATCAGCTTGCCATACACGGTTTATTGAGGTCTGTTGGGGTATCATGTGAATCCGAATGGCAGTTGGATGCCAAAAACTGTCCCGTTGGGTACCAAACTTGCGGCGGCTGAGCCTGAAAAGTGGCAAAACCCGATTAAGGTAGAACCTGAGGTGGGTGTAGGTGGGGCATAGACGGAGGCATTGCTACCTTCCCTGGGTCATTTGGCCAATCCAACATGCAGATATGGCCTTCCATGTGGCCCACATCAGGGCTGTCTTTGATATATTGGAATTCACTCCATACCTGTCTGATTGCTATGATGTCTGGTGATTCAGAGAGCCTGAGAGTAGCTCATTAAGACTGCCACCCAATTTTTGCATCATTCCTCACTCCAGAGGCTGCAAATTTGGGGCAAAGGTGGCTTGTCAGGAAGCCATGCCCCTTGCCCCATGCAGCCCCTCAGCCATGCAAGCTCCCATATCACTGCCACTGAGTTCCAGAATGCCTGAAGTCAGGTATCCACTCCTTATTCACACATCTTGATTTTCATGTCCTTTATTCCAGCCCCCCTTCTTATCTGAGCTGAACCAGCCAGATCTGCCGAGGACTGGTTTTGCGAGAGGACGGAAAAAACAGCACTGGTGGTTTCAGCGCCACAACCCTAGGCTTAACATCAGGTAATACTTCAGCTATGGAGGCCAGCACTGCAATATAACATCCTCAAAAAATTAGAGGCAGGCCCCTCAGCATGGCCAAGTTATCTCAAAACATAAATGTATTGGAGTTGGTGATTCTGTCAAGTGGACTCCTTAAGCCCATTGTGTTTGCGTTTGATTATCTCAAGGGACAGTTGGTGCCTACCAGTATTAGTGCACTACTAGCAATCAGGTTAGAGCACAGTCAATGTGTAACTGATATCAAGTCATGACCTAACCTCCTTGCACTGCTGGGCCTGTCCTCGTTTTTACGATACATATGACCCGCCCAGTACGACGTGGGCGAAGAGTGGCAGGCGCGCTGGCGGAAGCGTACGACGGGCCTGCCGCCCAGCGCTCCGCCAGCGACTCCGCGGCAAGTGTACACCCAAGTGGGACTTACTTACAGCCCAGCTGCTCACCTCAATCTCCAATGGAAACACGGCCTTAACGTGACGCTTGACTCCCTGTCGCATTGCTGTCAGCCGGTTGAGAAATGAGTTGTGGCAGCTCAGCAGCAGGTCTAAAGCCAAGGTGAATACTTGAATATTGGAACACCTTCCTTGCTTGGTCGCGCGTACTGGAATATTTGCACTGTGCGGTGATCAGCATATATTTTTGCCCTTCACAGGGGCCTTCGGTCACCCCTTCTGGGGCGGCGACTGAGAGAGAGGCGTTGACGCATGTTCAAGTCAAGAGCCTGTCGGCTGCTGCTGCTGGGGATACGGTGAGATTGGGAATACTTTTGTTTATCGAGCCCAAGGGGAAAGAGAAGGGAAGGGGATACCGGTAGGGAGGGAGGAGGGGAAGTGCAGAGAGAAATACAGTACCGTAAACGAAAGTTCGTGGCTTTCGAGGAATGCACCAGCCATAACTAGGTGACGAGATTGATGATGTGTGTAAATGAGTATCACATGACGAAACGTGCTTCTTGCTTCTTGCTGTTGCTGATGCAGGTCCACTCCAACATGGGGGGTGGGACCTCTTCCCCAGCACCAGCCTCCCCCCAGCCCACACGACGCCGCGGCCCCGTGGCCCCTTCTCCACACGCCCATGGGACCCAAGGCCAGGTGGGGGTGCTAGTGGAAGGTGGGGGCTGATAGGGGGGCTGAGAGTGCCGTGGGGCCATGAACAACAACGTAATGCGCACGAGAACCCACAACCTGGTGCCCCAGCCCTTGCACTCTAGCCTATCTAGTGCCCCCCCGATACACTCACACCTTGTGCCCCTCCACTCTCGCTCTTGCACCTGGTCGCCCCCCGTCATGGATGCCATCCGTCCACCTGGTCGCTCCCCGCTCTTACGTTGTGTCTCTTCACCTGCCAGTGCGCCTTCTGCAGGTGCTGCAGCATACGACGACTAAGGCGATTCCTTGCGCCCTCCCCCACCTGCCTACCTGCAGGCGCCGCAACCCATCGTGTCCCGAGGAGCATTGCAGGACGCTGTGGAGGAGGGAGTTGCGGCAGTCGAAGCGTTGGCGATGCATGACCTCAAAGATTTTGTGGCAGACCCGGTGAGGATTGAGCCCTTGGGCGGGATCTGGAGGGCATGCCTGGCGCTTGTTCTGAGAGGTGGCCCGTTCCCGTACTGGTTCCGGGTGAAGGATTAGGGCCCTCCTGAACCCTGACTGGTTGTCCTGGTGTGCTTAAGTGATTTTGGTTTTTGTTGCTGTCGCTGCAGGATGTTGAGGAGGATGAAAGTGGGGACAAGTACGTGTGCGGCAGCCATGTGGATGAGGTGAGAGGCTGTGGGCGAAGCGGACTAGCTAGGATGTCACACCCCGGCTGCAGGAGAGCAGGTGTGCACCAATCGGGCCTCGACCGTCTAAAAGCTCTGCTCTATAATACCAGTAGTCCCCTCTGAGCGCCCATTGCCTTCTGAGCGCCCATTACCTCTTGAGCGCCCATTGCCCTTTGAGCGCCCATTACCTCTGAGCGCCCATTAGCCTCTGAGCGGCCATTACTTCTTGAGCGCCCTCTGAGCGTCCATTGCCCTTTCAGCGTCCATTGCCCTTTGAGCGCCCATGGCCTCTGAGCGCCCATGGCCCTTTGAGGGTGCAAAGATGCTTGCTGCTTGTAGTGTGTGCTGGTCCAGGAAATGTCTCACTGCATCCCATTCACTTTTATCTCCGACCACTAAACCCTAAATAAAAACCTACTCAGCACACATACGGTACATGAGTGATATATCTCTCTGTTTTCCCTTCCATGCAGCCAATCGCTGGTAATCGCCGTCAATCAAGCACAACACCTGACAGTATCTGTACTGACAGCATCATGATAATTGGAATACTGCGGGTGGGAATACTGCCAACAACGTCCAAGCAGCTCCTTCTCCTCCTGTTGTCTTCGTATTGCTTGTTTGGCCTCGTGGCGACCGCCGGCGTTTCAGCAGGTAGGTCATTCATTCAGGATGCTATAAAAGAGCGGCCAAACCCAATGCAATAGTTAAGTCCTGAATTCCTGCCTAATTTAAAAGCTAACATTTCTGAATCCCTGCCTAATTTAAACTCAGCATACGGTATATACCGGTATACAGTACGGTAACAAACTCAGTATATACCGTATATAGTACGGTGATGAACTCAAAGTCGTTTCCCTCTCCTCATTATGTGAGCCCTACTTACTAGGGGAGGGGTCCTCATTCACTGTCACAGTTTGTACCGCCACACACTCACTCCTGCTGTCACACGGTCGTCACACATCACTGATGTGACATCAGTCACTGACTGCCACTTTATTTTATTTGAAGTAAACATATCCACCTTTGCGCCTCCGCCCTTTGTTTGCCCTCCGATTGTTGCTAAGAGGCCGCCAATTCCTTCTTTCCCTTTGTTTGATTGGTTCCTCCCAAGCTCCGCATTCACCTGCCATCTCACCAGGGGACCATTACGATCATTCCATAATCTGCCCAGTCCCCACGCCTCCCTCGCCGACTGAATCCCGCTCAACCCTCTTCTCCTTAGTTTACTGCCTCCCAATTGTGCACATGCCTTCACCCTGTCTGCCCTGTCCTGACCTGACCTGGCCTGACACCCTGATCAGCCTCCCGCCCGACATACCTGCTACCCACATGCCCAAACCCTGCTGCCTCCCTGAAATTGTGCTACTCTCTCCCACTCCAGCATCTTCCCTCACTGCGAATTTCTGACATTTTGTAGCATCCCGTGCGCCAAATCTGTGTTACACATACGAGCCTCATGAGTCAACTTGCTTCATCTGTGACCATGGATCGACAGAGGCCGGCTGTCTGCATCATCGGGCGCGGCGGAACACATATCGCTGTGCGCGCCCAAATGCCTTCAACCTTAGCAGCTGGGTTGCGGACATGGAGGGCACGCAAGGGCTCCAAAGCTTTGAAGCCGCGCTTACAGGCGGCTTAGGTGACACCAGCAGCTGCCCCATCGTCGCCTCGGGGAATTTCTCTGTGGCCCCATGCCCACCGGGCCTGCACCATCATGCACCCTCGGGACATGAAGCCGGTTTGGATTAGCCGCCCACAGATAGTAACTGCCACCATCACTGCTCTAACATCTCTGACATGCTCCATGGGTCTTTCACCCAAGATCGGTCTGGTACCGGCGATGGCTGGCCTCTCGACCACATCTGGCAAACTCACAGCGGGTGCTCCGCGATGAGCCTGCGGCCCCGCGAGGCAGTGCCTTATCTTCATGCCAGTGGAGTCACGCGAATCATCTTCGTAGGGGACAGCCTACTGCGGCAGGTCAGGAATTGAAGGGTCCCTCCCATACAGGTTATATGCTGCCTTAAGTAATACCAACCCTGATAGATGATATTCACATGTATTTCCTCTCCCCCCAAAGGTCAAAGATCTCATGCCCCAAACCTTGTATGCACATTGTGTCTTGTTGCATGGGAAGCCCTCCCCCCCTAAGTTGTGACACACAAGCAACTTAGACCAGGATTATAATGGCATGATACCACCACAGTACTGTTGGATTTAATACTCATCATATAATCTGCATTTCATTCTTCCAAATGCCAGACATTTAGCCGCTTCGTGTCTATGGCAAGGCAGCTTAACAGCCACATAGAGTCTCACACGTGGAATGATGCGCGCTATCGACTCTGGAGCCACCGTGACCTCCACGAGCTAGGTGGCGAAGGCTGCTCAAAGGCTGAACGGGAGGAGTGGTTCACAGACTTACTCCACCCCGTGCGCCGCCACAAAGTCGCATTGCGTCTGGGCGGAAGCCACGGCTTTTCCAAGAGGTGGGGTTGCATACCCTTCCAGCACACTGCTGGCACCATTTCGATGCCTCACTGCACCTTCCATGCACCCTACCCACGACACAGTATGTGACCCCCCTATACCTGTCATCATGTCTCTTGAACCAAGCCCACACATTGACCACATTTAGCCACACTTCTTGTGCCACAATTAGCCCCCACTCTCAGCCGCCTGCCGGTGTGCCTGTTTTCCACATAGCTTGTTGACATTCATCGTGTGCCAGTGTCTGGTGTATACGTCTTTCTTGCTCTGCTTAAAAGAAGAAAAATGCTGCCAATTTTCAATCCTGCCTTGTTGCCATTGTACTTGTCTCCTCAATCCTCATTCCCCAGGTGCTTGCTAGAAACTGATGCATGTTTGGTCGCTCATCTTTCTTTTTGTCAGGTGGGATGGCGCAGCGCCAGGAGAGCGTGCCCCTGAGGGCGAGGAACCGCTCTTGGACGTGTTATATTTCTGGATGAACGATCTTGAGGGGCAGGACCATTTCTGGACTGCCATCTCCGCCATGGTTGAGGAGCAGGGCAGCAACTTCGCGCGCACCATCTTTGTCACCGGTGTGTGGGCCTGGTACCGTAATCAGCCGGACGGCCTTCTCTCAGATGTCAACCTGCCCAAGCTCTACAGGGTCCTGGAAGGCTTAGGCAGACTGCATGTGCATGAAGCTGCAGTCCCTCGAGTCTATGTGTTCAACATGCACTTGGCAGGCCCAAGGGAAGACATCAGGTTGGTGATTTTGCCTGAATTCGCCTGGTTTCGCCTGATGCGGGGTCTTCTTCCTTCATTCACATGTGGGGCATTCTGAATTTGCATGGCATGTAACCTGAAATCACACAACACCCGAACATCATTGCGTCCTCCTACCTCGTAGGAACTACAACGAATATATATCCAACTGGACTCGGCAAGCGGGGAAGCACGTTGTGCATGTCGACTACGATGCTATTTCGAGTGCCAAACCTTTCCGTCCGGCGTTTTGTGACGGGGTACACCCATCATGCGAAATGGACAGTGACAGCATTGGCCCATGCATCAAGCTGAACGAGCATGGCGGCTGCACAGACTCTTTGAGCACTGTGGCAATTGCGGCCGTACTAAACGACTTTTGCAACCCGCACATGGCGGTGCGGCTGTGATCAAAATTAAAATTGTGTGCAAATGACATGCATCCGGGCTTGAGGCACCAACTCACCAGGGGATGGGGTCTCCAACTCCCCCCACGGGCCGCATCCTCCAAAACCCCTTTTTTCTCAGGGGTACGAAAGTCTCCACCATGGCCGGCAACGTTACGAAAAGGCGAAGTTCCTAATGAATGTAGTAATTATTCATGTTTTGTGTAGCGTTGCCGGCCATGGTGGAGACTTTTGCGCCCCCGGGACTGATGCGTTGATTCCGTATTGTCCCGGGCTTAAAAATCGGCCTGGTGAGTCGCGAGGTGTGTTTAAAATACGATACATAAGTGTATGTAAATATAACCATTCGTAGCACGGCAAGACTCTGAGAAACTTGTTGCAGCAACATAACATGTTGTCCATGCAGCTGACTCAAGGTTGAGGGAACAACTCACTAGGAGAACCACTGTCCGTTGACCATGTAAATAAATCAACTGTTGATATCAGCCTATCGCACCAAAATCATGCCAGGAAAATGCTGACGGCCATGTAAGCTAGGGTCCAACAGCAAAAGAGGATTTCAAGATAACAGACAACATCGCATACAGTCTCGAGACACCTCAAGTGGCCGGCAAGAGGCATCAGAGGATTTGTGTGCAGTCATAAAAGTCCTAGCTGGGGGCATCTGTAACTCTGTTCATAACTTCCAGGGGATGTGCAATTCAAGCAAAACAGGCCTCATTGCTCAGCAGCTCTAGGGTGGAGGATTTCTGGACAGAGGGTGGCCTGGCTGGTATGTCCTACCAGTTGCTCCATACTTGCAGCAGCCCAATAATTTTTGTGCAGTCGCAATAGTCATAGCTGGGGGCATCTGTATCTCTGTTCATAATCGCCAGGGGATGTGTAATTCAAGCAAAACAGGCCTCATTGCTCAGCAGCCCTAGGGTGGAGGATTTCTGGATTGAGGGTGGCCTGGCTGGCATGTTCTACCAGTTGCTCCATACTTGCAGCAGCCCAATATTTTTTGTGCAGACGCAATAATCATAGCTGGGGGCATCTGTATCTCTGTTCATAATCGCCAGGGGATGTGTAATTCAAGCAAAACAGGCCTGAGTGCTCAGCAGCCCTAGGGTGGAGGATTTCTGGATTGAGGGTGGCATGGCTGGTATGTCCTACCAGTTGCTCCATAATTGCAGCAGCCCAATATTAATTTTTGTAAAGTCATAATAGTCATAGCTGGGGGCATCTGTATCTCTGTTCATAATCGCCAGGGGGGGGATGTGTAATTCAAGCAAAACAGGCCTGAGTGCTCAGCGGCCCTAGGGTGGAGGATTTCTGGATTGAGGGTGGCATGGCTGGTATGTCTTACCAGTTGCTCCATAATTGCAGCAGCCCAATATTTATTTTTTGTTAAGTCATAATAGTCATAGCTGGGGGCATCTGTAAGTCTGTTCATAATCGCCAGGGGATGTGTAATTCAAGCAAAACAGGCCTGAGTGCTCAGCGGCCCTAGGGTGGAGGATTTCTGGATTGAGGGTGAGTAGGATGGAACGTTTTGTGGCACAGCACCTAATTTTGTTCATGCATTTCAACCTTCTTCATGTGGTCCAAAGGATATGCTCAAATGAACACGAGATTTTGTCTGCCTGTTGATGATGGGCAAGACTAGGTAACCAACAGTCAGATGGAGGAGATGTCATGCTGATGTAGCGCACCGCGCGTATTACTGAATTATCAGTTCCTTGTTTAAGAATTCCTGCAGTTGAACTCTGTTTACGGAACTGCTGTTGCAGTTACACTTTTGTGTTGTCTCTGGATATCAGAGAAGTGTGTATTTTCACACTTTAGCCTCCTTCTTAGTGGCTGCTTGGTTTTCTGCTGCCACTATTTCTTTCTTACTTGAAGCCCTGATTTCGTAATCACCCTTTAATCTGAAGTTACATAGTCACTCCTCATCGAGCAAGCACAAACACTGCTCACTTTATTCCAGCAAGCACAAACACTGCTCGAATATCGATCCATCATACAGAACAAGCACAAACACTGTTCGACCCTTCAGTCTAAGCAAGCACAAACACTGCTTAGTCTTGGAGGTCTTCTCTTGATATTTCATTCGGCCCTTATCAGGCATTCTCCAGCCTTCCAGCTGGTTTACCACCACCAACTCCATCAACACTTCATCAACAGCCAGTCCAGAGGCTCCAAGTCGACTCCTTGATAGATCATCAAACGAGTCTCCCCATCTGAAGATCGCCTACAAGCGACTTCCCACTGAAGATCATCGTACCCTGTCACCAGTGTACTACAACTTCGACTGCTACTACAGTCACCTTCGGAAGGGTCGACCCATCAGGCAATCTTGTCAACAGTAGAGAATAGTCAGGTAAGTAGTCCAGGGGATACTTATCTTAAATATATCGACTGATCCCCAGGTTTACAGCTGGGGATTCGAGTCTCAACAGCAGTGATCAGGAATCTGTCATATTCCTGAAGTCACAGCACTTTTCTAAGAAAGAAATAGTCCGACTGGTCGCACCTCCAGTTGTCTGTAAACAGGTCGACTCTAAGAGTCGACTCAAGTAGGTGCCAGAAATCGTCTGTCGACCACTTGACCGATCACAAATAGAGGGGTCCGACGGTAGGGGGAAAGTCGTTTTCGTGTCCCTAGGCTACTTTCGGCGTGCTGTCGCTTTCGACAGCAGGAAGCGACAGGCTGTCGCTTTCGACAGTATGAGCAGATCGGCTGTCGATTTTGTGATAAAACGAACAGCGAACAGTGTGGAGCTCGCTGTCGCTGTACAGCATTCTCAACAGCCGTTTCTTGTAGCTGAACGTCGGATCTCCCCACTTTTCCTCGGCATAGGTGTTCCTCGGAATCCGACGTATCTTTTTCTCATACAGGCTATTGCATTCCCCGCACTTCAGATTGGACGATTTTTACTACCGTAGTAGATTCGACTAAGACGGAAATCGCAACACCCCAACTGGTGAACCAGCCCTCGCTTATCGTGTCACGAACTGGACGGCAGATGGAATAAGAGGAGCGCATCATCTACAGCGCACAAATGGATTTAAAGAACCAGGTAACAATAATGCCTTCAACTCAAGCGTACCATGGCATGTGAATACTACCATCCCATCCCATGCTGGTTCAGAGATTGCACGCATGGGAGTGTGGATGAATACCCTATGCTCATCACTGCAATCAACTGCCATCCAAAAATCCATGTTCCCTGTCAGGACAGCAATACTAGGGTAGTGCGCAAGCAAGCTGGACAGCAATATATACTAGGGTAGTGCACAAGCAACTAAGCTGGACAGCAATATATACTAGGGTGGTGCGCAAGCAAGCTGGACAGCAATACTAGGGTATTGCGCAAGCAAGCTGGACACCAATACCAGGGTGGTGCGCAAGCGAGCAGGCCAGCAATACTAGGGTAGTGCGCAAGCAAGCTGGACAGCAATACTAGGGTAGTGCGCAAGCAAGCAAGCTGGACAGCAATACTAGGGTAGTGCACAAGCAAGCTGGACAGCAATACTAGGGTGGTGCGCAAGCAAGCAGGACAGCAATACTAGGGTAATGCGCAAGCAAGCTGGACAGCAATACTAGGGTAGTGCGCAAGCAAGCTGGACAGCAATAATTGGGCTTGCCACCTTCAGCAACTGCACCAACGGGTATGCCGTTCCCCCCCTGATCGCCATGAGGAGGGCCTCGAGAATGTTCTGGCAGAGCTTGCCAAGGCACAGCCACAGCCCCTTGAGCAACAACAGGTGACCCGATCGTGCAAACGTGACCTAGGGCAGGAAAAGGTTCCAGAGCCACTTTATCAGGACAGCCAGGTTGATGGTGGCGCATACAGCCTGGCACTGCAAGGGGGGGGGGGGGCGATGGGAGGCAGAAAGGGGGGGGGGGTCAGAGAGGGGAAGATTGGGAAGGGAGGGCAGAAGGGGTGGGAGAGAGGGGGTGACAGATAAAAGGGAAGGAAGGGAAGAAGGGTGGGATAGAAGGGGTGAGAGAGGGAAGGGGAAGGAGGGCATGTGGGGTGGGAGTGAGGAGGCAAAAGAGGGAAACCTGGCCATGCAAAGGGGACGGGGGGGGGGGGAGGGGGGGAGAGGGGGGGTCTCCACTAGCCAGGTGTCACAAAAAGGAGGGGGTCAAGGGACCATCATGGTGAGGTGATGAGCAGACAACATACATGTTTAGGGCATGGCTCAGGACCCAGGTTTGGGGGGGAGAGCATACACTTCAAGAAGCAAGGCCCTCATATCATTCAGTTCCCCATGTTAAAAAGGCCAATGTTATTTCACTCCATCCACCCTCCTCCCCCCACCTCTGTTGGCAGTTAACGGCTAAATTTTCCTGGACCTCTACACGGTTATCAGTTTTTCACCGTGCTCATGTTCTCATCCAACCCACCTCCATCACCTGTTCCAACATCCCCGCCTAAACAGCCTTTTTGTCCCATCGCCCACACTTTCCTCGCTGTCTTTCGATCACAGCCCTACCCCCACAGCTGTGACTCACATCAATGTTGCAGTCCGCACCCAAGTTGCCTGTTAACAGCAACGTGTACAGATGCCTGCTGAACCCTGCCAGCAACGCGCCTCGCAGGGGCTCAAAACTCCCGCTAATCGGAGTGGTGGCTGCCCACGCGATGGCCGCCAGCGTCGCAGCCGCCACCGTCCCCACAAAAGCTGAGAAGGCCGCCACGCCGCCGCCGTCCCCCTTTTTTCCGGTGGGGCTGGGCCACTGGACGCAGGGGCCACAGTTAAGGCGCTGCCTGGCAGCTAAGAGCGCTTGCGCAACAACGTGGTCATGGCGGCTGCGGAATAATTCAACATTTATCCCTTATGCAGAGATTTAAGGGAAAAGTGCAGACAGGTGGCAGGCAACAGGGTGATGGTAGCCGTGGGAACAGATGCATGGGTGCAGGTTTAAAAGGTTGAGGATCGGAGCTTTGGGGCAGAGAAGAGGTACAGTGTCAAGATTGTGGCGTTTGGGCGGGTAAAGGAACTCTTGCACAGCGGCTTTGATACCAAAGGGGGGGGGGCAGGGGCATCTGTTGCTCGGCTGATCATTGTAGCATTAGGGTGGGTACTGGAACACTTAAAAAGCGACATGCCTACGGCAGTTGCGGTCCTTGAGGGAATGGCAGGGGGCACCTTATGCTGGGTTGAGGATTGGAGCATTAAGGTCGCTCGCGAAAGCAGCAAGCAGTTGCCTAATTTAGGGGGAAACAGCCTAAACAGCGCCGCCTGCATCAGGTCACTCACGCAGCGAGCTTGCCGACCCTTGCGGTGAGCTTGTCGCACCATATGCAGAGCTCAGGATGCCAGCGGCTCCCAGGGTGGGCGGTGGCGGCATAAAAGAAGGGCCATTGTTGACGTGCCGCCCTAGTCAAGACAACCTGCAGGGGGCCAGGAAAGGGGTATCGAATATGTGTCAGGGAGGCGGGGGGGAGGGACAGGGGGGCGGCAAAACATATTTTCTCCATGCAATGCAGATAATCCAGTTTTGTATGTACAGAATCTGGAATAACGATTTTGGTAGCCCATATTCATGTTTATCTCTAACGTTGTGGGAGAACTAGCAGAAACCACGGCCTTCGATTAAGCTGAGGCAATCCCACAGTCCTTTATGCGCAGGAAACGTGTTGTTTCCTTACCTGTCAATTACAAAGATGACAAGCTTCACCTAGCACTTATAATTTTGAATTTGCTTTGCTTTCAGTGCTCTGTCGCATCTGTAGAGTACCATCCAACACTCCAACCCACCCTCTTTGGATATCTTCGTTGTGCTTCTCTTGCCAGCACTTTCGCATGATAGACTTGAAACCCCGAGTTTCACACCTGTAATGACGAGGACAATTTCCATGTTTTTTCATGATGGCAGCTTCCTCTTTCAGCATTCACAATGTGTTGTTCTGCAGGCAGCCGGTCGTCTATCGGTGTCATGTTTAGGGCCTTAGTGGGTGGTCCGACTGGCTGGGGTCCAGCTGCACAGGGGGGAGGGGGAGTGGTCAAATGAAACGAGGGAAAACATAACGAGAGGGGGGGTACAAATAAAGGAGAGGGGCAGGGACAAGACTAGAGCGCATGAAAGCTAGGGGTTGATGGAATCAAACGAAAGGAATACAATTAAAGAGGGGGAGAGGAGAGGAGCAGAGGCGAGGTTATAAAGCATAAAAGCAAAGGGGTCAAGTGGAATCGAAACAGATAATATGGTATGATCCAATGGAATCAGAATCGCTCCAACCCAACCAGATTTGACAGGCAATATCTTACGTGATCAAATTCACCAAGAAAAAGAGGTAGAGCCTGCTCCATCAAATCACCTCAACAATTCCAAACAAAAAAGCAATGCCAAGCTTCCCTCTCATTTCCATCCCAAGACAGATGTGGACCATTCAGCTGCCTCCTCCCTCCCAACCCTCACACTAAACTCAGGACAGATGTGGATCAGTAAGCAGCCGCCTCCCTCCCACACCTCACCCTTATCTCAGAACAGCTGTGGATCAGTCAGCTGCCTCCTCCCTCCCACCCTTCACCCTTACCTCAGGACATATGTGGATCAGTAAGCTGCCTCCTCCCTCCCAACCCTCATCCTTATATCAGGACATATGTGGATCAGTCAGCTGCCTCAGCCAGCTGCCTCCCTCCCCTCATCCTCACCTCAGAACAGCTGTGGATCAGTCAGCTTCCTCCTTCCTCCCACCCCTTCACCCTTACCTTAAAACAGCTGTGGATCAGTCAGCTGCCTCCTCCTTCCCACCCCTCACTCTCACCTCAGGACATATATGGATGAGGCAGCTGCCTCCTCCCTCCCAACCCTCACACTTATTTCATGACAGGTGTGGATCAGTCAGATGCCTCCTCCCTTCCCCTGTGGATCAGTCAGCTGTCTACTCCCTCCCCTCAAAAGTATCTCAAGACAGGTGTGCACCAGTCAGCTGCCTGCCCCCTTCCCCGCACCTTTACCTCAGAACACTTGTGGACCAGGGAGCCCAGAGCAAACACCGCCGCGGCTCGGATCACCGGGCTTGCCACCTTCAGCAACTGCACCAACGGGTATGCCGTTCCCCCCCTGATCGCCATGAGGAGGGCCTCGAGAATGTTCTGGCAGAGCTTGCCAAGGCACAGCCACAGCCCCTTGAGCAACAACAGGTGACCCGATCGTGCAAACGTGACCTAGGGCAGGAAAAGGTTCCAGAGCCACTTTATCAGGACAGCCAGGTTGATGGTGGCGCATACAGCCTGGCACTGCAAGGGGGGGGGGGGGCGATGGGAGGCAGAAAGGGGGGGGGGATCAGAGAGGGGAAGATTGGGAAGGGAGGGCAGAAGGGGTAGGAGAGAGGGGGTGACAGATAAAAGGGAAGGAAGGGAAGAAGGGTGGGATAGAAGGGGTGAGAGAGGGAAGGGGAAGGAGGGCATGTGGGGTGGGAGTGAGGAGGCAAAAGAGGGAAACCTGGCCCTGCAAAGGGGACGGGGGGGGGGAGGGGGGGAGAGGGGGGGTCTCCACTAGCCAGGTGTCACAAAAAGATGTATGAGAAGGGGGTCAAGGCTAGCCCGCGTTGTATCGCATACACGCACTTACCAGATCATGAAGGGTGCACGCGCTCGGGTGTTTTTCGAACATGTGCTATGCCAGGCGGCCTATGCACCGACAAGCGCTGCCAGAGAAGAACTATGCGCCTTGATTCAGTTGGCAGTCACGAACCCTGTGCAACAAAGGCACCGTCGCAATCACGAGTCGAGAATTAAAAATCAGAATGGTGCAAGACATGATGGGGTGCACATCAGAAAGTGCAGATCTCACCAGCAAGTGAGGCCACATTTGTTCAGTTGCGTAGGCAGGCCTCTGCTCTGATCTCGAGGGCATAGTCGACTCTGTCGCACCAGAGCTAGCTTGGCCGCTCCCGAGTCCAGGCACGCCCCCTCAGTCGTCAAACGTCACACCGGTAGGACTGCAGCTATCCAACATGTATTCAGCATACAAATATAGAATCCGTGTGCGCACCGAAGTGATGATTTCCGTTTAAAAGGAGACGCCAGGGATTCTCCTAAATATGGACCAGGGGGTGTGGACATCCCTAGTCCCTACATTGCAAGTTACTCCTGTGCTGACTCCAATGTCGACTCCAGACGGAGCTGACTCGAGTGCTGACACCAGTGATGACTCCAAAGATAGCTCCAATATCAACACCAGTGTTGCTTCCAATGCTGACTCCAGTGCCGACACAAGAGATGACTCCACTGTTCACACCGGTGCCAACTCATGTGAGACTGACTCATGTGACACTGACTCCAGTGCTGAATCCAGTGCTTACTCCTGTGAGACTGACTCCAGTGTTGACTCCAGTGCTAACACTTGTGAGAATGACTCCATTATTGACTCTGGTGTAATAGTGTTGAATCAAGTGTGGCTCCAATGATGACTTATCTGCTTGAATCCAGTGTTTTCTCCATTCATGACTCAAAGGCTGAGACAAATCTGTGCCCAGTGCTGACTCCTGGCTGATTCCAATATTGACCCCAGTATTGACTCCAATGCTGACTCCAGTGCTGACTCAAGTGCTCACTTAAGTGCTCATTCAAGTGCAGACGCAATGACACCAGTGATGCCTCGTGTGCTGACTCTAGTGTTGACTCCAGTGCTCACTCCAGTGCAGACGAAGTGAGACAGTGCTGACTCTAGTGTTGAATCAAGTGTCGACTCCAGTACTAACTCAATTGCTGACACCAGTGCTGACTCTAGAGCTGACTGCAGTGCTGACTCCATACTGACTTCACTACTGACTCCAGTATTGACTCCGGTGCTGACTCCAGTTATGACTCCAGTGATGACTCCATTGCTGACTCCAGTGTCGACTCAAGTACTGACTCCATTGCTGACTCCATCACTGACTCCAGTGCTGACTCCAGTTTTGACTCCAGTGCTGACTCCAGTGTTGACTTCAGTGCTGACTCCAGTGCTCACTCCAGTGCCCACTCCAGTGCTGACTCCAGTGCTCACAGCAGTGCTGACTCCCTTGCTCACTCCATTATCCACTGCAGTGCTGACTCTAGTGGTGACTCTAGTGCTCACTCCAGTTTAGACTCCAGAGCCCACTCGAGTGCCCACTGCAGTACCAACTCAAGTGCTCACTGCAGTGTTGACTCCCTTGCTCTCTCCAATGTCCACTACATTGCTGACTCTAGTGGTGACTCCAGAGCTCACTCCAGTACTGACTCCAGAGCCCACACGAGTGCCCACCGCATTATTTACTCAAGTGCCCACTCCAGTGTTGACTCCAATGTAGACTCATGTGTTGACTCCATTGCCGACTCAAGTGCTCACTCTAGTGCTCACTCCAGTGCCCACACCAGTGCCCACTCCGATGCTGACTACAGTGCCCACTGCAGTGCTCGCTCCAGTGCACACTCCAGTGCCCACTCCAGTGCTCACTCCAGTGCCCACTTCATTGCCCACTCTAGGGCCCACTCCAGAGCTCACTCCAGTGCCCACTCATGTGCCCACTTTAGTGCTCATTGCAGTGCCCACTCCAGTGCTTACTCCAGTGCTTACTCCAGTGCCCACTCCCATGCTCACTCCAGTGCCCACTCCAGTGCTTCCTCCAGTGCCCACTCCAGTGCTGACTCCAGTGCCCACTCCTGTGCTCACTCATGTGCTCACTCCAATGCCCACTCCAGTGGTCACTCCATTGCCCACTCCAGTGCCCACTCCAGTGCACACTCCAGTGCCCACTCCAGTCCTCACTCCAGTACTCACTCCAGTACTCACTCCAGTGCCCACTCCAGTGCTCACTCCAGTGCCCACTCCAGTGCCCACTCTAGAGCCCACTCCAGTGCTCACTCCATTGCCCACTCCAGTGCTCACTCCAGTGCTCACTCAAGTGCCCACTCTACTGCTCACTTCAGTGCTCACTCCAGTACACACTACAGTGCCCACTCCAGTGCCCACTCCAGTGCCCACTCCAGTGCTCACTCCAGTGCCCACTCCAGTGCTCACTCCAGTGCTCACTCCAGTGCCCACTCCAATGCTCACTCCAGTGCCCACTCATGTGCTCACTTCAGTGCCCACTACAGTTCCCACTCCAGTGCTCACTCCAGTGCCCACTCCAGTGCTCACTCCAGTGCTCACTCTAGTGCCCACTCCAGTACCCACTCCAGTGCCCACTCCAGTGCCCACTCCAGTGCCCACTCCAGTGCTCACTCCAGTGCCCACTCTAGTGCTCACTCCAGTGCTCACTCCAGTTATCACTACAGTGCCCACTCCAGTGCTCACTCCAGAGCCCACTCCAGTGCTCACTCCAGTACCCACTCCAGTGCTCACTTCATTGCCCACTCCAGTGCTCACTCCAGTGCCCACTCCAGTGCTCACTCCAGTGCCCACTCAAGTGCTCACTCAAGTGCTCACTCCAGTGCCCACTCTGGTGCTCACTCCAGTGCTCACTCCAGTGCTCACTGCCTCACTCCAGTGCCCACTCCAGTGCTCACTCCAGTGCCCACTCCAGTGCTCACTCCAGTGCTCACTCCAGTGCCCACTCCAGTGCTCACTTCAGTGCTCTCTCCAGTGCCCACTCCAGTGCCCACTCCAGTGCCCACTCCAGTGCACACTCCAGTGCCCACTCCAGTGCTCCCTCCAGTGCTCACTTCAGTGCCCACTCCAGTGCTCACTCCAGTGCCCACTCTAGTGCTCACTCCAATTCCTAGCGGGCTGTGCGTATTTGTTACTGGGAGGCAGTGTTCAGGTTTTACCGGAAGGCGTACAGGCCTTACGAATTAAGTTTACTAGATTTCCCTTGGGGGAACCCTGTGCATGGCAGGTTTTCCTGGAGGATTCTCATTCAGAGGGAAAACAATGGGAAAAAGGGAAAACAATGGGTTTCCCATCGGTGTTTCGTTATATGTCCCTCAGGATTTCCCTCTGTTTTCCGTATCCTTTCTTGAACACACAATTGTCATTATTACCTGCAGGTACCCAGCTGGGCACACACGTACGGCCATGTGCCCGAGCTTTTTTGAGCAGGACCCAGAGGTGTACCGTAGACTTGCTTTGCCTCCGCAATAAATCAATGTTCCTTTGCCTTCGCGTTTTTTTAATTATTGAATAATTAATTCATAGACGCATTTGCGGCTTAACACGCAACATAAAATGGCTTGTGCGCGCGTCACACCTTGCTAGCTTGTCCGTACAGATCCAAATGCAATATCTGCACCGCGACCACTTTCTTACTGTATCAAAGGCACTGTCGTTAGTACCGTGCCGGTGCTAGCTGCATGTACCGTATATTATCGGTGCAAGCAAGCCGCATGTGAATCACCGGTGCAGCTTTACCGGCAGCTACAGCCCAACCAGGAGCATGCATGGTGCCCGCAGCATGATACCGGTACCTGACGCATTAATTTACAGCTGCTTCCCAGGTCCACAAGGTGCGCGCTGCAGGGGCATGCCGAAGACCGTCCTGGTGGTGTGATCCCAATCAGTGCAGGTGCAATAATAATACCAGTGCAGTTGTTACCGGAACCATAGTCTCATGCATGCATGCCCAGCCAGGAAATTGCATGATACCAATATAATGATGTCAGTAGCTTTGAGCTGACGATGCAGCACGTATCCATACTCAAATGCGCGTAGTGGGGGCAACCAGCAGAGGTACGGTAGTAGGCCAGTCCATGTGTGGTCCCAATCAGCGCAAGTGCAGCACCGTTGCAGCTGTGAGCTACATGCGCAACCAGGAGCATGCATGATACCCACATGATCTTATCAGTAGCATCGATCTGCCGCTGTGGCACGGGTCCATTCTCAAATAAAGCGCGCTACGGGGGCAACCGGCTGGTCTGGGTGTGGTCCCAATCAGTTCGGGTGTAACACCGGTGCAACTGTTAGCCTTGGGCCCAACCAGGGGATTGCATGATAGCCACATAAGGTTATCATTAGCATTGAGCTGCCGCTGCGGCACGAGTTCATTCCAAAATGCGCGCTGCGGGGGCAACCGGCCGTAGGCTGGTCTGGGTGTGGTCCCAGTCAGTGCAGGTATAACACCGGTGCTACTGTTAGCCTTGTGCCCAACCAGGGGATTGCAATATTGCATGATACCCACATACTTACATCATTAGCATTGAGCTGCCGCTGCAGCACTGGTTCATTCTCTAATGCGCGCTGCGGGGGCAACCGGCCATAGGCTGGTCTGGGTGTGGTCCCAATCAGTTCAGGTATAACACCGGTGCAACTGTTAGCCTTGCGCCCAAAGATCCTGCTACTGAAAACAGGTTTGCGGCCGCCTACCGCACATGGTTTCAGCCTACAGTACGGCTGGCGCCGTGCAGGAGCAGGCGAACGGTGCTATAGACTACTTCGAGGTGTACCGGGGCTTGGATGGGATGCCCTGGCTTTTGTGGAAGACGTGGTAGATATCGTTGATGTGTAGACGTTTTCAAAGGCTGGACCTTACTTTGTCTTCCTTTTCCAGCCTTTTGTCTGTCCCTCCATTTTATTTCCCTTTTTCTGTTTCTTTTTTCTGCCCCCTTGCCTTTGTTTTTCTCCCATAGTTAGGTGCCCACGCGGCCTAGTCTTTTTGAGCATGGCCCAGAGGTGTAACGTCGTTGGCCTATGTCTCAGATGTCTGCTCATTGGAATCTGATGTCAGCTACCTCCTTCATCTGCAGCTTATCAGGGTACCCTTATCTCAGAAACACATGTCAAGTACATCATTCAGAAGGCCAGGGACTGATTTGATGGGAGGACCTGAGTGGATCTACGGTATGGCCTAGGGTATCTGGCTGTGGGACGTGATGTTATTGAATGTAATAAGAAACCCAGTCCGGAAAGCTGCAAAGCCGCTCGATTGCATTGCACATCCGCTGTCGGTTGATTAATTTTCTGTTAAGGCTTGGTGCCTACAGGCCTGAGTGGATCTATGGTCATGGCCTTGGGTTTTTGGCTGTAGGACATGATGTTATTGGTTAAATTAAGAAACCCTGTCCGGAAAGCTGCAAAGCCGCTTGATTGCATTGCACATCCGCTCTCAGTTGATTTACTCTCTGTTAAAGCTAGGTGCATACCAGCCTGAGTGGATGAACGGCATGGCCTAGGGTATCTGGCTGTAGGACTGCTGGTTATTGAAAGGATTAAGCAACCCTTGCAGGAAAGCTGCTCGATTGCATTGCACATCCGCTCTTAGTTGATTTACTTTATGTTTAGGCTTGGTGAATACCGGCCTGAGTAGATCAGCAGTATGGCCTAGGGTGTCTGGCTGTAAGACTGGTTGTTGTTGAAAAAAAAACCTGGCGGCACGCTGCAAAGCCGCTCGATTGCATTGCACATCTGCTCTCAGTTGATTCACTTTCACTGCTTACCGGTAGGTTGGTGGTTTCAAATTTTCAAATCAGGCAGCTGTACAAAAGCCCTGCTGTATAAAAGCCCTGCAGTATAAGGTGCCGTACTTGGCTGTTAAGTCCTGCTGTATAAGCCCTGTTGTATAAAACATATTATAAATTTATTGAACTGTCCTGACCCATGGCCAATTGGCTCCTGAGGAATCAAAGCATACCACTGGTGCCAGTCTTATTAGTTTCCACTGCCGGCCCGTTTACGGTAGGTAACGAGTCACTTTGAATGTCATGAACTTCGTGATGAGCCGCAATGTTAAAATAACACTCACTGAGTGTGGCTACGGCCCTTGAAAGGTTACACACTAGCAGCCAACAATAGGATGAATCAAAGATACAATCTGGTACACAGAGGACCTGAATAAAGGCAAATCAGCTAAGCCAACCTCGGTAAATGTGCACACAAAACCTCTCTCCTCTATAACTATTTATTGGCCTTCTTCACGCCTCGTCTGGCCAGTTGCCGCAGTGCCGCTCCCAGCCACCTTCCAAGCGCATTGAGGGGGATCCCTGTTGTTGCCACCGCTGCCATTGTTGCACCGGGTGCCGCTCCAGGCGGCCTGCCAAGTGCAGTGAGGGGGATCCCTGCTGCTGCCACCGCTGCCGCTGTTGTGCCGGTCGCCGCTCCCAGCGGCCTGCCAAGAGCAGTGAGGGAGATTCCTGCTGCTGCCACCGCTGCCGCTGTTGTGCTGGCTGCTGCTCCCAGAGGCCTGCCAAGCGCAGAGGGGGATTCATGCTGTTGCCATCGCAGCCGGTGTTGTGCCGGTTGCCGCTCCCTGCGGCCTGCCAAGTGCAGTGAGGGGGATTCCTACTGCTGCCACCGCTGCCGCTGTTGTGTCGGTCACCGCTCCCAGCGGCCTGCCAAGATCAGTGAGGGGGATTCCTGCTGCTGCCACCGCTGCCGCTGTTGTGCCAGTCACCGTTCCCAGCGGTCTGCCAAGCGCAGTGAGGGGGATTCCTGCTGCTGCCACCACTGCCGCTGTTGTGCCGGTCCCTGCTCCCAGCGGCCTGCCAAGAGCAGTGAGGGGGGTTCCTGCTGCTGCCACCGCTGCCGCTGTTGTGCCGGTCGCCGCTCCTAGTGGCCTGCCAAGCGCAGTGAGGGGGATTCCTGCTGCTGCCACCGCTGCCGCTGTTGTGCCGGTCCCTGCTCCCAGCGGCCTGCCAAGAGCAGTGAGGGGGGTTCCTGCTGCTGCAATCGCTGCCGCTGTTGTGCCGGTCGCTGCTCCCAGCGGCCTGCTAAGCGCAGTGAGGGGGATTCCTGCTGCTGCCACCGCTGCCGCTGTTGTGCCGGTCCCCGCTCCCAGCGGCCTGCCAAGCGCAGTGAGGGAGAATCCTACTGCTGCCACCGCTGCCGCTGTTGTGCCAGTCACCGCTCCCAGCGGCCTGCCAAGCGCAGTGAGGGGGATTCCTGCTGCTGCCACCGCTGCCGCTGTTGTGCCGGTCGCCGCTCCCAGTGGCCTGCCAAGCGCAGTGAGGGGGATTCCTGCTGCTGCCACCACTGCCGCTGTTGTGCCGGTCCCTGCTCCCAGCGGCCTGCCAAGAGCAGTGAGGGGGGTTCCTGCTGCTGCCAGCGCTGCCGCTGTTGTGCCGGTCGCTGCTCCCAGCGGCCTGCTAAGCGCAGTGAGGGGGATTCCTGCTGCTACCACCGCTGCCGCTGTTGTGCCGGTCGCCGCTCCCAGCGGCCTGCCAAGCGCAGCGAGCGGGGTTCATGCTGCTGCCACCACTGCCGCTGTTGTGCCGGTTGAGCTCCCAGCGGCCTGCCAAGCGCAGTGAGGGGGATTCCTGCTGCTGCCAGCGCTGCCGCTGTTGTGCCGGTCGCCGCTCCCAGCGGCCTGCCAAGCGCAGTGAGGGGGATTCCTGCTGCTGCCACCGCTGCCGCTGTTGTGCCGGTCGCCGCTCCCAGCGGCCTGCCAAGCGTAGTGAGAGGGATTCCTGCTGCTGCCACCGCTGCCGCTGTTGTGCCAGTCACCGCTCCCAGCGGCCTGCCAAGCGCAGTGAGGGTAATTCCTGCTGTTGCCATCGCTGCCGCTGTTGTGCCGGTCACCGCTCCCAGTGGCCTGCCAAGCGCAGTGAGGGGGGTTCCTGCTGCTGCCACCGTTGCCGCTGTTGTGCTGGTCGCCGCTCCCAGCGGCCTTCCAAGCGCAGTGAGGGGGATTCATGCTGTTGCCATCGCAGCCGGTGTTGTGCCGGTTGCCGCTCCCTGCGGCCTGCCAAGTGCAGTGAGGGGGATTCCTACTGCTGCCACCGCTGCCGCTGTTGTGTCGGTCACCGCTCCCAGCGGCCTGCCAAGATCAGTGAGGGGGATTCCTGCTGCTGCCACCGCTGCCGCTGTTGTGCCAGTCACCGTTCCCAGCGGTCTGCCAAGCGCAGTGAGGGGGATTCCTGCTGCTGCCACCACTGCCGCTGTTGTGCCGGTCCCTGCTCCCAGCGGCCTGCCAAGAGCAGTGAGGGGGGTTCCTGCTGCTGCCACCGCTGCCGCTGTTGTGCCGGTCGCCGCTCCTAGTGGCCTGCCAAGCGCAGTGAGGGGGATTCCTGCTGCTGCCACCGCTGCCGCTGTTGTGCCGGTCCCTGCTCCCAGCGGCCTGCCAAGAGCAGTGAGGGGGGTTCCTGCTGCTGCAATCGCTGCCGCTGTTGTGCCGGTCGCTGCTCCCAGCGGCCTGCTAAGCGCAGTGAGGGGGATTCCTGCTGCTGCCACCGCTGCCGCTGTTGTGCCGGTCCCCGCTCCCAGCGGCCTGCCAAGCGCAGTGAGGGAGAATCCTACTGCTGCCACCGCTGCCGCTGTTGTGCCAGTCACCGCTCCCAGCGGCCTGCCAAGCGCAGTGAGGGGGATTCCTGCTGCTGCCACCGCTGCCGCTGTTGTGCCGGTCGCCGCTCCCAGTGGCCTGCCAAGCGCAGTGAGGGGGATTCCTGCTGCTGCCACCACTGCCGCTGTTGTGCCGGTCCCTGCTCCCAGCGGCCTGCCAAGAGCAGTGAGGGGGGTTCCTGCTGCTGCCAGCGCTGCCGCTGTTGTGCCGGTCGCTGCTCCCAGCGGCCTGCTAAGCGCAGTGAGGGGGATTCCTGCTGCTACCACCGCTGCCGCTGTTGTGCCGGTCGCCGCTCCCAGCGGCCTGCCAAGCGCAGCGAGCGGGGTTCATGCTGCTGCCACCACTGCCGCTGTTGTGCCGGTTGAGCTCCCAGCGGCCTGCCAAGCGCAGTGAGGGGGATTCCTGCTGCTGCCAGCGCTGCCGCTGTTGTGCCGGTCGCCGCTCCCAGCGGCCTGCCAAGCGCAGTGAGGGGGATTCCTGCTGCTGCCACCGCTGCCGCTGTTGTGCCGGTCGCCGCTCCCAGCGGCCTGCCAAGCGTAGTGAGAGGGATTCCTGCTGCTGCCACCGCTGCCGCTGTTGTGCCAGTCACCGCTCCCAGCGGCCTGCCAAGCGCAGTGAGGGTAATTCCTGCTGTTGCCATCGCTGCCGCTGTTGTGCCGGTCACCGCTCCCAGTGGCCTGCCAAGCGCAGTGAGGGGGGTTCCTGCTGCTGCCACCGTTGCCGCTGTTGTGCTGGTCGCCGCTCCCAGCGGCCTTCCAAGCGCAGTGAGGGGGATTCCTGCTGCTGCCACCGCTGCCGCTGTTGTGCCAGTCACCGCTCCCAGCGGCCTGCCAAGCGCAGCGAGGGTAATTCCTGATGCTGCCACCGCTGCCGCTGTTGTGCCGGTCGCCGCTACCAGCAGCCTGCCAAGCATAGTGAGGGGGATCCCTGCTGTTGCCACCGCGCCGCGAGGGGGGTCTGCTGCTGCCACCACCGCCGCCGCCCTTGTTTCACCGGATGCCGCTCCTGGCGGCATGTTGAGCGCAGTGAGGGCAGGACTTGCGGCTGCCACCGCTGCCAGTGTTGTGCCGTATACCGCACCTCCTGTTGAGCGCATGAGGTGGGCCCTGCAGCTGCCACCACTGCTGCTGCCACTGTTGTGCTGGACGCCGCTACCAGCGGCTTGTAAACCCATGCTGCTGTCATCGCCGCCACTACTTTTGCGCTGGTCGCCACTCCGTGTGGCCTGTTGAGCGCAGCCAGGGGGGGCCCTATTGCTGCCACCGCCGCCGCTCTTTTTGTGGCATGGGATGCCTCTCCCAACGTTATGTTGAGCGCAGCGAGAGGGGGCCTGCTGCTGCAATCACCGACACTATTGTGATGGATGCTCTTCCCAGCGGTGTCTTCAAGGCAATGAGGGGGGCCCCTCCTATTGCTACCGCCGCCACCGCAACTCTGCATGCCGCGCCGAATAGCAGGTTGAACGCAGCGAGGGGATCCCCTGCAGTTGCCACTGCCAACACAGCCATGGTGTGCCGAAGGCCGCACCCAACGGCCTGTTAAGCGCTTTGAGGGGATCCCCAGCTGCTGCCACCGCACCACCGCCGCTATTGGACTGGATGCCGCTTCCAGTGGCCTGATGAGCGCAGCAAGGGGATGCCCTGCTGCTGCCACCTCTGCCGCTACGACTGTAGCATTGGATGCCGCTCCCAGGGGCTTGTTGCGCAACAAAGGGAGCCCCCCACTGCTGTCATTGCCGCCATTATTACGCTGGATGTCGCTCCCAACAGCCTTGTTAGTGCAGCCAGGGGGGACTCTGTTGCTGCCACCGCCGCCAGTGCAGCTCTAAGCGCCCCTCCCAGCGCCTGCATTACAAAAATAAAAGACTGTAGGTGCTGGGCAATTGAAACCAGCCAGCCGTTAGGTAGCCATAACTTAGGTTTCAGGAGATAACCGGGCTAGGGCTCAAGGAATGACAGGGCCAGGGTGTAGGGGGTGACATGGCTTGGGTTCAGGAGGAGACATGGCTAGGGCTCAAGGCATGACAAGGCCAGGGTTCAGGGCGTGAATGGGCCTGGGTTCAGGGGGTGACTGGGCCAGGGTTCAGGGGGTGACTGGGCTAGCATTCAGGGGGTGACATGGCTAGGGCTCAAGGAGTGACAGCCTGACAGGGGAAGGGTTCAAAAGGTGACTATGATCTGATTTAGTACAAGCGCACAAGGGGGGTCCTGCGGCTGCCGCCACTCTTGCGCTGGACGCCGCTCCCAATGGCTTGTTGAGCGCAAGGAAGGGGCCCTCATGCTGCTGTCATCGCCGCTACCAATGGCATGCTGGAAGCTGCTCCCAATAGCCTTTTGAGCGTAGCGAGGGGAGGGCCCTATTCCTGTCACTGACGCCGCTGCTATTGTATTATCATGGGGTGCTTCTCCCAGCAACCTGATGAGCACAACGAGGCGGGGCCCTGTTGCGACAATCACCGCCACCGCCAGTGTGGTGAACGATGCTCCTCCCAACGGCATGTTCAGGGTAACGAGGGGGGGCCTCCTATTGCAACCGCCGCCACCATAACTCTGGATGTTGCTCCCAACGGCATGTCAAACGCAGCGAGGGAATCCCCTGCGGTTGCCACTGCCGTTGCCGCCTGCCCCTGCCCACCCGAACCCTAAGCCCTGGCCCTACCTGCATGGCATGCACTACCAACCCATGCACCCGAAATCCTTAACAGCATGCAATACCAGCCCACCGTAACCCTAAGCCCTGGCCCTATGAGCATGGTAAGCAGCACCATCCCTCCTACCCTTCTCCCTTCAAGACGCACTAGGCTAGCCCCCCCCCAGGTTTAAGGCACTGGGATCTTACCTGCTATGGCTGCAGGTTCATTGTCCTCTCTGTTGCCGCGGGTCCAGTTGGCACCTTTACTTCCACTGCCGCCGCTCCCTCCGTTGCCGTGGGCCCAACACGCACTACTCCCGATGTTGCCGCTGGTAAGGCCCCTGTCACTTACTGGGGGGTCGGACCCATTCCCCGGCTTATATTAAGCTATATGCTTCCAAATGGTGTTCTTACGAGATTTCTAAAGCCTGTTTCGCTCGCGTGGGTTGTGAAAAGGCGCCAACCTGGGCACTGAAAGCCCCCGTTTGGGGGGGTGGGCACTCGGGGGATGGGTCCGGCCAGGGTCCCCTGGGTCCGAACTCTTAAGCGACATGCTCCTTTGTTGGGCCGCCTCACACCTTCAAAAGCAATATTCTTGCAGCGATTAAGCAGCAGCCAGAAAAGTCTTTCCTGCAGATTTTTTATATAGTCGGGCCAATCTTGCAAAGGGTCCTCGTACGCCCGGACTTCAAGCGGTAGTGAAAACAGCTCCCCTCGCGTTGATGTCACTGGAGAATGTGTTGCGCCACCGGCTGTCCCTGTGAGCGGCATTGCACCCGGCACATCTACTATCCCCCCTTGCCCTCGCCCTCCCAGTTCCCCTCCCGTCCCCCCTCCCGTTTCCATTCCCGTTCCCCCTCCTGCTCCCCCTTCCACTCCTGCTCCACCGTTTGCCACGAAGATTGTGACCTAGAGAGTGAGATGTTCAAGACCTTGAAAGAGAGTCTCAAACATGGTGTTAAGCCATCTGGTGGTGGTCAGCTCACGGGCATCAAGCGAGCACGAGTTTCGGCCCTATCCTCATAGGCACTACGCACTACACATATATGCTCATACGCACTACCTGACATGATGCAGCCATGACACCTTCTGTTACGCACTACCTGACATGATGCAGCCATGACACCTGCTGTTACGCACTACCTGACATGATGCAGCCATGACACCTTCTGTTACGCACTTCCTGACATGATGCAGCCATGACACCTTCTGTTACGCACTACCTGACATGATGCAGCCATGACACCTTCTGTTACGCACTACCTGACATGATGCAGCCTTGACACCTGCTGTTACGCACTACCTGACATGATGCAGCCATGACACCTGCTGTTACGCACTACCTGACATGATGCAGCCATGACACCTGCTGTTACGCACTACCTGACACTGGACTGAGCGCAAATCAGAGTCTGTCAGGGACGGCAACGCAAGGCAGAGAACAGCAGACGAAATCGGGCTCAACCTCTCCCGCCAACTGGGCCGACTCTCTCCGAACATTGATCGCATTGTTGCTGTCAGGTGAGATGACTATGCACAAGGCTGGCTGAAGTGTTGATTATTAGTTTTCACTCGTTGGCTAAGAAGCTCCCTTGGTCATTCGAGGCACGAGAATGCCAGACTTCTCTCTCACTAGTTTTTCACAGTCTGAGCAATTAATAAAAGTGTATGAGGTGTGAATAAGTGTGAAAGGTGCAGCGCAGCCGCAGGGGTGTGTGGGGTGGGCGGGCCCCCTGCCTAGGGGTCTGGGGGCCAGCGGCACCCGGTCGATTTAGCTCAGAAACAGTACGTAGCTTTAAATCTCGAGAACCGCGTCCCACATATATTTATAATTCCACTGTTCATGTCCAATCAGGCATTGTTAAGAGCCGAGCGGCAGCTGCTGCTTCGCAGAAGTAAATACTTCAAGGTTTATATTTCCAGTCAGGTATTTTTCTACTTCTGTCGGAAATCAATTTTGCCTCTTTTGTGGCCTCAGACCATTTCTGGCCCCCCCCCCCCCCAAAAAACTGCCTCTAACTGTTTTTGCATCTGTGGCCAATTCCAGGCATGATGACCCAATCTTCGCTGAAACGTACGACTACTTGCTGAGAGTCACGGCGAACTACTTGGCACCTGGTGGTCTCCGGAAAGCTCTGACAGACGACTACGGCGCAAGATTTGGCAGGACGTCTCTGGTCTTGGAGGGTTCCTACTTTGAGCATGTTCCTAGCACCACGTTGACAGTTGGCCCCTCAGCAGGTGTTGGTCCCTCGACGGGCATTGACTCTGATGAGGATCGTGCAGGCCCCCAGTTTCATTTAATTGCTGATAAAAAAGCCTTGGTTTGGGCACATTCAGTCGTCGTGGCCAATATCAAAGTTACATCGAAGTTGCTCCCTAGACGTAAGGGCGCTGCAGCCGGCAAAGGCGTGTACATCATTACAAGCGACGAGGATGCTCGCATCGTTCGAAGGTTAAAAGAAGATGCCAGCGACGATGATGATGACGCACATGCCGTGGATGGTAGGGGGCAGTCAATAGCACTCTCAGACTACCAATAGGCCGTGATGTAGCTGATTTGTAGCTGGAACACCACGCCTGCCTCCCCTCCCCTCCCCTCTTCCCCCCTCCCCCTCCTCTTACTCCACCTCCCCCTCCTTACCCCCCTCCTGCTGCCCCTCCAGTCCCCCCTCCTGCTCCTTCCCCCCCCTCCCCCCCCCTGCTCTCCCTCCCACTCCCTCTCCCGCTCCCCCTCCTTCTCCCGCCCCCCCTCCCCCTCCCCCTCCTGCTGTACCTCCCCCTCCTGCCCCCCTCATGCTCCTCCTCCTGCCCCTCCCCCCTCCCTTGCTTATGCCCCCCCTCCTGCTCCCTTCCCCCTCCCCGTCCCCTCTCTGCCCCCCCTCCTTCTCCCCCTCCCTCTCCTTCTCCCCCTCCCTCTCCTCCTCCCCCTCCCTCTCCCCCTCCCCCCCCTCCCCCTCCCCCTCTCCCTCTCGCCCCTCCTCCTGCTCCCCCTACCC
Source organism: Limnomonas spitsbergensis (assembly GCA_037349105.1). Taxonomy (NCBI): domain Eukaryota; kingdom Viridiplantae; phylum Chlorophyta; class Chlorophyceae; order Chlamydomonadales; genus Limnomonas; species Limnomonas spitsbergensis. The sequence continues at coordinate 4,175,427 of JAYJMM010000041.1, forward strand.
CTCCTGCTCCCCCTCCCCACAGCCCCTTCCCCTGCTCCCCCTCCTGCCCCCCTCCCCCTCCTGCTCCCCCTCCCCACATCCCCTTCCCTTGCTCCCCCTCCTGCCCCCCTCCCCCTCCTGCTCCCCCTTCTCCTGCCTAAATAGAAAGTGTGGCTTGGACGAATGCCCTGCGAGTATCATTGAAATTTCAATGGGGAATTAGTACCGTTTTTTGTGTTTGAAGTTTTCATAGCATGCTCTGTGCTGGTGTAAATTCCCCTAGAGTAATTTGGGTATTGGTTTCGCGAATGGGGAGTTTTAAGCGGCTCGATAGCAGGCTCCATAGCTTGTGAGGGTTTTCTCTAGATGATGTTTGGGATCAAGGATTTCATATAGCTCCATGGCAGGTTTTGTAGCGCGTACGTGTTTCCCCTTGTATCATTGGAATTTGTACCAGTGTTTAGGAGGCTTCATGCAGCTTGTGCCGGTTTCCCCTAGAGCATCATTGGTATTGGTACCAGCGGTGCGGGCCAGGAGTTTTAGACAGCTCCATAGCAGAGGCTTCACAGCTTGTGCGGGTTTCCCCTAGAGCATCATTGGTATTGGTACTAGCGGTGCGGGCCAGGAGTTTTAGACAGCTCCATAGCAGAGGCTTCACAGCTTGTGCGGGTTTCCCCTAGAGCATCATTGGTATTGGTACCAGAAATAGAAGCAAGAATTTTAAATAAATGAATCTATGCATTTCAATTTAAGGGACCATTGCCTTGTTATATTCTGTTAGTATAAGGGTCATTGGTATTATTACATGTGGTTAGCCTGGTGTGGAATTTAAAATGATGTCTTAGTTGGCTTGGTAGCCGAGGTAATTTCCATTTACAGCTTATGCTGGGCACGTCCAACACATCATGCTCCCCCCAAAAAGTTGAAAGGGAATATCGTGTTTCTGTATTTGATGGCTGCTGGCATAAAATGTTGCAACCATCCAAAGATTACTCCTCACAAGGCCAAGCGCAAGAACCACATTAAGCCAGGGCCCGCCTTACATGGCTGTCCCAGGGATCAGCGATACAACCATGGGCTGCGCTGAAAGACTCGGGCGCATTTAGAGGGGGGAAATTCAAGTGGCAGTGGGGGAAGCAAAGGAGAAAAATGGGGAAGGGATCCCTACAAGATACCAAATTGCAGCCAAGCAAACTTGCGCCCAGCGTGCTCAAAGGTAATAGGTATAAATATGTAGAGAGGGGCCCTTTACGTGGTGCCTAAGCGTCATGTGCTAGAAACAAAAGCCAATGCCACTTCGATGCAAACGCTGGTGACTTGGCTTCGGGCACTGTGTGTTATCAAATGGAGAAGAGCATCCCCGCCTCTGAAAGCAAGAGTGAGACAAAAAGGAAAGAGCTAGTCCCAAGGGAGGCATGAAAAACAGACCGTAGCAAATTTGCCCTCAACAAAGTCTATGACGTCCTCAACAAAAGCCAGAGCCTGCCACCCATGCCTGCCCTGGTACATCTGTGACAGTAAGTCCGTGGCGCCCTCCGGGGGGGCTGCCCAACCTCTCGCTCTCAGCCGCTCTTTCACGCTAGGGCACTGAAAACACGTACATGAAGCGCATCCTCGACCTGTTGGCCGTGTTCTCAGCCCAGCAATGTTGGCAGTAGCGCGTGTCACGCTGCTGATCGCTGCGCCGTCCTTTATCATCAGGTGTGCTGGCTGCTCTGAGACGTAGCCTTAAGTTAGTGCACACACGGGCGCATTCGTTTTGCTATTGCGGTTCTAAGCGTGCGATGATGCTGAATCTATACTATTAAGTGCGCTAATCGTAACAATACGGCAGAAGCGGTTTCGCGCTTTTTGGCGCTTTTCGTAGTCCCTTTCGGGCTCGGTTGCGAGCGGTTCGACTGCGCGCAGCGATCGGGTCGTCGACAGCGTGTCGATGGTAGATTCTGGGCCTCACAGATGGTCCGACGGATGGCGTTCAGCGACGGATGGCGTTCAGCGACGATGGTCCGACGGATGGCGTTCAGCGACGGATGGCGTTCAGCGACGATGGTCCGACGGATGGCGTTCAGCGACGGATGGCGTTCAGCCAGCATCTGTATCCAGCAGCCATCGTATGCAGAATCCAGCAGCCATCGTTTGCAGCATCCAGCATGCAGCATCCAGCATCCATCATCATCCCGCATCCAACGTCCAGCATCCAGCGTCCAGCTTCCAGCATCCAGCATTTGTATCCAGCATTTGTATCCAGCACATTTATATCTAGCATCCAGTTTTTCGGTGAACTTCGTAGTCCCTTTTGGGCTGGGCTGCCAGCGGTTCGACTGCGCGCAGCGATCGGGTGCAGGTTTGGGGGTTTAGGTGGAAGACAGCGTGTCGATAGTCGCATTCTGAGCCTCACAGATGGTCCGACGGATGGTCTTCACCCACCATCTGTACAGCCTGGTTTGGGAGCTTGCAACGTTGCACACTGCGGCGTTGTCCCTATCTCATTATTCCTGTCAGCGGGTCATAACTTTCACTCGCTAAGGTGAGATGATTGCAAGGACGTGGTTGTTTCCATGATCTCTGCCCCAACTGACGATACATGGCTGGAAAAGGTGCGTTTAAGCTTCCATGGAGCTCTTCTAATTTGTTGCATATCCTTTTGTCCATGCGCAGGATTCGGCGCTGGATGGTACCAATCTAACGAGGGCGCTGCAGGAGACGTCGTCCTTCAGTTGGATCTCACACTTCACGTGTTTATGATATTCAACCCCTGATGTCCAGGTAGACCGAATGCGCAAGGATATGACTGGCCCAACGAGCGCTGCCCAAACGGACGAGGAAGGGATGATGACATGAAACTCTTCTATTCGCTGCGTTTTCTTTTGTTCAGGCGCAGGACATCGACGGCGCGGCAGGAGACGTCGTCCTTCAGCTGGATCAATGCTGGATCTCATCTTTGACATGTTTATGACATCCTGGTGGGTCCAATGAGCCAGGATGCCACCATCTCAACGAGCGCTGCCTCGACCGACGAGGCAGGGCCGATTAAGGTGCGCTTGGATTTACATGGAGCTCTTCCAATTTGCTGCGTTTTCTTCTGTTCAGGCGCAGGATCACGGGGCATGATGGCTCCAACCTATGGAGGGTGCAGCAGATGTCCTGAAGCAAGGTGCCCATTGTCATGCCCCTGAGTTATGGTCTTTTGACATCCATTGACATCTTCCGGTCATCTGAATTCTCCACACTGCTGTAATCCTGTTGAATGGAGCCTGTTCAATTTCTCTATGTCCCGGTGATCAAGCCTACATGGTCAGCGACCCCTGCCATGCGACCCTGGTTGGGAATTGGCCTGTGACATGGCCTGCCATTGGCTTGCGATTGAGCTTACAACTAGCCAGCGTCATGGCCTGCAACTATGCTGCGATTGGGCCTGTGACATGGCATGTTCTTGCGCTGCGATTCAGCCGGTAATTGAACCGTGTCATGGCATTGGCTTGCAATTGGGCGTTGCGGCCATGCCTGTAAATTCGCCTGTTATCCTGTTGGCTGAAGCATGATGTTATATTTCTTGATTTCATGTGACCAAGCATGCATGGTCAGCTGCACTTGCCCCGCGACGCTGGTTTGGACTTGGCTTGCAATGAGCACCTTAATACAATCTGTGTTCCTCTTTGCATCGTACAATTTTCGTTTTAATTCAAATATTGATGCCCAGGTTATCCTTCTTTCTTCCTTCGCATTTCTTTTGTCTACCCTCCCTGTTTTTTTCTCCAGCTTTTCCTTTATTACCTCTGTTCACTTATTCTGAAAAGATACTCACCAAAGGCTCGATACGTCTGGTACTCCAGTGGTTGGCCAAACATGAGTGATGCTTATGACCATGGAATTGTTGCGTCTCAGTCACAAGGGGGCTGAGACTACGAGCTGTATCCTCGACACATCCAGGGCATTGGAAGTGCATCTCCAATGACGACTACAACATAAGCGAAGCCTAGCTCCTCGAGCACGCACGCTCATACCCAACTGAACATCTCCTACTCTCACCTCACTCCCACCATAATCACTTAATGCCTGAACGCCAGTTGACGGTCTCAAGTTGACTTGACCTTTGGCCTTGGATCAACCAGTAATCTTTCCTCTTTACGGTAATGACCAGAACCCTGTGCTGTTTGGATCCCAATCTTCAAGTCCGCCTTGAATGCGACGGCACATGCTTCTGGGTTTGGGCAGTATGCTTGAGCCAAGACGGCCATGTGTATCACATTATTTGTGGATTTCTGAATGCACGCGTATAATCGTATATATCTTATCTCATGATAATACAGGCCAACTTGTAGATATGTGAACCCACCAGGGTTACCCAGTGCTAACAATATCTCGGCGTTCCAGAAACATCGGGCTGACTGACGGACTAGGGGTGTAGGGGTGACTCCGGAGGCTTCGTCGACACACAACCTTCGGACGCCCGGGGGCTCTGCCGAAAAAACATACTTTAAAGAACTATTACCTAAAATTTACATCGGTGCCCAGTGCAGCTATGTTATTGTTGTGTCCATAAGTTAGAGCATAGTGTATGTCACGATGTGAGCATATTTGGAAGGTGTAAGACCTTGGTGCCAACACGGGTGTTGTTGTAGGATTGTGCCCCGAATGCCGTCTCGGAAGCTATGTGGGGCAAGATAATAATTATTAAATAAACAAACGTTACGCCATGAGGGGCAACATACATAGCGCTGACAAACGGGGACCATCCACCATCACAACAAATTTGCGCCAACAATTGTTTTTCCGATGCTTCAAACGTTTACCTTTCGAAATGATGAGTGGTAAACTTCTGCATGCATGCTATAGAAATATAAGCCGCGAGCTATTTTAATTAATTATTAGCCGACGTGGCTAAGCTTTATTATTTCAACAAGGCCCTGGGGTGTCATGCCATGTGGGGAGCGAAGGCTAGCGACGCCTATGAATCTTCACAATTATGGTCATGAGCAGTTCACATTCAACCTCTTGCTTCTTCGAAGATCGGGCACAGGTCTAGTATGTATTGTCGCGCCTGTGTCTGGGTACATCTATGCCGTCCACCCTACTGAGGCTTTTACGCACCCCCCCTAGCTCTGCTGTCAATCCTGGCCCATGCTACTTGCACTGGGTTCCTGACCGATCTGGCATGGCAGCGCAGCAACTCTGCGTCGTCTGGGCGCAACCAGCCCTTTTTTCCAGCCCCAAACGGCCAAACGGGAGCATGCCTGACGCTGCCAGGAGGTAAGCTTTGCTGAGGAGTCGGACCTGCAGCCTGGGGAGGTAATGGATGTAACGAAAATTACCAGTTTGAAATGGGATGTGGCTTAAGCTGATTTGTTTGGTCCACATGCATGCGTCACTGAGCCAAAGCCTCTGTGACAGGTTCACATTTGCCAAGCCAAGGGTACAATTCAGGTAAATTTCTGATAATCATGTGGGCGCATGACGTCTCGGTATGAAAACTTCACAAGTCTGCGTCCACTTACATCTCGGTTAGAAAGACTTGACTTTGGTGCCGCTTCTAGAGTCCTGGCGCCGATACCTCAAGCTCTCGATCCGCTCTGAAAGATGATGCCACGGCCCAGTGCGAACGGTGGCGCACGACATCAATAACTGTCAAGTAGGACTCTTCGAAGGTCCCTCCCTGATAATTGCGAAAACAATCGTGCTTGCCAAGTTAACTGCATGATTGAGACGCCCTGGTGTAGGGGCCAGACTCTTGCATACCGGCCAGCGAATTCGTACTCTACACACATCGATACTCCCAGAAATCCAATTCACAGACATGCGGCGTCAAACATGTATCCATATCTTGATTAACAAGATTACATTATAGCCAGGATGATTCGGAGGCGAAATCTACCAATCTGCCCTCGGCGAGGGCAGTACCGACAAAACGGCACTTGCGAGAGTGTAGTTTAATATCAGAACCTTAATCTACATGTTCGATTATGCATTCCTGTTTGCGGGAAGGGCGTTTGGTGCTGTTTCGATAACGCCCTGCGAAACCGCCGAAACCCCTGCTGCCATTCAGAAATCCACCCTCAGCTACGCTAGGTTCTCCAACTTCTACCCTCCTAACTCCAAAGAAGCTCAGCGTCCTCTGTTTCTTCCGGCTATTGGATGTTGTTGCTGTTCCGTACGCTGGGGGTGGTCGCGGAGGAGGGGTGGTGCCCTCCATAGTATAGGGCACATAGTGAAGAACCCGTTTTTAGACGGCGCAGGAGAGTGCCGGCAGTTTGTCACTGAAACGCCACACTTGGGTTGAAAATGCGTGGTGATTTGAATTTGGGGGTTCGCGCGGACCCCTAATATCGAAGGTGCTACTATTGGGGGTTGCTTCCCCCAATGTCGAAGCACCAAAACCTCGTGGCAGTACGGTACCAGAGCACTGTCAATAAAATCTTTGCTAATCTAGCATTCGTCCTCATTTACATTGATGACATCATGATCCTGTCCCAGACACCCGAGCAGCACCTCCAGCATTTAAGACAGGTGTTTGACAAAATACGAGAATCAGGACTGCAGGTCAAATTTTTCAAGTGCAAATTTCTGCAGGCTCAAGTCAAGTACCTATGGCACATTCTTTCGAAAGAAGGTGTGGCTGCCGACCCAGACAAAATTCGAGCGCTTACCGAGTGGGAATTCCCGACCAGTGCAACAGGCGTCTTGCAATTTCTAGGCCTAGCAAATTACTTTCGCAAGTTCATTCCGAACCTCTCCAGGCTGGCAGCACCCTTGTACCATTTGACCAAGAAAACCGTCCAGTTCTCAGGAGGAGCTGACGCTCTGCTGGCTTTTCAAGCTATCAAGGAAGCGTTAGCTTCGTCTCCAGTTCTTGCATAATCAGATCCGTACAATACGGGGGGGCAGGGGACCGCGTAGTTTGGGTCCCCTGACGTAGTTTGTTCACACCAGGGGACGAGGCTCCTTCTTGGACGGGTCCCTTGCTCCCTAATGCCGGCAAGCCCCCCGATCCCCCCAAACTACGTCGACATTTAGACGACTTGGGGCTTCCTGTCTGGTTAAAACCCATCTATTACAGCCAGATATGGCCCTGCCTGCCCTGCGGGGGGGGGGGGGGGCGTTCCCTCTGCAATTGACCGAGGCCCCATGTTTGACGGTGGATCGCCCAGCGATGCCGAACGTGCATTCAAACATTTTTTGGCACCTAAGAACTCGGTATTAAACGTCGAGGTGGGGAGGTCGGAGTAGCTGGAAAAGGCAGTGAGCGCTGTCCGAGGTCGACTGGAAAACTACTAGGCAGATAGCAGTTCGGCAGGCACAAGGTGGAATGGACGACAGACAGTGGCATGGCACCCCTAGCACACACAGCTTCTGCACTGCATATTGCCAGCTATGGCACCCACAGGTTCAGCACTGCATGCTGCCTGACATGGCACCCCTGGCACCCACAGCATATGCACTGCATGCTGCCTGCCATAGCCCCCCAAGCACACACAGGTGCACTACATGCTGCCTGTCATGGCCACCCTAGCACACATAGCGTCTGCACTGCATGCTGCCTGCCATGGCACCCCTAGCACAAACAGGTGCACTGCATGCTGCCCGGCATGACACCCCTAGCACAAGCAGCTGCACTGCATGCTGCCTGCCATGGCACCCCTAGCACAAACAGGTGCACTGCATGCTGACTGTCATGACACCTTCAGCACAAACAGGTGCACTGCATGCTGACTGTCATGACACCCATAGCACAAACAGGTGCACTGCATGCTGACTGGCATGCCACCCCTAGCAAAAACAGGTGCACTGCATGCTGACTGTCATGACACCCCTAGCACCCACAGGTGCACTGCATGCTGACTGGCACGCCACCCCTAGCACAAACAGGTGCACTGCATGCTGACTGTCATGACACCTTTAGCACAAACAGGTGCACTGCATGCTGACTGTCATGACACCCCTAGCACAAACAGGTGCACTGCATACTGCCTGTCATGGCATCCCTAGCACAAACAGGTGCACTGCATGCTGGCTGTCATGGGACCCCTAGCACACACAGCTGCTGCACTGCATGCTGCCTGTCATTGCACCCCTAGCACAAACAGAAGCACTGCATACTGCCTGTCATGATACCCCTAGCACACACATGTGCACTGTGTGCTGCCTGCCATGGTACCCCTAGCACACACAACTTCTGCAGTGCATGCTGCCTGGCATGGCACCCATAGCACACACAGGTGCACTGCATGTTGACTGTTATGGCACAGACAGGTGCATTGCATGCTGCCTGGCATGGCACCCCTAGCACACACAGGTGCACTGCATGCTGACTGGCATGGCACCCCTAGCACACACAGGTGCACTGCATGCTGACTGTTATGACACACACAGGTGCATTGCATGCTGCCTGGCATGGCACCCATAGCACTCACATGTGCACTGCATGCTGACTGTCATGGCACCCCTAGCACACACAGCTTCTGTCATACATGCTGTCAGGGCAGCCTTAACACCACTTACACACATGCTTCATGGGATAAGGTTCCTTGATCAGGTTCACTCCAAGCTGGAGCTCAGGTATGAGGAGAGGTCTAATGCAGAGGCAACAGTGCAGCCCACTCTTACTGCCTCACTCTAACTGTCTCACTCTAAAAATGTGCTGGTTCTCGTAAAATTTCAGATTGGTAGAGAATTGGTTCTTTGTACTATAAATTAGATATAATAAAATTCAGCCAGTTGCATGCAAACAGATTAATGTCTAGAGCTAAGTCCAGTATAACTCGTTTGATCTCGTTTCCGAACTCCATGTCTGAACTCTATGAGACGAATATTTTGTTTTCATAACTTGCATTGACAGTTCTGACGGCCATGGCGCCGTGCCTGAGTGACTCTGTCCAGTGTTTAATTTCTAGGCGTTTCCAAACTCGAATACTGATCTGCTAACATGTTCATGCCAGTCTTACTTAAATCGTGGAAGGCCTGTGTCCCAAGCAGTAGGGCATGCAGCAACATGCTCCCCATGCTGCAGATCGTAACACAGCTGAATTGTAGCTGAAGTCCTATTAAATCAGCAGCGGCCAACCAACCCAGTGAACGCCACTGTCAAGCTAAGTAGGAAACCAAAGCCTTCGAATTACATCAAGCATAGGGAGTGATCGAGCTCTCATGGCAAAATATCATCCTCCCTTTTTCTTGCCTCACGCTCATGCGTTTGGTTCAGTTGCATGAAACCAAACAGCTACACGTTTCAGTATGCCATGTAAATAATGGACCAAACAGCCACATTTCCCCTCATGCATCAGTTTATCTTCTGCTGTTTTGCCTGCTTTTCGAGACGGCCATGGTTACTGAGCTAGAGTAAGGCCCTGAGCCTCAGCCTCCTCGCCCACTCAACATGTCTAGCGGCGACGACACCCTGTTACGCAAGCCTCAGCCGGCGAGACCAGCAACGCGGTGTTATTTTTGTCAGTGGATGGGGGGCGGGTGGAGGGGCAAAAACATTACCGGACTGGATCGGATTACAACACAACGAGCGCGTCCGCTGCAACTACTTCCTTTCACGTGGACACGCATAATTTATCACTGTGTGCTTCAGCATGGTTGAGTGGGTCTCAGGCGGGGGAGGGGACGTGGGCACACGCACCTACCTGTCGAGGGACGTCTGTTATCTTAACGGTTGCTGTCGTTCCATGAATTGGCAGTTTCCCCGGGTTCAAAAGCGAAGCAAGTGGTATTTGTGATGCGCAGCCTAGCCTTATCCCATGGCCTTACTTATCCCCATTTTCGAGGCGTCCCCAGGCCCATCCCCTGGGTCCCCTGGGTAGGAATACCCAAACCAATCGTACGAACTCGTTTCAGATGCCTCCATCACTGGGTGTACACTTGCCGCGGAGTCGCTGGCGGAGCGCTGGGCGGCAGGCCCGTCGTACAATTCCGCTAGCGCGCCTGCCACTCTTCGCCCACGTCGTACGGTGCAGGTGCAGTCGCAGTCAAGGAAAAAATTGAGCTGAGCAGAGCAGCCAATCCCATTGTAATAAAAATGAAAGGCCCAGGTCGACGGTGCGCAGGTTGGGTGTGGGTCACGACGCGCCTGGTCTGGTCTGGTCTGGGTAGGGAGAGTCTGTTCCGCGTGCTCGCGTCCTCTTCCCGATATATTGTCAATTTCCTTTCAGTTAAGTTCCAATTGATAGGAAATGAGAGCCGTAAGACGTACTGTCGCAACCAACATCTGGGGGATCAGGACATCGGCTTGTGTGTTGATGGCTGTATCAAGCGGGAAGACGGGAAAAGTCATGGGTACAAGATATCGTGTGGTGTGATTTAGGTGACAGGCAAACATTGGTAAGCAGCTTGCATGGCTTCACCTGTGCACCCGTACATCGCCCCATGTGCCCGTGCTACCACCTGTGTACATGGGTGCCAGAGCAATTGAAGTCCCAATGTGAACTTGTTAACTTCTGTTGTTGTGAGACGCTGAGTCCAACTATAGGTTGCTGGGACGTACTGTTAAGATGGGTAGCCTCTCCTCCATCTGACTGTTGACATAGGTGGCCTCTCCTCCATCTGACTGTTGGTTCCCTAGTCTTGCCCATCATCAACAGGCAGACAAAATCTCGTGTTCATTTGAGCATATCCCCTGGACCACATGAAGAAGGTTGAAATGCATGAACAAAATTAGGTGCTGTGCCACAAAACGTTCCATCCTACTCACCCTCAATCCAGAAATCCTCCACCCTAGGGCCGCTGAGCACTCAGGCCTGTTTTGCTTGAATTACACATCCCCTGGCGATTATGAACAGACTTACAGATGCCCCCAGCTATGACTATTATGACTTAACAAAAAATAAATATTGGGCTGCTGCAATTATGGAGCAACTGGTAGGACATACCAGCCAGGCCACCCTCAATCCAGAAATCCTCCACCCTAGGGCTGCTGAGCACTCAGGCCTGTTTTGCTTGAATTACACATCCCCTGGCGATTATGAACAGAGATACAGATGCCCCCAGCTATGACTATTGCGACTGCACAAAAATTATTGGGCTGCTGCAAGTATGGAGCAACTGGTAGGACATACCAGCCAGGCCACCCTCTGTCCAGAAATCCTCCACCCTAGGGCTGCTGAGCAATGAGGCCTGTTTTGCTTGAATGACACATCCCCTGGAGATTATGAACAGAGTTACAGATGCCCCCAGCTAGGACTATTATGACTGCACAAATATTATTGGACTGCTGCAAGTATGGAGCAACTGGTAGGACATACCAGCCAGGCCACCCTCTGTCCAGAAATCCTCCACCCTAGGGCTGCTGAGCAATGAGGCCTGTTTTGCTTGAATTACACATCCCCTGGAGACTATGAACAGAGTTACAGATGCCCCCAGCTAGGACTATTATGACTGAACCAAAATTATTGGACTGCTGCAAGTATGGAGAAACTGGTAAGACATACCAGCCAGGCCACCCTCAATCCAGAAATCCTCCACCCTAGGGCTGCTGAGCAATGAGGCCTGTTTTGCTTGAATGACACATGCCCTGGAGATTATTAACAGAGTTACAGATGCCCCCAGCTAGGACTATTATGACTGCGACACAAATGATTGGGCTGCTGCAAGTATGGAGCCACTGGCAACATCCCCGTGTCCGTGATTCCTCCACCCTAAGGCTTTTCTAATCCGATTTCAATTTAGTCCACCCAACCTTGGGAATGCCTCACATAGTACTAATTGAGCTTAGATCCCGTGCAGGGGTCTGAATGCACAGTCCAATGTATGCCGTGCTTATATTTTTAGGATGGCATGTCTAGCATGATTTGATCGCATGCATATCATGGGGCAAATGTGCTTCCATACGTAAAGGACAGCCAGTTCTTCATGCACACATTCTCTCAGTTTCAGAAAAGAGAGACAGGAGTTAAGAAACTTCATCCCAAGTATATCGGCCCAGTAACAATCCTGAGTTTAACTTCTGGTGGCAATGCTGCTAAAGTGCAACTACCCGAGAATTACACTCGAGTACATCCAGGGGGTATCTAGGGGTCAGCGGACTTGAGACAGGCCATGAGGGTGCCCCGTAGCGGATTCGACACACTTTCCCCAAGTCCGCTGGACAAGGTGTACATCTCAAACGTCTCAAATAGAATCCGCTAGATGAGGTCAGCAGTCAAGGGTCCACTATTGAGCTTGACGACCGCTTCCTCTCTGCCTTGTCTGCTCACCCTCCTGTCCTAAATGTCCAGCGGAGGGCGAGCTTGGCTTGCACAGTCTGAAGGCGCTGTCGACTCACAGCAGGTCCTAGAGATTTTAATTAATAGAGGCCAATACCAAAATCCTGCAGCCATTCCTGTAGTGGCTCCTCGTCAACGAAGGTCGCCTGGTACCGGTATCATAGAGCTGCTTTGAGGCATTCACGCCGAGCTTGGACAGTGTCGGACAGGTGCGAAGGTGCCAATGCCTACTGGTGCTCCATGCTTACCTCCTCATGCCCATGCCTACTGGTGCTCCATGCTTGCCTCCTCATGCCCATGCCTAATGGTGCTCCATGCTTGCCTCCTCATGCCCATGCCTACTGGTGCTCCATGCTTACCTCCTCATGCCCATGCCTACTGGTGCTCCATGCTTACCTCCTCATGCCCATGCCTACTGGTGCTCCATGCTTACCTCCTCATGCCCATGCCTACTGGTGCTCCATGCTTGCCTCCTAATGCCCATGCCTACTGGTGCTCCATGCTTACCTCCTCATGCCCATGCCTACTGGTGCTCCATGCTTACCTCCTCATGCTCATGCCTACTGGTGCTCCATGCTTACCTCCTCATGCCCATGCCTACTGGTGCTCCATGCTTGCCTCCTCATGCCCATGCCTACTGGTGCTCCATGCTTACCTCCTCATGCCCATGCCTACTGGTGCTCCATGCTTACCTCCTCATGCCCATGCCTACTGGTGCTCCATGCTTGCCTCCTCATGCCCATGCCTACTGGTGCTCCATGCTTGCCTCCTCATGCCCATGCCTACTGGTGCTCCATGCTTACCTCCTCATGCCCATGCCTACTGGTGCTCCATGCTTACCTCCTCATGCCCATGCCTACTGGTGCTCCATGCTTACCTCCTCATGCCCATGCCTACTGGTGCTCCATGCTTGCCTCCTCATGCCCATGCCTACTGGTGCTCCATGCTTGCCTCCTCATGCCCATGCCTACTGGTGCTCCATGCTTACCTCCTCATGCCCATGCCTACTGGTGCTCCATGCTTGCCTCCTCATGCCCATGCCTACTGGTGCTCCATGCTTACCTCCTCATGCCCATGCCTACTGGTGCTCCATGCTTGCCTCCTCATGCCCATGCCTACTGGTGCTCCATGCTTACCTCCTCATGCCCATGCCTACTGGTGCTCCATGCTTGCCTCCTCATGCCCATGCCTACTGGTGCTCCATGCTTACCTCCTCATGCCCATGCCTACTGGTGCTCCATGCTTACCTCCTCATGCCCATGCCTACTGGTGCTCCATGCTTACCTCCTCATGCCCATGCCTACTGGTGCTCCATGCTTACCTCCTCATGCCCATGCCTACTGGTGCTCCATGCTTACCTCCTCATGCCCATGCCTAATGGTGCTCCATGCTTACCTCCTCATGCCCATGCCTACTGGTGCTCCATGCTTGCCTCCTCATGGCCATGCCTACTGGTGCTCCATGCTTGCCTCCTCATGCCCATGCCTACTGGTGCTCCATGCTTACCTCCTCATGCCCATGCCTACTGGTGCTCCATGCTTACCTCCTCATGCCCATGCCTACTGGTGCTCCATGCTTGCCTCCTCATGCCCATGCCTACTGGTGCTCCATGCTTACCTCCTCATGCCCATGCCTACTGGTGCTCCATGCTTGCCTCCTCATGCCCATGCCTACTGGTGCTCCATGCTTACCTCCTCATGCCCATGCCTACTGGTGCTCCATGCTTGCCTCCTCATGCCCATGCCTACTGGTGCTCCATGCTTACCTCCTCATGCCCATGCCTACTGGTGCTCCATGCTTGCCTCCTCATGCCCATGCCTACTGGTGCTCCATGCTTACCTCCTCATGCCCATGCCTACTGGTGCTCCATGCTTACCTTCTCATGCCCATGCCTACTGGTGCTCCATGCTTACCTCCTCATGCCCATGCCTACTGGTGCTCCATGCTTACCTCCTCATGCCCATGCCTACTGGTGCTCCATGCTTACCTCCTCATGCCCATGCCTACTGGTGCTCCATGCTTGCCTTAGGCATGGGAGTTGTACACAGTTGGTGTCAACGGGCTGCCTTCGGTGAAGGCTTTGGATGAGGCATGGAGCCAGAAGCAGAACAAATGGTGAGATATCCTGTTGGGCAGTTGAGAGTCATAAGGATTGGCATCTGAGTCTCATGACTTCATGAGGATTATCACCTGACTTGTAATGTACTGATTGGAAGATGAGTTTTACTGCAATATTGTATCCTCCCATGTTCAGGTATTCAGGTGTCGGCAACGTCGGGAGGCGTCACAGTGATTTCATGAGGGTGGTGAATGTGATCACCGCCTTCCTTGCGGCGGCGGTTTCGGAGAAGGAGGCGCTGGGCGCGCTGATGGCGTGGGTGGCAAGCCATGGCCTCTCCTATGCCAAGTTCTACAAGCTGCTAGGCAAGGGGCCCATCACCAGCTCCCTCAGTAGGGGTGAGCTGCCTCCAGCAGAGATGGTTGATGAGGCGAGGGCTCCCGCCCGACGCAGCCTCCTTCTTGAGGGTGTCCCACCTGCTGCCAGCCCTGCCAAGACTGGCCTAACAGCTCGGCTGACTGCCTTATCTGCCAAGTCAGCCCTCAAGACAACCCAGGTACCTGTCAGCCCCAGGGCATCACCATAGCAAGCAGCAGGTCAGCCACTTGGCACTACACCTGACAGGTGCCCAGGGCCCAGCATCGAGCACCTGGTGCATTCTCAAGTGACGCGCATGTCAGACAGTGATCTCAAGGAAGCAGCCACCGGCAACGTACCGTCAGCCTACCAGCTGTTCTGCAAGACGTGGAAAGCGGATCATCCGGACTCCAGAGCAAAGGTGGGAAATGTGGATAAAAATTGGATCATGGATGTATGATGTTTTACCTGTAAAATATGCAATACAAAAAAATGTCTGAGGTGTGAGAAAGTGTGACAATTGCCTCGCAGGGGCATAGGGGTCTGGCAGGCAGTTTTTCTTGATTACTTGTGGCATGGGGCAATTTAGGGCCTACAACACACTGCTTGGATTTGCTAAACCCTTCTCAGCACCCTCCTATGCCCCCATGTCTTTGTTTCATAGGTGGGGGACAAGGCCATAGTGGAAGCCTGGAGACTTTGCCAGGAGTCAGGGGTCAGCGAGCGGTACGAAGCTATGAGCCAATTAAAAAAATCACATCTGAGCGCTGCAGTAGCACAGCTGGCAGTGAGACAGCTGTCCCTATTAGCCCCCAAGCTCCCGACAAGCAAGCGTCGTGTTGCGAAGTTGCTGGAGGCTACCAAGGCACCAAAGGCAACTTACACTGCCAGTGGTATGCCTCTGTTGCCAGAAGGGTACACATCCGCCCCACCGCGGGCTGTGCGGAGGAAAGCTGGTGGGGCCACGCAACAGCCCGTTCAGCTGGGTTCTGGTGTTAGAGCCATGCAGGCCATGGAGCAGACCCCCTTGTTGGGTGCTGTGGGGGGGAGCAGGCAGCACACCCCACTCTTGGGTGCCAGTGTTAGGGCCATGCAGCCCATGCAGCAATTCATGCAGCTGGTTTCTGGGGGTGGGGCCATGCAGCCCATGCAGCAATTCATGCAGCTGGGTTCTGGGGGTGGGGCCATGCAGCCCATGCATCACTCTCCCATGTTGAGTGCTGGGGGTGGGTCCAGGCAGCCCATGCTGCAATCTCCACAGCTGGGAGTTGGGGCCCTGGGCATGGGGGGTAGTTCCCCTTCAAGCCTCCTGTTTCATTCCCCCATGAGCATGGGCATCGCTGCATTTTGCAGGGTGGATCAGTCCCCACTGCCTTTTAACTTAGATATCTGATAGCTCCAATGTCTTGATTTGGCTATCTCTGCCCCCCATCAGACAAATGTTGTTAGGGAGGCATGGCTAGAGGGGTTTGATGAGGTGTGCTTATGCTTGCTAGTCAGAATGCTAGATATTGCTTCCTCATGAGGAAGGGTATGGTCTTGATGTTTATTTATCCCTTGACTGGCCCTAGCTCTCATGACAGCCCCATGAGCTACATATCAAAGGCCATGTGTTTGGCAGTTGAACTGCCCCATGGGCATATAATGAAGTGTGTGGTGTGCCTATCTGGACTATCTTCCACGTTTGCCAAGCTGTGTATTATTTTTACCCCATCCCTACAAAAAGAGGGTCAAAGTTTTCCTTAAGGAAACCCTGCACTAGACAGGATTTCCCTAGGGTTTTCCTGTCGTTGGGAAACCTATGGATTTCCCTATGGGGTTTCCTCGGGGTTTCCCTTAGTTTTCCCAATGCAGATTTCCCTCGATTTCCCTGTTTGGATTTCCCTACGCTTTTCGTTAGGTTTCCCCATGTTTTCCCATGCCGATTTCCCTGAGGTTTCCCTTACATTTCCCAGTGTCGCTCAAAAGCTAGGAACAACAAGCCATGGGCACATTTGCTGGGTGATGATGCTGTAGTACCGTAGACGTGCTTTGCCTTCGCGGCTTAATAAATACTTTAACAATTATCTCATAGGCGCATCTGCGGCTTATCACGCGATATGAAACAATTGCTGGTGCGCGCGTCACACCTTGTCGACCAGTCACGCCGTACAACTGCACATGCAATATCCGCACCGCGATTACGGTAGGTTAGCAACCTCGATTTTACGTCGTTAGTACCTTACGGTAACCTTTCATGTACCGTACATTACCAGTGCAAGCTGCAGGCAGGTGAATCACCGGTGCAGCTTTACCAGCTACGGTACAGCAGCTGCTGTACCTGCAGCCCAACCAGGAGCCTGCATGGTGCCCACAGCATGATACCGGTACCTGCAGCATTGATTTACTGCTGCTACCCAAGTCCATAGTCAGGTGCGCGCTGCAAGGGCATGCCGAAGACCCGTCCTTGTGTGATCCCAATCAGTGCATGTGCAATAATACCGGTGCAGTTGTTACTGGTACTCATGCATGCCCAACCAGGAGATTGCACGGTACCCAGATACCGTAATGAGGTCAGTAGCATTGAGCTGACGCTGCGGCACATATCCATACTCAACTGCGCGTAGTGGGGGCAACCGGAGGTAGAAGGCCGGTCCATTCGTGGTCCCCATGAGCGCAAGTGCAACACCGTTGCAGTTGTGAGGTACCGTACATGCGCAACCAGGAGCATGCATGATACCCACATTATGATATCAGTAGCATTGACCTGTCGCAGCAGCTCGGGTTCATTCTTAAATGCGCGCCCAGCAACCGGCCATAGGCTGGTCTGGGTGTGGTCCCAATCAGTGCAAGTGCAGCACCGCTGCAACTGTTAGCCTTGCGCCCAACCAGTGGATTGCATGATAACCACATAATGAAATCAGTAGCATTGAGCTATCGCGGCAGCTCGGGTTCGTTCTCAAATGCGCGCTGCGGCGGCAACCGGCCGTAGGCTGGTCTGGGTGTGGTCCCAATCAGTGCAAGTGCAGCACCGCTGCAACTGTTAGCCTTGCGCCCAACCAGTGGATTGCATGATAACCACATAATGATATCAGTAGCATTGAGCTATCTCGGCAGCTCGGGTTCGTTCTCAAATGCGCGCTGCGGCGGCAACCGGCCGTAGGCTGGTCTGGGTGTGGTCCCAATCAGTGCAAGTGCAGCACCGCCGCTGCAACTGTTAGCCTTGCGCCCAACCAGTGGATTGCATGATACCCACATAATGATATCAGTAGCATTGAGCTATCGCGGCAGCTCGGGTTCGTTCTCAAATGCGCGTTGCGGCGGCAACCGGCCGTAGGCTGGTCTGGGTGTGGTCCCAATCAGTGCAAGTGCAGCACCGCTGCAACTGTTAGCCTTGCGCCCAACCAGTGGATTGCATGATACCCACATAATGATATCAGTAGCATTGAGCTATCGCGGCAGCTCGGGTTCGTTCTCAAATGCGCGTTGCGGTGGCAACCGGCCGTAGGCTGGTCTGGGTGTGGTCCCTATCAGTTCAAGTGCAGCACCGCTGCAACTGTTAGCCTTGCGCCCAACCAGTGGATTGCATGATAACCACATAATGATATCAGTAGCATTGAGCTATCGCAGCAGCTCGGGTTCGTTCTCAAATGCGCGTTGCGGCGGCAACCGGCCGTAGGCTGGTCTGGGTGTGGTCCCAATCAGTGCAAGTGCAGCACCACTGCAACTGTTAGCCTTGCGCCCAACCAGTGGATTGCATGATAACCACATAATGATATCAGTGGCATTGAGCTATCGCGGCAGGTCGGGTTAAGTCTTATATGTGCGCTCGGCAACCGGCTGTAGGCTGGTCTGGGTGTGGTCCCAATCAGTGCAAATGCAGCACCGCTGCAACTGTGAGCCTTGCGCCCAACCAGTGGATTGCATGATACCCACATAATGATATCAGTAGCATTGAGCTGTTGCGGCAGCTCGGGTTCGTTCTCAAATGCGCGTTGCGGCGGCAACCGGCCGTAGGCTGGTCTGGGTGTGGTCCCAATCAGTGCAAATGCAGCACCGCTGCAACTGTGAGCCTTGCGCCCAACCAGTGGATTGCATGATACCCACATAATGATATCAGTAGCATTGAGCTGTTGCGGCAGCTCGGGTTCATTCTTAAATGCGCGTTGCGGCGGCAACCGGCCGTAGGCTGGTCTATAGCATGTGTGTCTCACTGCCCACCAATGCTGCTACCTGTCACACAGGTGCTAGCGCTAGTTGATGAAACATACGAGCGGGCGTTGCTAGATGCAGCTGGCAGAGGGGACCCCAGAGATCCTGCTACTGAACACAGGTTTGCGGCTGCCTCTCGCACATGGTTTCAGCCTACGGCACGAACTTAAGGCAGCGGCTTGGCTGACCCTAGAGGACGGCGCAGCGGTCAGCAGCGTGACAGACGTGCTGCCAGCGAGGTTGGGCTAGGGGAGACGGCGAGCATGTGGGGGACGCTTTGCATGCATGCTTTCAATGCTCCAGCGCGCAGCATCAGCTGAGGGGGCGGGGATGGGCAGGTCCTCCGAACGATGCTAGAGACTTCTTCGAGTTGTTTATTGTTGAGGCGTAGACGTTTTCATACGCTGGACCTTCTTAAGTATTTCCTTACAGCCTTTTGTTTGTCCCTTCACTTTATTTCCCACTTTTCCTTTTTTTGTCCCCTTGTGTTTGTTTCGCTCCCTGTAGTTAAGCGCCCCCGCGCCCGAGCTTTTTTAGCAGGGCCCAGAGTTGTAACATCATTTGACGTCTGCCTCAGACTTCTGCTCATTGTTATCTGATGTCTGCTACCTCCTTCAGCTACAGCTCATCAGGGCACTGTTACCGGCATCTCAGAAACACCAGTCAACTACCGGTACATCATTGAGAAGGCCAGGGATTTCATGGGAGGCCTGAGTGGATCTGCGCTTTGGCCTGGATTGCATACCGGTATCCGCTGTCAGTTAATTCACTTACTTTTTGTTCATGCTTGTAAGGCTACCGGCCTGAGTAGATCTGCGGCATGGCCTAGGGTACCTGGCTGTAAGACTGGTTGTTATCGAAAAAATTAAGAAACCCTTGCCTTCAAGCTAAAAAGCCGCTAGATTGGATTGCACATCAGCTGTCAGTTGATTCACTTTCTGTTTCGACACTCACCATTCTTCTTGGGTCAGAGCGTTAGATGTTAGATGTTAGACGTTAGATTCCAGATTTTTTTAAGTCCAGCTCCAGTTACATCATTTTTTGCGATACCAACGCCCTCGTGAGGTAATTTGGGCCAACGAAGCAACCAAGGGAGAGAGTACACACAAAACCGAAGTACCGAACACGAAACTCATCCGTGCCAATTCCATTGCCAGCAAATTAGTAAAATATCATTTGGTGATAGCAACGTCCATACGGTAATCAGGCCCATGCGGCCATAACAAAAAACAGGGGCGACGAGACAAGGCTACTACTCTGCCATGCTCTTTCCACGGCAGCCAGCTCAGGCATGTCAGTCATGATTGAGCTCCTCGATCTCGAATCGCCCTCTCCATCTTCTCGAGCATCTGTGACAGGTGTTGCGACATCGCTCAGTCAAGTGATTTCGTTCGGCCTATTGTTTGAACAGGAAGCCAATGTCAAACGTTCGCGCTCCCGCAACACTTCATTATTCCCTATGCATCATCACAGAGCTAAGCATCATGTCAACTTTTAACGCATCAGGCTACAAGTATTCAGGGGCAGTGCGTGTCGCATTTCTGGCTATCACTGAGATGGCAACATGCCGAATGGACTTCATGTGGATTCCTGGGTCGAACCCCTGGTCGAACTCACCGTCAGGACGTCCTTGCCGAGCTTGGTCGTGGCCATACATGAACTGTAACCATGTGTCCAATTGTTGACGTTTCCTGCCGTCAATGACAATGGCATTTGGTCTTGATCATGGGAGGTAACCAGGGCACGAAATCATGGGAAGTAGTAACCAGGGCACGTAATTCAAAAGCATGGCGTGTGCCTCGGCGCTCGCGAACAACAGTGGATTCCATCCACTTGAATTCGATTGGAATTCACTCACCTCTCATGCCGACATTGCTGTTGCTTCCTTCCTTGCTTGTCCCTTCAGTCTCGCGTGTTCTGGCTCGCTCGCCTCCCCAACTTCTGCGTAACACAACACATCATAATCAACGTGGCAACCTGGAGCAAAGCGTAACACTTCTTTTATTTCGACACTGTCGCCTCCACGCGCATCGTAGCCCATGTTTAGCGCCTCACCTAGTCACATCCGAGGCACCGATGCGTCAACAGTGTCGCCATGCATGGCGGATGCGACGACAGTGTCCACCTCCACTCGCGGCCGTCCTGCTCGTTGGCGTTCATATCAGCACGTTAGCTTATGGTCTTGTTTCCGGCAAGGCATGTCATTGGTTAGCCTTCAGGAACATATACGGGCGCATTCCTTAGAAGTCCGTCACTCTTCCTCGCCCAACGCGCCCCTCCGGACCCTGAAACCCTCTAACGCGTTAGAATCTAACGCTGTCGCTTACGACACTCACCATGTTTGTTTTTGTTTGGCATGCTGGTCAGGCTACCGGCCTGAGTGGATCTGCGGTATGGCCTAGGGCATCTTGCTTTAAGACTAGTTGTCATTGAATACATTAAGAAACAGTGGCCGGAAAGCTGCTTGGTTGTTTTGCACATCCGCTCTCAGTTGATTCACTTTCTGTTCATCACATGCGTGTCAGGCTACTGGCCTGAGTGGATGTGCGGTATGGCTCAGGGCATCTGGCTGTAAGACAAGTTGTCATCAAATACGTTAAGAAACTCTGGCCGGAAAGCTGCTTGATTGTTTTGCACACTCGCTCTCAGTCGTTTCTCTTTCTGTTTAGGCTTGTCATGCTACCGACCTGAGTAGATCTGCGGTATGGCCTTGGGCATCTGGCTGTAAGACTAGTTGTCATTGAATACATTAAGAAACCGTGGCTGGAAAGCTGCTTGGTTGTTTTGCACATCCGCTTTCATTTGATTCACTTTCTGTTCATCGCATGCGTGTCAGCAGGCTACTGGCCTGAGTGGATCTGCGGTATGTTGTAGGGCATGTGGCTGTAAGACAGGTTGTGCATAGTGGAATTTGGAAGCTATGGCCATTATAAATACAATTTATCTTAAAAGTTCAGCCACTCACACAATAACACACGTCAACAAAATAAAGAGCAGTGTGTGTCTGCTTCCTGGCCAAACGCGAGTCTTTGAAACCCAAAGGGCAACACAGTGGATTTTTTTATTGCAGGTTTGTAACAACTAAATTAAGGAGCCAACAGCCCGAACAACCCAGCTGTGACTGCAGTCATCACAATGTTAACAAGTTATAATGTCACCTTTGCTTGCTTAGTCGTCACCGCTCTCTCCCCTGTCCTCTTCACTATCCCCGCTCTCAGGCCCCCCCTCATGAATGTTGGCGGCGTACGCGTCCTCCTCACTTTCCCCGCTCTCGGTCCCATCATCTTCGCCCTCCTCGCTCCCTCCCCAGTCGTCCATGTCTTCGTCCTCCCCGTCCCCCTCCGCCTCCTCTACACCCTCCATGCCCTCTGCCTCATCGCTAGCATACTCTACTACAGGGACACTAGGGCTAGACAGCTGCTGCTGGGTTGTCCATCTCTCCTTTGCTGGCGGCCCCTCGATCCCCAGGGCTTTCAGCACCCCCCACTGCCGAGCGAACACTGCCAGCTCGTCTGGCCGGGACGGAATTGAGTCGGTCCAGCAGAGCCACGGCACCACGCCGACAGCTGGCCACATGTTGCCGTTGTTGACGCTGGGCGGGCGGGCCTCCACGATAGGTGTCCGGAAGAGCGGGTCAAAAGCCGCAGCCCCTGAAGCCGTCTGGTGCCACGTCACCTGCGTGCATATAGCGCACGTAATTTGGGTCGAATTTGAACTATCTGAAGATGCCTTTGCCTCACTTACCCCCTTTATTCCTTCTAACCGCAAACCCTACGAAGGGTCTAAACCCAAAAACCTAAACAACGAAGATAACATCGGACATATATCAAACCCCTGGAACCCCAAACATGCAGCTGAACAGACAGCTGGCATTTCTTTTGTTTTGTCAGCAAATGGACAGCCTTTGGAATGCCCCTCTAGGCTGCAGCTGCAAAAGGCCCCAAAGCCTCCCCCAACCGACAAACTGAAGAGCAGCTGACCCCTAGTTGACCCCTAGACTCTGCGCTGCCTCAGCCACATTGCAAACCGCACGATATACGTGACCCTAAAGGTCACCGTACGGAACATGACGGAGCCCCCGCCGCGAGCCGTCACCAAAACTCCAGGCCGCTCATGCACCGGCCGCGCTCCCACCTCACCCAGGAACACAAGCCATAGCTCCCGGTGCCTTTGCAGCGCAGAGTCTTGATCCTTGTCGCCCATAGACCGCTGGAGGTACATGGCATGAAGCTGCGATTGTTGTTCCTCGGTCTAGGCGAATGCTTTCCCACGTCCCACTGGCCAGCTGCCAGCTGGTGTCGCCGCGGCAGCGCTGTCAAGCACTGCCTCCTCCGGCACTCGACCTGCCGGGGCGGCCAGGGTGGCCTGAAAGACAGAGGCCAGCCGCAGCCCACAGGAAAGGGTGGCCCGCTGCGCCACCTCAAAGTCAGAGCATGCCCGGACTATTGTTGCTGCTGGGTGGGCGCGGTTCCGAGCGTACACCTTGACCTTCCCGCATGTGACGTGTTTTCCACATAGAAGGTCTACCAGATTTCATTAAGTGAAACGTGCATGCAAGTAAATCTAAATGTAGCATGGAGGAGTCTGACTGGCTGTCCTTCTTCGTGAGGGGGGCTTGTTTCCTCTCTTTTCTGAAACTGAGAGAATGTGTGCATGAAGAACTGGCTGTCCTTTACGTATGGAAGCACATTTGCCCCATGATATGCATGCGATCAAGTCATGCTAGACATGCCATCCTAAAAGTATAAGCACGGCATACATTGGACTGTGCATTCAGACCCCTGCACGGGATCTAAGCTCAATTAGTACTTATGTGAGGCATTCCCAAGGTTGGGTGGACTAAATTGAAATCGGATTAGAAAAGCCTTAGGGTGGAGGAATCACGGACACGGGGATGTTGCCAGTGGCTCCGTACGTGCAGCAGCCCAATCATTTGTGTCGCAGTCATAATAGTCCTAGCTAGGGGCATCTGTAACTCTGTTCATAGTCTCCAGGGCATGTGTCATTCAAGCAAAACAGGCCTCATTGCTCAGCAGCCCTAGGGTGGAGGATTTCTGGATTGAGGGTGGCCTGGCTGGTATGTCTTACCAGTTTCTCCATACTTGCAGCAGTCCAATAATTTTGGTTCAGTCATAATAGTCCTAGCTGGGGGCATCTGTAACTCTGTTCATAGTCTCTAGGGGATGTGTAATTCAAGCAAAACAGGCCTCATTGCTCAGCAGCCCTAGGGTGGAGGATTTCTGGATTGAGGGTGGCCTGGCTATTATGTCCTACCAGTTGCTCCATACTTGCAGCAGTCCAATAATGTTTGTGCAGTCATAATAGTCCTAGCTGGGGGCATCTGTAACTCTGTTCATAATCTCCAGGGGATGTGTCATTCAAGCAAAACAGGCCTCATTGCTCAGCAGCCCTAGGGTGGAGGATTTCTGGACAGAGGGTGGCCTGGCTGGTATGTCCTGCCAGTTGCTCCATACTTGCAGCAGCCCAATAATTTGTGCAGTCATAATAGTTCTAGCTGGGGGCATATGTAACTCTGTTCATACTCTCCAGGGGATGTGTAATTCAAGCAAAACAGACCTCATTGCCCAGCAGCCCTAGGGTGGAGGATTTCTGGACAGAGGGTGGCCTGGCTGGTATGTCCTGCCAGTTGCTCCATACTTGCAGCAGCCCAATAATGTTTGTGCAGTCATAATAGTTATAGCTGGGAGCATCTGTAAATCTGTTCATAATCGCCAGGGGATGTGTCATTCAAGCAAAACAGGCCTCATTGCCCAGCAGCCCTAGGGTGGAG